>CM053560.1:76963057-77086761 GCA_028646485.1 Cryptoprocta ferox | reverse complement strand
CTCTTGAATCCTGAAAACAAACTGAGGGCAGAAGGGGGAGGGGGAAAGGGGAAGGGGGGTGATGGTCATGGTGGAGGACACTTGTGGGGAAGAGCACTGGGTGTTATATGGAAACCAACTTGACAATAAACTATAAATTAAAAAAAATCAATTTCCTTATTTATAAAATGGAGGTACTGGACTGAAGGCCTTTTAAACTCCCACAATGATTGAACTGTGTTCTTAGATTCTGTATTTGTCTGTTTGGCATCCATTAATCACGGGCCCATACTCATGGCCGGAGTTATTTACATCCCCTGCGATGCAGGTTTAGCAGGTGTGCAAAAGTCATACTACAGACTCCCTAACCTATCCCAAGTCCACATCCCCAGCCACCTCTTTATCTAACTTTTATATCCCAAGCCAATATTTTCCTGCTCTAATCAACCAGGGCTAGCTACCAGATAACTGGAGACCACCCCTTATGGCCCAGAGGCTGCCAACATTATTCAAACTAGCCAATCCTAAGCAATTTTCCATTCCTTGCCTTGCCTTTTCCATGAGAAACACAAGGCTCTAGGCCATCATGCTTCCTTTCCTTCCTGCTTCTGCCTCTGATCCACTCTTGTGCTTCCCCATGTGTCCCTGTGTATGTAGTGTGCACTCCTTTCATTTCTAAGGGAACTCTGAACAATAGTGAACTTTTCTTTCCGTGGCATTAACCTTGTCCTCTCGTCGGTCAGTCACCTTTATGAATTAAGATTCAGGCACAAATAATATATAAATCTGTGGTACAATTATCTCAGAGCTTAATGTATATAATTCAAGAATGCGAATTGTTCCTGATATTCAACCCAAGCCAGACCTCCTTTATAGCAGCTCATTTCTCTCACTCCTCATCTGTGACCTGTGAGAAAGCAAACACAGGCTTCATCCATGCCACACAGGGAGCCTTTGACTATTTCTAAGGTTCATATGACTTGTTAGTAAGTCTTGTGGTTTGCCTCCTCATAAGTCAAATGCAGAGATTCAGGAAAGCTTTCTCATCCCATCATATGGTTTTTCAGTTGTCTGTCTTCCTCACACTGTTCTGAGTCCCTGGAACCTCTGTATGTTTTTACTTAGCCCAGTATGAGCTGTGCTATATGAATTTTTAAAAATAATTTATTTTTTTAAAAGAATTTGCAGTTCTTTTTTTTATGTTTTTAATTTATTTTTGAGAGAGAGACAGCGAGAGCAGGGGAAGGTCAGAGAGAGAGGCAGACATAGAATCTGAAGACAGACTCCAGGCTCTGAGCTAGCTGTCAGGACAGAGCCTGACATGGGGCTCGAACCCATGAACCGTGAGACCGTGACCTGAGCTGAAGCCAGACGCTCAACTGACTGAGCCACCCAGGTGCCCCCAAAATAATTTATTTTTTAATTTACATCCAAGTTACTTAGCATATAGTGCAATAGTGATTTCAGGAGTAAATTCCTTAGTGCCCTTTACCCATTTAGCCCATCCTCCCTCTCACCTGCCTCCAGCAACCCTCTGTTTGTTCTCTGTATTTAAGACTCTCTTATGTTTTGTCCCCCTCCCTGTTTTTATATTATTTTTAGCTACCCTTCCCTTATGTTCATCTGTTTTGTATCTTAAAGTCCTTATATGAGTGAAGTCATATGATATTTCTCTTTCTCTAATTTCGCTTAGCATAATACCCTCTAGTTCCATCCACGTAGTTGCAAATGGCAAGATTTCATTCTTTTTGATTGCCGAATTATAATCCATTGCATGCATATGTGTGTGTGTATATATATATATATATACACACCACATCTTCTTTATCCATTCATCCATGGATGGACATTTGGGCTCTTTCCATACTTTGGCTATTGTCGATAGTGCTGCTATGAACATTGGGGTGCATGTGTCCCTTAGAAATAGCATACCTGTATCCCTTGGATAAATACCTAGTAGTGCAATTGCTGGGTTGTAGGGTAGTTTTATTTTTAATTTTCTGAGGAACCTCCATACTGTTTTCCAGTTTGCATTCCTACCAGCAGTGCAAAAGAGATCCTCTTTCTCCACATCCTCACCAGTATCTGTTGTTGCCTGAGTTGCTGATGTTATGTGCTATATTAATTTTAATTAGGTATTACCTTTAGTTCTGTCAGATATGACCAGATTCTTTTTAGAAAATTGTCTTTTGGTACCTCCCCACATGGTTGGCATCATCATCTTCGTTTTAAGCATTTTCACTTTAGGTGCCCCTGAGGAATCAAGGTCAGTTACAACTTATGGGGCATGGGCATAGCACTGATGACACCAGGTATGACACGGTAGAGGTGATGGGCGCTGTGGTGAACAAATGGCCAATATAAGTCTATTGACTAAATTGTTATTTCTTCACTTTGAACCATTATTGTCACATGAGAATCCTGTCTACTGATGACAAAACTCTTAATTTTTAAAAAGGAATCCCAAAACCTAGACTTGAGATGGCATCTCCAGTTTTAAAATATTTGCAACAAAGGTAAATTTTTAAAAAGCACCATGAGAGGAACAAGATGTAGCTAAATTTGACTAAGCCTGTGAGCCATCACTTTGTTATGCCTGATCTGTGATAAATGGAAAAATGCCTTCAGACTCATTCTTGCTTGTACCCCAAGTCAGTCCTTGGCCCCAGAACTTATGACTGCTGAACTCTTTGGCCTTTGTTGACTCGTAGTTGTCCCATATGCTGTCTTCTCAGGATCCAGCTTCTTAATATTCCAAGGGTGAATTAGCCAATCTAATGAACTTGCTCAATCTAGTGGGAATTTTTCCTTGGATCTTTCCTTCCACCTCTGCTGAGATGTTTACTTTATGAACAGTTATAGGGATAAGATTATTAGCAGCTCTTGTATAAACCTGGGGATTTAAACATGTGAAAGGATCACAAGTCCCTGGCAGGCCAGAAGGGGATATTTGGGTACAAGGGCAAGTGGCACTTTGTACTATCTCCCAAGTCACAGGTGTCAGCAAGCTGCCAGCCTCTAGGCCAGGTCTGAAAACCCTCTGCACATGTATCATGGTACTCATGGTTGTCATTGTTATCAATATCAGTGTCAGGTAAATACTGACTTACAGAGAACCATTGACAAACTTTTGTCAGGTCTCCCTTTCTAAAGTTGAGAGTGTTTTTGGTGTTGACAGGTAACGTTGTTTTAAAATTTGTTTACATACCTGGTAATTGGTTCCATTTGGCACCATTTGGCATCTTCTATGTTGCCTAAACAGTATTTAGCATACTTAATGAGATTCCCTTGAGCTTTTAAAACATTTAAATGAAACATTTTGACTCCACAAGAAGAGGCAGCTGGTGACACTTGGTCATATGATCATTGTGGAGAGCATATTTTTGGGTTTAAAAGTGAAAAACAGATTTTCTGATCTTCTCTGCCCGTTGTCCTGGAAGGCACCCACATTGAACCTGTCTTTCATTCAGTGAAACCAGTGAAATGTCTGCTGCTTCCATCTTCTTTGACTCTAGCAGACTTTATAAGGACCCAATGAAGAGCTTTAGATGGCTAGTTGACCAGATCTCCCCAGGCCACCCCAGCTCCCTCTCGGGAATAATAAGGTTCTGTGCCAGGAGTGCACACATCCAACAGCCCAGTATGAGTCATTCTTTTCCCCCTGGGTCAGTAAAGATTGAATCAGTGAGTTGAAAAGAACGGTGATTTGGTTCCATTTAGTCCCCCTGGGAAACAGGGTGGGGATGAGGATTAGGACAAACGATTTTAGATGTTTATTTGCAGAATTAATGTATAGTCCCCTTAGACAAGTGATGTGTTGACCACAGTGTACAGCCTTGTCATTAATGAGAGGAAAATGGAAAACTGTTTTCATTTCCTTTTTGGGCAATTTTTTTGAGGCTAGCACCACCATGTGGATAAAGTGTATACAGACTTTGCTTGCGTAACAGGCCAGTATTATGCCTCTGGAAATGTGATTTTGGTATCTTCTTTCTTTCTTTCTTTTTCTTTCTTTCTTCTTGAAGTACAGTTGACATACAATGTTATATGAGTTTCATGTGTACAACAGTGATTCAGCATTTATCACGATACACGATACATGTTACAAAGTGATCACGATAAGTCTAGCTTCCAGCTCTTGCCCATTTCTTATATCTTTTCTGAGTCATCATAGAGCATGATAGTGATAAAAATAATTTTTTTGCAGCAGTGTCATACTCTGTTGGACTCTCAAGGATCTTGCGCTTCTACAAAATAACTGAACTGCATGCGGGAAGACGGCAGTGGGAGATTCACAGGGTAGCTTTGTATCAGGCAAAGTGTAACTTAGATACCTAATTTGGGATTAGCCGCTGGGATCTCAAGTGGAAGTTTCCAATATGGACTCTGTGAGAAACACCAGAGCTATTACTGAGGTAATTTTCTGACCTGTATTGCTCAAGAGATACAGGCTGAATCAGAGGAAAGGAAGAGAAATAAAATTTGGTTGTAGGATGTAAAAGAATTTTACCAAGCCCCATGGTTTGGCTCCTGTGGGGTGGGAAAATGAGGTGGAGTTTTTTTGTTTTTGTTTTTGGACGTTTGGAAAGGAGAGAACAATGTAGAGACTCTTTATGGACTGTAGCTTTGAGTCCTAAGAACATGGGAGGGGAGTGGTTGGCAAAGATAGGAGAAAGAATTTTACTTCCATAGTGGCCTTTCTTGGTACCTGGCACCAAGATCTCTAGAGAAGGGTGAGACTTACTTCTTCTTGAGGGATTGTTTCTTCATTTCCAAAGTATGTGTGTGTTGGGAGTGGGCTCTAATAGTTGGGTGGGAGGGGGAAGAGCTGTTGCTTATAAAGATTTAGCACCACTTAACATCTAATATACCATTCTTCTAGCCTTATTCTTTCCTTTGCACAGTCCCCTGACCCCAAAAGAGAACATTTTCCAAGCACTTAGAAGATGAAGCTGTGATTGTAGAAATTGGGGGAGTCAAAAATAAATCAGGATGTGCTAACATTTCCTCCCTATGTTGAGCTATTAGAGTGATAGGAAAATGTATAGAACAGTCCTTGCCACCCACCACTAACTGTTGGCTTTATACATCTTTTTATATCCCTTCGCATAATTGGCCTGGCCCCTACCGCTGTGGACATGAATATAACTGGGACTTCAGACTGAAAGAGCTTCTTGTGGTTGAATATGGGGTGATGCCAATCTGAAAGGAGTTTCTAGGAATGAGTTGTGGAGGCCATTTATGTATGACAGGAACATAGGTGTGCCAACTAATTTGTGAAGTGCAGATTTAGGATTAGATTAGGATTAGAGCAGAGATAAACAGAAAAAAGGAAAATTGAGAAAACCAATAAAATGAAAATTTAGTTCTTCATAAAAGTCAACAAAATTGACAAACTTTTATCTGAAAAAAAGAAGTGAATAATTGAAATCAGAAATGAAAGTGTGGGTGTTACTACTGATGCTACAGAAATAAACAGGATTATAAGAATACTATGAACAGTATGGGAACAAATTGGACAGCCTAGATGAAATAGGCAAATCTAGAAACACAAAATCTGCCAAATTTGGATCATGAAGAAGTAGGAAACCTATGTAAGGAGACTGAATCAGTAATTAAAAATCTCTCAACAAGGAAAAGCCCTGGACTTTATGGGTTCACTGATTAATTTTAACAAACATAGAAGCAAGCACTAACAGTAATCCTGATCAAAATTTTCTAAAAACTTAAAGAGGAGGGACTGCTTCCTAACTCATGCAACAAGGCCACCACTTCCTGATATCAACGCTGGACAAGGATACTATAAGAAAACTGTAGTCCAATTTCCTTTATGAACGTGATGCAGAAATTCTCAACAAAATACTGGCAAGTCAAATCTAGCAAAATACTCAAAGAATTATGCACCATGACTAAGTGAGATTTATTTCTGGTATGCAAAGATGATCCCACATATGAAAACTGACCAATAGAATATAACACATAACAGAATGAAGCGAAAAAACCACATAATCATCTCAATTGATGAAGAAAAAAAACATTTGACAAAATTCAGCATCCTTTCTTGGTAACAACACTCAACAAACTAGGAATAGAAGGAAACTACATAATTGAAAGCCATATATGGAAAACCTACAGCAAACATCATACTGTGAAGTAAAAGACTGAAAGCTTTTCTCTGAAAACCAGAAACGAGGCAAGAATGTGGTTTTCACCACTTCCATTCAATATAATGCTGAAAATTTTAGAGCAATTAGACAAGAAAAGAAATAAAAGACATTCAAATGGGAAAGGAAGAAGTAAAATTCTGTGTGTTCACAGATCATGTGATCTTATATATAGAAAACCCTAAAGATTCATAGACACACCACACATACATGTGGGCTAGAACTAATAAATTAAGCAAAGTAGTAGGATAGAAAATCAACACACAGAAATCAGTTGAACTTCCAGATACTAACAATGAACAGTCTGAAAGGAAAGGAAAGTTAGGAAGACAATTCCATTTATAATAACTTCAAAAAGAATAAAATACTTAGGAATTAGCTTAACCAAGGAGGTGACAGCCTTCTACAATGAAAACTACAAGACATTGCTTCCCATAAATCAGTGGGAAGACATGTCATGTTCATGAATTGAAAGACTTAATATTAAGATGCTAATGTTACCCCAGGGAATCTATAACTTCAATGCAATCCCTAACAAAATCCCAATGATTTTTTTTTCAGAAATACAAAAAACCATCCTAAAGTTCATATGGAATCACAAAGGACAGTGGATAGCTAAGACAATCTTGAGGAAGAACAAAGTTGAAAGACACACTTCCTGATGTCAAAACTTACAACAAAACTTCGGTAATCAAAACAGTGTGGTACTGGCATAAAGACCTACATATAGACCAGTGGATCAGAATGTACAGATCAGAGCCCAGATGTAAACTCTTGCATATATATTCAAATGATTTTCAACAAGGATATCAAGACCATTTAATGAGAAAAGCTCAGACTTTTCAATAAATGGTGTTGAGCAAACTAGATACCCACATGCAAAAGAATGAAGTTGGATCTTCACCTAACATGAGATACAAAAATTAACTCAAAATGGATGAAAGGCCTAAATGTAAGAGTTAAAACTATAACATTTTTAGAAGAAAATACAGTACAAATGCTTCACAACATTGGATTTGCAATGATTTCTTAGATATGATACCAAATGCACAGGAAACAAAAAAAGAAACTGGACCTCATGAAAATTTTTATTTTATTTTATTTTTATTTTTTTATTTTTTTTTATTTTTTTTTATTTTAAATTTTAAATTTTATTTTATTTATTTATTTTTTTTTAACTTTATAGTTTATTGTCAGGTTAGTTTCCATATAACACCCAGTGCTCTTCCCCACAAGTGACCTCCACCAAGACCATCACCCCGCTTTACCTTTTCCCCTTCCCCTTCCCCCCTCAGTTTGTTTTCAGGATTCAAGAGTCTCTCGTGTTTTTTCTCCCTCCCTCTCCCTCACGCGCTCTGCTTCCCCTGCAGGACAAAGAGAAGAAGAAAAAAGAGAGCATCTTGGACTTATCTAAGTACATCGACAAGACGATCCGGGTGAAGTTTCAGGGAGGCCGCGAAGCGGCATCCTGAAAGGGTTCGACCCACTCCTCAATCTCGTACTTGACGGCACCGTCGAATACATGAGAGACCCCGACGACCAGTACAAGCTCACGGAGGACACCAGGCAGCTGGGCCTGGTGGTGTGCAGGGGCACTTCCGTGGTGCTCATCTGCCCGCAGGACGGCATGGAGGCCATCCCCAACCCTTTCATCCAGCAGCAGGACGCCTAGCGGGCACAGAGGGCCTGGGCACAGCCCCCCGAGGACTCGGAGCTGCCCCTCCCGCCCTCCATGCTGCCACAGGAACCGGATTTCCTTTTTGTATCGGTGTTGTTTTTGTTTCCGTAATAAAACTGCAAAACTCAAAAAAAAAATACATTTTTATTTTTTTAATGTTTATTTATTTTTGAGACAGAGACAGAGACAGAGTACATGCAAGGGAGGACAGAGAGAAAGGAAGACACAGAATCTGAAACAGGCTCCAGGCTCTGAGCTGTCAGCACAGAACCTGATGCGGGAAAACAAACTGTGAGATCATGACCTGAGCCAAAGTCGGACGCTTAATCCACTGAGCCACCTAGGCGCCCCCAAAAATTTTAAAAATTGTGCACCAGAGGACACTATTAACAGAATAAAAGGCAACCCACAGATTGGAAAAAAATATTTGTCATTTTTGTCAGTCACATATCTGGTAAAGGATTAAACAAACAGCCTGATTCAAAAATGGGCAAAAGACTTGAATAGTTGTTTTTCCAAAGATGATATACAAATGGCCAATAAGCACATGAAAAGATGCTCAACATAACTAATTTTTAGGGAAATGGAAATCAAAACAAAAAAATACCACTTCCCACTATTAGGATGGCTACTCTATAAAAAATACAAAAAATAACAAGAGTTGGGAAGGATGTGAAGAAATTGGAATCCTTGTGCACTTTTGGTGGGAATCTAAAATGGTAAAATGCTGTGGAAAACTTTAAGGCCGTTCCTTAAAATTAAAAAAAAAAGAGTTAAAAATATATGACGCACCAATTCTACTTCTGGGTGTATATCCAAAAGAATTGAAAGCAGGCTCTTGAAAAAATATTAGTACACCCATGTTCATAGCAGCATTATTCACAATAGCTAAAATGTAGAAACAAATCGAGGGTCCATTGATAGATGGATAAAAATATGGTATATCCATACAATAGAATATTATTTAGCCTTAAAAAGGAAGGGCATTTTGACAAATGCTCAACATGGATGAACCTTGAGAGCATTGTGCGAAATGAAATAAGCTGGTCACAAAAAGACAAATATTGTATGATTCCAGTTATATGAAGTACCTAGAGTAGTCAAATTCATAGACATAGAAAGTTCAATAGTGGTTGCTAGGGGGTGGGGTTGGGGGGAGGAATAAGGAGTTACTGTTTTTTGAAACATGAAAAGAAATCTGGAGATGGATGGTGGTTATGGATGTACAACAACATGAATATACCTAATAGCACTGAACTGTACACTTAAAAATGGTTAAAATGGTAAATTTTATGTTTATTTTGCTACAATTAAACATGTTTTATTTTTTATAACTGAGTTTCTGTGATTCTCTGAGTTCTGTCTTCTAATACTGGTTATCTATATAAGCTGAGGCAAATTACTTAACTTCTCTCGGACTCACTTACCTTGGTTGCTTTTTCTAGTCCCCAGATTCTACAAATTTTGGAAGCTGAAGGATTGCAAAGGCATATTACTCTTTTATTGATTAATGTCTTGAGTAGAAAAGGCTCTAACCAAGACCTGTTTTTTCTACAGAAAATATAGTAAAATTTGGCTTAACTTTGGAAAGGCTAATATGAATTAGTGAGAAACTGAGTTTCAGGACATATTTTATTTGTTTCATTAAATTTTTTTTTAAAAATAATCTCTATACCCAGCATGGGGCTCAAACTTACAGCCCTGAGATGAAGAATTGCATGCTCTACTCACTGAGCCAGCCAGGCACCCTTCAGGACATATTTTAAATAAATACAGTCTCAAAAACAATTTGATTTTAGAGTAGATAACAGGGTAGCTGGATAGAGGCCACATTTCATTTAATAAGAATGAGCAAGTCAGAACTTCAGTCTGTACACATCTGAATGAACATAGATTCTAAGTTAAGGGGACCTAAGGTAATATGGGTTATTATTCTGCCTTGAAATTCATATTTTCATGATTCTCTGTGATGTCTGTAAAGGTGAAAAAGTCAACCTACTTGACTATTTTCTTAAAAACAGAATGAAATGAATTTTTAAGTTCCTTTACAAATTTTTTTAAAAATGTTTATTTTTGAGAGAGAGAGAGAGAGAGAGAGAGAGAGAGAGAGAGCATGAGCGGGGGAGGGGCAGAGAGAGAGGGAGACACAGAATCCAAAACAGACTCCAGGCTCTGAGCTGTCAGCACAGAGCCTGATGTGGGGCTTGAACCCATAAACTACAAAGTCATGACCTGAACTGAAGTGGACGCTTAACTGACTGAGCCACCCAGGCGCCCCAGGAATTTTTAAGTTTCTAAAAAAGTATTTCTTTACCAAGGTAGAGTACAGCATTTCCTATATTCACACGACTTCAAAAAACTTAGTGTATTGCTAGAACTCCAACAGAAACTTAAAAATATTATGTACTTTGGATGAAAGAAGAAATCATAAAATTTTCATTCATTTGCATTGAAGTATTTTTATGAGTATAGAATTCAGTATAAAAACCAGGGAAAATTACTCTAATTTTTGAAGAAAAATCAAAACTATCTTTGCCTACAACTTTCCAATTAAAATCTGCTGGAATTCTATACCCTTTCACATGGTTTGCCTTCTATGTGGTGGAGTAGTGATGGGGGGGACATTTTCTGACTATTTTTTTTTTTTATCTCTCCTCTCTCTGCATGCCACAGGCTTTGGTGACCACGATTCTACTCTTTGTTATTGAGTTCACCTTTTTTTTTAAAGATTCTACATATATGTAAAATTATGCAATATTTGTCTTTCTGTGTCTGACTTATTTCATTTAGCACAGTGCTTTTCAAATTCATCAGTGTTATCTCACATTTTCTTTCTTTCTTTCTCTCTCTTTTTCTTTCTCTCTCTTTCTTTTTCTTTCTCTCTTTCTTTCTCTCTCTCTTTCTTTTCTTTCTTTCTTTTCTTTTCTTTTCTTTTCTTTTCTTTTTTCTTTTCTTTTCTTTTCTTCTTTTCTTTCATGAATAGTATTCCGGTGTGTGTGTATTTTTTTTTCCCCTTGATCCATTCATCGGTCAGTGGACATTTCGGTTGTTTCTATATTTTGGCTATTGTGAATAATTGTGCATTGCACATGACAGTTCAGATACCTATTTCAAATGGTGATTTTATTTCCTTTGAATATATACCCAGAAGTGGAATTACTGGATCATATGGGAGTTCTAGTTTTTTTTTTTTTTTTAATTTAAAAAAATTTTTTGGGAGAAGAGAGGGAGAGGGAGAGAGAGAGGGAGAGAGACAGAGAATTCCAAGCAGGTTCCGTGTTGTCAGTACAGAGCCTGGTGCGGGGCTCGAACCCGTGAACCGTGAAACCACAGTCTGAGCCAAAATCAAGAGTTGTATGCTTAACCGACTGAGCCACCCAGGCACCTATTTTCTTTTTTTTGGAAGAATCTCCAGGCTGTTTTCCATGATGGCTGTATCAGTTTATATTCTCATCAGTAGTGTACAAATGTTCCATTTTCTCCATATTCTCACCAACACTTATCTTTTAATGTTTTGATAATAGCCATCTTAATAGGTATAGGTAGTAGCTTATTGTAGTTTTGATTTGCATTTTACTGATGATTAGTGATGCTGAACATCTTTTTATACACCTGCTGGCCCTTTGTATGTCTTCTTTGGAGGACAATCTATTCAGGTCCTTTACCCATGTAAAAAAATTTTTTTTAATGTTTATTCAGTTTTTGAGAGACACAGAGCATGAGCAGGGCAGAATCTGAAGCAGGTTCTAGGCTCTGAGCTGTCAGTGCAGAGCCTGGTGTGGGGCTCCAACTCAAACCGTGATGTGACCTGAGCTGAACTCAGCCACTTAACCGACTGAGTCACTCAGGCGCCCCTTCTTTACTCATTTTTAAATTGGGTTATTTGTGTTTTTTGCTATTGAGTTGTAAGTGTTCCTTTTAATATTTTGGATATTATCCTCTTATCAGATACATTGTTTATAAAAATTTTTCTGTTCTGTAGGTTGCTTTTTCATTTTTCTGAGGGTCTTTTACTGTGTAGAAACTTTTTAGTTTGATAAAGTACCACTTGTTTATTTTTGCTTTTGTTGTCTGTGCTTTTTGTGTCTCAAGGGACTAGAAAAAGAACAGACTAAACCCAGAGTTTTTAGAAGGAAGGAAACAACAAAGATCAGAGTAGAAATAAATGAAAAAAAGAGACTAGAAAGACAATAGAAATGATCAACCAAACTAAGAGTTTGTTTTTGGAAAAAAAAAAAAAAAAACAAAATTGACAAACCATTAGCTAGACTAAGAAGAGAAGAGACTTAAATATTATCAGAGATGAAAGAGAAGGGGCATCTGGGTGGCTCAGTTGGTTAAGTGCCCAACTCTTGATTTCAGCTCAGGTCATGATCTCATGGTTCAGGGGATCCAGCCTGCATCGGGCTCCACCCTAAGCATGGAGCCTACTTGGGATTCTCTCTCTCCCTCTCTCTGTCTTCCCCTCCCCTAGCTCAAAAATAAATAAACATAAAAAAAATGAGAGGACATTACACTTAACACCATAGAAACACAAAGGATGAGAAGAAACTACTATGAATAATTATATGCCAACAAGTTGGATAATGTAGGAAAAAATGAACATATTTCTAGAAATACACAATCTACTAAGCCTGAATCATGAAGAAATAGAAAATCTTAACAGATCAGTAACAAGTAAGGAGATTGAATCAGTAATCAAAACTCTCCCAGCAAAGAAACATCCAGGACCTGATGGCTTCACTAGTGAATTCTACCAAGCATTTGACGAAGAATTTATACCAATCTATCTTAAATGCTTCCAAAATATTGAAGAGGAGGGATCACTTCCAACTCATTTTACAAGGCCAGAATTACTATGATACCAAAGCCAGACAAAGACACTATAAGAGAACAAAATTACAGGATGAATCCCTGGTGAACATAGATGTAAAAATCCTCAACAAAATTCTAGCAACCCAAATTCAACAGGACATTAAAAGGATCATACACCATGATCAACTGGGATTTATTCCAGGGCTGCAGGGTTGTTTCAATATATACAAATAAGTAAATGTGATATACCACATTAACAAAATGAAAGATAAAAATCCTATTTTCATTTCAGTAAATGCAGAAAAAGCTTTGACAAAATTAAACATCCATTCATGACAAAAACTCTCAGCAAAGTGGTTACAGAGGGAATATACCTTTATCTAAGAAAGGCATATTCTTATATGACATATATATGACATATATGACAAACTCACAGCCAACATTATACTCAGTGGTGATGGATGAAAGCTTTTAAGTTTAGGAATAAGACAAATGTGCCCACTTTTACTATTTCTATTACCTATAGTATTGAAAGTCCTAGCCAGAATAATTAGGCAGGAAAAAGAAATAAATCCAAATCAGAAAGGTATAAGTAACACTGTCTCTGCAGAGGATATGATCTTAAATATAGAAAACTCTAATAAAGACTCTATCAAAAATCTGTTAAAATGATTAAACAAATTCAGTAATGTTATCAGGATACAAAATCAATATACAAAATCAGTTGTGTTTCTGTGCACTAACAATTATCCAAAAAAGAAGTTGAGAAAACAATCCCATTTAAAATAGCATCAAAAAGAATAAAATACTTTGGAATAAATTTAACCAAGGAGGTGAAAGATGTGTATACTGACAACTACAAAGCATCAAGAAACCAAAGAAGACACAAATAAATGGAAATACATCCCATGTTTATGGGTTGGAAGAATTAATATTCAAAGCAATCTACAGATTCAACACAATTGCCATCAAAATTCTAATGGCATTTTTTCACAGAAACAGAAAAAACAACGCTAAAATTTGTTTGGAACAACATAAGACATCAAATAGTTCAAGCAATCTTGATGAAGAACAACAAAGCTGAAGGCATCACACTTCCTGACTTCAGGGTGTATTACAAAGCTGTAGTAATCAAAACAACAAGGTATTGGCATGAAAACAGTAATATAGATCAACAGAACAGAATAGAGAACCCAGAATTGATCTCATACATATTTGGTCAACTAATCTTCAATAAAGGTCCCAAGAGTGCACAATGGGGAAAGGATAATCTCTTCAAAAAATGGTGTTGGGAAAGCTGGATATCCACATGCAAAAGAATGAAATTGGATCTTTATACTGTGTACAAATAAATAACTCAAAATGGATAAACTCAAAAGACTCATATATAAGACCTGAAACCATAAAACTTCAAGAAGAAAACATAGGGGAAGAACTTCTTGACATTGGTCTGGCTCTTTGGAGAGAACCTTGGAAAGAAGAGATGTAGAAGATTCTATAATTTAGGTGCCATGAGGAGCCACCCACTCTTTGACATCAGCTAAGATGGCCTTTCCTATCATATTCCACTTTCCATGTATGTACTGGTTTCTGTCCTTTTCCTGAGGACTTTTGCAAATCTTTTCTGCTAGTGACTTTTCCATTCTATAACTTGGGGCTGTTTCTTTAGCTGTGATCCAACATTGACTCAGACTTGAGTCAAACATAATTGCTTTTCTCCTGAAATTCTCTTGTAAGAGTCAGCAAAAGGCAACTCGTGAAGGCAAATACCTACAACTGCATGGTAGATTTTACTGGTGATTGAAGCATGTGGAGATATACATTGCAGCAACACTTAGGAAATAATCTAAAATTGAATATTAGCTTTTCTGGTCTTCTGAAAGTCTCTTATCCATTTCCATGAACTTGAAATTCACTGTCTTCATGTTATTCTGCTTTCCCTCCTTCTCTTTCCAGATGTGATAAAATTCCTTGTATTTTATTATTATGAAGAACATTTCAGCTCTAGCACTTAACACTCCCCCACAATTCACACTTTGCTTAACTCAAGATTTATTAATGTGCTCTGCTAAAAAAAGGTTCATGTATTTCAAGTGTTACCTTTTCTCCCCTTCCCTATTAGTTTTTATAGGAGCAGGGAGAGAAATATGGAGGCTTATTTCCCTAGAGTTAAGAATTATGACTTTACCTTAGAAGACAGGAGGGTACAGTTGATTTTGTGCTTAAATAACAATTGCAACACTATCTCCATTATGTTGGTGCCCCACTGTAAAGAGTTGGGAAATGTTAGTTTATTAGAAGGGCACTGAAAAAAGACTCAAGAGACTAGGTTCTTTTCCTGATTCTGTCATTAACTAGTTGTGTGATTTGGGGGAGAGTACCTCACTGGGCCTGAAAGAGCAGTATCTAAATTCCCTGCCAATTCTGTGAATCTATGAGTTGTCTGAGAGTCTCCCTGGTGGCTAGTTCTTCTATAATTGCAGCCATAGTTGAGATTTCTCCCTTGACAGGTGAGTGGACAACCCACCACTCTGGACCATGTCCCGCCCTCTCCTTGGCCAGCTGTCTGGTTAACGTCTGCTGTCAGAAACAATAGAAGTTTTATAGACCAAGCTTGGAGACAGACACAGGCACAGATTCTGATTTTTTCAACTCAGAACTTGTTTTATTTGCTCTCAGAACTGGCTTCCTTATTTGTACACTGGGCATAATAATATTTACCTTGGAAAACTGTGTTTAATACAGTAGTGCAAGTGAAACACTTAGTAAAGTGCTGGCACATAATATGTACTCAGTAAATGGAATTTATGATCATTAACATAATGTCTGCTCTAAAGGGGCCAGATGAGCGTCTTGGCAGAGTCTTTCTGAGTTTGCTGATATATCTTACTGTTATGTGGTAGAATGTACTCAGGTTACCGTACAGGTTAACTCCTAAACTTCGGTTTTGTTGAGTGATAAATATAATCTGAGAGGGAGAGCTGAATGGTTCTGAGCAGCAATTTTTTTTTTTCAAGTTGTGTGAAAGAAGAGAAAGGTAGCTTGATTGAAGAGTTGAGAAGAGGGAAGACTTTGAAAAGGAAAAATTAACATTACCAAAGGGGAATTTGATTCATTTTCTGCAGAGTGATGAGCAACATGTATCCTTTACGTGTGTCTTCATGAATCTTTTTTTTTAATTGAAATACAACACAGTGTTATAATGGTTTCAGCTGTACAATACAATGATTCAATAATTCTATACATTACTTAGTGCTCATCACAAGTGTGTTCTTAATCCCCTTTAAGTGTTTCACCCATCCATGAATCTTAAATTTATATTTTTATGACACTCAATATAAGTAGCACTATGGAGTGAGATGTATTTTGGGGATTCATTGAAGTGTGGAATCCTGTTTGATGGTGGGCTGAGACTGTAAGGAAATCCTTCCACTCAAGACACATATTCTGAAGATTTTAGGCAGATTATAATTGTAGGTAGTGATTCAGCCTTTGGGATAGGATACTATATCCTCAGTGTTCTTGTTCAAACCTGGCTCTGGCCTATGAACCTTTGAAAAATGGGACAGATTTGTTACTATCGTGGACCTTCCTCCCTCCTGTCTACATGCAGTCGGGGTGTACTTTACCGATGGAAAGAAATGGCTTCTGAGGAGATCCTGCATGAACCATAGAACAGTGCCCTCTACTGTTCCTGAGGGAACCATGCAGCCGTAGTCAAATCATGCGGGGGGTGCACCGTTCCAGAGCCAAAGCAAGCTGCTTGGTCTGTTTTCTACAGTGATTAAAACACTGGGAACTGCTGCACCTACAGCCAGTCTCTTCTGTAAATATTCAGCTGGAGAAGCAACAGCCGCTTCCCTCCACTGTACTTGTTTCTAGGCAGGCTCCGGACCCCACGTTACATAAGAATTTCCCTTTCCCGTTTTCACTGCAAAGACTGTAGGGCTTCTATTAGTTTTGCTCTTTAATGGAAAGAACTTTTAAAACAGTGATTTTAGCCATTGATCCTTGCCTTTAGAACTCTGTTTCTTAGGATTATAAAATCAAAAATTTGATGCCACTTTAAGAAAGCATAGTTACTAGCTGTGATGAAATAAAGGCATATAGCATACAAACCAGCAGTTGCTTGTCAAACATTTATACTAGTAGGGGATCAACATATTTTTCTTTCTTCCTTTTGTTTTAATTCCTTCTTCCCTTTTCTGCCCCTTCCTTCCTCCTTCTCCACCTTTTTAATAAAATCATCTAAAATACAACAGAAGCTCCTCCAGTTATGATATTACATGATGAAAATTGTTTTCCTGAGTTTCTCTATCTTTTTTTTTTTTCTTGCTGGCTTTCTTTACCCTCTGAGTAGACATCTGTGCTCTGAATTCTCTCAGCTACTGTATTCTGGGTATAACCCTAAACAACACAGTCAACATTTACCTTTACTGAAACAACAAACAGAGAAATTCTGTGGATTTCAAGCTGGTGTTAGGGATTTGTGTCCCCTACAATAACTTTTGAGCTGTTTTTCAGCATCTTTCCACTTGGCTACAGCAGAGAAAATGTAGTGAATAATGAAATATGCATGAAAGAAAACTTTAAAAATATTCTCTTAAAATAAATGACTCTGAAACCACAATGTGTGAAAGTACTTTTTTTTTCATGATTGAGTTTCAAATTCATGCATTTAGAAGGTGTGGATTTCTTGCTTTATCATGTGGTGGGACGCTGGTAAATGGGAGCTGGCCCAACCTGATCTTTCTCTTCTGCCAAGAATGAAATCCAATTCAATGTGGCATCGGCCACCCAGTAGAAAGAAAACTGCCAGATTCCGCTGGATCCTAAAATTCCAGTGCCATTCAGTGTAGGAATAAATGTCGCATGCAGTGCAGATCTTTATTGACATGGTGGAAGGTATTTCCATTTAGGGTGCTGGGTGAATAACTCAGAGTTATGGGTAATGTTAGTCTACAGGTGTAATGTGTTTTTACTCTAATGCCAGGAGAAAAGGGTTTGGTTTTTTTCTGAAGCTTGGGATTAAGAAAGAATTTACTCATTTTAGGTAATTTGTCAAGAAAGAGAGTTGCTTAATTTTATGGTATTTCAGTCTGATTACTTCTATTTAAAATATCCATCTAGGGTAGAAGATGCTTTTAGTTTTTCAACCAAGAATGCTTTTGCTGACACATGTTTGGCTTATTTAGTGCTTGGCCTCTTATTCTTCCTCCCAGGCTGGCATCATCCTTGGATCTGATGTCACCTCTTGTTGGACATAGGCCGGGGGAATTACTCCCTCCTCTGTTTTTCTATTGTGGGACTCACCATGTCTGCACATAATCTGTCTCTTCTTTTCACCTGCCCAAAGACAGATGCTATGTCTTCTTTATCTTTATATTCCTAACACTACACAGTACTAGGGATTTAACTTCTTTTTCTTCCTTTTCTCATTTCTCTTCCTTTTCCTTCTGCTCTCAAGTCTTGAGCAATATGACGTCATCATTTTGAGAAATAATTATTGTTGAAATATAGATGTATAGAGATGTTGCCTAAACAGACCAGTTGATACTAAGTTAGAAAACCCAGGTTTGACCATGGAAAAGAATGGTAGGTTGAACATTGACTTTTAGTAAATAAATGTTTCTCTTCTCTAGGGGCAGCAGTTCCAGAAAAGCCTGAAAAGTGCCTGGAAGGGAAGGTGTGCTCCTTGGGGTCTCCCTTGGTATTTTGAGTATTGAGTCCTCAGACCAGCCCCCTGACCTCTTAATTGTGGGTGTCCTGAGAGTAGGTTGACTTCCTAGACTGAAGGGCTTCCTGAGAAGGCAAGGGTGAGGCTGGCAAAAACTGAAATCAATCTTGGTCCTTTAGAAACTTGACACTGGGACAGAGGGCTCAGTATAGGAATGGAAGGAGAGATGCATCTTGAACTCTGGCACTGGGACCATAAGCATAGATACCCTTGGGTGAACTTAACACTGAAGCATGGGACCTACTTCCTTCAGCAAAATTCACTGTGCAGGGGCCTTAGACTGCACACAAGACAGTCCTATGTCTTGGTCTGTTGAGATGGTCCTGTTTGATTTCTCTTGTCCTGGCATAATTAATAGTGACCTTTTCTATTATCACATGTGTCTCATCTTTTTTAATGTTTATTTTTGAGGGGGGGCAGAGAGAGGGGGACAAAGGATCCGAAACAGGCTCTGTGCTGACAACAGAGAGCCTGATGTGGGGCTCAAACCCACAAAACATGAGTCAGATCAGGACCTGAGACAAGGTTGGATGCTCGATTGACTGAGTCACCCAGGCGCCCCACATGTCTCTCAATTTGGATGATAAATTATTTGATCACCCTGTGCAGGACTAGTTCTCAGTGTTGACATTGTGTGGCCTTAAGAGGCAATGAATTAAGGGGTTTTTATGTTTGTTCCCTGCTGGTGTGGAAGCCAAAATGACCCCTCCCTGCTCTTGCATTTCAGTGCATCAAGGCTCTGGAGGATGTAGGAGGGTTGGGAAGCTTCAAGAGGGAGTTTGAATATATTATGTTAATAAGGCACATGGATGCTTCAGTAATTAATTGGAAAAACGAGAAGTTTGATCATATGTATGTTATCCCAAGTTTGTGAAACAGTTTACAGTCTTATGCTATTTAGTTTAGAGTCCTTGCTTTAGCCTTAGAAACCTAATTATTTACATGGTTTTTAAATCAAGATTATTTATTTTTTATTTTTTCAGTGGCTTTTCAGTATCTCAATCTATGATCTTGACAAGTTGTAGTTCTTACTGGCAGGAAGACACATGCAGTGAACTATAGCTTTAAGAATTTGTTTAATTGATAAAGTTGGATGTTTATGTGTAAAGCTAAAATTAGTGATTAAATGGGCATCTGCTTTTGCCTGCTCCATATCCCTTTCCCTTCTTTGGGGGAAATGAGCCCCTTTTTCTTAGGGAAACACATTCCATTGAGTTTAGGTGGAGTTAACTGCCTTATCTCTTTTTGCCTAACCTCCTCTATCCCTTATAAGAGGTTGGAAATGTGATTCACAGACTCACGCTTGACCAATCAGAGCACTCCCATTCCTTAGGCCGCACTGAGTTTGGGACAGGGGTAGGTATTGACCCCAACTAAGTCCGTTTCTTTGAAGTTTCCTGCTGTAGATGTTGGAAAAGATGGTTTCATTCTACCAGGGCTGCTAATCTTGTACTATGGGACTTAGGCTGTTGGCGGTAGCTTGCCACTAAAAGGAGAACGCCAATTTAAAGAGAGAGAGAGTGAGGAAACCCCAGCGGCATTGCTTTGAGACTCCTGGACCCAGCCATGCTGGAAACCCCAGAATTTTAGTTCCATGAGGCAATACACCCCGCCCCCTTTATTGCTGTAAATTTATAAATTAGCTTAAGTTATGGTCACTTATAACTAAAGAGTTCTAATATAAGCAGTGAGCGACCTTCTGCATTGCAGGGATCCAGTGTCTCATATTTTAGAGATTTCCTAGAAGAATTAGTCAGTTCTAACTTTGCTTAGCATCTATGACATTGCTCCCCAAATAGTCTAGTTTGTTTACTATCTAGTTTGTTTACTATCTGGTGCTATTTAGCTTAGCCTGTAGTCCAGAAATGTATTGACAGAGCTTTCTACTGGGCAAAATCAAACTTGAAAAGACAACATGGAAAGGGAAGATAATCAAGTAGACAGACCTGAAGGGAAAACTGAAGAAAACCTTTTCTCTATGCAAATTCCACCGTCTGTTACTCTACAGACTCAGACACCACTTGCTTTCTTTTGCTCAAGGTTATTTCTTGTGTATCAGTGGGGTAACATGTCCTCTGTCTCAAGTGTGAGAGATGGAAAGAGGAAGCATCTTAGCTTCCATAGGATGTCCCTGCTCAGTATCTTGGGCAGTGTGTTGATAAGGAGATCTGGATTTATAAAACTTAGGTGGAAAAACAAGTAGCCCAGCAGTCTGATGAAAAATAAGGTGGTGAAAAAGACATATTGAAAAAACCTGAAAAGAGAAAGTCAATAAACAGTTAATAAGAGGTTAGAAAACCAGGAACAAAATAAAACTTACACCTAAATGCATGTCTGGCTCCTTCTTGATAAGCACATGTCTCCCACTAATTGTTGTCTTCATTATTGACAACCCTTTACACAGACAGCTCCTTTCTGTATACTGGCTTGCCAGTTACTCTCTCTTTCATCACCATGTTTGATTTTCTTTTAGTGTTTATCCCTGGCTGAAATTATCTTGTTCTTTTATTTTTTGTTTTATTTTTTTGTTTTGGAAAGTTGTTTTCCAAAGTATTTTGCACCAATTTGTAACCTATCAGCAGGGTGTGTGTTTCTGTGGGCCCATATTTTTCTCCAACACTTGATATCAGACTTAAAAAAAATTGCCAAATGTGTGTAAAGTAGTGGCCTTAATTTGCATTTCCCTGATGAACAATGATGCTGAATATTTGCTCACAGATCTTCATATGTTTCCTCTTGCCCATTTATCTACTAGGTTGTTTGGGCTTGTCTTACTGATTTGTAGGAGTTTCTTATATGATCTTGATATCAGTCCTTTTCCATTGTGTGTATTGTGAATATCTTCCTTCTACTTTATAACTTTTATTTGATCTAAGGTATTAAAGAACAAAAGTTATTAATTTTAATAAAGTCTAGTTTATCAGTCTTTATTTAGAACCGTGGTTTTTGTGTCTTATTCAAAAAAACTATTCCCTACATCCAGGCCTAACAGATGTTCCTATTTTCTACTAACAGTATATGCTAGTTTAAAATATGTCCACACACTATTCGATATTCTGCCCTTGAAGAGACTATCCTCCCTTGGAGGGTGGGCTGGACTTAATGACTTGGTTCTAAAGAATAGAGTATCATGGAAGTGACAGTGTGTGACTTCCTAGATTACATACTAAAACCATCACAGCTGCCTCTTTATTCTCAGGAGGAAGTCAGCTGTCATGTTGGGAGGATAAGCAGCCCTGTGGAGAGGTCTGTGTAAGGAGGAACTGAGACCTGCCAACAAGTAGCAACATTTGCCAGATGTGTGAGTAAGCTACCTTGAAAATAGGTCCTCCACCCCAGCCAAGCCTTCTAGTGACTCTAACTTGGCCAACATATTTAAAAAAAATTTTTAAATGTTTATTTATTTTAGAGAGAAAGAGAGAGAGAGAGAGAGAGAGAGCGCGCGCGCACAAGCTGGGGAGGGGCAGAGAGAAGGGGGGAGACACAGAATCTGAAACAGTCTCCAGGCTCTGATGCTCAGCTGACTGAGCCACCCAGGTGCCCCTGGCCAACATCCTAACAGCAACGTAATAACAGATGGTGAGCTAGAACCACCCAGCTAAGTGGCTCACAGATTCCTAATCCACAGATATTGTGAGATGATAAAGGTTCGTTGTTTGAAGTCTCTAAGTTTTGGGATAATTTGTTATGTAGCAGTAGATAACTAATGCCAATTTTTAAAGATATTTTTTTCTTTTTGGACGTTTAGTCCTTAACACATCTGGCCTTGCTTTTTAGATATACTGTATATATTTAAATGTGATCCATTCTCATTTTTTCTCATCTGAATAATCATTTTCCCCCTACCATATTTATTTTATTTTAATGTTTGTTTATTTTGAGAACGAGAGAGAGAGGGAGAGGGGGAGAGAGAGAGAGAGAGAGAGAATATCCCAGGTAGGCTCCAAGCTGTCAGCACAGAGCACAAAGTGGGGCTCAAACTGACAAAACTGTGATATCATGACCTAAGCCAAGATCAAGAGTTGGACGCTTAACTGACTGAGCCACCCAGGCACCCTACCATGTTCACTGAACAATTCTTCCTTTCCTCTCTAACATACAATCATTGTCACATATCAAAGTTCCATATATGCCCTGTTCCTATTTCATTGGTTGATTTTATTATTCCTGTGATAATATCACACTATTGTAATTAATGTGACTTCAAGGTTAAGCCCTAATATCTGGAAGGGCATGTTCCCCATTCTTTGCTTTTCTTTAAAATTGTCCAGGTTATTTTTGATTCTTTACTCTTCTATATCCAATATATTTTAGAATAATTTTATTAAATTCAATGAAAAATCTTTTGGGCAGTTTGGTTGGAATTGAAATGAGTCTATCATTTGAAGATAATTGATAAATTTATGATGTTATGGCTTTCTATCCATGATACAGTATTTCTCTTCTTTAATTCATGTTACTTTTAATGTTTCCTAATGAATTTCTGTAAATTCCCCTTATAGTGGTCTTGATTTCTTCTTAAACTGATGAGTTACTTGGTCTTGGGGTTTTACTACGATTTGCACGAGCAAATTTCTACTTTTTCCTTTCCCGTGTGACCCTTATCCAGTTGTGCTGGGTTGCTGCCTGAGGCAGAACGAATTTACTACCTACGTCCACCCACCAGTCAAAAACAGCCCCTTCCTCACCAATTTACTTAAGTTTTTTTCTAGATCTGATCTTGGTGATAGGAGTTAGTATCCATTATAGTATAGCATCTTGGTCAGAATTAGAATCAGAAAACCTTTACAAATCTCTTCCTAGTATTCTTCTTGAAGCTGAATACAGTATTCATAAGAAAGTTCTGGGATGTCCTTCCCAGAGAAATTCCTAGGAATAATCTACCTTTCTTATCTCTTGAGTCAGTGCCCAGTATACCAGTGGCCCATGGGATATTGGAGCAGAGCAAGAGAAAGACCTTTGTAGTTTAATATGATGAGCTAGACTTTTAGGTTGATGTCAGATTCTCTTCAGGATACCAACCCTCTTTTAAGGCAGACAGTTCTTACCCTGGGAGCCCATGTGGGTAGTTTCATGCTAGGCACTGGTGTCAAATTATAGGCGAAGCAGCCTCGGAGTTCTAGGGAAGTTCTGCTACCTATTCTGGGAATATTGTACTTAGGGATATCTGAATATGTAATAATGAAGGGGTATCCCCCTTAAGCAAATTTTCCAGACAATTGGAGCTGACCTTTAAGCACCAATAGTTTTATGTTAACCATTTTGATAGAACTCTTTCTAAATCATATTTCATGCCACTTTGAATATATGTTTCTCTTTGCCTTCTTAAACAAATTATATTGAACATAATTTGACCTTTTCTTAGAAATGCAGGGGCTTCACAAGTGCCAATTTTACTTTGCTATCACAGTGATTCCCTCAGGACTAATATCCACTCGGTTGTTTGAATCTTGAGCTCTTACTCAGTTTAAAAAGTAATTTTGAGCAATTATTATGTTCTGTGTACTGTTGGGTGTGATCTCACTTTCATAATCATTTTCTCATTTGCTATTAAGCAGGAGTATACTTGCATTTACAAGTTCTCTAGTATTTCTAATGTAACATGTTGACATTGTAATAAGTTTGAGGGAGACACATCTCACACAATAGTATGAAAACCCAATCACTTTATGAACCACAAAAGGATCACCCTGTTTATGATCTGATATTATTGGGAGCCATATCCATCAAGCTAATTCAAATAACTAAAGGGAAAAGGGAATAAATAAGAGATTTGCCACATCTCTCTTAGGTAATAAAATTCCTCTTTCTAATTACTAGTAGGCTATTGGCTTCTAAAACTGGAAAATTGAGATTAGGGATTGCCTTTGGATAAGGAAGTCAAACGTTAGAACTGAGAAACTTGTTCATCGATGACACTAGTTTGTTGACTTCACTCTGGGGGTATGTGTGTGTGGGTATGTCTACAAGGGTTTCCTTGTGTAGACTTTGTTGTCTGCCAGGATGGCGACGTGGAACTCCCAGTTTTCCAGGAAGTTTACTCAAAGGTGTCTGCTTACCTTTTACAGAACCACGTTCCCTTGTTTTGGAGAGAATCATGCTGGGAGAATAAAAGACATTGATAAATAAGCAATTTCTGGACTCTACCATTCACTGTCAAATAACATTCAATGAGCCATTAGTTAATGCTATATTTAGATAATATCTTGCAATTTCTTATATGCATAAACAGTTGGAATTTTCAAAGACAACCATATATATTTGCATGTGTGTGTGTAATTTTGTATTTTTAATATATTGATAAGAATGAGTGAAGGCCTAAAAAGGTAAGATATGTTGCCCAAGGTCATACAGCTAGTAAATGGCAGGACCAGGCTTGGAACCTGGGTCCTCTGAATCCACATTACACCCTTACCTCCTACTTAACCAGTCACCCTTAAAGAAGTTTAAAGGCTATGAAAACCACACAAAGATATTCTAAGAGAAGTTTTAAAAGTTCTAAAAATATAAAGATGAGGATATTTCCTGGATTTCTGTGGCATCTCTCTTCCAAAATATTTTCTCAGCTATTTCATTTTCCTTTTAGCCTGCTTGTGAGATAAAAATGAAGAAGTACAATCACATTTTAAAATTGTGAAAATGATGTTCACAGAATTGGAATTAGAAAGAAACTTTCTGGGTTACAAATTTGATTTTATAGCTTGAGTGAGATGAAGCACGATGCTAGCTGGTCAGTTGCTCAGGCAGGCTGTAAGCCTTGTTCAAACATCTTAGGTCATTGAACCATCATGGGACTCTGGTAATCTTGAGGAAGACTTTTTCTCCCATAGGTGGTGAGAAGGAATACTTTGATTAGTCACTGGGAATAGATGATGGGATATATCAGGGAGCATGCCAAGCTTGTTCTAGAGAGGTGGCGTCTAGTTAATTTCAGGAGTTTTGTTGTTGCTGTGGTTTGTTGTATAATATGCAAGTTTGGGACCAGAATAACTTGTTCAGAATAATGGGAACCATGGTCACTGTGAACATGGTCTGCTATATATCCAAACATCTGGATGACCCCAAGGACAATAACTGATTGTTGATATTTGCTCTTTAGAAGGCTTCTTTTTTTTCTGAAATTATGAAGACCACATATCTCAATGATAAAGTTTCTGGTGAATGTCAGTTTTGGCTCTAAAGCCAATATAAATTACAAAGTTGAAGTAGAGCCAATATAAATTACAAAGTTGAAGTCTAACAGAAGTTTATGCCACCACAAGACATGAAGCAAGTCAAGGGAATGCGGTAAATTCAATTCTGTGTCCTTTAGACCTTTGAATATATGCTAATGACATCATGATGTTAAATATGAATAGACACTGAGGCTGTTACATAAAGAAGTAATGACTTCTCATATTTTAACTCATGGGCCAATTCTGATTAGATTGTTATATATGCCCTGGTGCTCTGTGTAGTGAGAGATTTGGAATCCTTTTGGATCACCAGGAAAGAACATTGTGATTGTGGGAGATGGGAGGAGTGGTATATGTGTCTTGTCTTGGCCTCTTCTCCAAAGAGTGCTCCCTCAATGAATATTTCTTCCTGCTTCCATCCTGAACTCTGTGAGGTCTGAGGCTAGTTTCTTTGAGAACAATCATTTGCATGGGTCTGAGAGAGGAAAGACCATTGTTCATAGCATCTTTGTATGTTTAGGGTTGGAATGCTTTAGAATTACGTGTGCTACTCTTCTTGGAAAATGCACATGAGAAGATAGGTATGTGTCTCGTGGCTTATAGTGTTTTGGAAACTCCATGGAAGGCAATGACTCTGAGAGAAGCTGAAGGTGGAGTGTGACTCTGAGAGAAGCTGAAGGTGGAGTGAAATGCTTACCTTACTATTTTGGCTGTTATCCTCTTTTCTTGCAGAATTCATGCTCAAGACTTTTGATCTAAGGGAAAAAGAACCAAGGTAGGAATTGAATAAAGTACACTTAAATGTTAATATTACATCATGGTTATTTAAAAAAGGTTTTATATTCTAAAGTTATACTGTCCACTATTGTAGCCAATGGCTGCATGTAGCTGTTTACATTTAATGAAAATTTAAAAAAAATTAGTTTCTCAGTCACAATAGCCATCTTTCCAGTACTCAACAGGTGGGTAGTGGATACATACTGGATAGCACAGAAAATTACATTGGGTAGCCCTGTTCTAAAATCTTGGCTTAGTAATGAAGCCATACTTAATGTTCAGGAAGGATCTCAGGAGATTTGAAGGTGTCTTTAAGGGCTAAGGACCTCGAAGTCCTGGTGCCCTGGCCCGAGGCCACAATGTGGACCTAGCCTATTTAGAGGCTCTATGAAGCTTAGGTCTTTTTCTCTTAATCCCAAGACTCCAGAATATTTAATAAATGGAACTACTTCCCAAGTGAATTAGAATTTAAATTCTAAAGAGGGTCATGAAATGGAAGTGAGGTTTTTGGGTTTAGTTTCTCACTATTTACACTCTTGACATACTCAAGGAGTATTTTTTTGGGGAAGGAAGGCTTTTATTATCATTTCTGATTTGTAATGTTCATAGTTTAATATAGTATACAGTTTGCGTTTCATAATATATTTGACTTAGTTTGTGTCGAGAGATTAGTTTCATGCCTGCCCATACGGTTGAATTTCCATACATTTTGGGAAAGTGAGGATGGTATTAATTTTAAGACCTTTTCTGTGAAATTTAAGGAATGTGCATTTTATCAAGGTGCCAGATCACTAAACTTTTTATTGATTTTCTTTTATTTATTTATTTATTTATTTAAAAAATTTTTTAAATGTTACTTTTGAGAGAGAGAGAGAGAGAGACAGAGGATTCAAACTGGGTGGGGGGGGGTGGCAAGGTTGGGCAGAGAGAGAGGGAGACACAGAATCTGAAGCAGGCTCCAGGGTCCGAGTTGTCAGCCCAATGTGGGGCTCAAACTCACGGACCTGAGATCATGACCTGAGCCCAAGTTGGATAATCAACTGACTGAGCCACCTAGGTGACTAACCCTTTTTAAAGCACATGTTCCTGCCCTTAATATAAACCTGAATAATTGATAATATGATACAATTATGAAGGAAGGTATGTTTATGCAGTCTTTCTAAGAAAGATAGAAGGACCTGCATTTTTGAATGGGTGTGGTTGAGTGGGGGTCAACCAGATTGCTAACAGAGGGGAAAGTTATTTGGTGTTGGGGCTCACTCAATTCCAGATGGGAATTGGTCAGAGAAATGTTTGCTCTGACTCAGGCTGAGATGGAGTTACCACTAAAACCAGGATGTTCCTTTGTTTGCCAAAGCTCACACTTCTCTCTCAAGGAATCGAGTCTCTAGTTCTTCTTCTATTTTCCTCAAAGTTTCCTGGTACTTCTTCAAAGAGAAATAAAAGAAACTACAGTTACTCACTAGAAGCCCTATGCTCTTTTTACTATTAATATGCATGTATTACTACATTGTCATATGAATGTTTGTTATTCCCACTGCCATTTTGTCCCCTTTCCCAATCCACCAGCCCCCCACTACTCCAGATCTCTTACTGCACTTCACCACTGGGCAGGTTTCTGTGGTTATTGGGATTATAAGTAGGAAGAGTGCTCATTACTAATTTAAGAGCTCAGAACTTTGGAGACTCGGGCAGTAATAGAATGCTTCTAGTGGTAGAGAGTCATCCTCCCTAAAGGCCTCTTTAATGCTGCCTTGAAGAATTAAAATTGTTGCAGTGTTCTTTGAAAAGCCTGATTTCCCTTCATGTTGTACCTTAACAAACCTGTAACTATCCCTTTACAGAGAAACTGTACCTTTATGCAGAGGGCCTGATCTTCACAGAGCTGGGCCACAAATGCATAGTCTTCCATTACCTGAGAAGCCAAAATTCAGTCTTAAATTGCTATAAGAACAGTAGTATACTTGTTTCCTCTTAGGTCCCAGGTCTTAAGTGTGCTTTTCTAATTGTTCTAAATATGTATTTGCTGTACATACGAGATCATTCCCCCCCCCCTTTTTTTTTGAGGATCAATAAGCTGTATTTTACAGTCCTGATGGGAACTATTTGGGGACAGTTGGGAGAAAAATAGATACTAATTTATTGAAGGTATAGACTATGGAAGGTATTCTGTAAAAAATGTGAAAAGAGAAGGTAATCTGGGGGACTCTATTGACACGATCTAATACATTCCTTCAAATCTTGAGACCAAAGTTCAAGTTTTCCTTACTTTGGGAGAAGGAACATTGAAGTTATTGTCATTACCTTGGTCAGCTCTTTCTCTTGGTCTGCACAGGAAGCTTCCAGTTGTTCTAACTTAGCCTATAGAAAGGGAAAGAGATCAGCCAGGCAAAAGCAGGATTCCGTTTTGAAATGGGATCGCAAACATTATCTCGCAGGTGGTTAAAGTGCCTCAGGACCAATTTCAGATGTCTTTTTAATGGAGGGGAGTCAACCTTGAGATGAGAGGACACTTGAATTGAATCTACATAATAATTATTAGCCAAATGGAGATCTGGAAGAAATATGTCCTGCTCAGAAGTTACAGCAAGGACCAAGGCTGTGAAGTAGCACTACTTTGGTGTGTATGAAGATGTTATGTGGGTGGACCTTAGGGGAGATAGATTGGTAAGAATGGGATGAGGTGGGGAAAGGTAGACAGATAAGAGATTACGTAGGCCCTTATAGCTTCTGGAGAGTTTGGTTCTTTATTCTAATTGCAGTGAGAAGCCAGGTGAGGGCTTAAAGTTGTAAAGGCACAATCTGGTTTGTCTTCTTTCTTTTTTTAATTTATTTTATTTACTTAAAAATTTTTAACGTTTATTTTTGAGAGAGAGCGAGAGAGAGAGAGATAGAGAGAGAGAGGGAGGAAGAGAAAACAGGGGAGGGGGCAGAGAGAGAGGGAGACACAGAATCTGAAACAGGCTCCAGGCTCTGAGCTCTCAGCACAGAGCCAATTGTGGGACTGGAACTCACTAACTCTGAGATCATGACCTGAGCTGAAGTCGGACACTTAACTCACTGAGCCACCCAAGTGCCCCTGGTGTGTCTTCTTTCTAAAGAAGAATCTTTTCTATGTGTCGAAGGTAGACTGTTTAGGTTTAAGTATAAAAGCAGGAGGACTAACTAGTTAGGAGGCTACTTTAGCATCCAGGTGAGGGGTTATGGTGGCTTGCAAAAGGGTAATAATAGTAGTAGTAGATGCATTCGGGATATATTCTGTAGGCATCCAGGTGAGGGGTTATGGTGGCTTGCAAAAGGGTAATAATAGTAGTAGTAGATGCATTCGGGATATATTCTGTAGGCAAAGGGAACATATTGCAGTCTTTCTTCCCTTCCCTTTTCAGCTCTATTTTTCCTACTTTCATCGACATCGAGCTACCTTCCCCCCCTCCCCGCTCCCCCCACATTTGGACTCTTCTAACAGTTCCTTTTCCCTCCAGTCAATTACATCTAGGGCCAGAGGGCCAAATGTGCTATGGGCTGTGTTTTAAAGACAGTGGTCTGAGTCACAAGGAGTTGAGGCAGGGATCATGTTAAACTGCTGAACTGATCATCAGCATGCAAGAGGAACAGAAGCAAAAGAGTTCATGTATATTTCATAGAGTTAGAGATATCACCTGAGAATTCTACAATATAGGTGGACAAAAGGGAATGATTCAAAGGGTTAATAATACTCTTTAGGTCTGGGCTGACTGCTGCCAGGAAAATAATGGCCATTGTTGTGCTAGGAACACTCTATCTAGAGTCTGTCAGAATCAGCTCACCTGACATGGCCAGCATAGCCAGACTTAAAGTGTCACCACTAGATTCTGGCAGACTTGCTGTTAGAAAAACTTGTTTTGGGCAGAAGAAGGAAGAAAATCAATCTTCTGACCTCTTCAGTTTTATGGCTAGGATAGTCAAGGAGCTTCAAGCTCCTTTCTAGTCTTAACTCCAGTTTATTCCCCATGTACACACAGGCTCCTGATGTTTCTCTTTCCAGATTAAGTTTCCTGAATAGGCATGCCCAAACAAGTTACTTGATGGCTTTGACTTCCTCTTTTTTTATGGCTATCACTGCTAATTTGGCTAACAGAACATAGAGCCGTAAATCTCTATTCTTTCATTTTCTATTTCTATTTTCAGTGTGTCTGTATCTTCAGAGTCTTCATACACACATTATGGACTTAAGTATGGGCTTAAATGTGGGGCTTAAGAAGCAAAAGAGATTGAAAGATTGGGATGATGTGTTTTTCTGCTCTTTAATTTACTTGTTCTTAAATGACATGTCTAAAAATAACTGTAAATTAAAAAAAAAAAAAAAAAAGAAGCAAGAGGGGCCTGGCTGGTTCAGTTAAAAGAGCATGCGCCTCTTGATCTCAGGGTCATGAATTAGAGCCCCATACTGGGTGTAGAGAGTTCTAAAAAAAAAAAAAATTTAAAAACTTTAAAAAAATTAAAAAAGCTAAGAAAAAGTAGATTAGTAGATAAGGCAAGGACAAAGACATATTCCTACAGAAATTATCAATAAGAATTTTATCTGCTCTCCGAATAAAAAGGTCTCCAAATCTTGCATCTTTGATCAGATGGATTATGATTGTGCTCAGGTGCTTAGCTGTGAAACACAATTAGGGAAATGCTAAGCACTGTATGATGCGCTTAGCAGGTAGAGGTCACTATATACTTGAATGACCAATTGAACAAATCCTTTTCTGGTTTGGATTCAATGACAGGGTGTGTAAATTACCTAGTACATAGTAGATTTATAAGTCCAAACGCTGCCTCTATGAATTTATACATATGCTACTGCCAAACTGTTAAATAGTCACCTTAAAATTGTGACTTTTTAGTGTTTTAGAACTCCCAAAAAAGAATATTTTATATACACAATTTCATTCAATTTTCAAACTGAGGCTGGGAGGAACTGATTAAATTGCCCAACTTCATATATCACACTAAGTACCTCTGGGGCTGGGATTTAAATGAGGGACTTCAGCTACCTGCAATGTTATATATGCATTTGGGCATTTGTGTCCTGTTCTTTCTGATGGAGAGAGAACAAAATATATAGCTTCAGAGTGAAAGCTCTTACTAAGGGCAGAGGAGAATTCAGCATTTAGTAGCCCAGGTTTAATCCTGGCATGGCTGAAACTACAAAGAATTTATCCCAACTTTGACAATTGTTTCCACTTGAAGGCTTGCTTCCTGGTCATGCAGTCCAAACCCATTCAAGATTGCTTTTTTGTTTACCTTTGACTCTTCTGGGGTTCCCTTTAGATTGTCTTGTTCACACTTGATTGCCTTATGTGATTTCCTTGTAAGCTGTGGTTTCAAACAGAAAAATACATTTCAAGTAAAAAGTATATCAAATAAAAAAATATAGCAGACAAAGACATTCTCTGATGTATGGGAGGCAGTAACTTGGCCCTCATCAAAGCTGCCAGGAGATGGTCCCTTGGTGGATACTTGGTGTCTTTGGGAACATCTTTAATCTACCTCAATCTTCTTCTCACTAGTTTTGGCCACCAAAGCTGCTCGAAGCAGGAGTACTTCCCTGAACCCCTAATCCATGCCAGATTATTCAGGCCTGTGGGCAAGGGTCAGAAAGTAGGGTAACCATAAAGAAACCGACTGTATTTTGACCAGGAGTTGAAATAGAGGGAATATCTGGACAGAGAAGAAGGAACTTTTAGGAATTAAGTGTTTTTAAAAGTCTCTTTTGAAAGTAAAATTAACCTCTCACCACAAAGGTCCCACTCAATCCCTTCAACAGAATATCTGTTGGAATCAATCTCCTTGTGATAGAATGAAGAACCTATGGAATTACTGAATACCTGGGATACCCTATCCACTCCTTTCATTTGACACTTGCAGGGAAAATCCATGGCACTTAGGTCATGGGGCTCAGCCTCAGGATTGTGGAGCAGGAGTAGTACCCACTCCCAGCGTGGGCCTCTCTGATATGTGGGATCTTCTGTGATTATTTGCCCTCCCTTGCCTCTTTGACAAGTGGTGCTGCTGAGGGGACACCAGGGAACACACAAGAGCCCCACTTCACCTTTCTTTGAAGTTCTTCTATACTGTGGACCAGAGTCTCATTCTTCCTATCCTGTTGAGAGGATGAAGCAGAGTTTAAGTGTGCATCTGTGTACCACCATCTTGATTCGGTTGACTGTTCTTTATTTCACCCCAGTGACTTTTTCCTACAGTAACTGTACTTTCTTGCATAACGTCAGGTAAAGGACCTGTGGTTTGATCTCAATACATACACACCAACTTACCAGGGATCAAGATGACCACATGCTGGGCTTCCCAATATTAAATATTACCAGAGACACCCTACCCTCCACACATCCCCATCCATGCAAGGGCATATTCTGCTATGACTTTTGAGTTGACTATACTTTGTATGTAAAAAGGAGAAACTGTTGTTTCTGACAGTGAGGAGGAATCAACCCTATCAGGTGGCTTTTCCCTGCTTCTTTGTTTTTAAACATTTTTAAAGTTTATTTATCTATTTTGAGAGAAAGAGCCAGGAGGAGAGGGCAGAGAGAGAGAGAGAGAGGGAGAGAGAGAGACTCCCAAGCAGGCTCCATACTGTCAGTGCAGACCCTGACATGGGGCTTGAACTCATGAATTGCAAGATCATTTCCTGAGCTGAAGTCAAGATTCAGACACTTAACCAAATGAGCCACTCTGGAACACCAAGCTCTTCCCTAATTCTTGCTTACGAGTCTGGCTGTCTCTTCTTCCAGCTCCTTCAAGGCGTTTTCCCTCTCCATCACGGTGTAGTTCTCCTTTTCCCATTCCTCATCTTCAGCCAAGTTTCTGATCTGAGCAATCTCACCTTCCAGCCTGGACAACGTAAGCACACACTATGAGGAATTGACAGCCTTAGAAGTAATAAAACACATAAAAAAGGGTACTTTGATGATAATAAATACAAATCTCAAATTGGAAACACTTACTTTCCTGGATCCTTAAGATCAGAATCTCTTTAAAGACAAGAAAAGTAAGATTCCCTTGATACCACATCAGACACCCCAGTGTATTTACAGCTCAGATTAGTATCACTCATTGTTTTAGGACTCTCTTTGTTGTTGTTGTCTTAATGTCTATTTATTTTGAGAACGAGAGTGAGAGAGACAGGGTGAGAGAGTGAGTTGGTCAAGGGGCAGAGACGGAGAGAGAGAATCCCAAGCAGACTCCATGCCGTAAGAACGGAGCCTGATGAGGAGCTTGATCCCAGGATCATGACCATGAGATCACCACCTGAACCAAAATCAAGAGTTGGATGCTTAATTGAGCCACCCAGGTGCCCCTAGGATTCTTTCTGAAACTTGCTGTCTTGTTCAGGGTTTGAACCACAGACAAATACCAAAGAGTGAAAAAGAAACTCGTTTGTTATATAAGATAAAGATCTCTAGAGCAAGCTGAAAAATTCAGTTGTTTCTTCTCCTCCACCCAGTTCTTTGGATTAGGAACTTTCCTCATGAAACTCCAGCACTCACCTCTGAATCTCATTTTCTTTCTCTTGGATTTTGAGAAGAAGTTCCTGATTTGCTTCATCTATTCTCTGCATATCCCTTTCAAGGTCCATGTTCAAACTGTTAATGTTCCTCTTTGACTGGACCAGTCTTAAGATTTCCACTTTCTCTGACCTATAGGTTCAGCCCCCCAAATGAACAAGAGCCAGTTATCTTAAGATCAGTAACTTTTGGGCCAAAAAGGATATCTAGAAGACATATAACTCATTAGCCTGGCTATTTCTGGGTGCACACCTTTCCTTTTTCATTTTTAGGAAATTACATTTCTTAATCATGCTCTACAATTTGTTTCAATAATTCTTAACTCAATAAGCAAAGGAGGTCTTTCTTGGCCAAAGTGCTCAGTATAATAGTGTACCCTCCACTCTGGTTCCAGGAGAAGTTTTGCTTCCTTAAATAGTCTTTTGCATCGGAGAGAATGGTTTTTCAAATTGTTCACAAAACCTGCTCATGCAGTACACTTTTATCAAGTACATTTAGTCAGGCCGCTGGTACGTAATTTGTGGTTGGACACAGCTTTATGCAGAACCACAAGAAGTTTCCACCAGCAGTTAGGGCTTCAGTCTTTTCCTGCCTCCTCTCAACTGGAAATTTTTCTGCCATTGCCTATTAGAAAGCTTGAGAATCCACTATGGGAATCACATCATTGAGCACACACAGAAGTAACCCGGGCTTTCACTGTCAAGAATCCAGATATGTTTTTTAAAGTAAATTTGAATGAAATAATGGTAACTTGATGCTAGTCTAGTCTAGAAATGTATCTGACACATGGGAAGCGCTCAATAAACTTTTCATTTTCTTGTGTGTCAATGAATTAATTGGTTTGTCTCTAAAATGACTAACTGGAAAGAGGATGGTGAGGCAGAGGGACATTTGTATTGAGTAGGCATAAGGGATGGTTTTGGAAAAGAAATTCCTACCTTGGAAGGGTTGGCTTGGATGGGGGCTTTGCAATGGCTATCATTTTAGGAGGGTGAGGGGTGATTGGGGCAGAGTACAGTGGAGGATGAATGGATAGGAGCTGAAGGAGAGAGGGAGACTAGAAGATGAAGGAAGGAATCAACAGCAGACCTGCTTCATACCTTGGTCCTTGGATGTGACTTTGCATAATCAGGACTACTTACTCATAGTTTAGCGGATTGTCGTTGTGTTCTTCCATTGTAGATTCCCTAAAATACCAGCAGAGATGTATCTAATGATTTGGGGAAATGGGTCCATTTATAAAACACAGTAACTGGCTGAAAGTCTCAAAAGACAGTAACAAAATTAAGTTAACTGGTTTCCTCCCTCCCACTCCTACATTTTGGTCATAACAAAACTTAGCTCTCTGATTCTTCTGCCCATGAATATGCTTATGCCTCAGTAAGGATACAGTGAGGATAGAGGGATAATGCTGGAAAATTCCATATACATCCAGAAGATATACTTAAATGGTTCACCAACACAAAACCCTTTGGAAATGTGTACGTGGCAATAAGCATCAGTAGATGATGTTATCAGTTATTCTTAAGTCTTTTTTTCCCTCTATGCCCAGCTGCTTCTCTTAAGCCCCATGTGCATAGATAAATGTGCATAACTGCCCTGGAAAAATAATCTTTCTTCTTTCTAGCCTGGTTTCTGCAAGAATCTCCAGATATTAAGATCTTTAGTATTAAATAGAATGCAAAAACAAAACAAAAAAAAAAAAAAAACAAGCAGGAGTAAATAAATTGGCTTGTTCTGCTCCTTAGTTTCCTCCTTTTCTCCAGTAAACTCTACCTCCCTTCTGATGTATGGTCTTCTTGATTCTGCCCTAGTCTATTAGCTACTGAAGAGTCTAATCTTCCCCCACTGGAACCATCCAATAGAATCTCAGAAGCTTCTATAGGGTCATAATTCTGCTATTGACATAGGATGGGTGGGGCAGTATGTTACAGTAGAGTGACAATGGTTTCTCATCATCTTTGCCAAGTTCAGAGCTGAGTCTTCCCTTTGGTGGCAGTAGTTTCAATGGATCTGATTTCTAGGCAGATTGAAGGCATAGCTTCTGTCATATTTCTCTAGCAGATTGAGCACTTTCCCTGCCCAAGCTCAATGCATATGGGAACTCTAGGTTCTAACACCAGCAGCCTAATCCCTTAATATAGTCAACTAACTACTCATTCATTCAACAAACACTGAAACTTGGAAGGAGTACCTATTTTTGCTAGGCACTGTTCTAAGTATGGGGGAGACAGAGTGAAGCCCATACTTGCCTTCATGGAGTTTACACTCTAGGGTGTGTGTTGGGGCGTGGAAAGGGGTAACACAAGCAACAGAGTACATGAGTAAATTGATCTTATCTGGTATATACATTTTGGCCAGATTCTGCACAATTTGTAACTTTTTGTGTGTGCAAGTCACGGAAACCTGAAGTTTCAGATCTTGACTTAATAAGGACTGCATTGAGTTGATTTGTGGGCCAGAGTGACTTCTTAACATAGTGTAGTTTCTAACAAACTATTTGTAAAATTAATGGCCTCTGATGACCCCCATTACCATCTCCCTTCTTCCTGAAAGAAGGCATTTCATTGCTTTATGAAGCTGTACACAGAAGAGTAATTAAGTAACAATTCAGGCCAATGGCCTCTCCGAGGAATTAATGGTAGAGAGAGTTCATTAACCCCAGCTGGTTATAGCTTCTCCAGGAAATGCCCTGGACCAAGGTTATCTTGGCGATTAATGTATTGGATAGAGACTTTAACTGGGATAAAAATAAAGCTCTATCTCCTTCCTGGGGAGCTTTTCTCCTTGAGGGGCTACTCAAGGCAAGCCTGTAGGGGCAGCAGAACCCCAAGCTTGGGGCCTTGCGTGCGAGGAGGACAACAGATTGCCACTAGTGAGAACTGCTAAATCAAGGTAGAAACAGGGCCTTGGGGGCAGATTAAGGTCCTTGAAGAAGCCTTCCTGCTATTTGGGAGGTGGCTTTTGATTAACACCCAGTGCAGCTTTAGGGCAGCTGTTTCTACCTCCTTAACTTTTCCAGGCCACACCCTGCCCTGCACAAAGTCTCTGCCAGAGAGATGCAGACTTTGCTGCATTGCTGCCAGGGATGCAGTGGCCATTATGTGGAAATCTGTTGTGAAAACATCTGCTTTTGACAGCCTGGGCATTTGGGCTCTTTTTGCTGGTGCTTCACCCTCCTACTGCGAGGGGCCTGGTCAGGTGCATAAGCCTGAAAAGCTGCCTGGGTCCTGGTTCTTTCTGCCGCTTCCCGGGGAGAGAGACCTATTTCTTCTGCTCACCTCACTTGTCCTCGCTTTACTTTAGCAAAATCTTCTTGGATATTTTTATAAATGAGCCTGGTTTTGAGGCTCATAGCCAGGCAAGGCTCTAGAACCTCATTTTAGATCAGTTTTCAAATACAGAATCAAGTACACTATTTTCCTTATGTCCTTATTTTTAGTGACTATTTCTGTACAGTCTTTAGGCTCATGAAATCTCTTTGAGTTTTCTTTCAGAATCCTTCTCAGAATAGCTTTCTCAAAAGCAGAAACTTGAACTAAACTGAAATGTGAAGCGAGAGAGAGAGAGAGAGAGAGAGAGAGAGAGAATATGTACCATTAGTTAATATTGTCATTATTTAATGACCAGTAAACCATGGTAGTTTACATTGGCAAAAGGTTATGTATTTTCTTTTAAAACTAAATCTATTTATTTTTACTTGTTAACAAACCCCTTTTTTTATAGTTTTCATAGAATAGATGTACTGTGGTATTTTGCCTTTTCACTTACTATTTTTTATGAACATTTCCCAGGTTGATAACATTCATAATCTGCTTCATCCTACCCTTTTTACCACACTGTTTATATTTTTGCATACCTATATCCTCTTGAAGGCCTGGAAAGTACCTGTATGAATTTTCTAGAGCTGCCATGACAAAGTAACACAGGGAGGGAGACTTAAACAACAGAAGTGTATTTTCTCACAGTTCTAGAGGCTGTGAGTCCTGATCAAGGTGCCACAGTGGCTGTTTCTCCTAAGGCCTGTTTCCTGGGCTTGGAAATGGCTGTGTCCATTCTCTGTCCTCACATGGTCATCACTGTGTGTGTGTGTGTTCTAGTGTCCTCTTCTTATAAGGACATCAGTCATATAGGATTATGGCGCACCCTAATGACCTCATTTAAAATTAATTACTACTTTGGAGGCCCTATCTCCAAATAAAGTCACATTCTGAGGTAGTAGGTATTTACACTTCAACATATGAATTTGGCGGTGGGGGGGGGCACAAGTCAGTCTACCTGAGGCATTCGGCAAATGCTTAACTGTGACCAGATTTATGAACATTCAGGTTGTTCTCTGTCTGCCTAAATAACAGCACTTGAGAGAATATATTTGTATAGTCATTATATTTTTTTTCAGGAATAACCAGAGTATTAAAGCATACACTTACATTTGTACAAGCTTTGAATGTCTTTTCATTAGTTTATCAGTCAACTGTTTTTTATTTTACAGATGAGGAAAGTAAGCACAAGAGAGATTAAATGTCCTGTTGGGATTAAAAAAGATTTTTTAAAAAATGTGCCAAACCTGGGACCACATCTCTCAACATTTTCTGGTTCATTCTTCTGTCAGCCTAGGGTAGTGTAAGAGGAAAAGGGCATTTCCTTCATTATGACACAGGGCTGGCATTATGGAGCTGTTATACTTGGTACTTCACATATTAGTGAAATAATCTTTGTTTTCAGTGAGGTAATTTCTTCTAACATAACCATGCTTGACCTCTGCTTTCATAACCCTTTGCTTTATTTTAAATTTGCTTCTCTAGCTTTAGTTCAAAAAGTTTGCAGTTAGGAAGTGATCATTAAATGGAGGATTCCTAAAAAGGATAACTAGAAAGGATAACTAGAGCCTCTGCAAGCAGACTTTTGTAAAAATTTTACACTGAAATTTAGTATAATTCTGTACTCCCTTCTCAGTTCTTCTTTGTTCTTTCTGCTGTGTACTGGGAATACCTTTAAACTTGCTTATTGGTCCCTTTTGATAATTACAGAGAAGTCTTTCATGCACTGAGATTTTAGGATGTCTTTTACTTAGCAGAAGTAATAGTGTGCTGGAATGTTTATACTATAAATGACTTGTGTTTGGCTTAGCTTTGGCTATATGATTCATTATTCTTCATTTATTTAGCAGACATTTTTCTGAGCACCTAGGTAGATAACGGGATGACCCAAAGATGACTAGAGTACTCAGTTTCATAAGGCTCTGCAGTGTGATAAATGTTATAATGTAGGCAGAAAAAAGTTGCTTTGGAATTCAGAGGGGGAGCATCATCTGATTTAAGGAAGCTTCAAAGGAGGTGCCTTCTGGATTGAGTTGAGTCCTAAAGGAAGAGAGTAACATTATAGCTAGTAGGAAAGGATACTGTAAGAGGAGGGAACAACAGGTTCAAAGGCACAGTGTGCTCAGTGGTGAGTGGTAAAAATTTACTGTAGTTTCTGCCTAAAGTAGCACATCCCAATGTGTGTTACATGAACAGTTGGTTGTGTAACTGATAGATTTAGGTGGGGCATGGTGGCGACATTTTTTATTTTAAAAATTAATTTTAAATAGTAATAGTTAATATTTAGTAAAGCTATAAGTAGTGCATTAAAACTTGATTTACAGGGGCACCTGGGTGACTCAATTGGTTAAGTGTCCCAACTTTTGATTTTAGCTCAGGTCATGATCTCATGGTTCGTGGAATTGAGCCCCACATCGGGCTTTGTGCTGATAATGTGGAGTCTCTCTCTCTGTCCCTACCCTGCTCACACTTTCTCTTTCTCTTTCTTTCTCAAAATATAAATAAACTTAAAAAAATTGATTCAGAGACATTGCTTTGAATGAGAATAAATTTATTTGAGTAAAAACAGTACGTGGTTTAAAGAAAAATATTAAGTAGTTATTCTGGGGGAAGATGAATGTAGCAAACATTGTGAAGGTAGAATGTGAGTAACTAAAGTTTGGGGATTAGTGCTCTAGAAGCATAACAGCAAAGGACAGCTAGGTCAGCTGAGGACCACCAAGTCCTTGTGCTCAGGATGTCGGGTTTCATCTTAAAACACCCAAGAGGCATTAGAGACTTGTAGGTAGAAGAGTGACATGATCATTGTATTTGAGAAAGATAATTCTGGGGCAGTGAAGGATGGATGGGAGGAGGAAGCCCCCAGTGCTTGTCCATACTGTACATTATGATCACCCATCTCAGGGGAGATATTTACTTTATGTTTCCATTTGGAATGGAGGCACAAGTTTTTATCATGATTTTTTTTCCCACTGGAAATTGCATATTAGAGTTCTTTTTTTCTTTATGTTATTTTCTGTTTGGTTTATAAGGGCAATATTAAATCTTTTTGGTGAATGATGTCTACCACACTTGTAATAAGAGGGTTTTTGTCCTTAATTCCTCCACTCTAACTTATGTAACCATTGCTGTGAATAACTGCAATCTATGGGTGGTTTGGTCTTTCATTGATTTTTTTTTGTTTGTTTATATATTTTGGGAGAGGGAGAGAGAGCATGTGTACATGCGAGCTGGTAGGGAAGGGGCAGAGAGAGAGGGAGAGCCAGAATCCCGAGCAGGCTCCATGCTGTCAGTGCAGAGCTGGACATGGGGCTTGATACCACTACCCTAAGATCATGACCTGAGTTGAAATCAAGAGTCTAACGCTTAACCAACTGAGTCACCCAGGTGCCCCTCTCATTGTTCTCTTAAATTGTTTTCTTTGGGGCTAATTCTTTCCCTAAATAGAAATGTGGGAATCCCATGACAATTTCTGGTGCTTTCAGTCACAAAACAATGTTCCACTTCAGTAATCAAAGGACTCAGTGCCACGTCATAATCAAAATTCTGCACTTGGTATGGAGTGGAGGTTTCTGCCTGCTGGCCCCCGAGGCCTACTGTGGGTGGAAAGATTGCAGCGGGGAAGGGGCTTATTGATTTTCATCTCTTTCCATAGGGAGTACATCCACTTCTCCTTTCCACCGGCTGGCTACTCATTCAGACACCTACCAGGTAAAAGAGGAAAGGGGACTTTAAAGTCCTTACTTGACTGATTCTGTTGTGCGCCGGCACCCTGTCCCTCAGGGCCTGCTTGAAGTTTAGACCTGATGCTTTCTCTTGTGGATGCTTTAAAGAAGTTGTTGGAGGTTGCCTAACCATTGCCACAACATAACCGGAATCTCTAGCTTTGACCTGGACAATTACATGTCTAATCCAGTCATTCATTCGCTTCTCCCTCAGCCGCTAAGACTTTTGTCATCCTGCCAGCTTCTCTTTGCTGATCACTTGCCCTTCTAGGTGGCCGGGACTGGCGACGTAATTTGTAGGACTCCGTGAGCTCAGTTCAGTCTGTGTAGAACTCTGAGAATGCAGGACTCCTCTCTCAAAACTTATTAAGAATTTTGAGCCAGTGACAGCAAGACATTAAACCAAGTATAGATTCCTTTTGGATTGCAGGTCCTTGTGTGACTGCACAAGTCTCATGTCCATGAAGCTGGCCTTGTAGGTGGCTCTCAGGAATGAGACCTAAGATAATCCTGTGCAGGCAGACACAGTCACATATTCTTTGTCTAAACAGACTCTGGAACATAGGCTAGCTCCCAGTTGTTTATTCTGCTGTCATAGCAGTTAGCTAATCTCTATCATGCCCTTAGATTTTCTAGATGACAGTCAGACAGTAGTCTCCAGTATTCCCTAAGCTTCCAAGGGCAAGATCTCCTAATGGGCAAAACCCTTGTCTTGTGTTATTTTCCTATTATTCCTAAAATAAATCACTACAAATTTTGTCGCTTAACACAACACAGATTTACTATTGTACAGTTTGGGAAGTCAGAAGTCTGACATGGTTCCCAATGGGTAACATGGAGGTGTTGGCAAGGCTACTTTCCTTGGGAGGCTCTAGAAAAGAATCTTTTCCCTTGCCTTTTCCAGCTTCTAAAGGACAACAACATTCCTGGGCTCATGGTCCCTTTCTTCTGCCTAAAAGCCAGAAGTGTATAATCTTTAAATCTCTGTGATTCTCTGAGCTTTGCTTCTATGATAATACTGTCTTCTTTCACTCTGACTCTCCTGTGTCCCTCTTATGAGGACCCTGATGATTACCTCTAATTCACCTAAATAACTCAGGGTATTCTCCCCATTTCAGGATCCTTTGTCATGTGAAGTAACATATCCACAGGGAATGGGGACAAGGACATGTTGGGGGAGGTCATCTTTCAAGTTACCTTACTTATCTTTTTTTTTTTCTTAATGATTTTTATTTATTTTTGAGAGAGAGAACATGAGCAGGGGAGGGGTGGGGCCGGGGAGGGGGCAAAGGATCCAAAGCAGGCTTCATGCTGACAGCAACCAGCCTGATGTGGGGCTTGAACTCATGAACTGGGAGATCATGACCTGACCTGAAGTCGGATGCTCAACTGACTGAGCCACCTAGGCACCCCTACCTCACTTATCATGAGGCAAAGAGAGAAGCAGCCCTCCCATCCTTCCCTTTGAATTCACATCTCAATAGGCTAGGGAGCTGTTTATACCCCATTGTGGGTATAGACACAGCACAGCCCTCTGAAGAAATCTTCCTGCCAATCTTGGCTCTACACCAATTCTAAAAGTGGGTGAGGAGTCTAAGAATCATCTAAGAAGTTCTCCAAATAAACTATTTATACTCAAGTCCTTATTGTAGGATCTATTTCAAATTCACCTTTTGTCTTATGCTTTCCTGATTTTACTGTTAAAATATTCCAGTACCAATTGGTATAACAACTTTGGTCCTTACAGAAAGTGTTATAATAGATTAGTAGGAAAACAATACTACATCATTCCATTTTTTGAGTTAAATGATTCATTTCCCTGTGATGAAAAATTAATTCTGAAAATTCTGGGAAGTGATTGTTTTTTTCTGTTCTCTCTTTTGAGTCCTGATACCTTGCAGTTTTCACACTTATATGATATAAAATAAAATCTTCAAGTGTCATTTCAAAAAAAACTTTTTTTTTCCTTTTCAAAATGGGATATTAGAATGGATAGCTGTATGTGACCTGTTTGACTTTCTGCTCTAAGGTTCAGCTTTGTGCCAGGCTCCATGACCACTCGCCTCGCTGATCATGGGAATCTAACTTATTTGGAATACAGCTAGCCTCCCTTTCTGTTTTCTGTGACTCTGTGCTCCCAGCCTATCATCTGAGCTTATACATCATTCCTGTGACCAGTGTCCAATTATATTTCTCAGTTTCAGGGTCTAGAATTTTGTCACAAGCCTACCTGGGAACACAGTTCTGACTTCTCCTTCAACTAGGCTCTATTTTTGTCGGAACCTGACGCACAGATCTCTGACCCTAAATTCTTCCCCAAAGCTGGGCCCATCCAGTGCTTCTGCCTGTCTCCAAAGTCCCTGCCTGCCCAAGTCCTCACGGTTATATGGTCTGCCTGCTTACTGGAGCGTGTGCCTGTTGCCATTTGTTGGATTTCCTGGGTTCTAATCACTTGCCTTGTCCCCCTCCTTTGTCTATACCACCTCTCTAGATCTCAAATGCTTTCTGTACTACCATCCTCCCCTTTTCTGCCAAATCAGAATCTTAATGGCTGTCCTTCAGAAATTGTATTTTATCCCTGGTTTAGCAGTTCATCCTCATGTGGAATATTCTGCTGGGCGATGGAATGCTTCTTGTAATAACATTAATGTATAAAATGGGGTATTTTTTTATGAAAGTGAAGAATGAGATTTTAGAATTAGGATATATTTTGAAAATTCTATGCATGGGGTATAGTCTTGTGACACTTAAACACATAAAGCATTTAGGGAGCTATTTAACAAATAACAGTGTTCTCAGAGACTGAGTTATGCTACAGTTTAGGAGAAAGGGTGTTCATCTTTAAATTTGATTTTTTTCTTCCAATGTTCATTGATTTTTGTTTAGGTCCTTGTAATATTTAGTAGACCTCTTTCCTGTGAAAATGTAAATAAACAAAGATAAAGGTGACTTTTCTTAAGCCGATTTTACTTTGTAACAAAACATCCCTGAGAGGTCAAATTCAAGATAATTTCAGAATTCTAAACAGGTTTTATAACCTCTATTGGCAAGAGATCTGTATTTGCAGAATCCATAAAGCTTTTAAGGTATAGTTGATATTGAAACAATAATGACCCTGGAACAGGATATTTCCTGGAGATTGATGACCAACTGGGAGGGGTTGATGGCCTGAGGTGTAGTTGAGGGCCATTAACCTCAGACAGTCATTAAAGCCCAGGAAATGTCCTATGTCTAGGTCGTTATTGTTATTATAAATTGAAAATGGAAAAAAGAAACAGGCATACAGATGATCTGAAGGGCGCCTCCATTTCCAATGGTTTGAACAGGGAGCGTTCTGGGAGAATTTATTCCCCGTCCATTAGCCAACCAATCTCTCTGAATCCTCTGTCACATCGTCCTTCAAGTGATGGGTCTTTGTGCTGGAAATCCCTGAATTCCCTAGGCACTTGGGTAGAGAGAACAGTTCCCTTGTTGCAGCTACCTTTGCTCAGAGTGACGGGATTAAACAAATAGTAATGGTGAATAGCTTTGCCACTGCTCCTAATTGTACCCTACGTTGCCATCTATGTCTTTCCCATGGGATCAGCTGTTTTCTTCTCTATTTAGCTGCAGTAAATTTCCCACAGCTAAATTTTAAGCCCTTGAATATTTTGTCTCTGCTTATTTCTCAGGTCCTTGGGGGTGAAAGTGCATGTTACTTGTTTTGCAGTTATGCTATCTCTAGTCAAGCTACATATGGCATCCCTGTTCAATTCCTTATTCAGTTTCCAAACAGTGCTATAATTCAGAGATATTTTGAATTCCCAATTAATAAGTGATGTTTAGTTTTGAATGTATTAAATTTCAGCTTTTTTTTTTTTTTACTAATCCTATAGTAGCAAATTTGCTTTCTTTTTCAAGCAAAATATTCAAAATGGAGAAGTTATCACTTTAGGATTTCGACTCAGGTTTCATAACAAAGTTGGGTGCGAAATACTCAGCTTAAATATCCTGCAACAACTTGCCAAATTTATTTTACTCATTATCTATAGGAAATTTTATATAAAGTTTACCAAAAATAGAGCAGTATGACCTGAACATCATCAAGCTACCATTTCATTTACTGAGTAGTCACAAGGTTTGAGCCATGTATTATATAAAATCCATCACTGTTGACTGAAAAAAAAAAAAAAAGAAAGAAAAACTCAAAATATTTCCCGTGATAACATTGGTCAGAAACATCATCTTTGTAGAAGAATAGCATTTCAGTGTATAGTGCTAGGCTGTCAATATTGTTATGAATTTTATAAATACATGGCCCATCCTCAAAGGACTCCTCTTCTTCCTGTAATGCTTGTAATGGTACCTGAAATTCCTGTTACTAATGACTTTGGTCTAAGATAGTGAAATTCCCAGTTAATAAATACAAATGGTAGGGATGACTGGGTGGCTCAGTAGGTTAAGCATCCAACTTCGGCTCAGGTCATGATCTCATGGTTTGTGAGTTTGAGCCCCACGTCGGGCTCTGTGCTCACAGCTCAGAGCCTGGAGCCTGCTTTGGATTCTGTGTCTCCCTCTCTCTCTGCCTCCCTCCCCTGCTTGTACTCTGTCTCTCTCAAAAATAAATAAACATTAAGAAAATACAAATGGTAAGTTTTCAGCAATTGATATTCACTAAATCTTCTAGACCACAATTATCCTGGGGATCCAATATAATAAAAATGGTAAGATTAATAAATAAAAAAGGGATGTATCATGAAAATGTTCTTTTTTCAGATCCCTGTGAATGTAATCTATGAAATTCCTTTTCTTGGCAGGGTCTTCAGAGTAATTCACATTCTCTTTGATGTCCCTAAAAGTCTTCCTATTCCACCATTTATTTTCATTTTAATACGTTTTTATTTAAACATTGTGTGTGTGTGTGTGTGTGCGCGCGCGTGCGCTCGTGTGCGTGCGTGCTGGTCTGTGCTCTCTTGCTGTCTAGAATCTTTTCTTTAGGCTGACCTTTCTGGGAGGTGGACTGACTTTAATACAGGCTCTGGGATTTGTTGTTACCTTATGATGGCACAGCTCATGAAATGAATGTCTCCCTACAGGTTGTTAGTGTTCCTCTGGTGAAATGTAGAAGAACTCTCTTTGCACCAGCTACGACTTTTTTTTTTAACGATAATATGATTTTAAGTTTTTAGTTTTGTAGTGTGCCTGTTGATTTCCTAATTTATTTTAATTCAACAATTCTTCTCCCCAACCCTTTGAGTTCCTGTGTTGCCCTTCCTAGTGGAATTTGGTACATGTTATTATGGGTATGGTTTGGGAGATATTACAAATGATGCTGTCCATGGTGACCTACAAAATCACCCCTGACTCTCTACAGAACTAGGCATCTTGAATCTCCCTTTGGGCTAAATTCCCTCCATTTTTCATACCACTCTCTCTGAGTGGTTCTGTAACCACATCTCTACTCCATCAATCACGGCTTGTTCATGAAGGCCCTGCAGTCATCCTGGATAGTCTACACAGAACTACCCTGCGATATCTGAATTCTTGCCTTGCAAGGGTAGACTAGAGACCACTTGAGGACTCTGACTTAAGATTATTTTTTCAAGTCATTTTTATTGTGTTTCTGTAAGGCATACCAAAAGGCATAAATATCCTGAGTGTACACCCACAGTACAATCCAGACAAAAGAGAGAAAATAGGACAATATCAAATAATGAAAATCTGGGTGTCCTCATTCTGAAAGACGATGAAAGCATGAGAAGATATAACTAAATATATTTGTTGTGTAGTGTTTTTTATTTGGTGTAAGCTTCTGATTACTACTCTTCTTCACTGTATTATGATACAATTATTATTATAGTACTTCATTGTAGGTAGTTAACAACAGGTACCTTAATAATATGTTGGCTAGGTTGCAGAAGGTTTCAGCCACTTTTAATTATTAGAATAGTCTTATATTGTTTCAAAATTTTATTTAAAAAAATGTTTACTTATTTTGAGAGAGAGAGAGAGCACGTGTGTGAGCAGGAGAGGGGCAGAGAGAGAGGGAGAGAGAATCCTAAGCAGGCTCCATATCATCAGCAATCCCACGAACCTCAAGATCATGACCTGAGTGGAGTGCAGGAGTTGGCCACTTAACCCACTGAGTGACCCAGGAACCTCTCAAAATTTTAATTTAAAAGTTTTTAAAAGTTTTTTCTTAATGTTTATTTATTTTTGAGAGATAGAGCACAAGCAAGGAGGGGAGGGTCAGAGAGAGAGGGAGACATAGAATCTGAAGCAGGTTCCAGGCTCTGAGCTGTCAGCACAGAGTCCGACACAGGTCTCAAACTCATAAGCCATGAGGTCATGACCTGAGCCGAAGGTGGACACTTAACTGACTGAACCACCCAGGCACCCCAAAATTTTAATTTTAAATTAAATTCAAAGCTCTGTTTACTTCCTCATTTTACACAGAAAAGACTTCTCCCTACTCTATCTTCTGGCCAGGTGGAAGGCAAGGTGGAAGGAAAAGGACAAGGGTGAACACTTCCCTATTAAACTGCCTGTGGTGAGGTTGAGTTCTCTGACTGGTTAGTTGTCTTCATTTTTTTGACTGAAGGTAATCATTTATTGCCTTTTGTGGGCAGGCATGTAGTTACTGGTCCTCTCATATATAGGTTCTTTGAAGGGTTTCCAAAGGCCTTCCCTACCTAATGCATACTTTTGGATGTGAGAAATCTGGCTTTAATTTTCCACTCCCTTAGCCATTCTTAAAGTTGTCCACTCAAAATCAAGGTCCCCTTTCCTGGTGGTCAGCCTTCTTGATGAAGTCTAGAAAGATAGCTAGTATTTAGCAACTTTTCTCCTCTTGATCCTTTGGAAAATCATTCATCTATGACATGTCAAATGATGGGGCAGGTACATTCATGGCTGCCTCTTCTCCCAGCATACTCTTCAGTTCTCTTTCCATGGCTCAGGTAGCCCAGGTGTGCTGGCCAAATAGATTGCCAACTGGAAAATAAACTGCCCAACTTCCCTTCATTATAGACACCTCCTATTTATTTATTTATTAAATCCAAGTTAGTTAACATAGAGTATAGTAATGGTTTCAGGAGTAGAACCCAGTGATTCATCACTTACATGTAACAGCCAGTGCTCATCACAAGTGTCTTCCTAGTGCCCATCACCCATTTAGCCCATGCCCCCACCAAACACCCCTCTAGCAACCCTCAGTTTGTTCTCTGTAGTTAAGAGTCTCTTATGGCTTGTCTCCTTCTCTGTTTTTATATTATTTTTGCTTCTCTTTCCCTATGTTCATCTGTTTTGTTTCTTAAATTTCACATATGAGTGAAATCATAATATATTTGTCTTTCTCTGACTGACTTATTTTGCTTAGCATACTATACTCTAGTTCCATCCATGTTGCTGCAAATGTCAAGATTGCATTCTTTTTGATTGTTGAGTAATATTCTATTATATATGAATACTACCTCTTCTTTATCCATCTGTTGATGGACATTTGGGCTTTTCCATACTTTGGCTATGGTTGATAGTGTGGCTATAAATATTGAGGAGCATGTGCTCCTTCGAATTAGCATTTTTGTATCCTTTGGATAAATACCTAGTAGCACAATTTCTAGGTCATAGAATAGTTCTATTTTTAATTTTTTGAGGAACTTTCATGCTGTTTTCCAGAGTGGCTGCACCAGTTTGTGTTCCCACCAGCTGTGCAAAAGGGTTCCTCTTTCTCTGCATCCTCACCAACATCTTTTGTTGCTTGAGTTGTTGATGTTCGCCATTCTGACAGGTTAGGTGGTATCTCATTGTGGCTTCGATTTGTATTTCCCTGATGAACAGTGATGTTGAGCATCTTTTCATGTGTCTGTTAGCCATCTGGATATCTTCTTGGGAAAAGTAGACACCTCTTATTCTTAATATGGATCACTTTTGAACCCACTTCCTTTGGTTTTAGGTAACAAGATAATCTACTTTCCTTCTTCCTCATGGAATAGTGACTCCTTAAAAGGCTACTTTTCTCACTTCCCTTTAAGGTCTCTTTTTACGTTACCCAGGAAGAGGAGGTACTACTTGGTCGTAAGGCTTGTTCTAAACTGATGTCTGTTAGTAAGCCCTGTAGGATATTCTGTGTATTAAAATATAGGAGTCTTAGCATATTTTAGTCTTCAGCTGTATATCAGATATAGTTCTGGGGAACCTGGAAAATTCCCACTTGATATCATGCTTCAATCCGGAGGAAAAAGAAAAGGGGCAGAATATTAAATAAAACTACTATTGCTGTTCCTGTCCTAAAAGAATGAAATCACACTCTGATAACTAAAGGTGAATGGGCAGAAACCAGTGTGAATCATTTGGGAAAATTTGCTAGCCCAGAGAGGGAGCGGCCTGTCAGATATCCGTCAAGGAGTCTGGAAGGATGAGACCTTTCAAGGGCACCTGGTGTAATATTAACAGTTAACAGAGAAAACAAAAGTCACATTCTGTTCCTCTTGGCTTTGAATATCTTATCTCCCTCCTGGAAAGAGTGGAACTTAAAATATGAAAATAGAATCAAATTTCAAGGGAGTTGGGGGAACAGAGAACACTGATGTGCTTTGAGTTCAGATCTTCAGGCTTTGATACATTATACTCCAGGATGTCACAACCAACAAATATGATTTCTGATTACCTTTTGGTCATTGCTAAGAGCACTTGTTTTTTTCTCCCCTTGTTGTTCTGTTGTTGTTTCACTTTTTTTCTTGACATTTCAATGAGAGTTTACAGAGAAAATGCCAAAAAAAAGTCAAATGGAGGGGAAAAAAAAGAAAGGTAAAGGATTTTGAAAACTACAGCCTAGTAATTTTGATGTCATTGTATGACTAAACTAGTAAGTAGATAGTTTATGAACAGTTATCAAGGGAGAATGATCATTGAAAGCAGCATGGATTCAAGAACAATAGCTGGATTAATCAGATCTTGTTTCCCTTTTATTAGACTAGTAATTCCAAGTAAAGTCGAAATATAATGTATTCTAAATTCCACAGAGCATCTTATGTTTTCTCACTGCATTCTCAAAGATATGGTTGGGAGATATGAGTAAATTACTGTTTGCATAGGTGGATTCACAGTTTGTTGAGAAAAAATTCATTCAACAAATAATTTTGAATTCTTGTTGTTTTCTAGGCAATGTGCCTGGCCCTCAGTATAAGAGACTTAGGGAATTAACATTCATTAAGTGTCTGCTTTGTGCACTTATGCTCAGTGACTTGTACATAGGACTTCTTTTACTTATCCAAGAGGTAGATATTATTATCTCTATTTTACAAGTGAGGAAACTGAGGTTCAGAGTTGTTGTCCAAGATCAAAGCATTAGTATGAAGTGTAGCTGAGATTCAAACTTTGATCTACTTCATGGTAAAGCCATGATGTACCCATGACATGATTTTCATTGCTCCAGGAGTAAAGCTAGTTACCAAGAGACAGGTCAGCATAGCACATTCAGCATCAGATGCTGAGTCACTATAATGAGGAAGTCTCCATCACCTGGAGCTCTGAAGCCCCTCAAGTATGAGTGAGCTCTGTGCCTGCCCCACCCACTCTCACTGCAGGTTTTCAAGGAAAGAAGGAGTGACTTTGTCATTGATCACAGGATGTGATAACTGTGTTAGGGGAAATGTTGAATGACATCACCTCTGAAATCCTTTCCAATTAGAGTAGGCTTTGAGTCTTTGACATTCTATGCCTATTAAAGAGTCCCCTATACTTCTGAGAAAATGGGTTTATTTACTGCCTTTTTGACTTAATGATATAGTGAAAATATTTTACTATGTTTTAAAAAAATTTTTTAAATGCTTGATTATTTTTGAGACAGAGAGAGAGAGAGAGAGAGAGAGAGAGAATGTGTGCATGCGCGAGCAGGGGAGGGGACAGAGGATCCAAAGCAGGCTCTGTGCTGACAGCACAGGGCCCCATGTGGGGCTCGAACTCACAAACAGATCAGGACCCGAGCTAAAGTTGGACACCTAATTGACTTAGCCACCCAGGCGCCCCTATTTTAACTATGCTTTTAAAACTCTGTATATATGTCATTTTTAAAGACATCATTACTGAAATTTTTTATATATAATGTTTTATCTTTACTTCAGATTATTCCTTAAGATAGATACCTAAATGTGGAATTATTGTAACGAAGTGTTGGAGGCTTTAAGTGTGTGTGTGTGTATGTGTGTGTGTGTGTGTGTGTGTGTATAAAATCTAATATTCTTTAATTAAAGTTGTTGGAGGAGGTCATTGGCGAATGTAACTGCCACTGGAGGCTTCTCATTCCCCCATCTCCTGTCCTTGGAATGTCTCTTCAACCCACCATTCCCACAGTGGGAGCCATTTTCACAGCCTTGAGAAAACAATGTATTCTAGAGACCATCTGGATATGGTGTATGTGACTGAGCTCAGTTAAAGGCCTCTGTATAAACTTTAAGATTCTGGTGGGTGGGTGCAGACATCTACTCATGTTGGGAATGCTCAAGAAAGCCTTGTATGTTAGTTCTGTTGCTTTTAAACCTGCCACCTGCCAATCTGGAATGGTCTACCTCTTTGTTCAGTCTCTCCTTGTCCTCTATGTATGAGGGCCAGTTTCAGATTTTACCCAGGGAGCTCCTGAGGTTTTCAGCCAAAAAAAGTATCTGTGCAGAATTATGTTCCCACAAGCAGGGCTTGAGAGTACATATCTCATCTTCGCTTCTGTGTCGAATGATTATCACAATTTTGGGTCAATATTTAGGTGAAAAATAGTATCTAAAATATGCTCAGTTTTATTTATTTGATTATTAATATGATATATTTAAAATTTTTTATATTTATTAGCCACTCTGTCCTTTTACTAAATTGTTCATTTTTCTATGAGGTAACATACCAGTTTATATAAGTAATTTATATATTCAGAAAATTACTACTATGCAGTGTATATTACATTTATTCCCCTCTATTTTGAGTTTTAATTCACTTTTTTTAAGGAATGGGGAGGGACTGATTCTTTATTTCAAAAAGACACTTGTCAATTTTCAGTATCAAAACAGTTTGTTTTATTGGCTTTTCCTCTTCTGTGGAGGCAGCAGTATGCATTAAGGTGAAAAATTACTTCCCAAATGTGAGAAAGAGGTTAGACTGCTGCTTCAGAACTGTGGAATTATAGTCAAACCTTGGATTGCAAGTAACTTGTTCTGCAAGTGTTCCACAAGATGGGCAAACATTTCTAATAAATTTTACTTGATAAATGAGTGATGGCTTGGAATACGAGTAGTACGTGATGCTGAATGTCACATGATTGCCACTGAGCCAATGGTTCTTCTCTGTCTCTCTCGTGGGATTGTGGGTGATCATCTCCCATGCTTGGATGCCCCATCTTAGGCTGTGGTGTTTGGCAGAAATCAGCCTTTTTTCAGAACGTTGGAAGGTGCTCACAACTGGCACTAGTGTATTTTTTTGTCACTTCAAAGCACCGATGCACAGTCCTTTGTCTCCCATACAAGAGTAAGCTTAGGAATGCTGTGCTTCATTATAGGTCAGGCTGCCTGTAGATAGAGACCCTTTCCTCTGCTGCCTTATTGCCAGCTACATTAAATACAGTAGATGACAAGAGTTCATTAATAGTGTACTGTAGTCAACATCCGTACGAGTGTATACAATGGCCCCCATGCAGAAGAAGACTCCATTGAGCCAAAAGACAGCAGTGATTCTGTTAGTGATAGTGAAAGTCATCTTATACAATAAGCCTCCTCTCGTCTCCCTCACACCAGCCACTAAGGCTTTCAAAGGTAAGTGCAGGTTAGTTTGTTTATTTTTCTTTGTATTTTGTATTTTGTTTATTATTTTGTATTATATTACAGTATTGTAATCATTTTTATATGAATATTTTTGGGTTGTGAAATGAATCATCTGAGCTTCCACTATTTCTTATGGGGAAATATGCTTGATATACAAATGCTGTGGATTACAAGCATGTTTCTGGAATGAATTATGCTCACAAACCAAGGTTTACTGTGTTTGGAGTGTTTTACAAATGGTTGCTACATCATCAACAACAAAAAAGGTAATTACAAAATGTGTACATCCACAACCTGCCTTTTTTTAAATCGTTTATTTATTTTGAGAGAGAGAGAGAGAGAGCGAGCATCGGAGGGGTAGAGAGAAAGGGAGAGAGCATCCCTAGCAGGCTCTGTATTGCCAGTGCAGAGCCTGATGTGGGGCTTGAACCCACAAACCACGAGATCATGACCTGAGCTGAAACCAAGAGTTGGACGCTTAACTGACTGAGCCACCCAGACGCCCCAAAAGTGATTTTTTTAAGAAAGAGGGAGAGAGCATGCATGAGTAGGGGAGAGGGATCACAACATGCTTTTAATGACTCTTTGCATTGTGCTCACATTCCCTTAAATGTTGTCCCAGAGATGCTCAGTCTCAAGCCCAACTGGAATCTCTGGGGAGAGGCAGACACTGGTGAAAAAGACAGGGGTTGGGGTGGGAGATGTGGCAAAAGGAGAGAGTAGACATCCAGTTAGAGATAAGCCCTCAGTTTCAAGGCCACCGTTAGGCAGGCTGGCCTTAGGCTGGAGCTGCAGTCAGAGGGAGGGGCAGCTGCAGGGCGGGTATCATTTAGGTCAGGCCAAGGCTGGTCCAGCATCCTCTGTGTACAGAGGTGCTCCTCTTTGGTGCATATTGGTGTATTTTCTAAATCATTAATTGTCTTTGCCAGTTTGGCTACCAGTCTCAGCACACTCAGCATAAGTCTCTGCCTGCTTATGTTTATCATAAGATTTATCAGTTTATCAGTAAGATTCTTTCTTTATCTCTTCTTCATATTTGTCTCCCTTCTGAGAGTCCTTTTCTGCAGCAGCTCTCAGACACCAGGTTCTGCTCCATCAGGTCTGATGTCCTCATCCATCTCCTGGTAACACTGATCTCTGCCAGTTCAGCTCTCTCCTCTGTGCCTTCCAAGTCCTCCTTAGTAATCACCAGCTTCCAGGCCACCCCTTCATACTTCCTGTCTGCCTCTTCTGCAATGCGCTCTGCTTGTCTGAGTTGGGTTTCCTGGAGTTCCATCTTTGCTTCATATTTAAGGCTCCGTTTTCAATAACCTTCATACCTGTTTCACTTTCAGTAGCAGGTTTCTGGGCTTCCTCCAGTGTTTGCAGGCAGTGGCCAGGTGCTCCTGGGCAGGGTCCATCTCTTCCTCAACCAACTGAATCCTGTGGTTTAAGGAGGCCACCTCAGCCTCAGCTTGCTCCCAGGCTTGCCTTTGCCCTCCACTTCCTGCTGCAAGTGCTTGGCCTTCTCCTCTGTACCTGCTGCAGAAGAACCTGCATCTTCACTGCCTCGATAGTAGTGATCCTGGCCGTGGTGCCCACCCAGCCACTGCCAGCACTCAGCTTCCTGCCTCCTGAAGTCCTGCATCCACCTCTCCCTCCCTCCCCCCCATCTTCAAGATTTTATTTGTAGGGTGCCTGGGGGGCTCAGTAGGTTGAGCGTCCAACTTCAGCTCAGGTCATGATCTCACAGTTTGTGTTTGAGCCCTTAGTTGGGCTCTGTGCTGACAGCTCAGGGCCTGGAGTCTGCTTTGGATTCTGTGTCTTCATCTCTCTCTGTCCCTCCCCTACTTGCACTCTGTATCTCTCTCTCTCTCAAAAATAAATAAACATTAAAAAAATTTTATTTTTAAGTAGTCTCTGCACCCAACATGGGACTTGAACCCACAACCCCCAGATCAAGAGCTGCATACTCTGCTTACTGAACCAGCCAGGTGCCCCTACAGTTACTTCTCTTTAATGCTTTTTTGTTATATGAGATGGAAAGCTTCAAACTAGCTTAACCAAAAAAATGGGAATTTACTGGCTCACTGATGGCTTCAGAGAACTGCCTTTGGGTAGTGCTGAGTTCGGGGGCTTAATAGCATCATCCAGACTCGGAAACTGTCCACCTCTCAGCTTGCGTTTACTCTGGATTGACATCATTTAGGCACAGCTTTCCTCTTGGTGACAAAATGACCACGTAGAGAGCCTACCTTCTTAGTCACTTAGTGAAGGAAGGTTCTCTTTTACAGTCATTGTAGTACTTGAATGAGTCTCACTGGGTGGGCATGGCTGTGTGTCCATTCCTGAAATGCCCAGGAACATAGAATGTGGGAATGGCCGTATTTACCTAGTTCACCCACTTTTGGAGGCATAGAGACAAACTTACATAAGCCAAGAGGGAGCACATTATTTTCCCAAAGGAAAATTAAAGTTCTACTACAAAAAAATTAGAGGTCTATTACAGTTTTAATTTTGCTCAAGGTGTTTTCTGATATAAAGACAAAATATTATGTTGTCACATTTAAGTTTTTCTGTAATTTCTTTACTTCAGGGCCTGGAGCCTGCTTCTTAAAAACTTAGAAGGCCATAGAATCAGTAAAATTAATTTTTATTTTCTTTAATTTTTGTGGTTTATATTTTTTTTGTGGTTTATATTTTTGCACTTTTAAGCAAACTAGAACTTAAAAGCCAAATAAATAACTAATAGGTCAGTAATATTTATCTCTGAAACTGATTTGAGTTATTACCTTTACAACATAAACTTTGATGAACACTACTTTCTTTTTTTTTTAATGTTTTATTTATTTTTGAGAGAGAGAGAGAGAGAGAGCGTGAGCAGGGGAGGACCAGAGAGAGAGGGAGACACAGAATCTGAAGACAGCCTCCAGGCTCTGAACTAGCTGTCAGCACAGAGCTTGATGTGGGGCTCGAACCCACGAACCGTGAGATCATTTGGATCATTACCTGAGCCAAAGTCGGACGCTCAACCGACTGAGCCACCCAGGCACCCCACTACTTTCTATTTCTAAGCCACATATTGACTTTTTTATGTCTTTTTAAAAAGACATTATTTTTAAGTAATCTCTAAACCCAATGTGGGGCTTGAACTTACAATCCCAAGAAATCAGGAGTTGCAGTCTTCACCGACTGAGCCAGCCAGGTGTCCCTTTTCTGTGTATTCTTATGCCAGCACTATGGCATTTTCGTTATCGTAGCTAGGTAATATGCTTTGATATTTGGTGTGGCAAATAAATGGCAGGTACTTGACTGACAGGGGATAGAAAGTCCTGGAGTTCAGAGTTTTACCTACCACAATAGAGACTGTTTTTACCCAGAAGAGGCTGCCTGTGCATGTGGGCTCTCCTGGAGCTGAGGTTAAGGAGTAATTGAAAGGGAAGAGGGAGTAAGAAAGCGGGGACATAGGGTCATGGAACCCAAACATTGCTACTGCTTTAAAACATGGCAGTGCCTGTGTATTACAAAAGATGTGGTCTTCTCTATTTGGAGCACAAGGCAAATTATTATGTAGGCAGTTGCTTTTTAGCACATTTTTTTTTTTCCCTCACTTGCTTTTGACATCTCCAAGTTAGGCTTGATGCCACTCATGCTTCAGAGAGTGAAACCAGTTAGAAGTTAGTACTTTATGAGCTTGCTGCTTCCAGGACTATTTACCAGGGAGAGAGGGTGGTACCTAACACTGAGAAATTACCTCTAACAGTCACATTTAAGCCTGTCATGAGGGCTACTCGAGACATTCAGGGAACAAAGCGGTCCCCTTCCCTCCTGATAACATTACCTAAGTGACCTCCTTTTTATCCTGTTGTAAGGCTTATTCTGTCTCTACTGCAGTTCAGATGGGAATCTTAGAAGGGATATTATGCTTCTGTTTAGCCATCAAATGTTTATTAAACTTTAAAAAAATGTTTGTTTATTTTTGAGAGAGAGAGAGTGAGCGAGCGAGCACACCATGTGTGGGGGAAGGGCAAAGAGAGGAGGAGACAGAGGATCTGAAGCAGGCACCACCCTGCCAGCGCATAGCCCGACACAGGGCTCGAACCCATGAACCGAAGTGTGAGATTATGACCTGAGCTGAGGTCAGATGCCCAACCCCCTGAGCCACCCAGGTGCCCCAAATGTTTATTAAACTCTTAATATTTGCTAAGCATTGTGCTTGGGAATTTTAATAGGAATAAAATACTATTCCCTTTTTAAGGGGTTCACTGTCAGGTCCAATAGTTCCTTGCATTTGCTTTCCCAAAGTTTAGGCTCCCATTCTCAGGACATAAGGCACTTGACATTGCCCCACGCAGTCCATTTAGAGGTCAGAATAAATTGCCTTCCATGTTTAAATGGGTTTTAGAACTTTTCGGGTTCCCACTTATGCCCACTTTGTGAAAGGAAATAGTCCACCACCCCACCCTCCACCATATCTCCTTTTATCCCAGGCCTGACTCCGTAAGCATGCAGTATTAGACTCTTTAAAAAATTTCTACTCATGATAGAATACTTTGTTTTTCAAACTCAATGTGCCCCTTTTGCCAATGTTGACATGACAAGATTTTCTTACCCTGGACATCTTAAATTGGGACTCTTCAAAGCCTGAGCTTTACCTTCTATAACTCCATTGTTGCATTCTTGGAGCTTAGGGTACTTAGGGTTACATTTTACACTATTCCTATGAAATTCTGTTGTTAACAGGGACATTCTGGTGGGTCAGAAGATGAACTTGTAGCTGTGTCAAAACCATTTCACTCTCAACAAGGCAAAGATACAGTGGCTCGGGGTGCTTCTCAATGGCCAGGGATATGCTTCTTTCTTCATTGATCCTGTTAAGTGACCAGATCCTGTCTTTTGGGGTAAAAAATATCCATGAGATTATATGCTCTAATTTATCATTCAGTGATCATATTAGCTATGTTGCCTTCTTGCATTCCGTCATCTGGGCCCCCCTGAGCGGTGAGGCTATTACCCTCTCAGGAAGGCACTGACTTACTCATCAATGGGGGACTACTTCCTCTCCATACTGCTCTGTCTCCCTGGAAGCCTTCCAACAGGACATCAGCATTTACAAATTGATTTGTACTACCTTGGCCAGAATGTAATTCTAATTCCAGTTTCATCTCCTGCAGGCCTTCTTCAAAATTCCAGCTATTCCTGTCTGTGTTCCCCTTACTTATAGTCCAGTAGTTGCCCTTCAGTTTTATTTATTTGCTAATTTTTTTGACAAAAATCTACCTTTTACCAAGCTTATTTATCCTTCAAAGGCCCTATATATTTTCTAGCTCTTCCAAGAAGCCTACCTGAATACTCAAGCTGACTTCAAAGTCACAATCAATTAAATGCTACTAATTTGGTACTTAATTATTAAACACCTTCCATCACAGTGTAGCAGTTAAGGTCATAGGCCTTAGAGACAGTTCTCTGGGTTTTTGAGCTGCTGAAATTTAGGCAAGTTATGTACCACTTCTAGGCTTCGATTTCTCCATTGGCTTGGTAAAACAGGGCTAAGATTGACCTTTCTTGGTATCACAACAGAGTCCATCTAGTGTTCTGTATGTAGTAGATGGTCAAGAAGTGAGGAGGAAGTGCTTGCAGCTTCGTTTTGACAATGATGGGTTTACTTTAGAAAATAGTTTCCTGGGGCACCTGGGTGGCTCAGTCGGTTAAGCATCCGACTTCGGCTCAGGTCATCCTCTTCACAGTCTGTGAGTTTGAGCCCCGTGTCAGGCTCTGTGCTGACAGCTCAGAGCCTGGTGCCTACTTTGGATTCTATGTCTTTCTCTCTGCCCCTTCCCCACTTGTGCTCTGTCTCTGTCTGTCTCTCTCTCAAAATAAATAAACATTAAACAAAAAAAAAAAAGTTTCCTTAAAAAAAATAGTTTCCTGCTGCAAAATTTCTCATAAATGTTGATTAAGAGTGGTCTATAGGCAAAAATCTTTTTGAATTCTGAGATTAAGGATTATGGACTAATGGATTATGGTCTCAAATTTTCTGAATTCACAATGTGATGAGATTAACTCAGTGTCATTGAAGCTCAAAACAGGGTAATAATTGTCATATATTTCCTTGATAGATGTCAGAAGAATGAATAACACATTGACAAAAGAGTGTGGCCATTTGTAAATTGTATTACTGAAACATTCAGAGTGACTGGCTTTTCTCATGAATGATATTGAAAGGAATTTAAATAGATTTTTAGAAAGTTTTCTTTGTGAACTGGTTTCTCTTAGATTTTCCCAGCAGTCTTCTTGATCATATTTAATCATTGTCATTTAAGTGAGCATTGATTTAGTAGCAGGGTTTTTTTGTTTTTTGTTTTCTTTTCAGAGAACTATTTTTAAAAATTTTTTAATGTTTGTTTATTTCTGAGAGACTGAGAGAGACAGAGCATGAGTGGAGGAGGGGCAGAGAGAGAGAGAGACACAGAATCTGAAGCAGGCTCCAGGCTCTGAGCTGTCAGCACAGAACCGTGAGATCATGACCTGAGCCGAAGTCAGTTGCTTAACCAACTAAGCCACCCAGGTGCCCCTCAGAGAACTTGTTTTAATGTTATTTCTAGAGAGTTACTGGCTGGCCCTAATTTGGTTTATCCTGTAGGTCAAGCCTTTTCCTTTTGTGCCATTATATTCTCCCTCTTTTGAAGCCTCTCTGGTTCGCTAATAATTTCAAGTTCAAATTCTGTCACAAGTAACCTGTGGGATCTGAGGACCTTACTTTCTAAACAAAGAGATAAATTCAATGATTCTCAATAATTCTGAAAGTTAGCATATTTCTTTTAACATCACCATCAATTGTATGTATGTGGTGGAAGAAATACTCTGTTAACTGTATATAATTTTTATGTATGATTTTTTATAATAAATGGTCAGTATAATTTTATGCCTTTTTCTTAACTACCATAATCAAAATTTGTGTTTAAACCTTTTACACTGCAGCATTCAAATAGTCTTAGTCACTGGCTTTTATAAATGACATACTGGTACCCTGCTCTTCTTGCTTTTAACTGCATCACATTTAGGACTTAGAGTGTAATCTTGTCCAGATTTCCCGGGCTTTGCATTTTCATTTCCTTTTTGGTTAAATTTGTACATATGAAATATTACATGTAAACATATGATATATAATCAATACATAATATATCACATATATGCAATATATAATCCACTAAAGAGAACAATGATATATACTATCTATAAATTATACTATATATATAACTTTTCCTTAACTGAATTATATATCAATTTTAATATCTATTGAATATATATAATTTTATCCTTAATTGAATTTTATATTTAAGGTCAGCTGGAAGATTTTGTCAGATAGATGTTCTAGCTTGAAGGTCAGTCTCCATGACACATGGATTCATTCTTCCAGTTTCTACTAATTTAAACAATTTTGAGTTATTTGAGTGATTCAGAGCTTCTATTGCCTCTGATCACGTTGCCTGTATGAAACAAATATCTGTAAATTGAACACAATTGGAAAAATTGCTGCTATACTATGCGCGCGCGGGTGTGTGTGTGTGTGTGTGTGTGTGTGTGTAATCTTTTGAAGATATTTTAAACCAAAGATTGGAATCCAAATTTAAGTTAAAAATTCAACAGTATTGGTTCCAACAATAAAAATAACATGATTGAAGTGGTTGGATGAATGTTCACCTTCAGATGCACAGTTTGCACATGTGCAGGCAATAATGACTATTGGCACTTCACAACTTATTCTGCTGCCTAGAGGTTGTCAGATATTTTTTTAGACATCTATTCTGTGGATCTCAATTTTAGAAATGTTACAATGGAAAAAATTATATCTTGGAATCAAGAAAGCATGGTGCATAACTGTCAATCAAGCATAACTTACTTTCCCTGCTTCCCTGCTCCCAAAGGCATGTTAGTATTATTTATATTGGTTTGCCATAAATATGGCCCTTAAAAGATTTAGGGGTTTGAGAGGCACAAACACTGGTGATGTTGGGTGTGACCCAAATAAAGTCCACTAGACTGCATTAAAAGCTTGGTGAGAGTTTTGGGGTACCCTCTCATTCTTCAGGGGAGCCTTTCTGTTATGGTATCAGAGGCTTTCCCCCTTGCTTCAGGAAGCCCACTGTCCTGTTCAGGGAGAGAAATTCAAGTGGTAGGGCACTTTATAGATCTCTCTTGTTCCTCCTGGACACAGAAGAGAAAGCCCAACACCTGACACTTGGAGAGCTTAAGCCTCTGAGTGAAAAATTGCCATGAATTTGAATGAAGATAAGAGAGAAGGGGACAGTGAAAGATGTTCCAGTGGTGAGAGATCATCGGTGTTGGCGGCTGCCCCTCCCCCTTATCTCACCTAATGGCGGTTGCCTGCCAATGTTTATTTGTCCATTGCCATTCACCAGCTGCTCCTCTACCATGTTGTTTTCCTTCCCAGATGGCAACACGATGTTCCACGATAAAACTGACACAAAAAACAATGCAAAATTTGTCTAAGAGAGGTTCAGCAAGCATGAGAAAAACATCTGATATCTCTCAGAGCCCGCCAAATTCGCAGCTTACAGTGCCAGAGTAATTATGGGATGATTTGAACAGAGGCAATGTATGGGGAAGCCACTTCCAAATGTATCAGGTAGGTTTCCAGAAGAGGCAAAACATTCAGCTCTCTCGTTCCTCTGGCACCCTGACAGAATCAATGAGCACTGCCTGTGGCTCCCAGAAGCCTCGTACATTATGGAATCTGTGCTTTACCCCATGCCGCCTAATTAATGGCCCACTATTTTAAAAACTCTTTTATTCAATTAGACTCTGCTTTCAATAAGATAAACACTCTTGCTATCAAAATCCTGGGAAACCAACATTTATAGGCTGCCTTCTTGCCAAAGCATCTGCTTTTCTTTTGCTCTTGGTTTTTTATTTTGTCCAGTCTTCCTTTGGCTGTTTGATTCTGTAAAAATTGACTGCTATTTTGGGGAATAATATGAAAGGAGGGGGTTTCACTGCCATCTTGGTACTCCGAGGGCTATTTCCCCCTTAGCCTGTACACAAGAACACAAACCAAAGAGAATAATTTTATTATTATAGATTACAAAGAGCCACAGATGTTATTTAAAATGGGGGCATTGACTGGGTTTCATATTCATCACTATTACTCAAAGCACTGCCTTTTATATGGGTTACCATTATTACATTCTTTGTCAGATCAGATTTTTAGGTGAAATACTAGAGTTCTTTCTTCTTTAATTTGACCACGTGCCTTTTCATTTGACTCAAAATTGTCTCCTAGGGATAATTGCATTCATGTTTGTTTGGCTAGATTTTTCCATAGTTATAGTTTATTTGACTTACTTTAGTGACAATACTGAGAAAAAATAGTTATAAAAAATCCTATCTTGCATTCTAGGGATCTGCCCCCAAACTGGTTCAATGGTGCCGCTATTGATTTTAAAATATTGTTAGTGAAAATAAAGAATAGAAAATGCCTAATGATCTTTGGTGAAAAATATTATATTACTGAATTAATTCATTCTTTCTGACTTATGAGTGGTATAATGTATTGATAAAATTTAAAAACAGATTTTACATTTATTTAGTCTGGGAAGGAAGTTTCTATTGTAGGTAGTATCTAACAGGAAAACCTGTTCAAGAAATGTTGACACATTCCCATATACAGAGAAAGGCTGTTGAAAGGGCTCAAGATTTCCTGAATAAGACCTGAGCTTAGGTATTATCAGGCCATTAACATTGGCTAAGTTACTTAACCTCTTGTAATCTCTATGTCCTTTTCTAGAAAATGGAAATATGAGTAATAGTTACCAAATACAAATGTTGCAAGGGTCAAATCAATTGACAGATGCAAATGAGTTTTATAATTTGTAAAGCATGGTGCAACTATTTAGGTGCTATCAATGACCTGTTTCTCTGTTTAGTTGTATCTTCATAAAGTCTTACTTGTTCTGAGACTATAAATTTCCATCAATAGGGGATTTCTTTTTCTTTAATTTTATAATTTGCTCTTGCAGCCTCGGATATCCTAGGGTATAGGGCAGTGTAGATTTTATGACTGTTGTGAATATTTGACCTTCCAAGGGCAGAGGAAAGATATGAATATATTAACTTTTGAGGCCATGCTCTAAACCAGTTTTGTAGGAAGCAGCATCATTTGATATTTTTTCCTTTTTGCAGGACAGATTGTTGGGCATTTTCCAAGTCAGCGAGAGCTGAACTTGAACTTTACTTTTTCTTCCAGCATTGAAATCATTTGACCGTCTATATACAGGTAGAATTAATATAATGTCCATATTCTAGTTCATATTCATGTTAGATTAAAATGATTCCATGGAACAGAGCAAGGTCAGGTTGAGGACTCTCAATATATAGAGATTGATTTTACTAATCTATGTCTGTTGGAGTTCATATTCATCTGGAATAGAACTAACATCACCTGTTGTGTTTGATTTCAGTTCTTCACAGCTACTATAGCTTACTTAATTATTTATGGTGAAGTAAGGAATTCACACTGATAGCAGAACCCATGTCCATACATTCTGACTCAAATAGTTTGGGGTGGCTTTTCATGATCAAAAATTGTTAAGCTCCCCAAGTGATTCTAAGGTACAGTTAGGCTGAGAACCACAAATTTACAGGTGAGTGGCAATTAATCATCTACCAATAGGTACACAGTGGTTAGGTATTTGGCTAGGTGAGATTCAGCTAGGCATGGTTTTTGAGTGATCACTTGAACCAAGATTCCATGATGATGTAAAAGTTATGTTTTTGAGTTGTAAATATTGATACCAAAAGTTTACATTTTTCTGATCATTAATTTATTTAGTTTTTTTTAAATATTAAACTTGGTGTTTCCACATGAAATATTAAACATATGTCACCAAGTTTTCAACTTGGAACAATGGATAAAATAAATTTCGAAAATGGTAAACATTGGCAGATATATAATCCATATACACAAAAATTTTTTGAACCCAAGAGGAAATGGGATCGTAAGACCAAAATGTTTGAGGACCACTGCTCTAATCTATTATCTGACTTTCTCCAGAGCTTTATGTCTATCTGGAATTACCTTATTTGTTTATGTATTGTGTGACTTTCCTAATTAGAATACTCTAGTACAGTTTATTCACTGCTGGACTTCCATTGCCTAGAAGTGTCTGGTACAAGTGTGTGATGCAAAATAGGCATGATGGGTTGAATTATGTACCCTAAACATTCATATGTTTAAGTTTTAATCCCCATTATCTCAGATTGTGACCTTATTTGGAAATAGGATAGTTACAGATGTAATTAGTTAAGATGAGGTCATACTGGAGAAGGGTAGGTGGGCCCCTGATTCAGTATGATTGGTGCCCTTATAAAAGGGAGATGTTGGGCGTAGACATACACACAGGAACTGAAGTTCAGCTGCTCAAGCCTCTCTCCTGGAGAAGCTAGGAGAGAGGACTGGAAGGGATCATTATGTAGCACTTTCACAGGGATCAGGGCCCTGCTGACACCTCAATTTCAGACTTCTCATTTCCAAAGTATGAGACAATAAGTTTCTGTTAACATGTGCCACCCAGTTTTTGGTGGTCTTTTTTGGCAGCTTGAGGAAATGAATACAGTAGGTATTCAATAAAGATTGGTTAAATGCATGAATCAACAACTGCTTCACAGTATACTATCACATTTACACAACTCTCAGATCAAGTAGTGCTATTGTATTCTCTTTCTGCATGTGAAGAAACTGAGGCTTAGAGAGGTTAAGTAACTTGCCCAAGGTCACATCTCTTTGCCTCCTTAGCCAGAGCTCCTAAGCTCTACACTGTGTAGTCTGGCATATATACGACATAATAGTATGTATGAAAACAGGAGGTCGCCACCAATAAGTAGCACAATGCTCAGAAAGAGTACTCATCTTGGAAGCCCAGTATCTGGAATGTCAAGCACTTAATCTCTCTCTCTCTCTGTTTTTATAAGATTGATTTTTTTTAAATGTTTATTTTATATTTGAGAGAGAGTGAGAGTGAGAGAGTGCGTGTGCACTCACGCATGAGAGAGGGTGGGAGGGGCAAAGAGAGAGGGAGAGAGAGAATCCCAAGCACAGAGCTCATAGCACAGAGCCTGATGCTGGGCTCGATTTTGTGAATGATGAGGTCATGACCTGAGCCAAAATCAAGAGTTGGATGCTTAACCAACTGAGCCACCTGGGCCTCCCAAGCACTCAATCTCTTATTCAATTTAAATATCCTCTCCCATCTTCACCCTATAACCCCTAGCCTGACTCAGGCTTAGAAATCTGCAGTGGGGAAAGAGGGGGATGGAGTCTATCTTTGTTTTCTGTGTTCTACCTTGTCCTACTTATTTCTCAAGGTTAGGGTGAGGTGAGGAAGGGAAGGAGAAGGATGAATAAAAGTCTCTTTTAATTAGTGTAGTGGTCACCTGACTTTGTAGCCCTCTGAGTGGCAGATGGGATAATTTTTTTTTGGTTCTTTAGAGACTCCTATTCTAGCATTGTTCTCTGGCAAAGATGTCCTCTGGCTGGCTCTGGTCCTGGTTCTTTTTGTTGGAGTCACCTAACCCTGAATGGTGGCTGCTTGGGCATGGCCCTTTGATGGCAACTCTAGTCTTGCTACTTTCCTTGACATCCACTGTGGCTCAAAGGAGACATTTGGCTTGTTTTTCCCATAAACTCTGAAAGTACAGGCACTCCCACCCTGGCCCTCTTCTATCCTTGGCCATAAAAGGCAGTAGTTCCTGCAAGCCTCACACATTTGGATTTTTTCCAGACTAGTCAGCCTCCAGGTTCTGTGTCCTACAATCTTCAGGGGTTGTATGTTAAGCCCTCTGAGAGGTTTCCCTGAAGCTTCCCATACTTGGCTTGAGTAGCTGGGTTGGGAAATATCCTTATACATCTGGAATTAAAAAAAAAAAGTTTATTTATTTATTTTGAGAGAGAGAGAATCAGAGAGAGAGAGCGAGCACAAGGGAGCATGCAAGCAAGCATGAGTGGGGGAGGGCTAGGGAGGGAGGGAGAGAGAGAATCCCAAGCAGGCTCCATGATGCCGGTGCAGAGCCTGACGTAGGGCTCCATCTCACCAACCATGAGATCATGACCTGAGTTGAAATCAAGAGTCATCTGCTCAACTGACTGAGCCACCCAGGTGCCCCTAGATTTTGAAATCAGTTTCATGATATCATTATAGATCTAATCTTGCTAGGAATGTTATTATGACCACAATACCAAAAACACTGGGTATAATATAAATGTACGTGTTCTAATCCATGGATCCCTCATTTTAAGCAATTCAACTGCTCTTACTAAGCATCCTCTATATGCTAGGCACTGCACTAGGATAAGAGAAAGTCCAATTCCTAAATTCATGTCCAACAAATTCCTTTGGACAGTAGCCTGGTGTGCATGTTAATGGACCTTGGGTGAGGACTAGAGAATGAGCAGAGCACTAGGCAAACAGATTGAGGAATTCTGTGGGTGTGTGTCAGCCAAGATGAATAACACTGGCCAGACATTGGGCTCATCACAGGCATAAGTGCCGAGAGGCCAATCCGACTGGTCTTCCTATGTTTACATATGAAAACTTGAAAGGTTCCTGCTCTAGCTGGAAGGAGTAGTGTATAGCTCACTACTACAGTGTGAGGTGATATTTTATACTAGTTTATTATCTTGGACATAGCATTGCATTAGCTTGGATGGCATATCATAGAAAAGAAGTGTGGTTTGATAGACAGAGCTTGGGTCAGATCATCCCTGTATGCATCTCAGGTGTATAATTTAGTGAGGTGTGTAGCCTTGATACAATCATTTAAAGTCTCCAAGTTTCAGGGGCACCTGGATGGCTCAGTCAGTTAAGTGTCCGACATCAGCTCAGGTCATGATCTCATGGTTCGTGGGTTTGAGCCCCGCGTCAGGCTCTATGGTGACAGCTCAGAACGTGGAGTCTGCTTCGGATTCTGTGTCTCCCTCGCTCTCTGCCCCTCCTTCACTCATGCTCTGTTTCTGTCTGTATCAATAATAAATAAACACTAAAAAAAAGTTTAAAGTCTCCCGAGTTTCAGTTTCCTTACCTGTAAAACATGGATAATGAAACTTAATGCATACATATCCACTCTGTTTAGCTAACTAGATCTTTTTACCTTGTGCCATATATGATTTAAATAAATATAGATAAAACTCATGATTGGGGGAAATACAGATAGAGTGGGTAGTCAAGATAGGGGGAGAAGGTAAAATATAGAATTATAGTTCATATACTATATTACAAAAATAATATCTATTAAAGTGCCTTGTAAACTTCAATTCAATATTAGTTAATAATAATGGTTTATGTTTTTTTCTAGGTTCTAGGTATGAACTATAATGAACATACTCTCACTAAATTTGGATTATAAAGATGCTTGACATTTCTGCAGAATTTGTTTTTTCCCTTTAACTTCCTATTTTAAAAAATTTTTATTTAAATTCAAGTTAGTTAACATGTAGTGTAATGGTTTCAGTGGTAGAATTTAGTGGTTCATCACTGGTATATAGCACCCAGTGCTCATCCCAACAAATACCCTCCTTAATTTTTTTTTAATGTTTATTTTTGAGAGAGAGACAGAGCATAAACAGGGGAAGGGCAGAGAGAGAAGGAGACACAGATTCTGAAGCAGGCTCCAGTCTCTGAGCTGTCAGCACAGAGCCCGACGTGGGGCTCGAACCCATGAACCGCGAGATCATGACCTGAGCCGAAGTTGGTCGCTTAACCGACTGAGCCACCCAGACCCCTGCAAATACCCTCCTTAATGCCCATCACCAGTTTAGCCCATCCCCCACCCAACATCCCTCCAGCAACCCTCAGTTTGTTCTTTGTATTTAAGAGCCTCGTATGATTTTATGCAGAATTTCTGAAATTAATAATATAAAATACCGTGGAACTGGTACTTATTTTTATTTTTTTAAAATTAATTGTTTATTTTGAGAGCAAGCATGAGCGAGGGAGGGGCAGAGAGAAAAGGAGAGAGAATTGCAAACAGGTTCCATGCTGTCAGCACACAGCCCAATGTGAGCTCACTTAGGTAAAGTGAGATCATGATCTAAGCCGAAACCAAGAGTCAGACACTTCACTGACAGAGCCATCCTGGTGCCTCTGGAACTGATATTTGGAATGAGAATCATGCTCTGAGATCCAAAGGCTAAGAAGAACAAGCTTAGATATGGCTTTTGTTCTTTCTGAAGATTTCTTTATTTCATTTTCCAGTTTTGGCAAAACTTCTATTCTGGTTTCTCAGTAACTGAATAATTTGGTGCCTGCCAATTATGCCCTTACCAATCTTTAGGTCTGGTGGATATTAATCTCTATCCAAAACACATGAGGCTTTTGCCCCTTTTCCTTGTGCGCGTGCACACGCACACACACACACCCACACCCACACATACTTCCTCTTCTGTACAATTTAGTATGCTTAATAAATTCTAGTGATCAAGTAGGGAGTTCTTTAGTCAGTGGGAAAATGTCTCATTTGTCTCTGGAAGAAAAAATTCTTAATTACCTTTTAGAGAATTTGTTTAGTTTTAAATGATGTTAGAGTGTGGGTAAAGTTGTCCTTTAGGGAAGTGCAAAGCTTAATATGTTAAGAGCCTATTAAGAGCATGATTTTTGCATTTATTCATTAGTTTATTCAATAAATATTTATTCTGTACCTACTAGATGCCAGTCAGCATTCCAGGCACTAGGGGTATATCAGTGATCAAAACAGAATGAAAAAGGCAAAAATATCTCACTGATCTAACTTTTTATTGGGGCATCACACTATAAACAAGATATTTAAGTATAGTATCCAGTGCTAGGACCTAAGGAGAATAAGGAAATCACAGGCCGGCAAATGAATCACTAGAGGAAGAAGAGTTCAGTTTGGAAAGGTAGCCAGAGAGGGTCTCGCTGAGAACCTGACCTATGAATTGGCGTGAGGGGCCAGGCAGGCTCTGGCTTATTCTGGAAGAGCAAAATCAGAGACCTGGAGTTGGCAGTGAGCTTGCTGGAGAGCAGCCTGTGTGCCCAGAATGGAGTGAGTGAGTGTGATAGTGGGAGGTGAGGTCAGAGATGAATGGGGAATGAGGGGCACTAATAGAGGCGTTGTACACCACAGTGAGGACATCAACTCTTATCTTGAGGCAAATGGGGAACCATTGGAAGGCTTTCAGTAGAGAAGTGGTATCTCACAAACAGATTAGTGGAATCACCCTTGTTGCTATGATGAGAATAGCCTACAAAGGCATAAGTGGAGACCATGTGGTGAGAAATGGTCAACTACTGGGTGTATGTTGAAGGTAGAGCCAATGGGATTTGCTGTGGGACTAGTAGTAGATCAGGAGGTGAGAAAAAGAGTTAGAGATGGCTCCAAGGCTTTTGATCTAAGGAACTGAAAGAACTTAAGTGATGGTGGGAAACATCAAGGAGACATGTGTCAGCCTCTCCTCTGCACTTCTCTCTCCCCAGCTTCTATCCCCACATTGCCTCTTCTACCTTCTTCAGCTCTTTACAGCTCATTCACTGATATCTTGTACCTTCAAGCTCAGGACTGTCCCATTTCTTTCTGTGACATATTAACACATAATTTATCTTGTTTACTTTTTCCATTTCTTTTAAATTTATATTTACTAAAAAGAAAAAAAAAGCCCAAGAAATCTCTAAGAGCTATATATAAATGGTGAAAATTATGGCCTTTCAATCCAGAGTTTCTGTTGTCTTCTCTTCTTAATATATAATGAAGCCATAAGATTGGTGGAATGGATATTAGGAAATCTACAGTATTGTTTACGCTCTGTAATCTTGGGTAATAAGCAAATATTTTCCAGACTTTAATTTTGTCATCTTTAAAACCCAACAAAGTGTTCATGCGTTGTGATGTAACTTCTGGAGCTGACAGCTAGTGAGTACACAATTAGGTCTTCATCTTCAGCATTTCTACTGGTCAGAAGCAACATGGCTCTATGAATGATACAGTATCCTTGGAGTTGGTTCATATTGATGAGATATCACTGGCAATATAAAAACTATTAAGTACCTGTTCTATTCTAGATATGATACTAAATGCTACAGAGAATATCAAACATGAGAAACTTACATTCTTCACCCTAATCATAGTCATTTGCACAACCAACCCACTGAAGGGCATATGTGTGTGCTATGGTGACAAAAGGCCAAAGTAGTGGAAGAAAGATTAATTCTAACTAGAGAGTGTTCATTAGAAAAGACTTAAGAAATTGACATTTGAGTTTCAACTTGAAGAAAGAGTGAGATTTTTATAAGTAGAGATAAAGAGAGGAGCATGAAGAAAGGTATAGTATGCTGATGGGAAATTACCCTAACAAGTACAGAAAATAGTGAATAGTTTAGCTTGGAGGGCAGGGATGTATTAGAAAGTCTCGAATGCCACCCAAAGGAGAATAACTTCGATGGCTAGGAAATGGACAACCTCAGTATTGTTTCAGGCCTTCAAACCTGTTTCTACTTATTCTTAATTCCACTCCTTTTTATGACCATCTGACCCTACTTTGTTCCCTGCATTCTCTTCTTTTAAGCCAAGCTCTTTGAACAGTGCATTCCCTCTATTCTATATGACATTTATTTCACTCGGCTTTCTTAAGTCCTATCTGCATGTAGCTTTGTAGTGTATGCTATTCAATTCCAGATCTAAAGTCATAGAACATTTGGAAGCAGTGGTCAGTGAACATCTTTGTATATGAAATCTCTAGGCCATTTCCTTTAAAAAAATTTTTTTTAATGTTTATTTATTTTTGAGACAAAGAGAGATGGAGTGTGAATGGGAGATGGGCAGAGAGAGAGGAGACAGAATCCGAAGCAGGCTCCAGGCTCTGAGCTGTCAGCACAGAGCCCCACACGAGGTTCAGACTCACCAACTGCAAGATCATAACCTGAGCTGAAGTCAGATGCTTAACCAACTGAGCCACCCAGGCGCCCCCTAGGCCATTTCCTAATCACCAGTGAATTTAGGCTTTCACTATTTTATTGAAAATCCAAATACATTTGATCACCTTTTTTTTTATGACTTTGTTATTTAATTCTTCAATATTCTGCCCTTGTATCATCAAGTCTAGAAACATTCAGTGATTTACTAATTGCTCTTGACAATTCCATTAATAATCTTAAAATGTATAACATGAAGCATTGCTTCTGCTGTGTAAGTTTGGCATTGTAAAGATTTATGCAAGTTGTATCAATAACACAGGAGGAAACATAGACACACATTTTATTCCTAAACAAGGATTTTACGTTACTATTACTTTACCCAAATCAGACCATTAGTGATCTGTGTGTATGCACTGTGAGCCTACATCAGGGGATTTTTAAGATGTGGGAGTCCATAAGAATGGATGATGAATAACTAACATCCTTCTTTTCACTAATCTGTCACAGAGATTTAACATTTCTTAATTAATTATTATGTCACATTAGCTTTATCAATACTTGTGAATTTGTCACCAGTAGATATCATAGATTCTCCTGGCATATTATTACTGTTGCAGGTCTCTCAAAATGTCATGTATGATCATCACTACTTTATTCATTTTTAATTTTTTTATGTGTATTTTGAGACAGAAAGAAACAGAGTATGAGTGGGAGAGGGGCAGAGAATGGGAGACACAGAATCTGAAGCAGGCTCCAGGCTCTGAGCTGTTAGCACAGAACCCAACATGGGGCTCGAACCCACCAACTGTGAGATCATGACCTGAGCTGAAGTTGTACGCTTAACCAACTGAGCCACCCAGGTGCCCTGAGCTCATGACTGCTTTAAATTATGGTAGTTACTAAACCCACCATTAGATATTGATGTTTAATATGTTGAAGAAGCACATATTATTTTATCATAATTTTTTATTTTAAAATATTTTAATGTATTTAAATATAATTGGTTTCTTTATTATTTTCTGTATTTTATTATAAACATTAAAAAATTATGCTCAGGATCCACAGATCTCACCAGATTGTCAAAGGAATCCATGGCACATAAAAAAGTTAACCCTGGACTACATAATGTTTTGAATTAGATCTAGAATAATAGACAGAAAGAAGAAAATAAACAAATAAATAAGTAAAGGAACCATTGCCATAAGATCAGACTTCCTCCTTTGACTCTCCTATTTTCATGTATCAGTAGATGATCCAGAAGCAGTGGACACTCTTTTAACATGTTGATAATATAGCTATAGAAAAGGATTGAGCATATTTTCCATAAAACCTCCTTTTCTATTTAAGTGGTTATGCCTAGTGATCAAATACAGAATCCTTGAGCCTAGAGAGAAACTTTAAAAACCTGGAGCAATCTTGGAAATGTTAATAAATATATCCTATTTAATACCATATTTTCTTTGAGTATATATTTGACAAAGGAGAAATGCTAACAAATCATTTCTACAAATAAGATTTATTGCTTTGTCTCTTGATTTGAATATTTCCTCAAGCACTATGCTTTATGATTATGTTTATATACACAAATACATTTGTATGTATAGGTCTGTATTTATGTATACATACGTGGACATACATAGATATCAAAGTTTTATCTACTGTGTAGTGAAAAGTCATTTTTATTAATAATATACTTTATAGCTAAGACTTAAAATGGAAGTTTTATATCGCCTTAAAGACTAATATTCTCTATTATAAATCTCTCTGGTATTTATCTATTGGGGTTTTAAAAAATGAATTTATAAAATTTATAAAATCTCCACTAATTAATTACTTTGTCCAATTAGATTGTATTGCTATGTCACATTCCAATTTAGTCATCAGTTCCTCAAGTATTAGTATAAAAAAGTAAAACTTTGGATTTTAAAATTTACATTTCAAACAAATTATTTATTTCTGGCAAAATTATTTGTTCTATTTATGTGCTACACTATCTATCCATTGACACATTATTTTTGATCCTTTGCCACAGCTTCTCGTTGAAAGCAAGGTTTTTATTTTAGTTACTTTATAAAGCTTTCTTGCACTAGGGAGAGGCAGAGCTGATTTATACCTTGTACATACCTCTTCCAACAAATAGTCATTTAAAAGTTGATTATTTGCTCATATATATTTTTTCTATGTAGATATTGAATAGACTCGAGTGTGTCATCTATTACTATCTTGCTGTAATAGGTTTTATTCTATTCATGTATATTGGGTAACTCTAGTTGAGTTTATTTTTAAAGTCCTTTCTATAAATATTAGCCACTGAGGTAGTCAGTTAAGTGGACTGAGTCCCTCTGATTGAGTTCCATGGTCCTTGGCACCATTTATTGTCTTTCCAGTAAAGTAGTTGCTGAGGTGCCCTGGATCTGGCAGATGCTCAGTAAATGCCAGTTCATGACAAATGGTGCTGTCTGATCAAAGTGTTCCTACTACAGGGACACCTGCATGGCTTAGTTGGTTAATATCCAAATCTTGATTTTGGCTCAGGTCATGATCTCACTGTTCATAGGTTCGAGCCCTGTGTTGGGCTCTGCACTGACCGTGATTATAGTGTGGAGCCTGCTTGGAATACTCTTTCTCCCTCTGTGTCTCTCTTTGCCCCTTCCCCACTCATAGTGTCTCTCTCTCTCTCTCTCTTTCTCTCTCAAAATAAATAAACATTTAACAAAATGTTCCTACTACATCTTTAAATCTCTTTTGATATAAGTGCTGATAAAACTTTATTTAGTCATATAAGTGGCCATTATAGACCTGTTTTATGCTTCATGATTTAGGCTGTCTATCAGATAAAGTCAACTTTGTGTTTTGGAATTTCAGAAAGTCAAATAAAGACACAGTATAATACCTGAGGTATGTCACATTACAAAATTTCACTGTACTTTACTAGGCAAGCATCTCTAACACATTACTTAGTGTCTCCAACACATCCATAATATTTAGCACTAATCTAAATAAGTGGTAAAGTTGCTGTACAGATCACCCAAGAAAATATGAAGCTTAGGATATTGCTCAAGATATCTTAATGCTCAAGGATATCTCTCAACAAAGACAGCATTTCCCATGACAATATATTGTAAAGTTTGGTGTTGATGTAGTAGGTTTTGGATTTGTTGCCTCTGTATAACCTGGTAGAGCTCTTTGCCAAGGTAGAAGTCTGTGCGTTGCAACTAACATCACACTACATTTTCTACAGATACTTAAAAGGCAGAGGGGCTCCTGGGTGGCTCAGTTAAGCATCCAAATTCGGCTCAAATCATGATTTCACAGTTTGTGGGTTCGAGCCCTATGTCAGGCTCTGTGTTGTCAGCTCAGAGCCTGGAGCCTGCTTCTGATTCTGTGTCTCCCTCTCTCTGTGCCCCTCCCCTGCTCATGCTCTGTCTCTCTCAAAAATAAATAAACATTTAAAAAACAAAAACAAAAAAGGCAGAGACCTAGTAAGGGAACCATAAAACTTTGAGTTTTTTCCTCTTGCTATTGAAAAGCTTATGCCACATAGTACCTTTGGTTTTGTTTGTTTGTTTGTTTTGTGTTTTGTTTTGTTGCTGTGCTCAAGCTCTTTGAGTCCTAAAAGTTTATCAGGGAATTAAAACAAAATATATGGAAGGAAGAAAATCCATTCCAACAATGATGTAACTGAAGATTTTCTCCATATGGATGATTTCACATCCCTCCATCCTTTTAGTCGTTACAGAACCCCAATGAATGCCAGACGCTGTGCTAGGTTCTACGGGTATAGAGATGAACAATAATACAGTCCATGTCCTCAAGGAATTGACAGCCTGTTTTTTAAATAGCTTACTACAGTATAGGATGGATTGAAATAAATACTAAATGGAGAGAGAAGAGGACAGATAACTATTGGCCACAACCTGTCCTAAGAGACAGCTTATACGACAGAGAACCATGTGTTCCTTGATGAATTGCTATTAAAATCTAGCGTTCGACTGAGAGGTTAAGAATGTGCTGTGTTTGCCGACCAGGGTTGAGAGGGATGTATAATGAAATTCACTTAATGAGGCTCTCTGAAAGCAGAAGTGCTTTTACTAGAGGCAACTTCCACTTGTCTAGTCATTATTGTGGTTTGCTTATGAGTAAAGGGCTTTGTTGTAAACACATTCTTTTTCCAAAGGACTCTTTTGACAATGGAAGGGGATTGCAGTTCTCTCTGCAGGCCAAAAGAGGGCACTTGGAGCTCTCTCAATGGCTGTTACAAACTGCTTCAGAGCAGGCATTTGGCTCAGGTTTGTCAGGATGTTTCCCACCTCCCATAGAATAGATCTGATTAAAATATGGTTTTGGAACCTGGAAAAGATGTGGAAGATACAGGTAGGTAGGCCCTGACTTTGGTCTTTTTGATACTGAAGACACATATTTAAGTGCATCTAATGTTAGTAATGCACAATCTTATTCCCTTTGTCTTTATAAGTAATAGATTAGTGTCAAATGGAGCTGCTGGCTTGATAGGCACAGGATATAGCAGCAAGAGACTAATGTTTATATTCACCTTGAAAACTTACCTTTATAGACCTGTAGCCAAAACTTTGCTCATTTGTGCTTTGTTTGGCATTCGATTATGGAAGCTTCTCTCCTTCCTTTTATTTCCTTTGAAAGCCCTCCATTTCTCAGGTGGGAATGTTGAACTATTTTGAGGTCTCTAGGACTATGGCAGCTCATAAAGTTCTGAAGATGGGGCCATTAAGCTTGAAACTAACATCCTGAAGATCGGTTCGTGGAGCCAGTGTAAACATACTGACCAACTTTGTTCACAGTTGCAAGGATTAGTTTTATTTTTGTTTTGCCTTTCAGGGCAATCCTGCCTAGAGGCCAGGATGAACTAGGAGATCTCTAGAGGTAAGATCAAGGACACTATAAGAATTTCCATTAATCCTTTAAAAACAAAGTAATGAACAGACCATAGCATGGATGTGAACTAGGATTCTTGAGCTTTAGCCTCCATCCAAAGTGGACGGAGTTGTGGCGTGGTCTGAGAACCTCACCATTTTACATTTTAGTCATCTTCCCAATTAAGTGAAAAAAAATAGATTTTCCCTTATTCATTTGGACTTCTCCAGGAGGATTTATTTTTACAGAGGCACTGGTGTAAAATTTACAGATGTGTAAGGACCATTTTTTTAAAATCTCTATCCTCTGTGACAAGCACAGTCTATGGGTTACAGTAGTAACCAAATGAATATTTGTTGAATGAAGGAAGGAAGGAGTAAAAAGGATACATTATTTTCTTAAAACAGAACATCCTCAGTTCTGTAATTGAGGAAACTAGGGTTCTGAAATTTTAAACAATCTCTAAGGGCAGACATAAGTAGGGTGACCATATCATTTATTGTTCAAACAAGGATAGTTTTGAGATGGAAAGGGAATAGCATTAATAAATATGTTACTGCAACAGTGCAAACTGGGATGTTGTGGGAACATGAAGTGTATGGTCCTTCAATTACTAACTGACAAGGTGAGGACTTGTATCTGGGTCTTCTTACTCTGTGGTTGGTACACTGTGCTCTCAAAGGTATAAATTCTGCATCTTCCTGTTGTTGACAAAGTCATAATAAATGATGATCATGAGGCATTGCACGATCCTGTAGGTCCATATGAATCTTTACTGAAATGAACTATATTCAGATAATTTTGGTGTTAAGTATATTTTTTTGTTTTAGGATTCTTTAGAAATTGTCAAACTATTGAAGACTGAAATACTTGCTTAGTTGAAGCACTCAGTACCCTTATTGTGTGAAATAATAGAGGGTTCTGTGTATCCTTTACATGTTAACAATAACATTTTATATATGCCAAGGAAATTAGTATTCTTCCCACTTTATAGATGAGGGAGATGCATTTGTAATTTGTCCAACATAATCAATCTGCCATCATGATTAGACTCAGTTATAAACTCTTGTTAACATGCTACTAATTTCATGTAAAAATGTAAAACGTACCTTCCCTTGCCTTCATGGATAGGTATCCATGGATATGAGTATACCATTACATTTTCACATTTTCTGTTGTGTTTTGTACTTGATAGCCTTAGTTCTCTTGTTCCTGCACATCCATCTGTCACATATTTGGTTTCTATATAGAATCTAAAATATTTTGTGCTTCAGTTACAGTGAAGGAGGTCGGGAGAGTTCCCAAGGATATAACAAAAATAGCAATTTGGAGGATAAAGTCATTAAGAACAGGGTACCTGGACTTGTATCACGTTGTGAAGATGTCCTTAGCAAAGTGCTGTGATCTCCATGGACCCCACTATTCCCACTGTCATTCAGGCCTTATTTCTTTGAATCTTTCTTCTCCTTTTTACTTTTACCAATTATTCATTGCTGTCTGAAATTAGTTAGAAGTTAGTTAGAGTGAATTGGGTTATGCTAACAGTAACAACATGAAATTTTCCATAGTTTATAACCACAAAGGTTTAGTTTCTGCAAGTTCATCTGGATTGACTCCTCCATGTTGTTATCACTTTGGGACCCAAGCTGAAGGCATAGCCATTATGGATAGTGGCCAGTTTCATGGTGCAGGGAAAGAAGAAATGGCCGATCACAGTCTGGCTCCAAAAGGTTTGTCTTAGAAGTGATACATATTTCTCTTGCTTACCTGTATATGTCCCAAGCAAGTCACATGGCCAAATATGATGTCAACAAGGTGAGGAGTAGGGGAACCACAAAGAGGGGAGCTGGAGTATTTGACAGAAGGGTAGTAAATGGTCCCATTTAGTCTTAGCTAAGATACTTTGTTGGAATCACATCTTGCTTCAGAGAACCATTAGGATTTTTACTTCTCCTTATCCTTTTATCAATAGGAATTTGACTTTGCCAAAACAGTTTGAGATTAAAAACTGGGAGATTCTCATCTTACTAAATTTCAGTGCTATTTGGCATGTCTATTCTCTAGTCAATATTTCTTATCAAATAATAGGTACAAATCATCAAGCTAAAGTCCTAGCCCTGTCTTAAGGGAAATTACAAAACAGTGGTTTAAAAACATGTACAATCAATTAGCTATAAAAGCCTAGGTATTTGTAATTCCGGACTCTAGGAAACTTCTTCTCATTGAGATCATCATACAGATTTAATTTTTCAATTCTAGTTTTTATATTATTAATTAAAAATACTTAAAAAATCACAATATATTTTATGAGTCCAAGGAGTGCTGCTTTATTAATATTGTCTGATTACAGTATATAGTATTAAATTTTCTCTTTACCTTTGTCAACTCTAGTACAGAGTTTCTCAAGGTGGAGGACATTAAGTCTTTGCCTACTGGTTTAATCCAATACTTCTTTGAAAGAGGCAGAAATTGAATTTATGAACTCTTCTTTTGACCTCTGGATGGTGGAGAAGTTTGCTGAAATGCTGGTGACCAAGAAACAGTGTGTTGAGTGACACTGAAATTCAGAGAAGCTGCTACTTAAGCATGGATAGAACTTGTTGGAGGGCATCTACTTCTGGTTCCCTGCATACTGTTGTCCAGAAAGCCACACACTGGCCATTATGTGGAAGGAGAAACAAGAGGAGAACCAGAACCAGCAAGAGAGGTCATTTGGTCTTGTCCACCAGTGCCCTTTACTGACAAGGCTTAGCATTGTGGCATCTGGCAGAAGAGAGTGTTTACAGGGTCCAGCTCCAGGATCACAAAGCAAAGAAGTGTGTATTTCGAGTTGAGAGGCAATAAGTTGGTAACTGGCACAGTGACTGTAGAAGGTGTTGTTTAAACTAGAAAACAAAGAGAGAGCCATTAATATTTACTGCGAGGGAATAGGTATAAACTAGTGCTCTTCTAGAAGAAACTGGAGTTATGCGGGAAATGAGCCCAAGGGGTGAATAGAATCTGAATGGGGAAGGGTAATGTGTCAAAGAAGAACACTGTGGGTGCAGGGAACAGTGTGAGCAAAGAAATGGATGCTGGGGACCTGGTGCAGCTAAGCTCAGTGTGTGGCATGAGAGAGAAACGAATATAAAGATGAAATAATGGTGATTCTTTGAATAATGTTTTTGAAAGAAAGCTTTAATGAACATATTATCCTAGTTTTGATGCCCATAAATTTGGAGTTATTTTTTTTGCCAGGATGTGCATTGCATTTCCCTTTCCACCATTCCCTCTTCAAGACTTGACGTACCTTTAGAAGGCATTTATTACACACTCCACCAGATTGAGAATTCAGTGCCTTCCGTAGACCTACAGTGGACTTGCTGAAAACACTGACTGGGTCTCTCAAAATTAGGTTAAGGAGACTTGGTAGAGAATTTGCTTATTGTCAACCTTTGAATGTGATTTTATTTTGTAAAACTTACGTGTCTAGGCAGGAGAAAATGGAAAAAAAGGAAAATTCACTTTTCTATGCAGTAATCTATGGCACAGTGCGTACCAAGAAGAAGTCTAGGTAGGTTATTTTTCAAGAGTTTGTGTGTATGTATATGTCCAATTGAGAGAGAGAGAATAAGATTCTTCTTACTCTAAATCCTAAGAACACGTTATATGAAGAGCTAATAACACAGTTCATTTTTCTCTATTTTCCTCATTCATCACTGAGTACAGCTCCCAGTAATAAGATCTCTTACAAGAAGCCTGTTATCCAGATAATTTGCACAAATGCTGAAGAAATGGAGGCCCAGAAATGTGAAGTGATTTGTGTAAGTCACTGGCTAGTTAGTGGTGGAAGCTGTTTTTCTGCTTCTTAGATCAATAGTCCTTCTTTTCCAGTAGGTTCTCTTGCTTGTCTCTAAGTTCACAGAGCTATTATCAGAACTTAAGTATCTAAATTTCACATGTAAGTGAAAGTTAGCCCCTGAGATGGTCCTCTGGACATTTGCTTTCTAGGTAAAGGGATATTGTATTCAATTGCCTTGTTCCAGGGCACTGACCCCATAAAGCAATCTTTCCTCCCTCCTCGAAGCTCTCTGTTAATCTACTTTTGTTCCATTTATTTCTTGCCCAGCTCCTCCATATCTCAGTTATTTTCTCCTCCTTTGTCAAAGGTTCACAGGTTTGGAGAACAGGGACTGTGTTCCTTTGGAAGGCAGGAGTCATAGTCCAGTCACTAACAGGTCTTCCATGTTAAGCCACTTCTCCAGCCGGTATGTCCCCACGCAGGCCCCTCCATTCTATAGTATTTTCTGAGCCTTGGGTCCCCACGCTCCCTGGTTAAACTCTGACATCTGGTAAACCATGTTGGAAAAGCCACTTCTGGAATTAATGATACATCTCTACACACATCCCAGATAACAAAAGTATTTGGGGAAAAAAAGAGAAATGAACGGTTCTCAAAAGTTTACTTTAGATTGATTTATTGACTGACCTCATCATACCGTTCTAACAAACTTGCTATTAAAAACAGGCCCATCTATTTCAATTCACCACATGTGACCCCATTACATTCATGGTCAGCTTTCCATTGTATGGAACTCTTTAGAGATTTGGAGGCTTATTTCCAGCATTTAACTTCCCTGGTAAAAACCAGCGACTTTAAGGATAACTGAACACAAGGGGAAAATACTTTTTAAACACCTCTGTTTTATATATGATTATACAGTGTTTGAAAATTTGATTAAATTGATTTTGTAGATATTTATCAAATATATCAGTGTTTCTCCCTGTGACATTTTTGGGTTAGTGTCCATGCAGAAAGAACAGAAGTGGTGGTAAGCTGTTCTTTTTGTTTTGTTTTGTATTTTGTTTTGTTTTTTGCTTTGTCCCTGATGTTAGTCTTGCTTTCTGTGGGCTGTCATCATTTCCACCACTAAATACTAAATGAAACATTCATAGAAATCTTAGGAATGGTAGCCATCCCCATTTTCTTAAATCCTTATTTCCCAAATTCTCTAAATAAGTTCATGAAAATTTGTAAAGCAGCTTTATTAAATGGGAGATTTCAATAAAAAACACAATAATGTTTAAAGAAACAACAAATCTGGTTTGGCATAAAATAGCTGTGTGATCTTGTCAGAAAGTCTTACTTTACAGAAGGTCCACAGTGCAAAAACTATAAATAAAGTAGCAGCTCCAAAATTTTGAAAAGAGCCACACCACTCTTTCCTCCTGCCTGATTTAAAAATATGTGACAAAGTAAGAGAATTGGAAAAAACCCTCTTCCCATACCCTGTCTGGCTAATTCAGACCAACTGGGAAAAATCACATGATGGACAACGTATCAAAAATCTAGGCTGAAAACGGCCAAATCTATGAATAGCAGATATGGGAACCAGCCCAAGGCTTGTGTGTAGAAGGGTGACAGATAAAAATAGTGCCCTAAATTTTTCAAAGGTGATTTGAAACCTCCCAAGTATAGATGACCTTGCTACTGAAAATAAGATGACAAGGGCAAAGTTGAAATCATGACTCCTTCCAGTGCCTGTAGACTTAAGCTAATGTTCAAGGAAGAAGGGCTGATTTCTCCCCCTCATCAACAAGCTGCACACAGGCACCGAACATTTCTTTTTCTCTGACAAATTCTTAATGTATTTATTCTTCCTCTCTGCTCCTTTCAAGAAAGGAAGGCAGCAGCTCAGGATTGTGAGTTTTCAAAAGCATCCCATTTTCAGTTCCTTCCTGCTGATGAAAGCAATGTCCAGAAGACAGAGGCAGGCTGAGCATAAAAACAAAAACAAAAACAAAAACATAAATATATATGTATTTCTCACATTGTAAACTTTTTTTTTCTTTTGCTGGACATTCTTCATTGTGCTCTGCCTCCCCACTGTGCTTGATATCAGCAGGGGTGTGTCTTGCAGCTACTTAAATGGGGAAGTTTCCAAATTTTGGTGGTCCCCCATATCAACTAGTTAGAAAGATAAAGGCCATATCTTATTTTTAGTATTTTATGTGTATGAGAAGGGAGGAAGGAGCCCAGAAGGAAGTGGTTTTGAATGTCCATTTCTTTGCATCTCTTCCATGCTCTGCTGTTGATTAAAATATCTTCACATGTCTCCGAGGCTCTCTAAGCTGGATGGGGAGAGTTTGGTGACAGTGTGGAATACCATTAGTGAGATTTCTTTTGGTGACAGACAGATGTAAATGTATCCATCTAATTCTCTACTCTCAGGTCTCTTTCTGCAGATGGATGTTAATAATTAGCAGTTGCATCTCCTCCCTCTTTATCAAATTGGATTCTCCATAAATTCATCATTTCCTTTTTATTTTCTCAAAGTAGCAGCAGCTCTGACAGCCTGCCTTTGTTCTTGTGTTTATAAATAATTTATAACACAGAAATATCTCTTCTTAGTCTTAAAACATAAACTAATGGAATAACACAACACACTGGCCCAAACTACCTTCTACTTGGGAAGAAACAAAACCTCAGAGTGGGGTGAAGAGCTTCATTCTTAACAAAGGGAAACTGAAGATCATATGGAAAAAAGAAACATTTAGTCAGTGGAATATAGTTTTTTGGTTTTAATATTTCCGCCCCCTCCATATTCTAGCCGTGTATAGGAGTTCTAGACAGCACAAGCAAATTCTTTTGTGATTTCCTTTCCAAACTCTTTTGTGATTTCCTTACCTTGTTCGAATTCCCAAGCACACAGTGCATTTCATTAAGCTATACAGAAAGGAGACAATTATTCAATTAAAACATCCACAGATGCTAAAAATGTACTATGGTACATTTATTCCACAACTTTATGCCCATAACCCATGCACAATCTTCAAATACCAAATTACAGGGATTTGGTCCAAATTAGCAATAAAATACAATGTGTTTGCCCTCTACTGGGTAGTAATGACTGTGTAGTTTTCCTTACATACCCAGTGGCCTTGTAGACAGCTTCATAACTGTTTCATGTAGTCACTAACACAGTGTTATAAACAAATATGGCTAGGATTTGTGCTAATTAAGGTAAATAGAATAATGTTGAATCCGTTTTTCTAAGCTGAGATCTCTAGCGGAGGTGGTTTAAAATTTTTCTTCTACTGCTCTAGGCTTGCAGATCACATCAGAGGAGATAGTTTGTAAGTCATCATTTGATATCCTGGAAATATATTCAGGTTGTAGATAAATAACCCGCCTAACAATGCTAATGCAGAATGTCTGGCATGTAATTTAGATAGGAATCTGAACACCTCCTTACATCAGCTGTTAAGATTTTGCACTGAAGCAGAAATAACGTCTTATCTTCCATCTGGAAATGGGACATAGAATAGTGACACAAGTTATTTACAGAGTTACTGCAAAACAAGAGTGGTAACAGAGTAACTACAAAGCAACTCCCTGGGTTACTGCTGAAATATAATGCCAGATAAATAACCATGCCAGGGTAAATAAATTTGGGAGATACCCAGTTTTATAGAGCATAAATGTAACTTGCATTCCTACTGGGGTGAAGCTTTTCTTCGCATGTTGATTTCTAAAGCTCCTTTCCAGGTCCCAGCTGACCCTGCTGAGCAGCAAAAATGTACCTAGAACTCTTATGATGCCATTTCTACCTCTCAGGAAACTGGTGGAGGAAACCATGTCCAGGGCTCAGCTTGAGGCCTCAGCATAGTCCTGAAAGACAAACATACCTTTAGATTTAAACTGATTGAAGGAAGGGACTGGGTTTGACTGGAGAGGAATTTGGCTGGTATTTCAGGTCAGGTCTTCTCTCATGGTCCCAATTGTCTTGCTCTTGGCAAATGATTTATTTTTCTCTTAAAAATGGGGTGGGATTAATATCCTGACTTTGGAATGTTTTCTCCCCAGAAACAGCAGCCAGCATTATTGGTTGGAGTGATTCAGGAATGAAGCATTTAAGGGTTTAAGGGCTGGGCTTTTTTTTTCTTTTTTTCTTTTTTTTGTCTCATTGAGGTACTGGGGGACAGAATAATTACTGGCTTATACCACAGCCCACCAATTAAGAAGAAATGAAATCCTCTCTTTGGCTTAAAAACATTTCTACATAAGTACTGGGGCTCTTCCCCCTCCCACTGGCCCTCCCACAGTATATCTTCTGGGCTCTATCTTTATCTCTGGGATCCTTCTGGGGCAGGAGTATAGCAGTATATTTCAGAGAAAAAAAATTTTTTTTAAATTCAAAGCACAGAATATGAAATGCCCTGGAGTTTCTCTCTCTCTCTCTCTCTCTCTCTCTCTCTCTCTCTCTCGTCCCTTTGGAAATTGGCACAAGTAACTTGACAGAGTATATGTGTGGAGGTGGGATTGGGGACAGATAAGGAAGGAGGATGACAGCATTGTCCACTACGGGGTAGAGATTTCACAAGAGGATAACGCAATTTTGAGTTAAGAAGAAGACAGTTTGCTGCACTTGAGAGAACTGAAGTGAAGATGGAGAAAATCCCACAAAACTCAGTTAATAGATGATAATCAATTTAATAAGGGTCTGATGGGATCAGAGCATCTTCCAATATTCTGGAATTTTTCTGTCTACTGTGTCATAACATAAAAGGCAGGGCATTTGTTTCTCCAGGTCCTTGTCATCTTGCTAATTCTGTACTTAGCTAAATGGCTGAAGATGTTTTGGTTTGTAAAGCAATTCTTGTTCCCAGCTGCATTAAACTGCTATTATTAATTACCTCCTTTGGCCTAACATTATCCCTTTATAACACACATATTGTCAGGCTCTGTGTGATTATTGGAAGGCTATGCCATACACAAAGGCATTAAGCTTAAAACAATAAGGCTGCTTATTTGATAGTAGAAGATGTCAGGTGGAGACAAGCACAGTTGACTAGAACTGACTTGAAGCTCGTCATAAGGAAATAAGGGGCGAGGTGATCACAGCACAGCATTAACTGTGCGTGAGAGACACACAATTCTACATGGCAGCTTCCATCATGCATTTCCCATGGAAGAAGGGGGGAAACGGGCTGTGGGTAAATGATGGGTGAATACAGAATCAATTGCAGTATATGACAAGACACTTTCTCTCTTTGTTTAATATATAAATCAGGAGCACTTATGAACTGATATTAATTAAAATAATGTATTTGCTTTCTTTCAACAGTAATGTCAGCCTTGTTAAAAAACGGAACACTAAATCTTCATTAGACTTTCAATATTAAAAAACCTGCATGAAATATGAATTAACATTTAACTTGTTGCTAGTTAGATTAAAGGGGAGAGAATGCAGTAGGCATTTAGCATTTTGGACAAAAGTAGAATCGGCTTTCCCAAACCCAGGAATAAGTTGGTCTCCAGAGGCCACACTGATGAGGGAATCATCCATCATTACCTTCTAACAGGAGTGACTGCAGCCCAAATGGAATTACTGAATGAATGCTCTCGCATCCATGGAATTAAGTTCATATTGAAAGGCTAATGCATGGCAAATCAACAAAATGTCCCAATATGAAAATTCAGCTTACAAAGGTCCTTAGAGTTCTGTTAATACATATTTGGGAACATGAGCAAAACAGCCTTCATTGTAGAAGAAAGCATATATACATTTCACTTTCCTAGAATCTTTCCAAACAAAAAATTATGAAAAGCTTAAAGTGCTCTTTACTTAGCTATGTTAAATTTTGGAAATGTGTGACAACTGGGGGGAACAGGTGGGTAAAAGCCTTTTTGTTTGTTCTATTCGGATAGATGAATATTTGATGACTTCTGATCTTCATTGCACTGGTGGCCTGAAATTAGAACAGATGTAATTGGAATGACCAGGCTGAGATCTCATATTGCATTCAAAAATACATTATGAAACTCCAATGATCTTATTGGCAATGTGTTGTCTTAGGTACAAGCTGCTCATAAATGCACTTGCTTATAAAACAAACCATCGATCGTATAATTACGTTCCACCTGGATTTATATGTTTGGAAAATGTGATTGAATTTTAGACCGCTCTCTGGGGGTGGCATGTACATGCATAGAGAAACCACAAGGTGGTGGTATGGTGTCGCCATATTTTTTAAGAACAACAAGAAAAGGGGGTTTGTTTAATGAGCTTGCACTCACAAGCCTGCTCATCTAGTGAACTGTGACTTTTCAAATACCAACCTATTAATGTCAAAGGCAATACTGAAGGGAACAGTTCTGTTTGATTTAAAAAATACAGACAATGTGAAGTCCACTATGGCCCAGTATCTATCACCTATGGGGCTCCATTCATGCCTAATGCTTTATTCAAGCTAAGACCTAGTTTTTATATATCAGATTAATACATATCTACAGCTTTGCACCTTTCTAGTTTGATTTTTTTATCATCAGGGCTCACCGGGGCCATTTTCATTCCCTTACTATAGCATCTGCAAGCAGGTGGATTAGAGATAACTCTCATTGTGCTTTGTTTTTCTCCCGACACTGTCATTAATCATTCCTTAAGCCACACTTCAACTTCTAGTAATCAGGACTGGCTGCTCCTGAGCTGCACAAGAATTGCCTCTCACAGTGTAATATGGAATTGGAAGCGAATGGCTGAGGCCAGACGCCTCTTCTGCATTCCCCATCTATCTCATCATTTAGGTATTTATCCATCTCGGGCTTGTACAGAGAGCACCTCTCTCCTTCCCATGAGGACGCAGATTGCAACAGAGGATCAGATTTGTTACCAGGCTTTGGGCTTTGATTGTCCTCTTATAAGTTCGGGATTAAAGTGAAATTTCCCACAGGGCTATGCAGGATTTGCTAGCATTTAACTGTTTAACCTGGCTGTTTGTGAATGAGAATCCTGTGGTCAACTATTCCATAGAGAATATTATGGTAAGCCGAGCCTGAGTGGTACACATTCCAGTGTGTGCCTGTAAAGACGGGTGCAGTTGATTCCAATTAACTTCATACCTGATATCAGTTGTTTTCATGTACGCAGAGAACAGTGATCCTAAGGCAAAAGGCAAGCCGAAGCATTCCCTTTTATGAAATATAGATGTCAGTTTTAAATAAATGCAAACCTGCTCCCTCAAAATTACGATTACCACTTGCGCTTTTTACACTGATTAGAGAATTAATCAGTCTTGCATTGGGTTGTTTTCTCTTCCGTGTAGATGTTTTACGTACTCTAATTTGTTTACCAGTTCTAACGTTACAACAATTTGATTCTTTATTCAACATGCCTTTGAATGCAACAAAAACAGGAACAGAATTGTGAATTTATTTACACTTACTATATTCACAACGATAAATCTGTACGTAGAACATCTTAGGTTAGATGTGGAACTTAAACAGATAGAGCTTCCTAATTCTTTGTTATTCCTTAAGAGGGAAATTCTTCGAACGTGCTTTTCTTTCCCCAAAGCCAGGCAGTGTGGAACCAGGGGAAGGCTTATTCAAGATCAAGTCCGTATTATCTACTTTTGTTGTTGTTTTTTAGATTTGTGTCTAGTTAAGGGAAGGCTTTAAAAGAAGTCAAAATCATTCTGTTACCTAGTGTTGAGGGGGTTGTACGCCCACCCACTGCACTCATTCTATTTAACGTGAATATGTTTTTTAAGTGCTGAAAAAGGATAGTACTCATTTTTTTGTGCCTCATCAAAAGAAACAGAGCAAGGAGGAAACAGAAGTATGGAATTTAACAAACCATTTAAAGCTTACGGTGAAACCCATCATTTGTAAGAAAACCAACCAAATTATTAAATCTTTATTCTTCCACAAATCCTTCATCCTATTTTTTACCTTAATTTTGCTATGTTAAAGAAAAGTGAAATACACAGTTTAGCAGAAATAAAAAAAAAAAACCCTACATTAAAAAATGGTCACAATAGATTGAAACATTAAAAAAAAAAACAGTTTCAAGCATCTCACTGGAAATCCTTTGGTAATGGCTAGTGTAGGTGGCAAATTGATCATTTTGGGGGAGTAGTGGAGCAGGAGCTACAGAGGTCTGTAGACTAATTTATTTGTTTTGCTGCGTTTGAGTCAGACACCCTCTTAGTAGGGGACAGCTTTCAAAACAGTTGTGATGGACACTGATCTTGAGGCTGGTAGGAGCTTTGCTTGGGGTTATAAAACAAGAACACTGCAGGGTTTGGTACTAAATATCCTTAACCCCATTTACTATATCCCATAGAATTAAGGAGGCACTGAGTCAGGAGTACATGGGGGAAAAGTTCTCTGTCTGTCTCTCTCTTAAATGCGAGAGAAATCTCCAGATTCACATGAGTAATTTTCAGCTGTGTATTATGCTCCTGAAGTAACCTCTTCATTCCCATTGTTTTAGTGTGAAATCATTTCCTCGGGAGATAATTAGAGTTGCTCCATTTATTACATTAAATGATTAGCATGCACTTGAAATGATCCAGTGTATTTTCCTTTATTGCTGATGACTCTTAAATATGGGCCTCTATTCGTAACGGATAAATTAAGGTTGTCTTGGCTCTTTGTAGCCGACTGTGTAGCCAAACAAGAGAGACTTTCTTTTCCAAACACAGGCCAGGTGTGCTGTGGCTGAAATCTAGGTCTGAAGAGATTCTATTCATATGGATGTCCCACCTGGTTCAACAAAGAGCTCAAGAACACTGCCTAAAGGGTTTCTCTCCCAACCCCCTTAGTAAAAATGCTTTTAATGATAGTACTTTATCTGGCATTACTCATCATATGTGTGCGGAGTAAGTAAGTTTAACGTAAAGTGACCCAAGATCACATTTCAAAAAAGCACCTCACAGGAAAGGCATGCACATTATCTGAGTAAGCAATATGCCCTACCCATGGAAAAATGATATTTTAAGAATTGCCAAATATAGATTTCATTTGGACGCAAACGCCGCTTGCTCTCTTTGAACTAGGCTGGTTGTGTAGCTGACAGAGTCATCTAAAAAATCCACTGGAAAGTTTGGAGCAGGTCGGCACTGCACGTTAAATACGCATCATTGCATAATTAGAGGAACGGGAAAGAAATTGGTGCATCTTGTAGTTAATTCGTATATTCAGATTTTCACTAAATGATAATAAAGGGAAAATTTAAGCATTATGTTAGAAAAATTTCAACTAGTATTTAGCTAAAAGATGTAAATATGCACAGATACAAGGACTAACCATGATGAGGATTTAACTACTTTAACATTTGTCCACTCTGTCTAAATATGTGCTGATATTTAATAATTTTCATCATAAAGACAGAATTTTGCATAAAAGAAAAAAATTTCAAAGGAAATAATTTAAACAATTCCTACAAACTCCAAATAGTTTTTATATATTTCGAGGATGAGATTATTTCTTCTTCTACCGAGACATGATTCAAAACTCTGTCATTTTGTCTTTATGGATTTGTTCATGTGTTTATTGCGTTCTAATAGCATTGTTATTTTCAAGAAAACACCGAGTTACTGTGGGAGGTTTATAATGCTTGGCAACAGCTGGAGAATTAAAAAAGGAAAGAAGAAAAGAGTCGTGGGGTGTGAGGTCAGGACTAGGTAATTTTACATTTGGGTAACACTGATATCTTTGCCCCAAATGGAGTGAGGCCATTTGGATGTCCACACCTCGATTTCTTAGGTACAGTGAATAGAAGAATAAGTTACCAGAAATCAGGTGTTCCCTTAGCAAGTGTGAAGAGAAATTTAATACTTCTCTCATATAATTCGTTTACTACTCCTCTCTTATAATTCATATCCCAGGAATGGCCACATAAATTCTCTGTAAACAGTAGCTAGCACTTTACTATCACACAGCCAAATAAAAAGCACTCGTGGAAAAGTTCTTTGTGTCTGAACTGTGATCTTCAGAAGGGAGGCCTCTCAGTACTCAGTTACATGATAGTTTATGTTCCTTCACATACTATACTAGAACAACAACAGACTCTTTATTTGTGCTTTATTTTCTGGGGGCAGTTTTAGCTTTGCAAAAGCAATCTGAGCGATTATGCAGAATTTCTTATGAAACATTATTTATAATAAATTGAAAATGATAATGCTATGGTTAAATATCTAAGTAACTTTAAATAATCTTGGTATATTCATATTGACTTGGATGAAAGCTTTGCATATTTAGTTGTTTATATAATAGCAAATGCTACTGGGTTCAGACTGAGGCACTGCTGACTCTGGGAAAACATGGTCTGAAGATCCACTATATAATGACTCTCTCTGCTTACACTCCACATTGTTTACCTGCAATGTTCTCCTACTAACATTTACTCAGATGGGACACATCATTGTAGGAGAGAGGAGAGAGTTTTCTATATCATCTAGTCTTTTTTTTTTTTTAATTATATATAAAGTGACCAAGATTCCCAGACATGCAGGGATTTGTCTGGACACACACAGTGGTAATGTTAGGACTTGCACTAGCCCCTAACTCTGTGTTTAGTGCTCTTTCTCCTTCCACAGTAAAACAGAATGCAACAGAAAAATATCTGAAATGCCTCTGCTAGCTTCCATTCCTAGTGGGAAATGTTATTTACAAATAGGAAATTGGGAGCAATCCAGTATGATTAGGCATGATCCTTATTGATGAATGTTGCTGCTGAGTATGATTTTAATTCTATGCAACACAGATTTCTTTTAAATTATTTTAAATGGATAATGGCCAAATTGTATTAACCTTTAGCTAACCAGACCAAAGGATCTTTGGAAGGTGGCAAATTCAATTACTATAAAGGTGTTGGCAGTCTATTTATAGTAAACCTATTTTTAATTTCTTTGAGAACTTTTGAGAGCCCTGTCAATGTATGGCGTTCTGCATCGGAGGAGACATATTATCCTAAAGAGTACTATAATGTTGTGTAGCTCTGAAGGAGAATTCTCAGGGTAAGGATGCTTGAAAGTCTTTATCAGTGTCCTTATAGGAGAAATGATCCACTTGCAAATGATGGAGATGGAGGATAGTTTTAAATTGCACTTATTTGTATAATTTTGTGAATTTCTTTTTAGTGTATGTCACTTACAAAAGATGAAGTTATAACAGTACTAATACTAGTGGTGTGGAAGGTTACAGTGGCTGAACACCATCTCTCTCAAACATTTATTCCACTTAAACAAAAATACCTGATAGCATTTCCATTATTCACAAAAACTCACACAATATAATGGTTTCTAGCACTCCTTTTTATAATAGCTTATTTAAATACTTGGGGCTGCAATTCAGATTTCCACTTTGTTCAGACTTCACAGAAATACTTTATTCAATTGATCACATTTTTATTCTTTATCGTACTCTAAATCGCCGTTGATTTCTTAGAACACCAGAAATAAAAATCAAGTCTGTAATCATGTAAAATAAAAAATTCTTCTTCATGCATTTACTTAAAGACAAAATAAAGACAAAACCAAACAAAAACAAAGTAATAAATAAAAAAAAAAAAACCCTTCGCCAACAATAGTTTAACAATAAAAGTGTATTATGCAAAAGGACAGTTATGTTCTATGGATTGTTTTATATTTTAGAAATTTGGTATTTTATGAATATATGCTTTTCTTAGGTGGAAATTTTATTTCTCTCAGCAATCTTTGTAATATTAGACTTTTGTGAAGACAGCTAGAAGCCTCAGTTGATGCTTTTAGTTATTGATGGCATCAGATTGAAGCTAACCCCACCCCCCTAAAATAAATCTCATAAATATACATGAAATCACAAAAACTGGCTAAAGTCTTAACTTGTAATAAGCTTGTATTTTAGCAGTGTTTTAAATTTAAAGAAGAAGAATGAGTGTAGCCACTGTAGTTAACACATCAGGGTGGCATGACTTTTCTATATAGAAACTTTATCCCAGAATGTATGGTCTAGAACAAGCTTTATAGCACTTCAGGGCACTTGGAGAGAAAAGAGAGAAATCAAGCTAAAGAACTTGATGGTGACATAATGTATATTAAGTTTATTTCAAAAATGCTTTTAATTTTGCCTTTATGCAAATAAGAGAAAGTCCGTTAAAATGAATCCACAGAACAAGGGCGATTCAATCACCACAATGAAGGTGACATAAGCCGCTGAGAAAGGAATTCAGACTCTGGGACTAGTACATTTTGCTTTTTTATCTGAGTCCCTCCCAGGTGAAAATGAAGCACCCATAGTAGCATATGGGATATTTAACTTTATTATGATAATGCTGCAGCCCCTGCAGGAAAGATTCATGGAAACATACCAGTGTGTGTCTTGATATAATAGAAGTAAAGGACTCCACTGTTACAATATGTAATTTAACTATGCAAATACGGACTTGGGTGTGCAATGATTTATCCATGTGCAATAGCTTGAAATTCTTTGAGAGGATTTTTAAAGACTTTATTGTCTGAAAATGAGTATTTATAATGCTTTAAAGACAGTGGTTGTTACTTAACAGCTAGCTGTAATGTTTGGAATCAATAAAGAATGAAATGAAAAAACATATTTAGAAAAACTTCCAAGTGGGTTTCGGATAGATTCTGTGAAGTCATGCATCAAATTACTTGAATTGATATAGCTCCTTTTAGAATATGATACCTACGTATATATTTCTCATATATGTGTATATATATGTACATAAACCTATAGAGGTTGGGTTTTATTCAAATATCTTTAATAACAGTTAAGGTAGTCTCCTATTTATTGTTCATCTTTCTTTACTCCCAGGAAATGAAAATATTTCTTTTAAGATTGTGTGAAAATGTTTTTATATACTGAAACAGAAACATCAAAATTCATTAAGAACAAAGCTCTGGCATATTAATCTGTCTGCCAGTTCTCAGCCTAGTGTGAATTCATCTGCTTGCAAGTCTTGAAAGTAGATATCAAAATAGAAATGCTCAGTAATGATTTCAGTAGTATTAACCAATTCGCCTTTTATTAAAAGCACAATGCTTAATAATCTTGTGATATCTGTGATCTGAGTAAACTGATCAGTAAATTAGAAAAGCAGGTTTCCTTCTCACGTTTTATCCTAAATCTATATGAAGAAGCATCCATTACTTGCAAAGTTTCAAATGTTATTTGATTTATATGCACTTGAAAGAAAGACTTCCCCTTGAAATGAGGACAAAATGTCCAAAGACATGGTAAATATATAGTTTCTTAATTGCAAAGCCAAAATAGATTACACACAGCCTTGCAAAAATCTAAGACATCTGCTTTGTTTGAGGCAAGAAGAAAGACATCTGGGGGCTTCAATGTTTCTTTGTGACCTGCTCCACTGTGAGTAACCTTGTAGTTAACTAGGCATTTAGTCAGGTTCCAGAAAGATCATTGCCTGGACTCTGCCTCAGAGGCTGATGGGGACCCAGGCCAAAGCAGAAATGTCATGCCCAAAAGATCACTGAATCCAGGCAGTCGGGGTGGACGTGTCATAACTGGGGCAGTGTAATAGCAGCCATCAACCATTTATCTCTCTGGCAATCATAAACCTACACACATGAAATAATCGATGGGGCAGAAAAAAAAATTTAAAACCTCAAAATAAGAATGTCAGCACCAAATCTTCTAGAATCATTTTGTTTTCAGACTATGTTGTAATTCTATTATTATTTTCAAATCTCCATAAATGCCCAAGTCTTTTGTCACACAGGGAACCTCTGGTGATTTCATATGGCATTGATGGAATAAATTCACATTAAAAAAATTTCAATTATGGGCTTTGGCAATTACGTTTGACTTCTCTAACTGCAAAGAAGCCACAATAAAGTAACTCTTCTGCTGTTTGGTTATATGCCTGGGTAATGTTATGTGTGTTCAGTCTAGCACAAAGTGGTTTATTTGTTCAAAGCTGCCTCCTTGATGTGCGGGTTTGCTTGTTCGTCAGCCAAAATGAGCACCCTTTTCCTGGTGTTGCCATCCCTCTGTGACTTTGTAACGGAGTCCAGATGCAGTATGAGGTTTTGTGCTGCTTGACAAAAAAAAAAATGAAACTCCCAAAACTGCCTGAGAGTTGTTGATAAATCTTTCCATTGGAATTATACTTGTCTAAGTGGCAGAGATACAAGATTCACTTTTTATTCAGTATTTGAATGCGCGGACGGCATTTAATTGCTCCCCATAGGCAGGAATTTGGCAGAGAGAGAGCAACGTGTTTTAATCGGTCTGTCTAGCTATATTTTAAAACACCCCTTACCACAGTGCCTGCATATTTGTGTTGGCATTAACAGAACAAAAATGTGTATTGGACTTGAAAGGTGTTTTGATGGTAGGTAAACACATTTATTTTTCACCTGATTCTGTTTTCTGTACTTACCATGCCAAAAAGGCAGCCTGGAGGGTGGTGCTTATGTTAGGGGGAATTAGGAACTGAGGATTTTATTTCTCAAGTGCTGCCTTTAGAATGTGGATACAGAGGTTAATTTAATTAAGCAACAAAATACCCAATGGTGGAGTTTAGAAAACAGACCCAAGAGTGGAAAAGAGAGGTTTTTTTGTACTTAAATAGCAAAGCAGCTGTAAATGAACCAATGAATCAGATGCTTTCCTTTAAAAATGTTGATTTCCTTGATTAAAAGACTGGTTCTCTTTATATGTTCATCATCACTGTTTATGAGAAGTACCAGTACAACATGTGGCTGATTCTCCAGTGTATGGAAACATGGTGCAAATAGCCGGACTTACATTTTTGTAAGCACCACAATATTGAAATTCAGTGTGGATTTATGCACAAAATCAAGAATAGTTAAATTGGATACCTTTTTGTATTCCGTTGGTGTAGCACTTTTTCCTAATCTCTCTCTTATATCATAGAAGGATCTCTTTCACTGTAAACATGCCTGGATATTCAAATATCTTACTTTTGACCTCCTTCATGTTTTAAATTGTTTCTACATTTTTCTGAAAGTAGCATCTCACACTGTATCCAGCACTTTACTGGGAAAACTCCTTCTCATGCTTGTCTTGTTTTGAAGTAATACAGATTGTAGAGGCAGGCAAACTGAATTACCATATAGGCCCCTTCTCCTTACTCGTTCTAGCTCTTAGACACGCTTAACTCCCCTGTATCCAGCCTTTTCCCAATGACCTTATTTTGCCACTTGCCTCCCAGATTAAAATACAGTCAGATCATTTGGCTTATGTTCAAGGCAACTGTTGTCTCCTTCCTTGAAATGACATAGCATTTGTTAGTTTGCGTCAAGTTTTTAAAACATCAGTAGTATGTAATAGCAGAAACAAAGTTTTCTGCTTTGTCAGGAAATTAACCATGTACCAAAATAAAAATAAGTACTAACAGCCTGCTGTGTGATGAGATGCTGGAAACAAGTAAAATTGAGGCTGCTATCTTGACAGTTTGAGAGAGCAGATTCTTGAGGAAGGGGGAAAAAGGATTTTTCCATAAATTTAAAGAATCTCTCCCAATTATATCACCATAAAGAATACTTTTCTAATGTTTAAGAGCGGTATTCTCTATTACCACACTTATTATAGTGAAATGTAGAAATGCATGAGTGGTGGGTGTTTTGTTGTGACATCTGAACTATTTGTAAATATTGTTCACAGCTTTCTTAGCATATTTTAGCGAGGCAACATTTCAGGAAAGTATAATTTATTGCACATGATATAGATGGTGAGTTTCCCAACCCATTCGTTGTAGATGTTTTTGCACAAAAGAAGACTGACACTAGGCGTATTAGATTAAAGTAGGAAATTTCTGTCTGTGGGTCTGGAGTCCTGTGGTGGTTGCTCTGCTTTTATAAAAAACATCAGTGAGGCCAAGGGATTGGCTTGACTTAATGTTAGGTCCCAAATAATGTAGTGCTAGCACGGTTGGGGGAAGATTACATGTTTCTCTATTATTTTACTATGTTTGCTCCTATGTATGTATGTATGTATGTATGTATTTTTGCCTAAGCAGGCTCCTATGAATGTAGCATGCAATCTCAACTCCACTTGGCATGGTATTTTCTTCTTTCACTTCTTTCACTTCCCAACTTGAAAAACAAACACCTATACAGCCTTTGCCTCTGATACCTTATTTGAAATGCTTTGTCTTAATATTTTAAATTTTCCTCAAAGAGAGATAAAGGTCTTAGAGGAACTGTTAAGATGGTTTCTTTTCCTCTCTCTTCCCTGACATTTTAAGTGACAATGAAAACAAATTCTACTTTAGCTAGTTTGTTTGTTTTTTAAGCTGTCATCTTTGGGGGGGGGATAGAGTTGGGATTATTTTGAAAAGCTGTTTTGTTTTCAGAATACAAGTGAATTATGAAGTAAAGCTGGTTTGTTTCAAATAAAGGAAGCCTTGGCAAACTTGATCCCTCTCCCCTCCTTTTCCCTTCCTCCTTCTCCTTGTACAACAGGGAGTTATTAGCTCAAGTTCACATGAAAAGCCAAAATTACTGAGTGCCTACTATGTTCTGGACCGGTAACAGTAACCTTCTGGTAGCTCTGTGAGGTAAGGGGGATCATCCCCATTTTACAGGGGTGGAAACTGAGACTTAAAGAGTGAAAATAACTTGTTCAAGAGCACACAGTCAGTGAGAGGCATGTCAGGATATGAATCTCAGGTTGTCTGGCTTCAACACTGATGCCCTTTTCCTTCTACCATAATGCCTTTAAAGTGAAGTTAAATGTGGCATTTATTTTTATGGTAGAGCAGTTATCAACCATGGCTGTGAGTCAGAATCATCTCTGTGGAATGTTAAAAAAATTCAAATGCTTGGTTTCCCCTCCTGAAAATCTCATTCTGTAGATTTAGAGTAGAGAGACTGGCATCTGTGTTTTTTGAAACACCACAGGTTTCTGATGCCCACCATTAAGAACCACTGGCACTGTCCCTCCTTTTCCCCCAGATAGTAATAAGACAATTCTGATAAGATAGAATATATTGGTGTTAATTTTGCACCAGATGCAGTATTTGTTGTTGTTTTTTTTTTTTAGTATAGCTGATATGCTGTTCCATCTAAGTTTCCATTCTTTTTCATTCCTTTCTCTGGGATCGAATATCCAGAATGGCCACTGATAAATTCTGGTAGAATGGCTGTTAGTATTGTTTTTAGAGGCATTTTATCTGTTAAGGATAACAACCATCACAAGCAAGATGGTGACCTGTGGGTTGAAGACACATACCAGGTCACCCATTACAGAAGTAACTCAGCTGAGATATCTGTTGAATTTATATCATTCTCAGAGGTTCTGAGAGTCCATACCTGGTCCTCAGAGGCATCAATATCAGTCTTGGGAGCCCAGGGTGAGAAAGTCTTGTCTTCCTAGTAAATTCAAATTTGCTGTTCAGCTCACCAATTTCATATAATATTAAAATGAAGACCAACTAGAGCCCCTCTTCAAACTGACTAGAAGTCTGTGTTTGGCTTACAGTATGTATGCCTTACTAAATTGTACACAGTTTGAATAGCACTATTCATGCCCTGTTTACACCTGCTTCTGGCATTGAACCATCATAAATGCTATAGTGTACCTCTGTAATGAATTTTCTGAAAATAGGATAAAATACTTCTTTTCTACAATCTTTCAGCTAATGGTTTGTGCCAATAAATTGACTACTGTGTAGAAACCAGCAGGATATGAAAATGTTCAGCTTATGGCTTACTAAAACTGGAAAAATGACACATATTTCTGATTTAATTTACCTGAGCACACCTCCCAAGTCTCACAAACCATTCGTGGGCATTTTGCCATCAACAAATATAACTGATCTCACGAGGATTACCCAAATAACAATGTAGAAAAACATCTTTAGGGAAATCTGATCTTAGCCCCAAAGTCTATTTACCAAGCAATATTGAAATTAAATTACAGTGGAAGTATTTTTCAAAAGTCAGTAGCCAAATGGTCCTATTCCTAGTCTGATATATGTATTTGCTGGTTTATAGAATAAAATTTGCTCTTTTATTAAAGATTCCTGGTATTTTATAAATGACATGCCTGTGCACATCCTAAACAAATATCTTAGTTAAAAACGCTGCTCAATGAGTTTTTACAATGAAAATGTTTCATCCTGCTCTTTAGCTCTTTTTGCTGGTGACTCACCCCCTACCTGCCCAGAAACAAAGGCGTAAATGCCCAAGCAGCCAAGATACATCTATCTCTGTAACAGAGAAGCAAGTGATGCTAATGGTACCAGCACGATCTCTGCCTGGCTGAATCCAGCAAAGACCCAGTGATTCATGGATGACTTGCAAACATTCCCTCTTGCTTTCTAAGTGAAAACATACATCGAAAAAGACCCTTGGTTTATATATAAAGTATAAGCAGCAAAGGTGTGCTGTCTTAATTTTCAGTCTAACCCTCAAGACATCCTCCATGGCATCAGTATTAAAGCAGGAACCCGGACTACATTTTCCTACTCGATAATAAGCTATGGAAGTTGCATGGGGTCGAGTCTCTAGGAAATCCCCTCTTTCTTTGAAAAAATGTCATTGGTAAGATAGGAGATTGGCACCACAATGAGCAAAATATAGTGCGGGCTGATACGCATTGTCAGGTAGAATTTGGTTTGAGACACTGACTTTTGTCTGCATGGTGTCTCCGTTCCAAAGAAGATGGAAGATGCAAAATTGCAAGTTTCCAATCTCTGGTTAATGTGGTCTATACAACTGAATAATGTATAAGGAGATGTTCCTTTGATAATGTCACAATTATTCATTGTACAGCCATAAACTCAAATATTCACATTAACAGCTAGGTATTATTTTTCTTCTCTGAAATTAAGTGAGCGGCATCAGTGGTCATAAATGAGAGCATTCATCAAAGGCGGAGCCATGGCAGAGGATTAAGCGAATGCTGATGAAGTGTCCAGATTCCCATAACTTGGAATGGAGCTGCATTCAGCATTCCTTTATTATCCATCTGCCACATAACAAAAAGTCTCCTATATTTAATGCAGGTTTGCCCTAGGCCACGTAATAGGATTAGGAATAATTTCTACAAATTTACAAAAACAAATCACATGGGAAGGCTTAGAATTTGCTAATAATTTCTCCATAGCTGGGAGATCAAAGGGTTGTAAGAGTCCCTAGCCAGGCGGTAGTTTGACCCTGGCCAGGCTTTTTTAATGAAAGGGTTAATCTTCTCTGAGGTGACCATAGAGGAGCAGATAGTGTGACCAAAGGCAGATTCAGGCCCCCAAAAAACAAGGAAGAAAATGGTCTGAAGAGTACAACAGCAAGAAAACATTTACAGAATCACACTACATTTTCTGGTTTGAAAAAATGAAACTGCAGAATGTCATTGAAAGAGGCGAGACAAAGGAAGAGGGCCGGCTGAGAAGCAAACCCAGGAAAGATCAAAACCCCACACCATTGCCTTGAAGAAAAGAAAGAAATTAGGCTGCTTGCTTCTCCTTTTAAAGGTCTGACTCCTTTGTGGTCAGGTGAGGGCCGCCGTCTCTTGCCAGCTCCCACTGTTCCCATTGGTCTGGGAGGAGGAGCAGGCCCACCTGGCAGGGTCCACCGGCACAGGAGGCCAAGGGCCTTGCAAGGTGATGCCGTGTCAGGTGCACCACTTTATAGGAGGCACATTGGGACAGAAAATCATGAATTCTTATAAGGACTCTCCCCATTCTTAAAGGGACATGAAGGTGAAAAGAGGCATATTAAAAATGATGAGGGCAGCTAGGAGGTATGGCATTGATCCAATGTCTTCCAAGTTCTAATTCTGATGAGTGGCAACCTATAGCCAAAATCTCCTAACCCGCCTTTTCTTCATCAATGGCTGTAACAATGTATTCAGGGATTGCACGTGTCTAGAGCCCCATCTGCTCTGTATCCTAGCAATGGTTGGGGGTCCCATTGCTAGCAGCATGACTTGTTCTCAAGACATCCTGCACAGACTGCCATGTTTCTCCTCTATCTGTTGTGCCATTCATCGAATGGAGGGGTTAAATATAGAATCTGTCTGATGTTTAAGAGATGGTAAACAATTTCATAGTCTCTCTGAAGGGTGAGGTAGCCCTTTGATGGGGGTGAGAGGTTTCTGTTTCTAAGCCTCTTAATCTGGGAGTTGATCCAGTGAGAGGAAGATCAAAGTTGCCTGCTCACCCACTTCTATTACCTGTTGGTCTGTGAAGACTGAGGTAAAGTCCTTCTTAGCTCACTAAGAGATTGACTTGAGAGAAAATGAAGGGGGTTGATTGAGAAGATGGTATCAGTAGTCAGAATGATGCTTTCAAAAGAGGGAAATTTGGTTTTGGGTTATTCCTTTTTTTCCCCCTCCAAACTGATAAGAAGCTGGCTTATGATAAATCCATTTCCTCCTGCCTGAAAAGAAGTCAGAATGCATCAACTTCTTTCCTGCAGGGCCCTATGATTCTCTCACTCCTTTCCTTAGAGTTGAGAAAAACTGATTATGGATTCTGTCTGGGCTTCGCTGACGTTGGTAGGAGATAAATGTCAAGACGGACTTCCAAAAACTTAATATCCTGACTGCCAGTTTCTTGCAGCGCCAAATTTCTTTGTATCGGCAGTATGGAAGAATGCTTGGTTCTTTTGGCAGAAACAGCTGGTCTGAGACATAAAAATAGACTATCTTGGCACTCCCAGATGTATTGACTTATAAGATGTAGGGAGTCACAAGGTCATAGCTAGTCAACACTTAAATAACAAGCTGAGAGGACAAATTTAGGTGCATTCTTGGTTTGTCTTTTACTTGATGAGTGCTTTGCATGTATTGGGTGCTGTCCTAAGTGCTGTACATGTGTCTACTCTTTTAATCCCCCCCATCATCGTCTGATGGAAGAATATGTATTACTTATACATTATAGATGAGGAAACCGATTCTTAGAGAAGTTAGCTAGTTTACTTAAGAAGTGAGAGGGATCTTGGAGGTAACTGAGTTTTGTCCTTATTTCATTATTCAGATGATTCAGTAGAGACTCTGAGGCAGTAATTGACCTAAATTAGGTCACACAGTTAATGGCACAGCTTGGGCAAGAGAACCTAGGCTCCCGACTACCTGCCTGTGCAAAATCCTTTCCAGGAGAATGTACTGTTTCCCTGCTGCATCCCTAACTAGGAAGCCCTGCCCTTCTCTCTTAACCCAGATTTCCATCACTTACTTAAGCACAAGAGACAAATTCATTCATTCAGCAATCGTTAAAAACCCACCAATAATACAAGCACTGTTAAATCTGGGGGATGTGAAGATGAATAGGATATAGTCTCCCCCTACTCTTGAAACACTGTCTACAGGGGGAGAGATATAAAGAGAGAGTGGTAAACTGGCAAGGACAGTGCTATCTATGGAGGTATGTATCTAGTGTGTGATGACAGCTGAAGGAAGAAGACAGAACTCTTTTTGTTCTTCCAAGTTTTTAATTTAAATTCAAATTATTTAACATATAGTGTGGTATTGGTTTGAGGAGTAGAATTTAGTGATTTATCACTTCCATAGAATACCCAGTGCTCATCACAACAAGTGACCTTCTTAATGCCCATCACCCATTTAGCTCATCCCCCACCTACCTGCCCCCAAACAGCCCTCAGTTTGTTCTCTACTGTTAGGAGTCTCTTATGGGTTTGCTCCCTCTCTGTTATTATCTAATTTTTCCTTCCCTTTTCCTATGTTCATCTGTTTTGTTTCTTAAATTCCAAATATGAATGAAATCATATGGTATTTGTCTTTCTGTGAGTAACTTATTTCATTTAGCATAATACATTCTGGTTTCATCCATGTTGCTGCAAATGGCAAGATTTCATTCTTTTTGATGGCTGAGTAATATTCCATTGTGTGTGTGTGTGTGTGTGTGTGTGTGTGTGTGTGTTCACACCACCTCTTCTTTATCCATTCATCAGTCAAAACACTTAGGCTCTTTCTGTAATTTGACTATTGTTGATAATGCTGCTATAAACATTGGGGTGCATGTGCCCCTTCAAATCAGTATTTTTGTATCCGTTGGGTAAATACATAGTAGGGCAATTGCTGGGTCATAAGGTAGTTTTATTGTTAACTTTTTGAGGAAACTCCATACTGTTTTCCAGAAAGGCTACACCAGTTTGCATTTCCCCCAACACTGTTAGAGGGTTCCCCTTTCTCTGCATCCTTGCCAGCATCTGTTTTTTCCTGAGTTGTTAATTTTAGCCATTCTGACAGGTGTGAGTTTATATCTCACTGTGGTTTTGATTTGTATTTCCTTGATGATCAGTGATTTTGAGCATCTTTTCATGTGTCCGTTAGCCATCTGGACGTCCTTTTTGGAAAAGTGTCTATTCATGTCTTCCCATTTCTTAACTGGGTTGTTTGTTTTTGGGTGTTGAATTTGTTAAGTTCTTTACAGATTTTGGATACTAAGCCTTTATCAGATATGTCATTTGCAAACGACACTCTGTAGGTTGCCTTTTAGTTTTGTTGACTGTTTCCTTTGCTGTGTAGAAGCTTTTTATCTTGATGAGGTCCCAATAGTTCATTTTTGCTTTTGTTTCCCTTGCCTCTGGCAGTGTGTCTAGTAAGAAGTTGGTATGGCTGAGTCAAAGAGGTTGCTGCCTGGGTTCTCCTCTAGGATTTTGATAGTTTCTTGTCTCACATTTAGGTCTTTCATCCATTTTGAGTTTTTTTTTGTGTATGGGGTAAGAAAGTGGTCCAGTTTCATTTTTCTACATGTTGATGTCCAGTTGTCTCAACGCTGCTTGTTGAAGAGACTGTCTTTTTTTTCCCCCCCATTGGATATTCTTTCCTGCTTTGGTGGAGATTAGTTGACCATACGTTTGTGGGTCCATTTCTGGGTTCTCTATTCTGTTCCATTGATCTATCTATGTGTCTCTTTTTGTGCCAGTACCATACTGCCATGCTGTCTTGATAATAACATCTTTGTTATACAGCTTGAAGTCCAGAATTGTGGTGCCTTCCACTTTGCTTTAGAAGACAGAACTCTTAGTGGCATAAAATCAGGGATCACTTCCTGGAGGAACTTACATTTGAAGTTTGACGTCTGTAAGAGTGAATAAGATTTCACCAGGTGAACCAGGAGAAAGAAGATATTTAAAGAACAGAATGGGTGAAATCATGGAAGTGTTAGAATGAATGACCTATTGAAGAACTGAATTAAGGTCAGAATAAATATAAGGGACCATACTTTCAGTTGAATGCTGTCGAAGTGTGAAGTAGGGGCCAGATAGGCAATGATGAGTATCTGAACTGTGTCAGTGAGAATGACAGGGAGAGAACAGATCTGAGAGATAAGAAATGAGATTGGCAGGACCTGGTAACACGGGAGGTAAAGAAGAGGGACTCCCTCATTTCTTTCTCTCATGACAAGGCACATAGTAGTACTTTTCACTAAAATAAGACACAGATGTAGCAGAGTTGGTAGAGAAGATAGTTCTACTTTGAAAAGTAGAATTTAAGTGTCTGTTGGACACCCAAGGCACACTTGTCCACCTGAATGTTGGAAATATGGGTCTGGAGCTCAAGGGAGACAATTGAGTGGGAGATACAGATGTGGGCATCTTCAGCATGTAGGTGGGAAATGAAACCATGAAATAGATGAGATCTTTTCAGGGAGGGTATATGGGATGATAAGAGGGCAAAGTCTCACTTCCTCAGGAGCAAGCAGAGTATGAGAAACCAGCAAACAAAACAGTGAGGGAGCATTTGGCAGAGGAGCAAGAAAATAACCAGGCAAAAAGGTTTATGGCATAGAAGGAAAGGAGGATGGTGGGTCAGTACAGAGGGAATGGTCAGCAGTGTCAAGGAAATTAAGGACAGGAAAGTAGCCACTGGATGTACCAAATATTAATGGGGATTGGAATAAGAACAATTTTAGAGGCCTGATTGTAGGAGCTATGTAAGTGAATAAATCGTTGGGAGGAAAGATGGAGAATGGAGTACGAAATGAAAGGAAGGTGAGAGAGAAGGCATTCTCAAGGTCTAGGTAAAAGACCAAAGGCATAATAAACCACTATATGTTAATGGGAGGATCCATAAGAGAGGATTGGGTTGAAGACATGGAATGAGTTCCCAGGGAAGGAGTTGAGACTGAATGGAATCCATAGCACATGTAGTCAGGTGGCCTCAGTTATGACTCCGCTTCAACAGGCATATGAATAGAGGTAACATCTTTCCCCTCAAACTATCTCTCTGGAGCCAGTGATTTACCTGGTGGTTTGTGGAGCTTCCTGGCAGCAGTCTGGGAAGATTTAAATGACAGGGGCACAGGATGGGATGGGGAAGGGATTGTTTAGAAGTCATATTAAAGGGGAGACATGTTCTGATGGTGGAGAGTAGGGATGGGAAAAGGGACTGAATAAAAGTAATGTTTTAGGGATAAGGTAAGAGAAAAAGAGACTTCTCTCCAGAGTAACAGATGGAGTATGACACAAAGCGAACTTAGCAGCAGGGCCTCAGAGCTAAATGCAATCTTGGTGGTGGTGTTACAGCTATCATGAAATTTTTGTAACCCATTGTCCCATCAGGTATGTGTAAACTGATGGGTGAAAGGGATGTGTGTGCTTGTTGAGAGAGCTCTTTCTCCAAATACCAGAATATTTTGGGATCAGCCATTTAGCTCCCCTTCTGTAGCTATCAGTACACAGAGATAGGGAAATTGTCTTATTCTCCCTTGTGTTTACCAATACCAGAGGAACAATGGTGGTACTTCTCTGTCCTTTGGTGGGTAGTGAGAGTACAGGATTCCATTTGGAGGTGTGGCAGGGCAGCAGCTGCAGGTTGCCTGGTAACAGAAATGGCAAAGCTTGTCTGACAGGAAAAAAAAAAAAAAAAAAAAAAAGAAGAAGAAGCTGTCTCACAGAGATCTGGAACGCTCTGGGAGATGAAGCCCCAAACCACCACCATGCAGAAGCAAAGAGGGAGTCCGTGTTCTGTTTTACAAAAGTTGCCACTGGCTGCTCAGCAGGAATCAGTATGCAGGCAATGCTGACTGCAGAGGGTGGCAGTGTTTGTGGTGGCCGCAGTGACTTTATTGGAGGAGCTGGCAATAGGGTGCCAGTTTTCATTATTTCAGTCAGAACTCCAGGTTTGGTTTAGTAGGGCCAATCCATGAAAACACCAAGAACAAGCATTATGCTTCTTAAGCGGTGCAGTGGAGTATTTAAAATCAACATAGTCTTGACTCTTGATCTTGGCTCAGGTCATGATTACACGGTTTGTGAGTTTGAGCCCCACATCAGTGCAGAGCCTGCTTGAATTCTCTCCCCTTCTCTCTCTACCCCTACCCCACTGATGTTCTCTCTCTCTCTCTCTCTTATTCTCTTTCTCTCTCTTCAAATAAGTAAATAAACTTAAAAAAAAAAAAGAAAATCAACATAGTGCTGAATTCCAGTCACAGCTCTCCCAAGTACTGGGGCAAGTTATTGAACTTCCCTAAACCCATCTGAAACTACCTCTTCAGGCAGTTCAGACACTTACTTTAAATCTGTCAGACAATGTAGGTGCTCTAAAAGCAGCTGGCAATAAAGCCTAACCAGTAGCTCATTGGAAGTTGTAACTTTTGAGGGTAGGACCTGAAGGAGTGGAGGTTGGTGATAACTGAATGTTAATGTTAATGGCTACTTGATGTCATAGGTTGGGGGGACTTGGACATTGTAATTAAATTGTTTCCCATCTTTCCACTTAAGCATAGTAAGTAGGTTTACTCAAAGTGAAGAAGAAAGGAGAGACAGTTGATTACATTAGAAGGCTGCTGAGCTTTCAAAAACAAAGGAATTCCTAGATCTGCCTCTCAGTCTGTAGTGTAGCTTGTTCAGGTACATATTCTTCCCTCTCTTCCATGTTCTCTAATTTCATTCATTCTGTCTTCAAGCTGTTCTTCAGTATTCTCAAGGAAGATAGAGATACATCTATTTACCACACACTCTGCTACTTACTTTAATTCTATTGATCTAAACAATTTCACAGAGGTAGAAAAGATAGCAATCTTGGTTGATTCATAGCTGTTACTGTGTTTCTTGAAGTGTGTTTTGTGGAGCTTCTCATGGGATGTTAATGCATCATAAGAAATAAAGACCCTTATTTTACAGACTTGGAAAGCCAGGTTAAAGAGGTTTCACTTCTGTAGTAAAAATTTCCAAGAGACTTATTATACTCACATTCACTTGGATCTCCCAAACTTACTTGATCCTCAAAATATTTTGTTTCAGAACTATTGCAAGAACTTGTGTTCAGTGGACCAAGCTTTGGGAAGAGTGTTTCTTGGAAAACATGGGGCAGCCAGGATTATTGGGATTTGAGATGTTAAAGTGGAAATAGTCCTCTAGAATCTTTTAGAACAGCAAGAAAAGAAAAAGATGGAAGATTTTAGGGACTAGCTATGGCGTTCTGTGCTTTCTCTTCAAGACAATCCCAATCTGTTTCCTTTCTTACTTAATCAGAACCAGGAAATTTGGGCTGGGGCAATTCATTGGTAACTCAGGGAAAGTTCTTTGCTAATCTTCCATGGGTGGTATGGCAGCGTAATACTGTGTAGGTTTTTTGGTTTGTTTGTTTGTTTGTTTGTTTTAAATGCCAGAGATTGACTCTGTTTCTATTCAGTGAACGGCATTGATTTCTGGCAACAGCATTTTTTTGGGGGATGGAGCATTGAAACCACTACCTTTATTTTTTTACTTTTTATTTTTTTCAAATTTTTATTGAAATTCTAGTTAGTTAATATACAGTGCAATATTGGTTTCAGAAGTAGAATTCACTGATTCATCACTTACATCCTACACCTAGTGCCCGTCATAAGAAGTGCCCTCCTTAGTACCCATCACCCTTCTAGTCCATTTCCTGTGTACTTCCCTCCATCAACCCTCAGTTTGTTCTCTCTCTTTAAGAGCCTCATGGTTTGTTTCATTTCTATTTTCTACCCCCCTCCCATATGTTCATCTGTTTTGTTTCTTAAATTCCACATATGAGTGAAATCATGTGGTATTTGTCTTTTTATGACTGACTTATTTTGCTTAGTTTAATATCCTCTAGCTCCATCCATGTTGCTGCAAATGGCAAGATTTCATTCTTTTTGATGGCTGAGTAATAGTCCATTGTATGTATATACCACATTTTATTTATCCATTCATTAGTCTAAGGACTCTGGGCTCTCTCTGTAGCTTGGCTCTTGGCAACAGCAATTTTTTTAAATGTTTATTTTTGAGAGAAAGAGAGAGAGAGAGAGACAGACAGACAGACAGACAGACAGACACTGAGCAAGCAGAGGAGTGCCAGAGAGAGAGGGAGACAGAGGATCTCAAGCAAGCTCCATGCTGACAGAGAGCCTAATAAGGGGCTCAAGCTTGTGAACCATGAGATCATGACCTGAGTCCAAGTCAGATGCTTCACTGACTTAACCTAGGTGCCCTGGCAAGAGCAATTTCTATAGCAAATATTCTGAACAATGATCAGGGCCAGGGATATGATTTTTTTTTATAACAGTAACTAAAATATATCATAAAGTGTTGTTATGGATATATTTTTAAAGAGGACTTTTATATAGGATTTAGCTGTTTCATGTATTATTTTTTTTTTCTTAGAGAGTGTGAGCAGGGGAGGGGAGAGGAAGAGGGAGAGAGAGAATCTTAAGGAGGCTCCACATCCAGCATAGAGCCTGATATGGGGCTTGATCTCACAACCCTGAGATGGTGACCTGAGCCAAAATCGAGTTGAATACTTAACTGACTGAGCTATCCAGGTGTCCTTGTTTCATGTATTCTTAATGATTATCTCTTAACTAAGACGTGGTGGGAGTTCTGTTTTTCAGAATACATAACCACTCACTATTTTAATTACACTACATAACCCATGTTATTAACCCTGGTTAATGCTTCTTAACCAGGAATTGGTAGGCATGAAAAATCCTGTATGCTGTTTATTAAAAATATGTGAGATTGAGCTCACACCCACAGATCTGATGGGATTTGTGAGGGTTCCCCAAGTTTGTGTTTTTTACAATGCTCTTAGGGTGATTATGATACATACCTTGAGTTGAGAACCATTGAGATGAATGTAATGAACAGAAATGGATTATTTTTCATTTACGAAATAGCATGGTGTGCTAAACTTTACACAGTTCTCATTGATGAAAATGCCTGTAAGAATGTACATTTTATTATTTAAAAAAAATTTTAATGTTTATTTATTATTGAGAGACAGAGAGAGACAAAGCATGAGCATGGGAAGTGTAGAGAGAGGGGGAGACACAGAATCTGAAGAAGGCTCCAGGCTCTGAGCTGTCAGCACACACCCAATGTGGGGCTTGAACTCACAAACTGCGAGATCATGATCTGAGCCAAAGTCGGATGCTCAACTGACTGAGCCACCCAGACGCCCAAAGAATGTACATTTTAAAGTAAAAATGATTGGGGCATCTGGATGGCTCTCTTGGTTAAGTGTCCAACTCTTGGTTTTGGCTCAGGTCATGATCTCATGGTTTGTGACTTTGAGCCCCACATTGGTCTTTGCGCTGACAACACAGAGCATGCTTGGGATTCTCTCTTTCTACACCTCTCTCTGTCCTTCCTTGACTCTCTCTCTCTTAAAATAAATAAACTTTTAAAAATGTAAAATAAAATAAAGTAAAAATGATTAGTGAACAGCCTTATTGGTGTCTGTGTCTCTTACCATCTAAGCTTTTCTTTGGAGGTAAATTTGGTTATGAGTGGTAAAGTGAGGGGAAAGGCAGAAGACTGGCTTATTTTGTTGTAGATTGCTAGGTACCAGACTCTTCTTTGAGGAAACTTCCATAAAACTGTGGTTTATAGATACTTTTGATTAAGGAAAATATATGACATTTCAGGGTAAGAAAAATAAGGAGCAGCTGAATCTCTGGGGGAGGCTATATCAAGAGAAGTGATAACGAGAAGGAAGTAATGGAGCCGAGCTTTCATTTCTTGGCTTGATGTTCACATCAGCTCATTCTACTCAGATCATTGGTATAACTACCAATGATGATATTTTGGATTCGCAAATAACAGAGAAACTTAAACCACATGGCATTCCCTTGTGGACATTGCTTAAAAAATGACAATGAATGATTTTGCAGAAAATGGGATGTTTGTCAAATTAGAGGATCAAATTCTATTATCCTTCAGTGTGGGGAGGAGGAAATCCTGGTTAACAAAGTATTACAACATCTGTAAATCTCTTAAGTAATCTTTCTAGGAAGAAATGATGAAATGATAGCTTACTGTGCAGAGGGGAAGATCCAATTATCCTCATATTAACAATTTTAGCTTTTTTGTTTTTTTGACCTGGCAAGCTAAGAAATGGTTTTTTAAAGAAAAGGTTGAGATTTCACTAACTGCTTGTGGGATGGATGAGAGGGTGATGTGTCTATGACATCTGTCACCCTACTGATCTCCTGGGTTGATTCAGAACTGTCCTAGAATGGAATCTGAGGATAAATTGGACACTGTGTGGATTAGGGCATGAGTTTTCTTTGAGTAGCTTGGCTTAAAGTCTAATTGCCTCAATCACACAGCACCTTTGAGAACCTTGGATTCTCAAGAATCAACCACCTTAATCCCTACTTGTTAATCCTTCAGGGAAATTGTGCATGATATTATTACATATTGCGGATGATTTTATTTTATATATATTCAAACCATAGGAAGATGCATGACCCTATCTAATACCTGTTTTATTTAAAATGGATTATTTGCCCAAACTTCTCTAATTAGAACCTGACTGGAATCTCACATCCCGATCCCATCCCCACAAAATACTCAACCAAAATATTACAGTATAATTGAAATTAGATTAAAAAATTAAATGACATTTTGTGAGCTGTTTAAAAGGGTCAGCAATGTGTTTGAGCACTACGAGATTAACCTTTGCTCATTTGGGAAAATGCAGACTTCAGTAGGGATTCTGTGGCTGGGGTTGCACTTGCTAAAAGTTTAAAACAGTAATTTTTTCCTAAGAAAGGTCATCTTGAGCTAAAATGTCAAATAAATTATTTAGATTACTGAATTAGAAAAGTGAGGATCTGACAGGCTGAATTTTTTATGCACATTAGCCACAGCCAGGGTCTCTCTATGCTCTTTTTATTAGGTAAAGTGCACCCCCTTGCCTCTTATTAAAAATCTCTCCATTTAGTCCAATACACTTCCTTTGATAGATGACTGCTGCTTTTGAACATCCAAATACACGAGGCTGCTGAATTCATATGGCCCATATTCATCTTGTGTGCCTCTAGGCTGGATTCTAGCAAAGAGGCAAACGAGAGTGGGGAGGGGGTTGGCATCGAGAAAAGAACATATATGCAAGCTAATACACCAACAGTAATTGTTTGTATGTATGTACACAAAGACATAGCATGTATATAAACATATATATTATATTAAATATATATATATACACATATATGTATATTTAAGCAAGATAAGCTTAGACTTTAGTAAAACATAAACCCTTTCCAAGGATATATGATATGTAGTGCGTTTCCGATAGGGAACATGCAGTGTTATCAGATTGTTTTGACTTAAGTAATAATACCAAAAATTCAGATGGCTTTGTTACCATATGACCTAATTCTAGAAGCAAGGACACTCTTTGAAGGAACCTGTAGGTGCCACTGCCACCTTGGGGATATGGCAATTTTCTGATTAGTGCTTATTTCATACAATAGTCTGAAACTTTCAAAAAACCTTCTTATTGCAGGTAGATGTTGCCAGCACTAGTTTTATATTAAACATGAGGAAATTGAGTTATAGAGCTGTCAAAGTTGGTGATAGGGCTTGGTTGCTATCACAGACTTGCAGACTTGAGTCCTAATATTGTCTCCTGGCTCCTTCTTCCCCAGGATGTCTATGCCAAATCTGAAGCAGAGTTTCTTAGGTTTCTTAAGCAAAGTTCTTTAGAATGTTTAGTTGAATGTTTTGATGGCTATAGGTGGAAATGCACATGGCATTTTCAAGTGTGTTTATATCTTTTATACATAAAATAGAGTATTCTGAATTTCTGCGAGACTTTTAATTTCTACTTCTTATGTTTCATTTATCTATATCTATCTGTATCATATCTATCTATATCTATATCTGTATCTATATATATCTAATTTTCCTTTAGAGTACTTTGCTCTCTAGAATAGTTATTTTTCCAAGGGGCTTTTCACATCTATCTCAATAAATTCTTCTTATACAACTAAGGACCCTAAGGCTTTGAGAATCTAAATATTGTATAAGACTGGGGTAGAGTTGAGATTAGAACTCAGAATTTATAGGTTCTTGGTTCTGAATCTGGGGTAAAGTTTCATCCATTCCTTTTCTTCCTCTTCCTTCTTTTAGTTCATTCCCTGCCTCCACCCCTCACCCCCATTTTTTCTTTATTTCCTCTTCTTCCTTCTGTCTTTGGCTGTCTACCAACCACTCCCTTACTTGCATAGCATTGGTACGCTGTATTTCCAGGTCTTCTTGCAGTTGAGCAGAGCTTAATGAGTAGTTGTGGCCAATGAAATGTGGGTAGAAATGATGTGTGTCACTTCTGGGTTGAAGAATTGAAAAGCTATCATGCACTCCTCTAGCTATGTCTATTGTCTTGGCAGTTGTGAAGGAGGACTTGAGTTGTGATGATAAGATTAAAACTTTGAAGTCAACCATGTGGAGATGCCCTGGAGGGACATGATTATCTGTAACAGACTTTATATGAGGAACACATTACCTTTTCTTGGGTTAAGCTTTGGTGTTTAAGGTTATTTATTACCACAGCATAACCTAGTTTATTCTGATTAAAGAAGATTAAGGATGATTTTTGTTCAGAATTTTATTTTCAGGGGCACCTGGGTGGCTCATTCAGTTAAGCATCCAACTTCAACTCAGGCCATGATCTCACAGCTCGTGGGTTCGAGCCTCGAATCAGGCTCTATGCTGACAGCTCAGAGCCTGGAGGCTGTTTCAGATTCTGTGTCTCCCTCTCTCTCTACCCTTCCCCTCCCTACCTCATGCTCTGTCTCTCTCTCTCTCAAGAATAAAAAAAAACATTAAAAAAGTTAAAGAAAAAGAATTTTATTTTCAATAAAAATACATTACATTTTTTGTTCTTTTGTTCTTCTCTAGACTCTTTATGCTAATTGTTTTCCTTTTATGTAGGGTCTCTGAATATCAAAGTTCATGTAAGGTGAGCATTCTTTTCCTTTTCTCTCAATAATTTTTCTCTGTACATTCTTAGATAATGCCTATATTTGATCTCTCTCTATGGGTAATAAGAAACCAGGAAGTGCTGACACAAAAAATGTTATGTCCCGATATTTCTTACATGTATTTGAAGAGAAGAGTCCCTGGCAATTTTGGAATTTACAAATGTCCAGTTCTGGAGGAAAAGTTCAAAAAGAAGAAAATGAAAGGGTTTCAAAATGTCTATTTCTTTTCTATCACTGTAAAAATAAAGACATATTGCATTACCCATGGCCCATTAGATCACTGAAATTTGTAATGCATGACTGTGGTTTTCAATTGATGTTTAATTTGAAAGCATCTGAGAAGTGGTCTAGGAATTGCTGGGCCCTAAATATAATTTTCCAAATATCATCTACATTTTTGGCACTGAAGTTACACTAACTTTAAGAGCTTAAAAATTGGCTGATTCAATACAAAGGATAGCTCAAACTTTCTCAAGCTTAAATTCTTTGTAGGGGGTAATACTCACTCAGGGATAGTGTATTTCTAAGCAACTTTCTTAAGTTAAGAAAAGGCCTCTGGGACTAAGAAAGCTTTTATTTGTGGCCCAAGATTTTGTATGTTCTATTGAGCGCATGTGTACCTAGGTATAATTCTGATTTACCCAGAATACAATAGAGGTTGAGGTAAGGGTGTGTTATATCATTTATTCATAGTTCAATCCCCAAACAGCATTTCCAGAGTATCCTTAGAACAGGAACTTTGAGTGACTCCTGAATTAAGTCCAAATTCTTTGGGCTCTATATTTCTCTATAATTTAGTCTCTCTCTGTACAAACTACTTTCATTAGATACACTCTCTGGTCCAGTTGAATAGCTTATTCTGAGGCTTTTTTCATCTGTTCCCTAACTTGGGGTTCTCTTCCTTCCTTCTTTTACCTTGATTGACCTATTCTTTAAGAGCAAGCTTTCCCACTAAGCCTTCTTTCATTACTAAAGGCAAAAAATTTCTAAGGGCTACCCTTGGGATTGAATTCTGCTTTATTTACCTTGCCCAATAAATCATAAATCTCATGTGGGAGACCTAGGGAATAAGGGTTAAGATGGAATAATTTTTTACAGAGTCCAAGAAATGGAGCCAAACTCTGAAAGCTGAGAGGTAACTAATCACTCATCAAGCAAGGTATATAAGAAAATGAGAGAAATGATAATGGGTAAACCAAAACAAACGAAAACAAAAACAGAGAAAGTTGTATTTGGGCAAAATGGGGGCTAATTTCATAATTGCTGAGAATCTGCCAGGATGTCCATTTTATCTGTAGTTTAGTGTCCCCTGTGGAACTAAGAGTGAACATCTTAAGAGATTGTTTACCAACTTTGTCTCCTCCTACCAAAAAGACCAGACTAAAATTTTCTTAGATTGTAATGAAGGCTATATTACTGTTAGTTGATAATATACTTATGATGGGGAGAAGCTTCCATGTATTCTCCAGTGGTCCACATATCACTCATTCTACAAGCCATAGGCTTTTCTGTTAATTGTGACTCTTGGTTGTTAAGTATCAAAAACACAACTTTAGCTTAAACTAATGGGAATTTACTGACCCATCAAACAAAGGGTGCCTGTGGCTAATTCCTCAAAAAAAAAAAAAAAAAAAAAAAGAAGGTTCTGTTATGAATACCCATACATTTCTACTAAACCAAGAGCTTAGGATTGCCCACACCAAGTATTTTGGCTCCCTGTCTCTAATCACATGGAAGACCCTGGTTTCATGATAAGAAAAGACATTTCCTTCCAGGCTGGGTATAGCAGAGAGCAATAGGATATAGGGATAGGCAGGTGAAAGATGGTAGGGGAGGGGAATACAAGAGCAGATAGATTTCCTGGCTCAGGAACTTGTTTTCAAGCTCTAGGGGTATCAGAGTAATAGATTGCAATCTGAATGAGGTCTGTTAGAGTGAGAAACTTTATAAATGTAAACTTGAAATCTACATAATTTAGCAGAAGAAAATCTGAAAGTCCTTCTCTGTAGACTTTGTTTTGAATTCAAAATGGGAATGATAGATAAGATCAGGAAAGCAGGTGTGTGTGTGAGAGAGAGAGAGAGAGAGAGAGATCCATGATTTCAATAAAATGGTATTATTCTAAGTGGAATAATAAATTACTAGATTAAGCTAACCCAGACTTGAAGAGACATTAGGAAGAAGAAGAAAAGCTGAATCTGAGATGGTTTTGCAATGCATAGTTTACACATTTTGTCTGGTTATCAGTCTGGCATTTGTGGTGTGCAAGAAATAGGTGGTTCTTTGTCCTGAAGTGCTCTAGAAAGGCCCATGTAAAACTGGGATTTAAACAGTGGTTCGTGGTTAAAACAAATCACAGGACCAGTACATTTCACACAGGAATAGGATAATCTAGAGAGTCTGAATTATCTCCACTGCAGCTATCAGAAGCTTCCTCACCATCTCCACCTGATCACCAAGGCTTGTGTTTCATTCACTTGTAGAGAAACCCTATCCTCCTTTGGTATCTAACATTTTTTGAAAAGTAGGGGACCGATTTCTCTGCAAAGGGTCTAAGGAACTTAGTGACACTTTGTTTTTTTTTTGTTTGTTTTATAGGACTCTACTAACTAAATGAGCTAAAATGGCCCCTGTTAATTGGCCTCTCTGTTGTTTATTTCTTTATAGAAGGCTAGGAGAGTCAGCTCAAAGTCCAGTGATACCAAACTAAAAATATTACATATATAGTTGCTTTAAACATTACCCAAAGAAGCATATTTTAAGCATTGAGAGCACATACCCCACAAAATTACATCTAACACCTGCCACCCGTAGATAAGACAAACCCTGTGGCGGTGAAAGACCCCAAATGGCTGCTGCCCTTAAGAGCTCTCTGGCCCAGAGATTGTAGAGTGATATCTTCTAGGCATCTAAGCCCCATGTCTGATTTCCCTGTACTCCCAAGAATTCCATTGCCCTCCTCACCTTTCTTGGTGTTGGCTCTGTGCCAACACAGGTCTTCTCTCATGCAGTGTTGTCCAAGCACTGCTCAGTAAAGCTCACTGTCATCTTATACTCCTGTCTTTTTCTTGATCAGCCCTGAAAGCCTCAAACTTATCACATATACCTTTGTATTTCCCCAAGAATAAGCAAAAGTGGTATTACCACTATTTACCAGCTATAAGAATGGATACCAGCTATAAGCCACTGACACAGTGGTATTTGTACACCACTTCACTTTGATAGAGTGCCACCAGATATTCAAATAGATTAGGTTTAATCACTTATTTATTCATTCATTCAGCAATGTATTGAGTGCATACAATGTGTTAGGCATTGTTCTGAAACTCCACCAACTATTGCTAACTGTAGGTGTTAGACCACTGTTGAGTATATCAGATGAGACTTAGTAGATCTGGCTGTGCTGGCATAGCTGTGAAATTCTGACAGGAAATCCCATAGGGAGTGTGGCCTTCAGGCCTGGGCCTTCTGGACAAGATGCTGGGACAGTGGTCTAGATCCCTAGAGTATACAAGAGCTATTGGCCAAATTGTAGAGGGTATAGGCCCCCTAAACTTTTAGGAAACCAATGGATACATGGCTTGACCAGAAAATCTGTAGGTGGTGTCTTCAAGCTTTTAGAATCACCCTGATAGCCCAAATAAGCTTGTTGCAGTAAGGTCCTTGTCTGGAAATGTTCTCAAGTAAAACAATTGCTGCTTTAACATTGGAAGCATAAATCTACCATAAATTGATTTCAGATACTGGAGAACTTGGACTGTCTTAAAGGTGCATGACACCTTCAACTTCTTAAACACTTCAGCCATTTCTGGGATCCAGTAGAACCCAGGGTCTTACTGTAGGTAGTATTGCGGAGTGAATTGTGTCTCCCCCCAAATTCACATGTTAAAGCCCTAATTCCCAATGTGACTGTATTTGGAGATAGGGCCCATAAAGAGGTAATTAAAGGTAAATGAAGTCATAAGGTTGGAGCTTTAATGTAATAGAACTGGTGTCCTTATCAGAAGTGGAAGTGACATCAGGAATGTACACACAGAAGAAAGGTCAGGTGAGGACATAGCAAGAAGGCAGCTATCTGCAAGCCCAGGAAAGAGGCCTTAGGAGAAACCATACCTGCTCCTGGGCTTGGATTTCTAGCCCCCAGAACTGTGAAAATATAAAATTCTGTTATTTAATCCACCCAGTCTGTGGTGTGTGGTTATGGTATCCCCAGCAGACTAATACAGGTGAGTTGTCTTCAGGAGGTTAGATTTGCAACATAAGTGAGAAGTAGTTATAAGAAACCTCTGAAGCATGAAGCCAGGGGAGATATGTAATAGCTTAGAGATGTTTCATTTCAAAAACATGGATTATATGCTAGGTTTTCTGGATATACAGGACAGATATAATTTTATAGAAATATAAGAATAGAGGTTCTAATGGTTGTGGTCCTGGCTTCAAGAAGGCTACAAGGATCCCAGCAACAGGGATATTTGGTATTCACTCTCGTTTTCTACCACCAGTGTGAATGAACCTGACTTGGGTCTGTGTCTTTCCCTTCCACCTTCAAAAACCCTATTCTTTTTTCCCCCCTGCTAATCTATAGATAGTGTTTTCTCTTCTCTATAAATTCTGTTAAATTTCAGCTGACGAGTGATGAATGGGCCTGTTTCTTTCTCAACTTCTATTACCTACTTATTTGTTCTATAATTCAGGCTTTAGAATTCTTGACAGTTCTGGCTAACTTTTGAGCCATGGGAACCTGGACTAAAGAAGTCTCTGGCCTCATCATCCCTCACTAGAAGTAAATAGAATAGAACCACGGGATCCAATACTTTGTTACCTAATGGCTAGAAGTGGATTGTGAATGGGAAGGAAATCTGATTATCAGCCTATACTCTATTGACACTTTTGTTGGTATTTTCCATATCTCCTAAGGGAAAAGGGTGATAGCCCAGGATTATAACTTTGGGTCACTCAAAAATAAAATAATTTGACGTTATATGAGGATAATACCTTGCAATTGTCTTTGGCCCATTTCTGTGAAAAACTTGTGGAGGCCAGGTCCTGTGAATGAATATAGGGATATAAAACCCAGGTTCAGGACCTACATTCAATTCCTGACCCTCCTCTGCAAGAGGTTGTAAAGGTTGTGATTCATTAGGTGCTGGAGCATTGTTTGGATGCTGGATAAGCTAAAGGGCTAAATATAACAAATTGGTTCAAGTATTTCTTGGCCTTCTACTCATTCCCTTCCTGTGAGAGTGCATGTTATACTCTTGGAGATACAGGCTTATTAAATCCTGACCTCCTGGAGCAGTTGTAGCAGGTTGAGTATTTGAAGAAGTAGTTAGTTACCTGTCCAGAACTTCAGTACATTTAGTCCACATTCAGGAGATCAAAAATGCTTCTTATGCTGACTCATCTGGGAACTGAGCTGGTCTTAAAATTGTCCACATGAATGAGAAATCAAGATAGCATATCCAGATTTTCTAAAAATATTTCAGGTGTAGTTGTTGGGAGGATGGCCAGATGTGACATTTTGCCTTGTTGATAAGAGTGAGTCGTGTGTACATATATCAGTCAATCATACCAAAATGTGCCCAGACATCCTGAAAGAGGTCGGTTTTCACCCAGAGGAAGTCACCTCAAATGGGGTCTTATTAATCCAGAAAACTAGAGCATCTAGCACACTCACATGCTTCCATACTTTCTGTGTGCCCCAGGGATGTATTCCTAATGGAATACAATCTGGTTTCCAACCATAAAGTTGACTCATAACTAGAATGAGTGATGAAAGTGTAGGAGCTCAAACAAATGGGGGTGAGTGAGGTGATTTACTGAGTTATCTATCTTAGGGAATGCTCACCAGAGAGAGAGAGAGAGAGAGAGAGAGAGAGAGAGAGAGAAGAACTAGAATCCAGAAATGGAGATACAGATGAACAGCAGGCAGTGTAAATGAGGAGGAAGATCTGGGCAGCATAGGACCTAGAGAATGAACAGCAATCGATAATGGATAGGCTGAGACCAGTGACTAAGAAGAGGGAGCTGAATATGTGGGAGTTAAATTATTTGCTGGGACATTTTACATTTCACCAGCAGTACTGCTGGGCTGGGGGCAGGTAATTAAAGGGAGGTAGCTTAGAGACACAATAGCCATTTCACTGTCTCTGAAATCCTGTTAAACTTACAGTCAGCTACATAATTGAGCACTTATTTCATATGTTAGCTCTTTAAGCATTAGTTTTATACTTCACAGCATATGCTGCAATCCACTAGGAACATTAGTGGGTTATACAAGGAATGTTTCTTGATTGATTGATGGATAGAGTCCTTTATTTAGAGATATTTTATGTAATCGAGCCACTGTCTATTCATTTTATGTTTGCAAATATTTTTTAAAGTGTGTATTGAACCTGATTCCTAAATGTATCCAAGTTTTTTGTCTTATGTATATATTTTTTTTTGCCTGATTTGTCATCCAAATGAATCCGCTCTCATCTGCTGCCCACAGTAGGACAATAGGTGAGATCTGGGGCACTGAATTGCCCATTGGTACATCTTCTAGATTTGGGAGATGGAGAGTGAAATATGAAGGCAGCTGCTGGAGAGGAGTTATTTAACCTAGAGTTGTTGCCACAGCACAACGGGGCATTGGGAAACAATAAAAAAGGGGGCGGGACAGGCAGATGATGAATTTATTCATTATGTTGTATCTTTGAAAGACTGACTCAGACATTTCCCTTTAGCCATTAGTGACATGCAGCCAGTACTCAAACCATTTATCAGTTGACAAAAAAGAGCTTCTAATGATTCAAGTCCTGAATAATGATGGGGGAACCTGAAGAGAGGTGGGGAAAGTTCATCTATAATTATGAAAGGGTGTGTTTTCTACCCTTTCCCTCCTTCAGCAGTGAGCAAACACCAATGTTCTTAGTGTCAGGACCTCCTTCATTCCATCCTTTGAAAGGCCCTAAGATGCTCTCCTTATTTTGGTGTTAATAGTTATCTTAGGTAAAGTCTGATTTTCTATATACAGGCTTTGGAAAAAAAAAAGCTTTCCTGATTACAGCCAATCTTTATGATTTCTGGAAATTTGGTTGCTTAAGGACTAAATTACCAGACCAGAGCTGACTATTCCCAAAACTTTGATGGCTAACTGAGGAGGTAAAGTGGTTATTCCCATACTCCAGGAACTGGCTTCCATTAGTTCTAAGAGCAGGATAGGAGTTGATCTTTGGGGGAGATGTTTTCTTGATTCTGCGAGGGGCTTCTTTGGAGAACTGTCTTGTCTTAGCTGTGACTTAAGTCATGAACTTGTCATGGACCGTTTTTGACATTGGTTAAAAAATATCTGAAGGCCAGAACTGGGATGTTGACTTCTCAAACAATTTGAAAGAATTTCATGGAACTTGGCTAAGATTTTTTTTTAGTGAAGAAACTTGGGATTTCTTCTGGTGGACATGGGTACAAGTTATCTGGGACTCACAGGAAGGAAAAATATGAGAAAAGATCCTGTCTGTGTTAGGGAGCAGGGTCCTAAAACACAGTGGCAGCTGAAGGACCAGGGGAGAGGATCATCAGTAGGTTATGTCTGTGACATAATTGTAGATCAACTCAAGAGGGAATTACATAATTTGAGCAAAAAATTCTTAATACAAAGACCAGCCTGCAGCCTACTGTTTTTTTTTTTTTTTTTTTTTTTTTTTTGCGTAATCCTCTTTGCTTATCAGAAGGTAACTATTACCTTTCTCTGTGCGTTTCTTATGTGTCATTTCTAATCTTCCCAAGGCAGAGAGATATCCAAGCCTTATGGGGCAAGGTCATGAAAACAAACTAAAAGGGAAATGTTTTAAATTTTAATATTTTTAATATTTTAAAATGCCCACCGTTATACCTTCTGTCCATCAGGAAGAACCCACCATCTCATTTCTGTTCCTTAACTCAAACTTTCTTGAAAACAAAATGTAAAAATTCATGATTTTTAAAAAGGTTTGCTTGACTTGCATCATTCTGACGATTTTTTCACTCCAGTTTCCATTTCAGTAGTAATAGCCTCAACCATTTCTATACATCCATGTTTACTGCAATTAGGCATTAGGCAATGATCTGAGAGCTTTGCATATATTGACTGATTTAATCTTTAAGCAATTGTATAAAGTACGTTATATGGTTTTCACATTTTATGTATGAGAGATCTGAGGTCAAGGTTCATAGCTAAGAAGGGCCAAAGATTTAAACCCAAGCAATTTAGCTCCAAGGTCTGTTTTTCATGTCTTTATGTCTGGGTTCAATCTGTGATCCTTTTATTATGCTTGCATTTTGTTTTCTACTGATTTAAATATTTTCTCATATTTGAAAGTTTTCATAAATGAGCTGGATATAGCCATTATAATCTTCTTAAGATCAGGAAGCTGTCTAAAGCTTATTTGTTTCCATAATCATTACAATTTCTAGCATAAAATGGCAGCTCAATGTGTATTTTGTCTAACTAGATTATACTTGGTATTTGATTTCACTCAAGAACTTTTACTAAAATTTGAGTATTGCCTATTCTCTGTGACACCTTGAATCTTACATAGAAAGTGAATAAGGAACATGTTACAAAATAGGAATATTTTTTTTGAGTACCTACAATGTTTTAGGCTTTGAGCAAAGCATTTATATTCCTGAGCTCTCATAAACCTTACAGTCTAGATAAGGAGGTCCTCCTAATAATTTGCCATGAAGGAAAAGAAGAATTGGGTATGATCAGAGAGTGGAACAAGGGAATTGGTGTGGGCTGAGAGAGTCAAGAAAGGCTTCCTGGAAGAGGTGATGTTTAAGTTGAGATCTGAAGGATAAACAGAAGTTAGAATGTCGTGTGGAGCTCAGGGCAAGCCTGAGCACCTCTCTCCTGTTACACCCCTCTCTCTCACCTTCTCTTCAGTCCTCTTGCACCAGTCTTATTGAAGACCATCAAATGCACCAGTATCCTTCTTTCTCATATTCTTTTGTGTGTCCTTTCTGCCTATAGTTTAAATTTTTTTAAATGTTTATTTATTTTTGAGAGAGAGAGAGAGAGCTTGAGAGAGAGACAGACAGAGTGTGAGCGGGGGGGGGGGGGGAGGAGAGGGCAGAGAGAAGGGTAAAGAGAGAGGGAAACAGAATCTGAAGCAGACAGCTCAGAGCCTGGAGTCTGCTTCAGATTCTGTTTCCGAGCCTGACATGAGGCTTGAACTCACAAACCTGCAGATCATGACCAGAGCCGAAGTCAGACACTTAACCGACTGAGCCACCCAGACACTCCTCTCTCTGCCTACAAGTAATTTCCCTAATCTTTCATTTCTATTTCTCTCATTTCAACTCATGTACTTTGGGTATTTCTTTCGGTCAGGATTCTCTGAGAAACAGAACCAATAGGAGGTAACTATCCCTACCTCTATTTCTACCTCTACCCATCTCTCCCTCTTTCTCTATCTTGATGTCTTTTGGTATATGGATTCACATGCACATATGTACACACACACACACACACACAATTTTTTAAGGAATTGGGTCATGCTGTTGTAAAGCTGGCAAAACTGAAGCCTGTAGGGCAGCTGGCAGGCTGAGAACTCAGCAGGAGTTGCTGCTGCAGTCTTGAGACAGAATTTTTCCTCTAGGAAACCTCAGTGTTTGCTCTTACTACTTTCCAACTGGTTGGATGAGGCACAACCACGTTATTGAGGGTAATATCCTTTACTTAAAATCAACCGATTCTAGATGTTAACCATAACTATATGGCAAAACCTAGATTAGCCTTTGATAAATACCTGGGTGCTATAGCTGAGCCAAGTGGATACATAAAACTAACCATCACAGGCACTAATTTCATGTTCAAATAGTTAGTGATAATTGTATAGCTTTCAGTTATTTTTCTGACCTATCTTCATCTTTATAGGCCAGATCTTTCTACATAGTCTGCTCTTAGAGATCCTATTCCTGTATTTTGGGGGTCCTGTTAATGTATTTTAAGAATGTCAGTTGAACAGTGTCCTCTATTTTACATTTAAGATCTTTCTTGCTATTGGGAATATTACCCCAAATTCACTAATACGTTAGGTCTGTTTCTTTGGAGAAGAGTCTATAATAACTCCCAGCCTTGACATTTTCCTGAGTTCAAACTGATACCTTAGTCTGAACCCATTATTTATTCATTTATTTAATCCTACATTTATCAACAATGATTTTTAGTACCAACTGTGTATAAATGCTCTATCCTATATGTTACACTGCATATATAAAGTTGAATAAGACATCTTTATATTCTTTTTATTCTCTGCATTACTACACAGAGAAACACACTTACCACCATTCAGTTCATTCTCAAAGCCTTTTCAGTCGTCCTACAGTTTATCCCTATTGACTGGGTTTTCTACACCTGAAAGATATTGCCTGCAAGTATGGGGATTTCATTAGATACTGCCTCATCTAGATTATTTATAAACATGCCTTGATTTTGATCCTTAGGAATTTTCAATGCTTAAACCTATCCAGCTGAAGAACTTATTTATCCCTCCCCTTTATAATTTAGGTTAGCTTCTTACTTATAACCAAATGTTTCTTTGAGCCCACTCTGACTTTTATCAAGTTTTTACTAAAGTGTTACATACATACAGAGAATTATCAAGTGACAAGTTGTCACACAGTGAATATATGCATGTAACCACCACCCAGTTCAAAAATAGTTATCAGCACTCTTCAAAAGCCCCCTCTTTCCCTGTATCCTCACTTCCTACTCCTGAAGGTAAAGAAGTTTTCTGATGTCATACTTAATTAGTTTTATTTGTTTTTAAGAGCATATAAATGGAATTATATAGTTTGTAGTATTGTCAGTCTGGTTTCTTTCTCTCAGAATTATTATCTGAGAGATGTAGTGTTAGTATATTCATGTTGTTTGGAATAACAATAGTTGGTTCATTTACTTTTTTTAAAGTTTATTGTGGCACCTGGGTAGCTCAGTCAGTTGGGCGTCCAGCTTCGGCTCATGTCATGACCTCGCGGTTTGTGGGTTCAAGCCCCGTGTCAGGCTCTGTGCTGACAGCTAGCTCAGACCCTGGAGCCTGTCTTCAGATTCTGTGTCTCCCTCTCTCTCTGACCCTCCCCTGCTCACGCTTTCTCTCTCTCTCTCTCTCTCTCAAAAATAAATAAAACATTAAAAAATTTAAAAAAAATTATTTATTTATTAGAGAGAGAGAGAGATAGTGAGCTGGAGGGGCAGAGAGAGAGGGAGAGAGAGAGAATCTCAAGGGGGCTCTGCACTGTCAGCACAGAGCCCAGTGCAGGGCTTGAACTCATGAACTGTGAGATCATGACCTGAGCGGAAACCAAGAGCCAGACGTTTAATCAACGGATCCACTCAGGCACCCTCATTCTTAGTGCCATATAATATTGCACTGTCTACACATATACAATTTATTTGTCTGTTCTCCTGTTGATGGATTTTTGGGTAGATTCTAGTTTTTGGCTATTTAGTGATACTATGGACATTTGGAAATGTCCCTTGATGCATAAATGTACCCATTTCTGTTGGGTATATGTCTAAGAGGGGAATTGTTGAGCCATAGGGTGTGTTTATGTTCAACTTAAGAAAATATTGGCAAACAGTCTTCCAAAGTGATGCCACCAATTTATGAACATTCCTGTTGTTCCATATTCTCATTGTCACTTAGTATAGGCACCTTTTAAACTTTAACCTTTTATCATTTTGTTTGGAATCTTCTCTCCCTAATAACTAAAGAAGTTGGACACTTTATAGATTTACTGGCCATTTTGTTTCTTTGTAACGTACCTGTTTAGTCTGTTGCCCATTTTTTTTGTGTTGGCTTTTACTTTGTTATCAATTTGTTGGAATTATTCTTATATGTTAATACAGATTCTTTTTCAGGTATATATTGCAAATACTTCTACTCTGTGACTTACCTCTTCAAAATGATATCTATTTATGAACAAAAATTATTATTTTTAATGTAGTCCAATTTATCAATTTTCTTTTTTTTGATTACTATTTTGTATACTGTTAAAAAACATTTGTTATCCCCAAGATTTCCTACTTTCTTCCAAAACATTTGTCGTTTTTGCTTTCATATTTATTTATTTATTTATTTAATTAAACTTTATAGTTTATTGTCAGGTTGGTTTCCATATAACACCTAGTGCTCTTCCCCACAAGTGACCTCCACCAAGACCATCACCCCCCATTACCTTTCCCCCTTCCCCTTCCCCCCTCAGTTTGTTTTCAGTATTCAAGA
>CM053560.1:76820926-76962557 GCA_028646485.1 Cryptoprocta ferox | reverse complement strand
ATGCACCTCATTTATAGCCTTTTTTAACTCGTCACAGCTATTTTGAGGGTCCCTAGTCTGTGTATCAATAGCTTCTTTGATGTTTTTTTCAAGTCCAGCAATTAATTTCATGAGAATTGTTCTAAATTCTTGTTCAGTCATGTTGTTTAAGGTTGTTTTGAGCAGTTCTGTGGCTGTGACTTCTTCCTGGAGTTGCTTTAGAGGAGCTTTCTTTCGCTTCGTCTGCTTTCATATTTAAATCTCCCATATTTTTGAAGTCGATTTTCATCTACAATAAGAGGTACTCATCAATATATATATTTCTATATGGACATCTAGTTGAGACAATAACATTCAAAAGATTGTTTTTCCCCCATTGCCTTCAGTGTGATCTTTGTCATTAATCAAATGATCACATGGATTTATATATATGGATCTTTGTTATGTTCCATTGGTGTATTTGTATTTATTTGGGCCAACATTACAATTCTTAATTACTGTAGTTTTGCAATAATTTTTGAAAAATATTAATATAAGTCCTTCAGTTTTTAGTTTATTCTTCTAGATTACTTTATAATTATTGGTCTTTTGTACATCTCTATACATTTTAGAATCAGCATATCAAATTACACACACACACATGCACAGAAATCTGTTAGGAATTGTTCAAGATAAGAATAAAACTCTACACATGAATTTTAGGAGAATTGACACTTTTTCAATATTGAGGTTTTCAGTTCCTCCATATGGTATGTTTTGTCAATTATTTTCATTTTTTGTAAAGTTCTCAATAATTCTTATTCCATTACTGCTATAAGGAAGTGGAATTAATTTTTGCCTGTTGACATTGAATCCGGGAAATTGCTAAATCCATTTGGTAATTCTAATAGTTTATTTGTAGATTCTTCTTGAATTTTTTGGCATCTTTAAATAATTATAGTTTTGTTTCTTCCTCTCCATTTATTATATCTCGTTTTGTCTTGCCATATTGAATTCAAGGATTTTTAGTAATTTTTTTGGACAGAATTTGTGACAGCATACATTTTCATCTTGTTCCAAATATTAGGAGGGAAACTTTTAGTAGTTTGCCATCATTTCATTTGGTATATGTTTTTTGTAGATACTCTTTATAATATTAAAAATTCCTGAAAAGGAGGTGTTCAAGATGACAGTGTAGAGAGATCTTAAATTCACTTCCTCCTCCAGACCAACAAATCTGTAGCTACGTATGAAACAATCCCTTATGAAAAGAACCTGAGAACTAGCTGAACAGCTAATCTACAATGAAGGATAAAAGGTCCACATCAACACTAGTAGAGAGGCAGAGACATGGTCTCACTAAAAACTTCAACCCCAGTGCAGGGACCGACAAACAGGAGGGACATCTCACAAATATGAAATATCTCCATGAGGAGCGAGGGGTTTGTGTCCCACATCAGGCACCTCAGTTTGTTGGACATGCACTAGTCGGATGAAATCCCCAAACATCTGGCTTTGAAAACCAGTAGGGTTTAGGTCCCAGAGAACCAGAGGATCTTAGGGAATGGAGGATATTCCTCTCTTAAAGGGCTTGCTTACAGATACATTTGCCCCAGGACCCAGTGCAAAAGCCGTAGTTTGAAAAGAACCTAGACCTTAAGTGAAGGGAATCATTTGCTAATCTTAAAGCACCTGCCACAGGATATGCTTACTGAACTACCAAAAAGTCAACAAAAAAATTGAAAGAGAAATGATTTTAGAAAAATACCTTTTTCTGAAAACTGTAAGACACTGATGAAAGAAACGGAAGACAACACAAATAAATGGAAAGATAAACTAAACTATGTTTATGGATTGGAAGAATTAATATTGTTAAAATGTCCATACTATTAAAAGTAATTTACAGGGGATTCCTGAGTGGCTCAGTCGATTAAGCATCTGACTTCAGCTCAGGTCATGACCTCACTGTTCCTTAGTTCCGCTCAGTGCCGACTGCTTAAAGCCTGGAGCCTGTATCATACTCTGTTTCTCCCTCTTTCTGTCCTTTCCCCACTCACACTCTGTGTCTGTCTCTCTCACTCTCTCTCAGAAAACTCATAATTATATGGTTAATTAATCTATGACAAAGGATGTAAGAATATACAATGAAAAAAAGAAAGCCTTGTCAATAAATGGCGCTGGGAAAACTGGGCAGCTATATGCAAAAGCATGAAATTGGACCACTTTCTTGCATCATACACAGAAATAAATTCAAAATGGATTAAAGACCTAAACCATTGAACCCTTAAACCATTGAACTCCTAAAAGAAAACATAGGTGGTGATCTCTAGGATATTGGGCTTAGCAACATATTTACGGATATATCTTTCCAGGTAAGGGAAATAAAAGCAAACAAACTATTGGGACTATACCAAAATTAAAAGCTTTTGCACTGTAAAGGAAACCATCAACCAACAAAAAGGCAACCTAAGAATATAAGAAGATATTTGCAAATAATATATTGGATAAGGAGTTAATATCCAAAACATATAAAGAAATGATATAGCTAAAAGAAGACAAAACAATTAAAAAATGGGCAGAGGATCCGAATAGACATTTTTCCAAAGAAGATACATAGATAGCCAACAGGCACATGAAAAGATACTCAAAATCACTAATCATTTGGAAAATGCAAATCAAAACTGCATTGAGTATCACCTCATGCCTTTCAGGATGGCCAAATTAACAATATAGGAAACAAAAGATGTTGGCAATGATGCAGAGACAAACCTATATGCTGATTTTTTAAAAATGAAAACTAACTGTATATTCCTGAATAAACCCCACTTGGTCATGAAATTTTAACCATATTACATATTACATATTACTTACTAATGTTTTGTTTGGCTTTTTAAAATTTATGTTTATTGCTGAAAGTGGTTTATAATTTTTATTTTTTGTAAAGTACTTGTCAGATTTCTCTATCAAGGTTATTCTGGGCTGATAAAATGAGTTAGAAAGTGTCTCCTCCAGTTCATCTATGGAAGTGTTTATATATTTGGTATTATTTTATCTTTAAATTTTTGATATAATTCAATTTAATAGTGAAGTCTGGGGTTTTCTTTGTAGGTATGTCTTCAAATGAAGATTTAATTTAATCTTTTTGGATACATTATTTATTTTGAGTGAGAGAGAGAGTGCGCACATGAGTGAGGGAGAGGCAGAAAGACAAAGGGAGAGAGAGAAACCCAAGCAAGCTCCATGCTGTCAGTACAGAGCCCCATGAGGGGCTTGATCTCCTGAATTGTGAAATTATGACCTGAGCTGAAATCAACAGTTGGATGCTTAACTGATTGAGCCACCCAAGCACCCCTCTTTTTCTCTTTTTTAGGTTCCAATTACATGTTTGCTAGATACCCATCCCCACTGCTGCCCCTGTATCACATGTTAGTTTATGTGTTTTTCAGTGTTTCCTATATTTCCCATACTTTTTGTTCTCAGTGTTACTGACTTATCTTCTAGTTCTTTAATTCACTCCTTAGCTTTTATTATTTTTATTTATTTATATTTTCAATATGCTTTTTTCTTTTTATTTATCTATTGACTGAGAGAGAGCAAGAAGGGGAGGGGCAGAGAGAGAGAGGAAGGGAGAATCTCAAGCAGGTTCTGTGCTGTCATTGTGGAGCCTGATGCAGGGGCTCCAGCTCAGGATTATGAGATCATGACCTGAGCCGCAGTAAAGAGTCAGATGCTCAAGTGACTGAGCAATCCAGGTACCCTGCAATATTCTTTCTTAAAGATCACTTTGGCTCCTGGTGGAGAACATATATAAAGGGGAGACCTGTTACCAGAGGATTAGAGTTGTTGAGGCTTGTCATGGTGGAGAGAAGGAGAAGGATTCAAGTTTCTAGGACCTAAAATAGACATGTCTTGAGGATTCACTTTTTAGCTTTTAAATCTACTTACTGAATTCTTATTTTCAGTTATATTTTTCAGTTCTAGAATTTCCATTAGACTATTTTTATAGATTCCATTTCTCTGAAATGGACATATTACGGATATATCTTTCACCATTTCTCTGGTGATAATCTCTGTTTTTGCTACCTATTTTCTTGACTAAATCAGAATTATAAAACTAAAAATCCTTGTTTGATAACATTTGGATCACCTATGGGCCTATTTTACTTGTCTGCCTTTTTTTTCCCCTGTGTCCTATTTCTTATCAGCTTGGTTTTTTGTTTTTTTGGTTTTGTTTTTGATGGGGTGCTGGACATCTTGAATGAGAACTTTTCAACTCTGGATGTTTTCTTTCTCCAGAGTACATTTATCCTATACTCTGGCAGAAAGCAAAAATCAATGCAAGCCAATCATCTGAATCCAATCAGGGACAGCTGTACTTCAAGGGTAATTTTCCGTTTTTCCAAGGCTTGATTTGACATGACTACACACTGACTCCTGGATATAGTAACTGAGAACTCAAGGTCTTTACTGGGGTTTTGATATTCTGTTTTTTGTCTCCTGTACACTGTGAGATTTCCAAAAACTCTATTCTGCTTTTCACTTGTTATTTTTCTGGGTTTTTTTTTTTAGTTTCTTGTCTTGCCCATTTGATTAGCAATGATGGGGGTAGGAACAGGGTGGGAGAGAGCAAAACTGTGCCAAGTGCTGGGCTTACTTCTTTGGGCCTCCCTTATCTCTGGGATTTAGCCCTTTTTAACCCCAATTGTTACCCCCAGCCTCATGAGATCTTCTGCCAAGCAGTGGGTCTTCTACCCATTTTCTTTTCCTCTCTCTGGGCAAAGTTTGGAAAGCTTCCTAAGGAGAAAAGAAGCATAGGAATATGGGTTCATCTCAGTGAAGTTTTCTTCTCTCCAGGGTTCTTTCCCCCTAAGCCCTGTTGCCTTATCAGCTCTCTGACCTTAGTTAGAAGTGAAAGTCTCATGGCCTTTTATTTTATGAATGTAACCTTTGCTAAAGGATGCTGAAAAACATCTAGGAAGAGCATACACACTGTGATTATTTAATTCTAATGAGGTCATTCGTAAGTGCATATGCAAAAGCACAGATATTGGGATTTGGTCACTGTAGCAGTAATTCAAGTGCTTTCTGGACATTTACTAATTCTCAGTTATAAATGGAAGGAAGATAAAGAGTATAATTTGCCCTACCATTTACAAAGAAAAAGAAGACATAATATTTGGAAAGAAGTTAGAATAATTCTAGGAACAGGGTAGGAGATTTCTATGTGGACAAATTAAAAATTAGTAGGGGAGTTGTCTGTCTTGGCATTGGGCTTCGTTGCTAAATATTTTTAAGAACTTTTTTGCAAGGCAGTGTTTCCTGTAGGGAACTCTTTGGGATACACATGGAGCCGGACAACAGATGGCCACAGGAAGTACTTTCTGGTTGTGTCACTCTGAGGAAGACTATACCCTCAGTTGTCATCATGTGATGGGATGGAGGACAAATGGAGAGGGTAAATCCTGCTGTGTTGTCATGGGAGTTTTGTGAATATTGATAAAGATAGTGTTGCACACACATAGTCTGGGGACAAGAAGCAACTGTATAGATGGGTGAAACAGTAGATTCTTTGACTCTGATATTTAAAGTTTCAAGTAATTTCTGAGCTCTGGATCCTTATTTAGAACTTGTTTATCAGTTTATTCCATATAAAAACATCTCAGATCAGTACTCCTCTAAACACATGGGTGAACCCAAATCTCTTCTGGATCCGAATTTCACAATTAAACGTAAGCTAAACAAAACTCCTTTCTGCCTCCTTCCTGCTGTCCTGTGGCTCTTGATGCCCCCTGATTACAATGAACAGTCCCCATCTGTAATCCTTTTAACCCCTCTTTGGCTTTATTTTACATCCTTATGTGTCTCTGCCAGCCGAGTAGTTTATTTTCCTCCTCCTTTCTGGATTAAAGGGGTTAAGCTGCATAGACTTCTTTAGAACCTAGCTAAGACACTATTTGGAGCCTCAGCCAATATTACTCAGTTATATTTGCCTGGGAAAGCCTTTCTCTGTCCCTCCCCCCAACTCAAAGAGCACAAACATAGCACATGGAGCACCCCCTTGGCATTACTATCACCTACTCTGTTTTATTTTTCTTCTTGTCTAAGCATGACTTTGCTTATATAAGGCTGGCTTTTTCCACCCGCTCCCTGGATGATTTTGGCCCATTTTCAACTCTCATTCTTTCTGTGGCATTGGGAGTAGTTAGTCATTTGTGCATCAGTGAGAGGAGGGATTTAGTGAATAGGAAGACCATAGTCTTTCCTCTTTGGTCCTTCCTTTCTTGACAAAGTAAATCCCACTGAAAAACAGCATTAATAGAGCATGACGGTTTGAAGAATAGAACCCTAACTGTTGACATTTCTGTTGTCAAGCTAGGTATTATGCTGTGATAAAGAAAAGACACATTTTTAAAAAAGACAGTCTCCATGGCATTAGGTTTATTAGTGCAATATCATTGTCATTGTCCTCGACTCCCCAATACACTTAAGGGCCTATCAATATTTCCATTAAAAAATCCCATTTGCTGTCATTTAAAAGTAGCCTGGCTATGTCAGATCATTTAAACTGAAATTATAGATCAATTATTTTTAGGTTTATTATTGAACGTCAAGGGTGGTTAAATTCACTGAATTGGTAGGGGTTGAATAGTCACTGTTCTGAAGGAAAATGGTCAGTAAAAAGACAGGATATTATGCAGGACTTAGAATTTGAGACATTTAACTCACTTTAACATGAATCACTGTTAGTTATCCATGTGAATCAATGAAAGAATAGATTTACTTCTTCATGATTGGGATTAGAAATGACCTAAAATAACCTTAGTTCTTCATTTGAGAAATATGAGACCTAATTGGTAGCAAGATACAATAAAAAAGGGGTCAGTACCCTCTGGCCTCAGGAAAGATGTGGCATCTATTGAGCCCTCAGTGTGCCATATTGAGTTAGGTAATGAGCATGATAACCCAACAAGTTAGGGCTATAGCATTTCAGAGGAAACTAAGATTTATAGAGATTTGAAAACTTTCCAAGTTAAGCAGGTAACGAGTTGCTAAGTTTGAGGCTCTTGGACCCCAAAACCTTTAATTTTCTTGTATACAACTGATACATACAGGGTGACTGACTTTTTCAGTGAAATCTACTGGGCACCTGGCCGTAGTTTTTCTCCCCTGTTTGATAACAGGGAGAATCTGTCTATGTCAAAAACTGCTTTCTGCTTCTTGAAACTGCATTCAGTGAGTGGATTATGTCAAACATATCTTTTTAGAGTCATTGATCAGATATAGGCTGGCAAAATTTGAAGTTGGCCTGGAGTGTGTTTTTTTTTTAATCTCATTTACTCATTCATTTGGGTGAAACCCTTTATTTAGTCCTACTAGCAATGTATGCAAGTGTCCCTCCCTCACATCCAACCTAAAACAGGTGTTACTATTTTCTTTGTATTTTGGGCAGCCTGAGTTTTGTACAGTGATGTCTCTTGTTAAAACATTTCCCTCACCACTAGTGAACTTCACTGTCTTTTCAGCATATCTTGTAACTCATTTAGATTGCTGTTCTGTGAATTGTCTGTTCACATCCTTTATGTCATGCTTTTACTCTGATGGGGTTGTCTTTTATTTTGGTGGAATTTTAATTTACAAATTGTTGAAAATTAGGTAGGCTATTTGGATATATGTTAATTAAGCACAGCTATGTCATACCATATATAGCATCACGGATCTTTTTTTTTTTTTTTTACTTTTTTAAAAAGTTTATTTATTTTGAGAGAGAGAGAGAGAGCGAGCAAGCAGGGGAGGGGCAGGGAAAAAGGGGGAGAGAGAGAATCCCAAGCAGGCTCTGCACTATCAGCGTGGAGCCTGACATGGGGCTTTAACTCACGACTACAAGATCATGACCTGAGAGAAAACAAGAGTCAGATGCTTAATTGACTGAAACACTCAGGCTCCCCTGGGGTCACAGATCATGAGAAAAATTGCTCTGGAGATCCTCCATGTCATGGATGCACGTCAAAAAGTAGGATTCTGAACATTGAGATAAGACTTTTCTCTCTCATCCTAAAAACTACGGGGGATTGCTATGATGTCTCCTCTATGGGTTTTAAAAGTTGCTTGTGGTATATGCCCTGGGATGATATCTTAAGGATTGGCTATGATAAAACTAGCAAAATAGCTATTCAAGTCAGTAATATTACTTTCACAATATTTTTCACTTCACAGTGATATAGTTTGAATGGAATTGAAATCAGCATTTTTTTTCCATTGAAAAGCATGTTTCCTCATTGAAGACTACTTTCTTGCTAAATTAGGTGTTTTACCTTTGAGTTATTGAAATGTTTTATGTTTTATCTTATAAATAAATAAAATTCTTTTAATATTCCAATACAAATAAAATTTATTCTTGCTTTTTAAAATATAGGATCTTCAAGATGATAGCAAATAGGGTTAATTTCAGAGATTGTTATTGAAGATAAATGGTTTAATCCATATGTGTATCCTATAAAGATTGCTACCATTATATTTTAAGGCTTTATATAAAAATATTTTGTGCTTTTAACACCAGATATTAATACTGAGAATCTACTGGAGAGCTGTTCTTTCTTTTTCTTCTTGTTTCAGGTTTAAATGTTTGAGAGAGTGATTTTCTTCATGTAGATTTTGTAGTTTTTTAGAAAATAGGGGTTAGATTTGGGGTGCCTGGATGGCTCAGTTGGTGAAGCATCTGACCAGCTCAGGTTACTATCTCACTGGATTTGTGCCCTGCGTCCGGCTCTGTGCTGACAGCTCAGAGCCTGGAGCCTGCTTCAGATTCTCTGTCTCCCTCCCTCTCTGCCCCTCACCAGCTTGCACTCTGTCAGTCTCTCTCAAAAATAAACACTAAAAAAAAAAAAAATTGGAGTTAGATTTAAATATCTTTTCTTTCTTTTTTAAATGTAGGGCCATTTAAGCTATTATTCCATAGCATCTACTCTTCCCTTTTCTAGGGTATTTATGGATGCCTTGAATAACAACAACTTCCCCCTACTCAAGAAGAAAATTTAAAAAGATACCTGATATGCTGAATGCCTGCTGGTTCCCAGATATTATTCTAACCACTTTACATGGATTGTTTTATTTAATCCTCACATAGGATATAGGTACTCTTTTTTCACTAATTTTATAAGGTACTCCAGCCTTAGGGAAGTTAAATAGCTTACTCAGTGTCAACAGGAAATGTTAGTGTTCTACCTTTTTAAATTCGTGAACAACATACATTTTTTAGGGCAAGTTTCATTGTAAACAATTGTTAATTTAAATCTTCATCAAATTATATTCTTTATAACTTTGCTTACCTATTTAGGCCAGTCATTATTGATCGTACCTAATATTGAGGCTGCAAAAAGGCATATAATAGAAGAAGAAACATCAGCTCTGCCACTTCCTCATTGTTCATTTGTGCCTATATTATCATTTTATTTTCTTCAATCCTTGATTTTTTTTTGCAAGAAACATTTTAACTGCTTTCATGTTTTGAAGGATAATTTAGTTAGTTTCTTTGTGCAGACTGCAATAGCAAAATGTCATAGTTCTGGAGCTGGGAAGTCCAAGATTGAGGTCCTGGCAGACTTGGCATCTGGTAAAGCCCTGTTTCCTGGTTCAAAGATGGCTGTCTTTTCCTGTGTATTCACATGATCCAAGGAGGGAGAGAACTCTGTGGGATCTCTTTGATAAGGGCACTCATCTCATTCACGAGGACTCCACTCTCATCATCTAATCACCTACCAAAGGTCCCACCTCCAAATACCATCACACTGGGGATTAGGTTTCCACAAGAATCTGGGGGAGACACAAACATTTAATGTCTATAGTTAGTAATAGATAATATTCATAAATATACAAACCCAGCCGTGGTAACCTGCTTGGAATTTGTCGTAATTGCTGAAAGCAGACCCATGAGTGAGGACCCCATTGCTAGACCTGCAAGGGAAACGGTCCCTTTCCTGCCTCCATACTCCTCGAGGACTCCATGCAATGTGTGCTTGCCTGGTGTCATAAAGACTAACAGAGAGAATGGTGGAAATCAGTTTATTAAATTTTACCTTTAATTTTATAAAATAAATATACAGAAAAATGCATAAGATAGAAATGCAAAATTAATGAATAATTACAAAGCAAAAGCTGGGTAACAAACACTATGGTCAAAAAGTAGAATAATACCAATTTTTTTTTCCAGAATCTCTTCCATATCATAATCTCTCCTTTCCCCTAGAGATAATCATTATCCTGACTTTCATGATAGTTGATTCCTTTCTTTTCTCTTTAGTTTTATCACTTCTTTATTCATCTTTAATCACTGTGGCCTAGGTTAGCCTCTTTTTGAACCTTATCTAAGTGGAATTTTACACTCTGAAGTCTTGCTTAAATGAAGCTTGCTATGTGTCTTAATTTCCCTAACATTAAGTTTGTGTGTGTAGCTGAACTTTATTCATAATTAGGATAATATAGTAATAATTTATTCATAATTAGTATAATATAGTATTCCATTGCATATATATTCCATTTGTGCTGTGTGGTGTTGTGCTAATTTGGATGAGCTATAAACTACATTTTCCAGAATTTGCTTCCCTGTGGGGTTCTGAGTTAGAGTTGGCCAGAAGGAAAATGTGCATGATACTTGGAACACAGAAATAAAGCAACCATTATTTTCTGAAAGTTTGGATAGTGTTACAGATATGGTGACAGAGGTGCCAAGAAGATTCTAGTTTGTCCACACTCTTCTCTTTGTCCATCTCTTCTTGACTATTGGCCCTGTTCACCAACAGACTCTCCATATTCTCTTGGTTATGGACCCAGAGAGGTGATAGCTACCCGGAGGCAGGCGTTGACTAGAGACATTTCCATGGACTTTCCCTTCGTTCCACTTCAGCCTGGCTTTAAGATTGCTTGGTTAGTAACTCCTTCTCTGATCCTCCAACTCCCCCTTCTGGGCCATTATTTACCTAGCTTGTCCCACAGTTGTATAAGGTTGAATTTCTATAATAAATATCTTTACTCAGAGTTCCCTGACTGATATGCCATTCAACATTTGATGGTTATTTGCATTATTTCTAGTTTGGGACAATTAAGAACAGTGTTGCTTCTTATAGTTGTATCCTGAACAATTTTGTCCAGGTAAGGGTGGATCCAGGAATTTTGGTCTTAAACTCATACAATTTGGGGGACTCACTTTATTTTTATTATTAAATTTTTTTAACATTTATTTATTTTTGAGAGACAGAGAGTGAGTACAGGAGGGGCAGAGAGAGAGGGAAGCACAGAATCTGAAGCAGCCTCCAGGCTCTGAGGTGTCAGCACAGGACCCGGCATAGGGCTTGAACTCATTAACCATGAGATCATGACCTGAGCTGAAGTCCGATTCTTAACCCACTGAGCTACTCGGGTACCTCTGGGGGCTCACTTTAAAACACACACACACACTCACTCACTCACTCACAAACTCACTCATCAAAATTAGGTATCAGGACTTAGAGGGGGATCCATGCCTTGAGGCTTAAATTTGTTTAGCTTCATGGTAAATCTGCTATGTCCATAACGTATATAACCAGGAGTTGAAGTGTTCAATTCTAAGATCTGCAAATATTCACCAGTATTAGATAATGCCAAATAGTATTCCAAAGTGGTTGCACCAATTTGCACTCCTACTGACATTATATCAGTTTCTATTTTTGCACATTCTTGTTAACACTTGGTACTATAAGAATTTTAATTTTTGTTAATCTGATAGCTAGGTTGTGGTAGTTCTCTGATTGTAAGTGCGGTTAACCCACTATTCTCATTGTGGTAGTTCACTGATTGTAAGTGCGGTTAACCCACTATTCTTATTGCCTTAACTTGAGTTCCCCAGAAAACAGCGCTTAAAGTAAAGGCTTATGTGCTATTGCTTTAATAGAGGGTATAATCCAAGAGAGCACTATTAAGGGGCCAGGGAGTAAGACAGAGGAGAAATGGCAAATGCAAGCATACATTTTAAACTAGCCACTTCTCTTATCAAGTACAAATGATTGTCAGTCTCATGGAATTATCTTCTGAGAGGCTGTGTAAAGGATTGTTTCTCACGACTATTTCTGGTTAGTAGAATGAGTGAGAAGAAAGACAGGAGGGAGGGTGAAGAATTCATTCATTGGCTGCTGTCTTCTAGTCAAAGATTGATTACATGGGACATTGATCTCATACACGTCTGGACTCTACATATGTAGGATTTCAGTGGTCCTGACTACCAACCTGGAAGTTTCTAGGGAAAGAGGTGAGAGGTGCTTGGCATGGATTTGAGGCTAAATGCTGTTGGCTAGTATCTGTATGAAGTTGGTCAGAGTCAGGGCCCTCATGGTTGGTAGCCTTGGCACTGGCTGGGGCTGGAATAAGTGCCCAGAGGCCATGGAGACAGGTTTAAGGCCAAGAAGATCTGACATGGTATATACCAGGCACACATGTTTATTGGCCACTTTGGATTTCTTCTTTTGTGACGTATCTGTTTATATATATATATTTTTTTTGCCTACTTTTCTGCTGAATTGTCTGTCTTATTTATTTGTAGAAATTAAAAATTTTTTTAACATTTATTTATTTTTGAGAGACAGGGAGAGACAGTGTGATCAAGGGAGGGGCAGAGAGAGAGAGGGAGACACAGAATCTGAAGCAGGCTCCAGGCTCTGAGCTGTCAGCACAGAGCCCAACGTAGGGTTTGAACCCACAAACCATGAGGTCATGACCTGAGCCGAAGTCGGGCCCTTAACTGACTGAGCCACCTAGGCACCCCTTATTTGTAGAAATTCTTTACATATTCTGAACACCAGTCTTTGAGGTAGATGCTTTGAAAAAGTAACTTCTACTAATCTCTGATTTGTCTTTAACTTTTTATTGTTTCATAAGGAAAAAAAATCTAAATTTTAAGGTGATCAAATATATTGATCTTTTCTTTCAGATTAGTACTTTATGATGTCTTATTTGAGAAATCCTTCCCAAACTCTGATGATATAAAAATTTCATTTATATTACCTTTTAAAAGCTTTAGAGTTTTATTATTCACACTTAGAATTGTCTTTTTGTGCTCATTCTGAGATACAGATCTCCATAAACACCATGTTATTAGCATATTTTATTTAAAAAAAGTGGAGTGCCTGGGTGGCTCAGTTGGTTGAGTGCCCAACTTGATTTATCCCAGGGTCATAGGGTAGGGCTCTGTGCTGAGCATGGTGTCTGCTTAAGATTCTCTCTGTCTCTCTTTCTCTCCCTCTGCCCCTCTCCCCCACTCGTTCTCTCTCTCTCTCTCTCAAAAATAAAAAAGAAAGAAAGAAAGAAAGAAAATTATTTCCTAATGCTCTGGAATACCATCCTTGTCTTAAATTAAGTCCCCATACATGTATAAGACTGTATTTTGGCTTTACATTGGACAATTTGTTTATCTCAGACTCAACAATATGCTAATTACTATATCTAAAAGTAACGTCATATCTGGTAGAGCATGTCTTCTCATCTTTTACATCTTTCACAGTATTTTGGTGATTTTATCTGTGAATTTCCATGTATTAGAATTAGATTGTTTCCACAAGAAACCTATTAGGCTTTTGATTGTGATTGCTTTGAATTTATTAGTTAATTTGGGAGAATTGACAAATTTACAATATCAGGTCTTCTAATATTCAATATGGAATATCTCTCCATGCATTTAGGTCTTCTTTAATGTTTTTCAATATAATTTATTATTTTCCTCTTTCCTAAAGGAAAAAGGAAATTCTTGGAATTTTTTTGTTACACTGTTTCCTAGATATCTCATATATTTGATATTATTTTAAATGGTACTTTTAAATTTTATTTCATATTGTTTGTTTCCAATATGTGGAAATATAATTGATATTTTATATTGACCCTATATCCTGACAACTTGTTAAATTCTCTAATTAGTGCTAAAATTTATATGCATAGGTTTTGGGGCTTATACACTTATATCATTTGCAAATCATGACTCCCCACCCCACAACTCCTGCTGCCCCTTATTGTGCTAGATGGGAATTCCAGACCACTGCTGAAAAGAAAAAAATTTGGAATTTTATCAGATACTTTTTCCTGTATCTATTAAGATGGCCCTGTCATTTTTACCTTTAATCTATTAATGTGATAAATAGGAAAGCAACCTTACCTTCCTTAGATGAACTTAACTTCGTCATGATATGTTATCCTTTTTTTTGTATATGGCTATATTCAGTTTGCTTTTATTTTATTTTGGAATTTTAAATCTAGGTTTATGACTGAGGTTATCTTTTAATTTTCCTTTCTTGTATACTCTTTGTCAGGTTTGGTATAAATGTTGTATTAGTTTTTCTTAATGAGTTAAAGAGTGGTTCTTCTTTTCCTATTCTATGTAATAATGTCTATAAGTTTAGAATAATTTTTGCCCTTGAATGTTTGGTATATCTCAGTAGTGAAGCCATTTAGATTTGGAGTTTTATTTGCAGGAAAGTTTTTTGATTCAGTCATTTCATGGATATAGGTCAGGATGATATTTTATATCATTGACATTGGATAAGGAATAGGCATAGGCCAACCAGAGTGGACACCTGATTGTTCCATGGATGCCAGCTATAAATAAACGATGTTACTGACCTGATGCTCACAAGATGAATATCAGTCCTGGTTATCAGACTATTCAGGATTTCTTTTGTGTAAGTTTTGGTAAAATATATTTTTCTAGGTATCTACACATTTTGTTTAAATTTTCTTTTTTTAAAAAAATTTAGTGTTTATTCTTGAGGGGGGGAAGACAGTGCGAACGGGGGAAGGGCAGAGAGAGAGGGGAAACACAGAATCTAAAGCAGGCTCTGGGCTCTGTTTGAGCTGTCAGCACAGAGCCCCACGACGTGGGGCTCGAACTCATGAACTGAGATCATGACCTGAGCCAAAGCCGGCAGCTTAACCGACTGGGCCACCTAGGCTCCCCATTGTTTAAATTTCTAAGTTGATTGTCTTAAAGTTATCCATAGTTAATTTTCTTATTATGTCAATTATAGGACCAGGCACATATGAAACATATTTGAGGAGGTATATGTTGTCTTGATAGCGCTAAAAAGTAAAATCCCGGTAGTGGAAAGCCATTGCTTAAAGAACATGATAATTTTCTGTTCCATGTGTGAAATGGATATATTCCCTAGAAGAGTTTTACTTTTTTTTTTTTCATATCTGTATTATTGAAACATAATTTTCTAAAATGTGAATGTGGTCAGTTTATGCCCCTTGTTAAAACTTTTGATTTCTAAACTACAATAGTGTTAATGTTCTCAAAGGTGGCCTGTAAACCCCTAGAGACCCTTGAGATTCTTTCAGAAGATCTGGAAGGTCAAACTACTTTTATAATAATCTTAAAGCATTGCCTATCCTTTTTAACTCCCATTCTTTCATGAATGTGTCACGAAATTTACTAGTGCCCTATGATGTCATCCTATATCGTAATAAACTAAATGCAGAAATAGAATTCAGCTGTCTTTTAAATAAGCCAGATATTAATGAGATTTGTGAAAATAATTTTTCTCACTAACTGTTTTTTGGAAAATATATTTATTTTTGATAAAATATGCTGTTATGCAATGGGTTTACTGCCATTTAAAATATATTAATAAATACATATTTTACACATTTCTAAGGTTTTTTTTAATGTTTATTTATTTTGAGAGAGAGAGAGAATGAACATGAGTAGGGGAGGGACAGAGAGAGAGGGGGAAGAGAGAATCCCAAGCAGTCTCCACACTTAGCACGGAGTCCCACATTGGACTCGATCTCAACGAACCGTGAGATCGTGTCCTGAGCCCAAACCAAGATGCTCAATTGAGCACCACCCAGGCACCCCTAAATCTTTCTCAGTTTTAATTTTAATATGGTAAATATTGATACATTTAACTTGATCATCAGAAGTTTTTAGGGCCTTCAATAATTTTTAGGAGTAGAAAGGGCTTCTGAGACCAAAATATTTGAGAGCCAATGGCTTATAAGATAATACTCATGTTCCTGACAAGGCCCTGCTAAATCTGGATCTGCTTGCCCTCCAGTGGTATCCCCTCCACTAGAACCTGTACAGAAATACCAGCACCTCTTCTGAGCATTTGCTCTTGCTGCTTCATTCAACCAGGATACCCCCTCCTCCTGGTCTTCTTGTAGACTCCTACCCATCTTTTCAAAAATTCATTTTGAGGAATCTTTTATGACTTGAGCCCTTCACCCCTTGGCCCTCCTCCCTTTCACACAATATAGATTGTTTTCAAAGGGCTTGAGGCAGTTTAGGAGTTCAAATTCCTGACTGAGGTCAGAATTTCTTCACAGGTTTTTGTTTATTTATTTAGTAGAATGGGTGATTTATGAAAGTGGAATTTTTTTTTAATTTTATTTGAGAGAGAGGGAGAGAGAGAGAGAGAGAGAGAGAATGAATGAATGAATGGGGAAGAGGGGCAGAGGGAGGGAGAGAGAACCTCAAGCAGGCTCCATGCTCAGCCCAGAGCTTGACACGAGAATAGATCTCATGACCATGAGATCATGACCTGAGCTGAAATCAAGAGTCAGATCCTCAACCAACGGAGCCACCCAGGTGCCCTGAAAGTGGAATTCTTTATAAAAAAATATTTGAAAAAGTTTTTATTGTTTTCTAATCTTCCTTTGATGTAATATTGATTTAGGAAATTTTCCTTCAAGTAGCTCAGAGAGTTTTTAGGGATCTTACCAAATAGGTATTAGCGTCACAGATTCCCAGTGCAACAAAGGCAGTCAGAAAGTACCTGAAACAATACTATTGTCATCTTCTGAAAGGTCATCTAAAATAATTAAGCATGTGGCTTGCTGTAGCAAGTTTTGAGGACAAAGATATGTATAATTCACCTCCCTCACCCCCTGCCCCCCACCATTTATACATTTCAGAATGGTCCATTTTTAGTGATGGTGGCATTTCCCTGGTTTCCTTTCTATTCTGCCTGCTTGGAAGGCTTTGTTTATTCTAAACCTCATTAAATAAGTTCTCATTCAAAATTCTGCACTGCCTTGCTAAATTAAAGCTGGAACCCCCTGTGGTTACATAAACAAAAGATACGGGAAGTGATCATTCTTCTTGACACTGAGACATCCCAAGGATCTGCCTTGGTGGTTATTGCTATGGAAGAAGGAGAGAGAAGGAAACCTGTTGGAAAATGCAGAGTGGTGTAAGACCCTCAGCAGCAGTGTGTATGTATATGAGAGCTTTCAAAATGAATTGCGGAATCCCAAACACAGACCTCCCTCTATCCCAAAGTCCAGTTAACCACATAAGCCTTTTTGAAAGTCTCCTTGACATATAAATTGAATGACATATTTGAATTCCACATAATTCTTTTTCTGAAACCTAATTAAAATCAATTCTCTAGCATTTTGCTGCTGTTAGAAAAGATGATGCTGTTAGATGTTTCAGTCATTAGCAATATGTTCACTGGATTAAAAACAAATTTCTGAATAATATTGTAATGATTAGTGAATCTATGATAATCTAAGCAATTATTAAGGAACAATGCCTGCCCTGACTTGGTATCTTGATTATTTGTTGATGGCATCTGAAAATGGAGATGTCAGGAGGCAATATTGTATTGTTTAACTGTGTTAATTTATTTTATTTATGTAAATTTCATGCTTCTCAGTATTTCACAGATTTGAATACTGGTTAATTGTCTAACCAGGGTAGACAGGAAATTGGGTATAAAAAGTAAATGACAATCTAAACACACTAAAGACTTTTTTTTTTAAAACCTCAGCTTTCAAGATTAGAAAGACTCTTATAATTTTAATGAGACTCATTTTGATTCCTAAAATGAGAACATTTGTTAACTGTACATGAAAGTTTGGCTAGATTTTGGAGTTATGATTGTTTATAATGAAAGGAACCTACAGCATGATAAAGGTGAATTATGCTATCAAGAAAGAAATTAAGTATCTGTGGGACTCATCCTTTTCCCTCTAGAATCCTGAAAATAAATGTCTTGATATTCAAACCTACTTTCTCTTTACATAGAAGGATGTATTCATTAGAGTTGATTTCAGGTTATTTCTTTCATGTGCTTGCTGTTCACCTGATTGTTGTATAGAGTTTGCTAAATTATGGGGCAATGAACCTGCAAAATTAGGCTATACGAGAATATACTTTAAAACCATGGATGGAAATGGACGTTACTTTGCTTATGTCTTCATGTACCATCTATATATCACTAAGCTGCACATAGTATGGGAGTTTAGCAAAGGCTTGTACTGTGCAGTTAATAATTTAATGGATTCTAAAAGCTGAATCTCAGTCCCACAATGAGGCAACACTCATCACCTGCTAGTTTACCGAGGTTTATGACATACTTGCATTAGCAAAATTGTCGCCCTAATTGTTTTTTAAAAACACCCTCAGAAACTTAGTGTTTGAAAGAGATCTTCAGTGGAAAGCAACTGACTGTAAGTGTTCCGCCATAGGCTAGCTTCACTGAGAGCCCTGCCTCTGCACACAAGGCGTCCAGAGTTGAGGGTGTAGGTTGGGGAATGCTGAGCATGGTCCTGGGTCTCTAATCTGTGACAGCACTGTTCAAGTGACAGTGAGGAGCCAGCAGTTCCTATGTCAGTGTGTGCAGTGGGGCAGGGAGGTAAAACACTAGCACAGTCCTGGCTAGCTGATGCAGACAGGGCTGACATAAAGTAATTGGTATAGTGAAACAGGAAGAGTCTCCTGATAGAGAAGAGGAGGAGGAGAGAGGGGGCTGTCATCACCACTACTCCAGGTGGTCCATGCAGGCCAGCCCAGGACCATGGTTCGTGTATAGCTGGCGTTTTTAGAGATATAGTCTGGCCTTTAGAGAGAGAGTGGAGGCAGGATGTCAAGGTTTTGGCTAAGTTAGCTGTGAGTGCTGGGGAAGCATGCTTGGGAAAGGAGAAGGTGGGCAGCTGGAGAGACTTACCCCAAATAGGATTCACATCAGCTTTGGGTTACAGGATTCATTCCAGAGACCGCTGGCCAGTGGGACTGGCATTGCTGGGGGTTCCCACCACCTGAAGCTGACCAGGGCAGGGACTGAGAGAGACTGTTACTTCTGCTGTAGGACAGAGTTTTAGATTTCCTCTGCAAGCGTGAGAACTTGCAGCTTTATTTATTTTGCTACGTCTGATATTTGAAAAGGACTGATTTGTTTTTGGTCGGATTTTTTTTAATTCATTCATATAACAAATACTGATTGATTATTTATGGAGTGCCTTTTTTTAAACTAATTCTTACGGTATGGCTCATAAGTACTTATAAGTGAACTTTTTTAAGTTATTAGTTACCATTCTCTGTACATTTTTTTGGAGGTACATTTGAGATCAAAATATATCAGATATCCTCTACAGTTTTGTTCATCTTTGAAGTATCTTGACTTTCTCATTTTTTAAAATGAGAACAACTGTTTTGTTTTCATTTTTTCCCGTCCCTTTTTCTTTTAAGTTTATTTATTTATTTTGAGAGAGAGACAGGGAGAGAGAGACAGACAGAGACAGAGAAAGCAGAGAGAATCCCAAGCAGGCTCCGTCCTGTCAGTGCAGAACCCGACATGGGGCTCAAAGTGACAAACTGTGAGATCATGACCTGAGCCAAAATCAAGAGTCAGATGCCTAACTGACTGAGCGACCAGGCACCCCAAATTTCTCCTTTTTGTTAGATAGATACATATCACCTTCAGAGAGTCTATACTACAGCTTAGTGGGGAGAAATAAAAAAAGTGCTGTGTAATTAATTCTGAAATGCAGGATTTCACAACATACAGTGTGGCACACAGGAGATTGTATTCACATCAGCGCAGCAGGTATCTGGGCACTCATCACAGTGGAGAAGTTATTTACCTGTTCTCCATTCTGTACAGGATACTCTCCATTCTTGCTAAATTCCTACTTATCTCTTAAGGTTGAGATCCAAGTTTCCTTCTTTGGTTTACATCTTCCCTGATTCCTGCAAGTGAACAGCATTGCACAGCCTTTGTAGGTGCTCACAAGGTGCTGTTGTCTCCACACGTGTCTGTCTCCACCACTGAACCGGAAGCTGGTAAGGACAGGGACTGTGACCTGCTGATTTTGGTGCTTCCAGGGCTGGGCACAGGGTCTGGGTAAAATAACAAAGGAGCAAGGAATAAAAGGTGCATTTCCAGCACTGTTCATCTGAAGAAAAATCTGCCATGTCATAGACTGTCTCAGGTTCTTGGCCAGAATGGAGGTTCTTCTCATTATTCAAATTGGTCAGTTGAGGAATCACAATTTACTGGATCTCTATATAGCTGAAAGTGCCATTACCATTGAATCTATAATGATGTCAGTTGTGAACAGGCGATTTAATCCTGGAATTGGCACTACCAAGCTGGTATGACAAATGGACTCATGAAACAGAAAATGTGTTGCATTTGGAAACTCTTCTCTATTTTTTCCCCCAAATCCTGGGAATTTAATGGAATGAACCTAGATGAAAGGAGAAGTCAAGTCACGTTAGTACCAGTCTTCCTTTTCTGGATTATATAAGAATAAATGGGAGAAATATCTTCTCAAAAACTGTAGCAATGTAGCATTGCAGATAAGATGAACCTGAAAAAAAGCAAGGATGTCAGCTCGCCAATTATGTTTTTTTAAGGATGCTTTGGAAAGGGAACTGGGTACAGTGACTGATGAGGCATCTTCCAAGAGTCAGGCGTTATGTGTGCTGTCTTTCAGCACAAAAAACTCCATACATTAAATACCAGTAAAACCTTGGATTGTGAGTAACTTGCTTTGCGAGTGTTCCGCAAGACTAGCAAAGATTTCTAATAAATTTTAACCTGATAAACGAGCGATGTCTTGCAAAATGAGTAGTACATGACACCAAATGTCACATGATCACAACTGAGCCAATGGTTCTTGAAATTCACTTTGTTATACAAGTGCTTTGGATTACAAGCATGTTTCCAGAACGAATTATGCTCATAAACCTAGGTTTTACCATATTATAATTCCCATTTGTAGTACTTTAGAGGTCACAGAGGTAATAGGTCCAGGGTGTTAGGATTCAAATCCAGCCTCTCTAACACCACAATCTACTGTACCATGTTGCCTCTGATGTAAGACTTAAAAATAGTAACTCCTCCCCCAGTCTGCCTCCATTCCTTCCTTTACAAAATTATGCTGATTGTGGATGGACTCACACATCTTCAGAGAAGAGAAGTAATAAAATCACAGTTACTTGTTATGATTTATTTTGACTGAAATATATAAATACCTGGATATAAATGGAAGGTACGTGTGATTGTTAAGGTATATAAAGATTGAGTTATACTACTCAATGGTTATGAATGCAGCACATATCCAGAGCTTTGTATGAGTAGTAGATTCCATATATTAAAAGTTCTCATGTCTATTCTTGGTCACTTCATTTGATTGTCTTTGTGTCTAGGGTTTCCCAAAACAGTGTTCCATCAAAAGCCAGGTAGATGCTTTGCCCATCGTTTGCCTCTTAACAGTAGTATAAATTTAACTAAATTATAACTGTAAGAGGGTGCACATGCTTTAGAAAAAATACCTGTATAAAATAACTGTAACAGTCTGAGTATGATAACATGTAATTCTGAGATTCTACGCTTTCTTCTAGGCAAGGTTGGCAAATCATAACTCAAGGACCAAATTCTACCTGGTATTTTGGTTTTGTATGACCATAAACCAAGAATGGTTTAAAACCATTTTTTTAAAAAAAATTTTGTGTCTTTATTTTATTTTGAGAGAGAGAGGCAGAGAGCGAGAGGGGGAGAGGCAGAGAGAGAGACACAGAATCTGAAGCAGGCTCCAGGATCTGAGCTGTCAGCACAGAGCCCAACACAGGGCTCAAACCCACAGACTGTGAGATCATGACCTGAGCCGAAGTCGAAGGCTTAACCTATTGAGCCACCCAGGCACCCAGATTTAAAACCCGGATTTTAAGTCATTAAACATACAATAATATTTTGTGAAATATGAAAATTATACAAAATTTACTTTTTATTGTTCCTAAATAAAGTTTTATTGAAACACAACCACATTAATTTATTTATGGATAGTTTATGGCCACTTTCAAGCCAGGGTGACAGAGTCGAATAGTTGTGACAGAGACTATATGGAAACTCAAGGCCTAAAATATTATCTGTCCCTTTCCAAAGAAGATTCCGTACCTCTGGCCTTGGCGGTACAGAGGGACTTATTCAAAGGTATGTGGTAACACATATGAAATATGTCTGCTAGGTATATATTTGAGCCCAAGTGTTGGACATATGAGAGGAATTACTCTTCAGATGTATATCCAAAAGTTGGGGAAGGGAGACCTTCCTAAGAAAAGTGTAAGATTTAAAGTGGCATCCAATAATCAGACAGTCTAGAAACAGAAAAGAAGGAAAATTTGTTGGGCTGCCTGGGTGGCTCAGTTGGTTAAGAGCTGGGCGTGGAATGTGCTTAAGATTCTCTCTCTCCCTCTGCCCCTGCTCTCCTGAAGCTAGTGCATGTGCACATGTGCTCTCTTGCTCTCAAAAACAAAAACGAAAAAAAAAAAAGGAAACTTTGTTTAGTCAGTCTGGCTTACATATGGACTCCGGTCTTTGTGTGAACAATGCAAAGCAAAGGTTAATTTTTATTGCTATTGTTTTGCCATCCTTGCTCTTGTGTGAGGGCAACTAATTACCTCTACATTAGCTTGGAAGGGCTTTTTCATTTCCCTCGTAATGTTCATTAGACTTACATGCCTGAGAAAATACCAGATCAACTCCTCTTTCATTGTTACTTTCTTTGTAATAGCCTTTTTACTGGCTAAGCCTTCTAGTGTGGGGAAAAAACTTGACTTCTAGGTCCAGACAGCTCTGCTTTTCTCTGCCTCCTTGAAGAAACAGCCTCATTGGGAAAGACATTCTGGTCAAGAGCCTGCAACCCAGGATATTGCCAGTTTCCTGAGTGGCACTTCCCACCCACTCATCATTATTGAAATACACTTGGCTGCTAATTTCCTGGAAGATTCAAATGCTCCTACTTCAAGGTCATCTCAAAGGAGAGTTTAAAGAGCATTCCTCTCCCCCTCCCTTCCCTTGTAAAATATGTATATTTACAAGAGCATGCATAAATGGTCACCAGGGAAGATAAGCTATCAGAGAGTTGGGAGATGTCTTTCCTCATACAGTTCACACATCACTGAAGCAGATAAAATTGGTTTTGTACCTAGCCTCCGAATACACTGTTAAGGACTCTGTCCTGAAAATTGATCTATACCACTACGATAAAATTCAGAGCATCTCTTTCATAAATATCTAACTGTGGCATCAGCGACTGCTGCTCCTGCCTGGCTCCCAGAGACTGTTCTCTGGCAAGCAGAGAATGGCCTGCAGCTCATAGCCTCCATGTGCGCCGTGGTCATTGCCATTGGCCACGTTGAAACTTAAAGCATTAGGTTCAGTGCAGTACAATGTATGCCTCAGTTTACAGTTATAAAGTCAGTTACATGACTGCCCATGGAATGTTAGATTAAATCTTTGTTTAATAATAATAATAATAATAATAATATAATAATAATGGCATCCATCCATGATCTGCAACTTGCCATTTTCCAAATGCCACTATTTTCATTCCTGCTGCCTATGGCCCTGAAAGCTGCCTATGTTACTGTCAGGCTTTGTAACTCACTAAAAGGTAATAGGACTGCAGATTTCTTTGTTCTGTTTTATAGTGCTAATGCCATTTGAAAAGTCAATGCATCCTGTGTCTAGATTTTACACAAAGACATCACTTGGAAGCCATATGAATACCATACAGGGCAACTATGAGAAACAGTGGTAATACGGTAGATAAAAATTAACTAAGCATTAGGTCACTTCTTCAACACTGTCTCTAACTGGCTATTAGAACTTGATTGGACAAATATGGAAAGATTGTATTTTAATGTAGGAAAAATGTTAAATAGTCTTTAAGTGGTAATAGATGACCCTAGAAGGTCAGTGTGGATATGAGACTCTGCTCTGTCATTCACAATCTCCAGTAGCTAAGGCAAGGAACTCAATCTCAATTTCTTCCTCTCAATTGCAGAGGAAATAGCTGCTTTTCAAGAATTCTGGATGGGCTGAATTAGAAAATTAATATGAAAGTACTTTGCAAACTTGTATAAATATATGTGATGTATTGTTATTCTTTAATGAAATTACTACTCATGGATTAATGTTTAAACAAGTATTAGAGGTTCTAGGATACTGTTAGACAAAAGATAAATTATTAACAATTAAAAATTGGATTTTTGAAAGAAAGACACCATGTAAATTCAAACAAAACTGATACTCTAATGATAGAATAATTTTGGTGACATTAAAAAAAATAGAATCATGATATCTAAAGCCTAGTACTGGTTTTGCTACTCCTTAAATATGTGATTTTTTGCAAGTCCCTTCTGTGCCTCATTTGATCAGGAGACTGGACTAAGTGATTCTGAGAAGTCTTGTCCAGTTCTTTGATGCACTGATGCGGATCTGAGCATGCTCAAAAGCATATCAAGTTTTCTGTTCCCAAAGCTGTATGCATGTGTTTCTGTATACCTCAGAGTTTTATTTTGTTCCTACATGAAATACTAAGGCTTCCCTTAAAGGAGCCTCAGGAGTTACAGAGTGGGAGTCAGAAGAGAAGAGGCCTTGGAAAAGTACAGAACAGGTTATTTGGTTTGGTGTGACTCATCATTTTGTAGAATTGAATATTTTAAATGCACTTGGAAGTCTCTAAGTGGGCACAGGGATTCTGAGATACTTTCCTGAACTTTCTTCATTCCTTTGCATTCTTTCTTTAGGAGACTCTCATAGAAGGGTAGTAGCGTCTGAGACTAGGAGCTGCTAGCATGCCTGGATATTGCCAGTGACTCTCTCTAGCCTCTTTGTTCTGGCTTAGGCTTGGACAGAAAGCTCTCTGGTGGTCACAGCTCCTGGAGACTTTATTTACCTTTCAATGGCAGATGATTTGTGAAGAGCCAGTAGAGACCGAAATCCTGACCAGGCAAATAGCAGTTACCCATGCATTTTCTGGAGGAAAATGACCTAATACTCTGACATCGTGAGGAAGGGGTTGTGGTGACGGCAGCAAACCTATCGCTGTCATCCTTCTCACTGCTGTCTTAGAACTGCCCTTTTCTTTTTCTTCTTTTTTTTTTTTTTAATGTTTATTTATTTTTTAGAGAGAAAGAGAGAGAGGGGGAGGGAGAGAGGGAGGGGCAGAAAGAGACAGAGACACTGAATCCAAAGCAGGCTCCAGCCTCTGAGCTGTCAGCACAGAGCCCAACACGGAGGTTGAACTCACAAACCACGAGTTCATTCCCTGAGCTGAAGTTGGATGCCCTACCAACTGAGCCACCCAGGCATCCTAAACTAAAGAATCTTTAAGTGGGTGTGATATGTCTTTAATGTGGCTCTAATTCACACATATCTTGGTGGGGGTGGAAGGGAGAGAGAGAGAGAGAGAGAGACTGAGGATCTGAAGTGGGCTCTGCACTGACAGCAGAGAGCCTGATGCAGAGCTTGAACTCACAGACCATGAGATTATGACCTGAGCTGAAGTCCAAGGCTTAACTGACTGTGCCACCCAGGTGCCCTAAAACTATGCTTCTAAAGTTTTGACCTCACGCAACTGAATTTGCATTTTGCAATTATTCTGTTGCTTTAATTTCTTAAGTGATCTCCTTACTTGTTAGGAAGATAAACCTTACATATATGGGAGAGAGTAAGGAACTGAAGGTTTCTTGTATAAATTTAGAAAAAATGATGAATTCATTTCTAAAATAATTATATTTCTAAAAACTTCCATGACAAGGGCTTTCCTTTTACTTACTAGTGCCATCACTATTATTATTTACTTAAGAAGATTTGGATATCATGTTCATTTTTCTGTACTCCATCATATTTTTATTTATTGGGCCTTTTTCTGTTTAGCAGTTTGAGTCCTTGGCTCTTTCTTGAGGGGGGTTAACAGTGAAATAAACAATTATGCTTTAGGGAGGGAAAAAATAGAAACCCAAATAAGATGTAACTATCATATCTCATTTAGCGTTCCCTCTGAAGTCTCTCTCACGTAGAATTCACTTATGCTAACCTGAGGCCTGTGGTCTTATTTAATATTGGCTGGTAATAAAGAGCCCTTCAGCTAACTACGGCCACATTCCACTATTAACTGCAGCTCTTGAAGCAGTCATGGAGGGAAGGGGAGTCGGAACCCTTCAATGTCAAGACGTTTAGAGGCACTCTAGCATCAATCAAGATGCACGTCGCTAAGTGCCTGCTTTCATTTACATGAAATATTCATACAGCATTCCGTTTTGCTTTTCTGTCTCCTAATCATCACTTTTCGGAAGAAGCTACAATCATCTCAGTTAGGGGAGGGTGTTATGGGATGTGCTGTACCTTTCAAAGTCAGGCTTCCTGCAGATAGCTAGTTCTGTGATGAGGCAGCCGACTGCATAGACCACCAAAGGTCTCCCTCACAGAGGCTGGCCTTGTTATCATGTACTATTCATCTTCAAGTATACAACTTAGTGCAAATGAAAGTAATTAATTAACCATAACCAACCTGTCAAAAAGCTATTTAGGATTTTGACAGAAAAAAAATTTAACATTTGCTTTAAATGTAAAACAAAAATCGTCTAGCTCAGAAAATTCAGAAGCAATTCTATTTACGCAAGCTTTCCGATTACTGCTCTCTTAATTACATGATAAGTAGCATTTAAGTTAATTTCCAGTTCTTTGATTTATATTAATTGTATGATGTTTTTATAGTGGATACAGATAAAAGAAGAAGAAGAAGAAGAAGCTTTAGGTGGGAAAATTTGCTCCTAAATACATAATTTCAAAAGGTAGATATCATATACTTTGGTCATTCAGGTAGTAATTGAGTACATGGTGTTTGTGGCAATGTGGATGGACCTTGAAGGAATTACATTAAGTGAAGTAAGTCAGACAGAGAAAGACAAATATGGTATGATCTCACTTACATGTAGAATCTAAAACAAAACAAAGAAAAACATAGAAAAAGAGAACAGCATGTGGTTAACAAGAGGCAGGGGTAGAAGGAGAGGGAACTGGAGGAAGGTGGTCAACTGGCACAAACTTGAAGTTGTAAGACAAATAAGGACTACGGATATAATGTATAGCATGATGACTAGAGCTAACGCTGCTGTAGGATATACAGGGGAGCCATGAAAAAAGTAAATCTTGGATTCTTATCACAAGGAGAAAAAATTTTCTTCTTTTAATCTTCTTTTTATTGTGTCTATACGAGAAGATGAATCTATAGTGATCATGTCACACAATATATGTAAATGAAACTATCATGCTGTATGAGTTAAACTTACACAGTGATATATGTCCAATATTTCTGGGAGCCATGAAAAAAGTAAATCTTGGATTCTTAGCACAAGGAGAAAAAATTTTGTTCTTTTAATCTTTTTATTGTGTCTATATGAGAAGATGAATCTGTGGTGATCATGTCACACAATGTATGTAAATGAAACCATCATGCTGTATGAGTTAAACTTACACAGTGATATATGTCAAATATTTCTGGGGGGAAAAAAGAGTACATAGTAACTGTACTTCTCTCCGTGCCTTCCTCCCTCTGTTCTTCTATGCTTCCTTCCTTCTAAATAGTGATTTACTTGTGTATTGTATATGTGTATTCCCCACCTTCAATATTAACCTAGTTCTTAGAATGGCATTTTTTGTATGATACTATTCTTTGAAATACTACACTAACTTGTTCCTTATGAAAGTATTTCATTCACCATTGTTTCTGATAAAGAAAAGGGATATGATGTTCCGTGTTAAGAATTCTAACCGATTAGTCTAGGAATTAAAATTTATTTCAAAAGATTTTTCTGTATTTTATTCCTTCCTACTTGTCTCTTCAAGTCGGATTGTGGCACAGGGAGATATAGGAGTTGGTCTTTGCTTGTGGAAATGGCTTTTGCAAATGAATTTTTACATTGAAAGAGAAATGTCAGATGAATCGTTAAAGTCTAATGGCAATGAATAAACGTCCACTGTTTTTACTCAGAGCACTGTATTTTTAACAAAAGGCATTTCATAATTGGTACATACCAGAAGGGTACTCATATTTGAAGTTAGAAATGTTAATGTCCCTGACACAGTTTATTCTTCTTGTCCATTTAACCCCTTTTACTATATAGACTAAAATAGCAACCTGAGTGGGCAGTGATGAGGTTGCTATTGATTTAGGTAGATCATTTTCTGCTTTATAACACAATGCCAAACTTGTAGCTGATTGCCCAGAAATGGAATACAAATGACAAATTGGTAAAACCTTTGAAAAAATTCTCAAATGCAAGTTGAAACTTTATGTACCTTACCACACAATTTTAAGCATTTTTATTTACTCTTTGACCCATTTTACATTAGAATCATCTTTTTAAAGTTATACTACATTTCTGTAAATAACACAAAATATACTAAATATTATATTTTAAGAAAAAATCAAATTCCAATGATTTGTGCTCAGATGGATTAAAATGGGTAATATAAAGCAATTTGGAATAATTTAGGTCAGTGATCTTTAGTTACTTTAAATAAAGGAACAGTCATACTTAGTCACATATAAAGTATAATTGTGAATTTTCAAAGTGAAAAAAATGCCATATATAATAATTTAGGAAAGTTATATATACATTTTTTCATTGTCAAGATGCATAGGAACTTTGTTCCAAACTGAAGACAAAACAATAATAATAATAATAATGACTTTTAATATATCCTCAGTGTTACTCTTCACTATATGATCAATGTTTATCAATAAACAAGTGGAGTAAAAAATTGAGGGGGTTTTCAGGAGTTTCACAGTAACTTTATTTTTAAATGTTATTTTGTGGCTATATTTTTTTATTTACTCTGGATGGGAGTTTTTTTCCTTCTCTTTGCTATTTAAACTTGATAAGAACTTGAAGAAGTTTAATCTTTATTTTTTCTTTAAAAGTACTTTCCTAGGGGAAAAATACCCCAAGAATAATAGAAATGGATATTTCAAACTACAACAAGAGTTGCCACAAGAATTGTAAACAGAACATGATTTGTGGGTAATTTTGAAAGATGCTGGAACTTGGAATAAAAAGAAAATATCATGGGGTTTAAGATCTAATATGTGCAAATGCAAATAATGATTCTAGAACAAGCACCTTATTAACATTAACAAGTTGCTACACATGTTAACACCCACGACTCCACCCATCTTGAATAAATTTAAAACCATTTAGTGTAGTGTAATTGCATTATTTTGTGAAATTGAGTCATAAGTGGCAAAATCCATTACCTACCCCTTCCTTTGTAAGTGACTTTTTAAAGTTGATGTGCTTCTACTTTATGGTCTGACACTATTGTGCACATATTTAATTATTTCAAGTAACATAAAACCGGTCATTTCCCTTTCCTCTTTCCACCATAACATATGGGTTGCCTCAAATTCCAAGTCTGCTGAAACCTGCTGAAGTTTGAGGGGCTTGAATCACATGTAACCCATCATACCTGTGGGGCATTTTTTAATTCCTGGAAGTATTGGGAACTTCTGTGTAACTGTTAGCTTTTGATTTTATGACAGTGGTTTTGACTGTAACTCGCTAGGAAGATGTAAAGGAATTGGTTCTCCTGTTCTGTTTCCTATGGGGCTCTCAAAATCGGAAATACTGTGAATTCTGAAGTTAGCGGTGGGTTTTGTGGAGGTAAAGTTTCATGGCTAGAAGGAGAGGTGTATGGGTGCTAATGAATCCTGCTGGAGTTCTATGGTAAGATGGACAGGCTTTTGGAGAAAAATTGTCTGCTTTTCTTTCCAGCTAATCTGTCTGACTGTTATTTTATTTGAAAATTGTTTAGTTTCTTTGCTTGGGTTAAGACCTCGTTTCAAGGCAATAGTAACCATTAGTAAGCCATTCAAAGCAATAGTAACCATCCATATGGCAACACACAAGGGCTTTTGAAAAAGGTAATGATTGCTATTTCAAATAAATATCATTCCCATTAGCAATCACCTTAGGAAGTATTAGTAATGCTAGTTCTCAAAGGCCCTCTTTATAATTTGCCTTCCTATTCTGTTCTAAATTGTTCTTGCCTTTATAAAAATAATATCTCATTTATTTTCTCTCTCTCTTTTTGAAAAGGGCTTTATTGGGATATAATTTGCATACCATAAAATTCAACCATTGTGCGTGTAGAATTCAATGAAGCTTAGTAAATTTCCAGAGTTGTGCAAGAAGCCTCACAATCTAATTTTAAAATATTGCCATTACCTCAGAAGAAAACCTCATACTCATTTGGAATCAGTCTCTGTTCCCATCCTTCTCTCCAGGCAACTTCCAATTTGTTTTCTGCTATTATAGATTTTCCTTTTCTTGACATTGCATATAAATAGAATTATATAATAATTTGTGTGAGTGTGTGTGTGTCTTGCTTTCTTCACTTAGTATAATGTTTTCAAGATTTATCCACATTGTAGCATTTATCAGTAGCTGATTCCTTTTTATTGTTGCGTGATATTCCATTGTATGGATGGATAGACCCAAGTTTGCTTTATCTGTTCACCAGTTGATAGACATTTAGATTATAATGTCTCCTTTTGAGCTATTAGGAATAATGGTCCTATGTAAATTCATTAAAGAATATTAGTGGTAGTAAATCTTTAACAATTTAAGATAGCTTTGGGTTTGGAAAACAGAACAAACTCATTTGAAGGCTAGTTGATAAGGCAGATAAAGAGTGAAAGTATTGATTGTTATTAACAGTAAAGTATGATTATAAGAAAGATTTATATGATTTGCCAATTGTTCTGAAGGCATTTCCAAAGAGCAGCTATCAACATATTTTTAGGAATGTCATTCTCTTTATCATTTAATTATTCTCCCCATAGATCAGATCTAGTATATTTAGTTTTAAAAATGAATCTGACTACTACGTTGTCGTGTCCTGAGCTATTTGTTCCATTTTTTTCCAAGTTACATTTCAGAGGGCCATGTTTAGTCAGTCTACACTTTTTCTTGAATAATAGCTCTGATAGATAACTCAAAGTACTAGTTAGTGTCCAAAATTTAAAAAAAATCAGGAATTATAATGAGATTATAAATGTGTTGATAATACTATCATTATTTTTTAAGTGCTTTCAGATTTTAAAAGACCAAGCACCCTGTATTTAGTCTTTTTTGCTGTTTATTTGTACATAGATATCTCACAACATGCATCATTTCTATATAATGCAGAATATATATGTGGGTATACCCTGGAATGTTTCATGAACATAATCACATACAATTACACATACAATTATAAACCTGGTGAAAATCATCCCACTTTATCTGTTCATTAATACTCTGTTTATTTGAAAATTCTAAGGTGTCTGATTAATAATAATAGTTAATTCATACAGTTGTGCGCTAGTGACAAACGGTTGTTTGATGTCATTTATTTAGCCATTTTAAGGTAAGGAACCTATACGTAATGTAAAAATTACACATTTGTATTTCTGGCTTCTACAGAGGTGAAACATAAATCCATCAAGCCACCTTAGAACTTTTAAACTTCCCTTCTTTACATCTGTAGTTCTCATTATCCAGAAGTTATTCTGTCCCCTCTGTTAAATTACTTTATGCTGCAGCTTATACGAACATGTCTTGCTTTCATCTAACATTTCAAATAGGGCAAAGACTGCTGTACAATTTCCAAACACAACTGTGCTAACAGAGATGAATTACTAGAGTTTATATAATTTATATTAGGAATTCATAGACCTAGCAAAAGGGATTAGTACATTTTATTTCAGGGCAGGAGATGATCCTGTCATTAATGGTCGATACTTTCATCATCTTTTAAACCTGAGGAATTTCTTGGGTGACAAGACCGTAAGGACATATCAGAGATTCACAGCTGTGAGCTTTATCTGGACATGCTCTGCTTTACTCACAGTATGTGGACTACGTCCCATCAAAACTGGATTAGGCTGTCAATCACATTTTCCGATGTATATTGTATTATGATTTTTTGAAAATGTCACTGAGATCAGAGTAATTTCTTGGCTAATTGCATCTTGTCTCTTCTTAATACTGTGCATTTAATGGTTTCATTACCTGACGTGACAATCACAGTTTCTGGTCCAGCATTTAGGGCAGTTTTATTTCTCTTCTTTTTTGCACACCCATGCATACACACATACACACCCACACACACACACCTACACACACCCGCCTAAGGTACTTCTTTAATAAAAAAGAAAAAATATATTTAAAGCATTTCTGTGTTTTATGAAATAAAATGTGTGTGCAGGATTCCTGGTTTCCCTATGGTTTAACATATACATAATACTCGAAATTGTTTCTGTAATCCCCAAAGCATACCAATGCTTAATACAGTATTTTCCCCTTTCTGTTATGGAAATAGATTAAGGAAGATATTAGCCTTTAAGAAACTGTCACTTATTACTCACGTTGCTTGTGCCTTTCTCTAGAGAATCTGCTCCAAATACAAAAATATTTGTGTTTCACTATTACCTATTTAGCCACGAGAGATTCATTTGGATGAACATTAGGTTTCATTAAATCCTACTTTGGTGCATGTGGCCCTGTACTACCTGCTACTGGTAGAAAAATGGGCAACAAGAGATATTAAAATCCCTATAATAATGAGTTGCTCTGAAAAGGTAGTTATTAAGTCTTCCTGAATGTACTCAGGTTTAGATTAAAATAGGTACAAGAGATACATGGATGAATAATGTAATGTGCTAATCTCTCACCAGTAAGTAAAAATAACTTTATGATTTCTGAGTGGAAAGCAAAACGGAACTTAGGCTTTGGTTTTACTTTGTAGCTTTGAAAGAACATCTACGATATCATAATGTGATATCATGGTTGTTGGGGTTTAGCTGTAGGCCCACGGGGGTGAGTGTTTCAAACAAAGGTTTATGAGACGTTGTAATTGTTGAAATGTAGTAACTTTGCTGGGTTCTGTTGATTCTATATTACAAAGTAGAATGATGGTGGCGGTGGTTGGGGGAACAGGCACCAGGTCGAGAGGGGTGCAGAAGCATTTGAGGGATGGGTTTTGTTCAGTGGGTGCTTCTGACAGCTCTCATGCCCATCAGTGGCGGGGAGGGGGTTGTATTTCTGGTGTCCTTTGATTTTCCTGTGCCACTGAAAATACTAATTGTGAGCTACAGGGTAGGAGATATGGATGAAAGATGGGCAGATTTTGCCCAGCTTTCTTGGTAGGGGGCGGCAGCTGAAGAATGCACTCATGTTTGGATCTGACAGCAGCTGTGGTATCCAATTCAAATTCACTGTGGCAGGAAGAAAGAGTGTGAATGCTAAAGTATCCAAGGTGTTTGTAAATACTCTGCTTTGCTAACCATTCAAATCTGGTTTACATAGATTGCTGCAGTTGCCGGTATAAATGTAGAATGACATTTATAAAAAAATAATGTGCAACCGGTGATGAGTTTTCCTTCTAAATGTTTTTTAAAACAGTACTGCACGATTCATTGGTATTCATATAAAATGGAGAAAGAGTGATGATTAAGAAGCAGCTTCTGACTACTGTGTATTTCAGGGAAGAAAATTAATTGTGATTTCATCAAAAGCTTCCTGCACATGGGTTCAAGGATCACTTTTTTTTTTTTTTTTAAGCTTCAGGTGGATTTCAAAGTTAACGAACTACCCACTTATCTTGCAAAAAGGACTTGCTAAACTGGTTGAGAATTCTTTTTTTTCCCCCCATTGAATGGATAGTGGAATGTCTAAGAGCTTTAGACATTGGAAAGTCAAATAACAGTCATCAGGTACTCACTCTTAAGTAGGTGGCTTTATTAGTACACTGACCTCCATGAATCTCTCAATGGACTTCTAAGTGTTCCCTATATTTCACTTCTCAGTATCGGAATGTGGAATTTATTCATATTAGGCACCTTCCAGGGTGAAAAGCATCCTCTGTGTATCCTCCCATATCTGTTTTCTCAGAGCCTTTTGGAGGTCTCATCATTGTAGGTAATGTACCAACAAAATGGGTCAGGACAAAGGTAACTCGGAACCCTGTTACCTGTTTTGTTTCGTGGTAGCAAAGAATAGATTTGGCAGAAGTTGCTGGGAATTTAAAAAGGGGGAGAGAGGGACAAGCACAGACACATTTTAGCTTTCACACGAAAAGGACAGTCACAGCTGTGTTTTAGAGCTGTATTTATGTTGGATTCTGTCATTTTTTTTAAAGCACATTCCGACAGATGTGGGCTTAGGTTTCAGTTGTCATGTGGTACCTCTTTTATTTCACTTGGACTTCTGTGGCCCTGTGAAAGGAAGGCTTGTGGCCTGGCCTTTGGCAATGCCAAACATAAGATCTCAGTGTTGAATAGCTTGGATTTTCAGTTTTTAACCTGTCCACCTAGGATCACCCTGGTTGCTCTGGCTTATAAATGAGACAGTAGCCCCATTTTGTCCTGAAGAGTCCAAGGTGATAGATGGTTAGGTGACCCTCAACTGTTTTTCATACTGTCTCCTGAATGGATAAATGTGTCAGAATTAAAAGATAGTTTATGCCTTGACATCAGAGGGGAAAAATGAAATAAAGCTATGTTGTCACCTGCCTGGTAATGAATAAACACCAGAGATCGATGTGTGTGCTCCTTTGGAAAAGATCACCAGTGACATTGGGGCTTTACTTAGGAGATGGCAAGAAATGCCTTGATTGAGAAGAATTACTTAGGCAATATTTTGCTGTTATGCTTGGAAGTACAGTTGACAACTCCAAGTGTGTCATCAGTAGAGTCTTGAGCTATGGATGTAACTAAGGGCAACTTCCTTTAAGTTAAAGTTCCCTTAGTGTGAGTGTCAGCAGGCTCAAAACCCTTGTGGAATGGTGTGTAAACTCTATGCAAATGTGCATCTGCTTGTGTGTGTGTGTGTGTGTGTGTGTGTGTGTGTGTGTAGACTCTCAAATAATCTGGGATTGAAAAATAGGTTAAGAACAACTATGATCATTAAATGTCTATATCATTAATAAGGGGATATACCATCAACATTGAATTTTTATCATACCTAGTGGTTGGTACCAAAATCATTAAATGATGCACTTTAAATCATTTAATGATACACTTAAATCATTAAATGATACACTTTCTTATGAAAAGGCCAAGCAGTTGTTTTTCCCTCTTTCAGCCTGAGCCCTAGATTTCTATACCTATTTCACAGTCATCACTGCACACAGGAGATGAAAACACTAGCACAATTTACATTATTCTGTCTCTAAGCTTTGAGCACATTTAGTTGAATTCAAGCAGGATAAAAATGCATTTATTATATGACTTCTGTATTTGATCATCTCAATAATTTTTGAGGATGGCCAAGCAGTTATATAGTTTTTCCTATTTTATAGATCAGGAAATCGAGGCTCAGAAACGGTGACTGAACTACATATCTTAGTTTGTTGGTGGAAAATCTTATTTATGACCTTGACTCAAAGAGATGAATTGTATTATTTCCTACAGCTCCATATAATAAATGGCAGAATAAAGACTAGAATTTATTTCTCAACATCCAATTCAAGCATTTTTTCACTGGAAAGTCAGTAATGCTAACTAGCAAAAATACTGTAATTGTAATATGATAAATTCAAGGTCCTTCCTTTAAAAAACTTTTGCCTTAAATGTCTTTTTTTCAGTCATCTAATTTTCTATTTCCTCATTTTTTTGTGCATTACAAGTTTAAATTCCTGTGAAAACACTAAATATTAGCCATCATGTTAATCTTGCCATTGGAGTTTTTGTGCGTGTCTATGAGATGATATACGTGAAGGTCTTTTGACAAATCTTTAAACATGAGCGTGATTGTAAGATCAAATGTAATGAACAACATTATTATTATGGTTATTACTACTACTACATATCAGCTCAGTTACTGTATACAGTTGGGCTTCGCAACAAGAACAAGAGGTGAGGAGAACAGAACATATTTGAATTAACCAGCAAGGTTTTTCAAAATATACATTATGCCCTTTTTAATCCTAGCTCTTCTCCCACCTTCCTCCACTCTTGAAGATGAATGAGAATCTCAGACTTGTGTGCATATTTTAAATAACCAAACAACCCAAACTCCCACATGGTTCTGGTTGTAACTCTTGGTTGATAGCCACTAACCAATACTTTTGGGAGTCAGTTGATTCATTTACTCACTTGCTTAGCCATCACATACTTTTGAGCATGTGCCATGTGCTAGGCACTGGGCTCGATGGGCAATTCATGTGATAGCTTAAAATAGTTTCCATTTTGGTAGCTTTCCACTTATATTTGCTAATAGAAGCATATTGTGGAGACACCGATACATCATTCTGGTATAGGTATTTAGTATTGTTTAGGAATTGATAGAAAAGAGACACAGTTAAGTGCTACTATCCATATTAGAAACAGTGGATCTTGGCAACTGCCAGTTATGTCCAATCACCTACATCTATCTCGTTTGGTATCTGGAGAGAGAAGAGATGTAGAAAGGAAGAGGTCAGAGAAATGTTAAGTGGGCCAAGGATATGATGGCTCTTTTTTATAGCCCTTATTACAATATGTGGTGACTATCGAAAGCAATGACATATCATTGCTATGTGTACCTTTTTGTTGGGCTTAAAGATAGATTTTTATATTGAAAATCAACAGATGCAGAGAAAAGATTATAGGCACATGAAATAACACGTATTCAGTTGATGCCACATATAGCACAGGATCTCTTTTGCTAAATTGTAATGCTAGGTAGGCTTGCATTTGGCTCTGAGATTGCTAAGAGGCACCTCAGACAATTGTTAGTGACCTTATCTTTACTGTATGTATACTGATTTCTATTTTGCTTCATATACCCTCTTCTCCTTTTTCCTATGACCTACCTTTCATGGTTCCTTCAACTTGCTGCATCTGTCCCTTCAAAAAAGAGTCAAATAACATGGGTGCTCCATACTTCACAGACCTAGCACTGAATCACATGATTTATCCAGTTTTTGCATTGACTATCTCCTACTTCAGAACACCTTACATGCTGAGATCTTGTGTTTTTTTTAAATCTTATTTTAAAATCATTCTGTACTTTTGTTCTGCCTGTTAAAAATCTTAGCTCCCCTCAGTGTGGCTACAGTACTTTGGACTACTTTGGGAAAATAGCTCTTTCATCTGGATTTGGCTCTTTTACCCCCAGGTCTAACACAATTCTAAAACCTAATTTCCAGTTGCCTTTCTACTTTCTTCCAATTCTATTTATGGTTCACCGCCATATATTTCTATGATTCTCAAATCTGGCTTTATTCTAGAAGTAACCAAAGAGTTTCTAAAAATATATATATTAGGGCCAAATGGTAGACCTGCTAATTGAACTTTTCAAGGTGTCACTTTCTGGGATGATGAAAATGATCTATGTTTGTACTGTCCCATATGGTAGCCACTAGCTATATGTGGACATTTAAATTTAAAGAAAATTAAAAACACAGTCCCTTGGCTGTTCCAGCCACATTCAAGTGTTCAGTAGTCACACATGTCTATTGTCATTATAGTTCCAGGTTGTGGGTCCCAAAAAACTAACAAAGTAGCCTTGCTTGGTTCCTCACAGGTTTGAGAATGATTATATTAGGTGATCAGTAATTTCCGATTGATTTTAAACTGATTTATTCACTTATTTTTTTTAAACAAGAATAAAAAAATTTTTTTATTCAAAAATGATCTTGTTCCTTCTAGGGCAAGCAATTGTACAGATGTCTGCTGAGTATGGTCCAGGGGTTAAGGAAGGGAAGCTCTTTAAAAATATATTTTTTTAATGTTTTATTTATTTTTGAGAGAGAGAGAGGGAGAGACAACATGAGCAGGGGAGGGGCAGAGAGAGAGAGAGGGAGATACAGAATATGAAGCAGGCTTCAGGCTCTGAGCTAGCTGTCAGCACAGAGCCCGACGCCGGCCTTGAACCCATGAACTGTGAGATCATGACCTGAGCCAAAGTCAGAGGCTCAACCGACTGAGCTACCCAGGTGCCCCTAAAAATTTTTTTAATGTTTATTTATTTTTCAGGAGAGAGAGAGAGAGCACCAGCAGGGGAGGGTCAGAGAGAGAGGGAGACATAGAATCCAAAGCAGGCTCCAGGCTCTGAGTTGTCAGCACAGAGCCTGACGCAGGGCTCAATTTCATGAATGGTGAGATCATGACTTGAGCTGAAGTCGGACATGTAACTGACTGAGCCAGTCCCAGAAGGGAAGCTCTTAAATGGTAAGGGGGTAGTAGGTTTAAGGGAGGTGTCTGACCTAAGACAAGAACTTGAGTAGTCTAGAAAAATGCTGGTATGAACCCAGTGAGCATGCGGTAGCATCTATCTATGACTCAGTATCTTAAAACATGGGGAATAAAAACTAACCTAAGAGTGTTTCAACACATAAGTGAGAGAGTACAGTTGGTAACTCTCAGATAAGTAACTAATTAATATGTCAGAAATGCTGGCATGATATTTTGCCCAACAGAGTGTCCACACACATACACACATTCATCTATATGAAGATGCTCCAAGATGCTGTGTTTAACAATGAAAAAAAGGATGCTGAATTTTGTGCGTCTTAATGAGGAGGATCACAAACCATAGTAGGGCATCTGGTCTATACTGCAGTCAGGTTAGATGCTGCCATGGAGTGGAAGAATGGCACATTGAAGGTGCTGAGATCTGTAGTATCTGTTCTGGTTTGCACCTGAAGGTGGTGGCCAGAGTAGGTGAAACAAGAATGCAGCAGTGAATGTTCAACTGGAAGTTCACCGTTGCCATGAACCTCCTAAGTGACTTTTATAGGATAGACTCAGTGTTAAATGTAATGACGTTGATGTGTATGAAACCTATTTTAAGGCATAAGATTTAGGGCTAACTTATTTATTCTTTGGAACACAGACATTTACAAAATGGATTTCATACTTAACACAGTGTTTGATATGCTACACAGAGCCACTGCCCATACCACCTTCTTCCCAGCCAGCTAACCGTGACCCAGCCAATGTTTGGAATTATCATGGGAAAAGATTTATACAAATAGGAAAAAAAAAGGGGGGGGGGATTTCTACCGGTAGAGAGGATCCCAGGAACCAATCAAGCGCTTGTGAGAGAATCTCCTGAGTAAAAAAAAAAGTTCCTGATAAGAAACGGAACCCATTTGCCATATGGATTATTTCCATCTTAGGCATGATATTTAGGTAATGTCTACTCTTTTTCACTTGGTTCTGATGAGATCAACATAACTACTAGTTCTGCAAATTGTAAACCTCACTAGGGGATAAAATTATCCACATCACTTGTCAAGCAGCATGGCAAGGAAACAGTTTTCAGATGTAAATGTTAACTTTCCTTTTCATCTGAGACATTTTCTCTCTATATCCTCTACCACATTGCATGGCAATCTCCTAAAAAGTACAGAAGATGTGCCTATTTGAAAAGTGTTCCTGGCCACCATTTTGTTTATAAAGATTACCTAAGTCACTAAACTTACTAAAGGTATTATATTGCTCAAATTCAGTAGCATTCTCTAAGGCCTGTCAGAATGACAAGTTTAAAAAAAAAGACTAAGTTTGGGAAAATTGTGGAATTGTAGTAAAAACTAAATATTATAAGTAGCATTTGTTCTTAATTTAATCAGCAGTTTTTAATAGGAGATCTTATTTCACCAACATTGTAATCATCACCTGAATTATTTAAATCTATTTTTGTTATATATACTCTTTACCCTCTGTAAAGTTACAGTTTAAGGTGATAGTAATTCTGCTGACAGAATTATAGGTCACAGTTTATACCAGTACCTAAAAGAATCAGGGGCGCCTGGGTGGCTCAGTCGGTTAAGCATCCGACTTCGGCTCGGGTCATGATCTCACAGTTCGTGGGTTCGAGCCCCGCGTTGGGCTCTGTGCTGACACCTAGCTCGGGGCCTGGAGCCTGCTTCAGATTCTGTGTCTCCCTCTCTCTGACCCTCCCCTGCTCGCACTGTCTCTCTCTGTCTCTCAAAAATGAATAAAAAACATAAAAAATTAAAAAAAAATCAATCACTGTCACCAATATAGATGCAGATTAGCCAGTAGGCTAGGCAGAGCATAGAATTTGCAAAGGTAATGATCCTATCAGTTAGTTTTATCTCCATTATGTTTGGAAGCAGTTAAGTTATGGTTAAAGAATATTCTTTGGAAACACATGCACCTGAATAGAATTCAAGCTCTGCATGTGAGTCTGGTCACATGATTTACTGCTTCATGTCTCAGTTGCTCTTTCTACAGAATGTACCCACTTTAGAGTGTTGTGAGGAATAGAGGAGATTATATATATAAAACATGTGGCATGGTGCCTGGAGCATATGTGCTCAATGAATACTGAAATACTGTAGTTTTTAAAATTATTTCAGTTGATTAGGATTCTTAACCCCATTTACACAAATCTTATTTTTCCTGAGGATATATTTACCAATTTTAAAGATTTTGTGTTTTTTGTTTTAGATGGATGTTAGTTGAAAAGTATTTTAATAGCGTAGAAGTATAAATGTGAAAAGGAAAGACAAAGGTGAAAAAGGCATGGATAGTTTTTTCAAAGTGTCTCTTTAGATGCATAGAGAATGATTTTACTTAGTTTTGTATTGTTTATATAGTTCTGCATTTTCCTTTTACAAGTTCACTGGATTTACTTTGTTCTTTTAGCCACTGCATCGTATACTCTGGTAGCCGTAAGTTCCATACTTTAATCATTCTCCTCCTGAAAGGCAACCAGATGCCTTCAGTTTTTCAGGATAGGCTTTTTATTTCCCAAACAGAATTTACTTTTCAGAATTTGTGGGCCTTTGGGAGGTGCTTAGGTCAGGGAATCCCTCATGAGTAGGACTAGTGTTCTTATAAAAGAGACCCCTCAATTTCCCTCACCCCTTCTACCATGTAAAGAAGATGCCCTATGAACCAGGAAAAGGGTCTTCATTAGAATCTGTCCATACTGGTGCCTTAATCTTAGACTTCTTAGCTTCCAGAACTATGACAAATTAATTTCTATTATTTGTAAGCTACCCAGACTGTGGTATTTGTTATAGCATCCCAAATGGACTGTGACTACCTAGTTAGAAATTTTTTAGAAACTTCTATGACCCTATGCTACAGGACATAATTCATTAATAAGGAGTGTGTTGTAAAAAGGTCTTTTTCTTCCTTCTGGATTCCTTTTCATCTTAAAAAAAATGCACTAATTACCATTTGTTGAGCATTTACTATGTATAAAGTGCCTTTTCCCCCCATTTCTGATGGTTAAGAAATATGCCCAAGGTTAAAATTTTAAGCATTGGCAGAGCTCATGTTTGAAGTCTGGACTCAAAACCCTTCTGCTCTTTCAGTAGCTAACTAGAAGTGGTCAGATGACAAGACACCAATCAGATCAAGTCACAAGGATTTATATAGCATGATCAGGTATGTTTTAAATCTGAATTATATATCATTGCAGTCCAGGAAACAGAATCTAAATCTCTGTCTTCTAATTACATCATGCTACTCCCCTGCTCAAAATTCTCTAGTGGCTCCCTGAACACTTGAAATGAAATTCAAGCTTTGTGTGATGCTGTCTACTGCCTCTCTGATCTGGCCACTCATCAACTACCACAGACTCGGTCTACTTTTCCTGAGCCATTCTGGCCTTCATGAAAATTCCAGCCAACCTGAGAGGCATCCAAGCCTTTGCATTAGCTTCCCTGCGTCTGGACACTTTCCAGATCTGTTCAGGGCTTGGTCCCTTACTTCATTTAGGTCTCTGTTCAAATTTCACCTCCTCTTGAGAGGCCTTATGGCCTCATCTGATCATCCTAACCTACCACTTCATCCTGCTCCCACCATTTCATCCTGCTCCCTCACCCTGCCTTACTTTTCTCCCCAGGGCTTGTCCCTCCCTCATGTCCTCCTGTGGACTTATATTTTATGTAGGTTTCACCTAGTTGCTGGCCTCCCCGAGTGGAATGTAAGCTACCAAAGGCAGGGACTTATTTCTCTGTCCTCAGGGAGCCTAGGACAGAGCCAGGTGCAGAGTTATATTCAGGAAGCTTTTGCTGAAAGAAGGAATATATGGTTGCCTCGGCCTAATTTTTGCTTGTCTATTCATTTTTTTAAAGAATAAATTGATCTTATACCTTACCTGTGGCCATGTGTGTTGTTGTGGGTATTCCTTGGAAGCCTAGTATTTAACTTGATTTGGATTTTATTTGAGTATTTATTTCACTGATTTGAATATTAAAATAGAGCTAAGTTTATTATTTTTTATTACTTTTAACTTTTATTATTTTTAAGATTTACTAAAGGATGATTTACTATTTTTATTGAATATTGAAATTTTATGGAAACATTATATTTCAGAAAAATGCACGAACTGTAAGTGCTAATATTCACAAACTGTACAACTGTGTGCCCACCACCCAGATTAAGAAAAAAGAACATTACCAACACTCAAAAAGCTCACTCTTGTTCTCTTCTAGTCACTACTAACCCCTCCACCAGGGGTGCCATGATCTTGGCTTCTAATAGCATAGATTCATTTCACCTATTTTTTTTCATATCTTTATTTTAACAATTTGTTTAAGTTCTGTGTTCTTAATGTTTGTCCCTTGTTTGGTGTCCATTCTCCAAGGTCCTAGAATCCTTTTATTGAGAAAAAAATCAATTAAGTCCTTTAACATCTTTTATTCTTTTAACAGTTTTGTAGGAGCAAAACTGCAAAGCCTTGTAGCAATTCTCAATAGACACAGGAAATTCAAGCAATGAGCTGAGAGTTTGAATACATTTGATCTGTGAAATGATTTGGGCTCAAAATACGTTGGGGAATAGCAACTTTTGTGTGTGTATGTTATTTTAAAGATAAACAATATTTAGTAGGTTATTGAACAAAATAATGAAATATATCAGAAATTGTAATATGTTTAGAAAAACATATACAGCCCAACAATGCGCTTTTAAAGAGATGAAAATTATCTGAAAAACATGATTCATGGTTTTACCACCTTCCCAGAAAGGGGAGGGAAGGGGAAAACATAGGAGAAAACTATAATGAATTAATGTATTTAAAATACGGTAGTAAATTTCAAGAGCATTTTCATGGAAATTACAGTGTTGTTCAGGAGCATCCATTATGGGATTTTTACAAAAATGAACAAATGTGTGTTGCTGATTCATTTACAATGGCTATGGCACAGATGGCGTTAATATTATTATATCCTTGAATCCTTTCCGTGAGCATCTTAATTTTTTTTTTGCCTAGATCAATTATTTTAAGCCCAACATATGTTTTTAAAATGTATCACTTACCATGTAAATTTATATCATTTGTATCTTTAGTCTTTGGGAGCTTCTATGTTTGAATACACAGTTGTACTGTTTGGATACCATGCATGGTGTCACGGTGAGAGAAAAACCTGTTTTGCTCACAACAGCCTGTGTGTTTATCATGTGGGGGTGGCAGCAGGGGCAGATGGTCTTAATTTTGGTCATTTTCTTTTTTTAGGTTTACTCTTCAATGTAGCTCATTTGCATTTTTTACTCAAGCATCTGTAATACTCAATGAAATGGGAAGTGTGTTTCAGTGAAATGATTTGAATGAAGAGTCAAGCCAAAGAAGTGGTTGTTTTCAGGTGGTTGCAAACAGGTCAGAGAGATTGTCTATCTAGAATAAAGACAGTAGTGTATTAAAGCACTGATGGCTGGCTCCATCCCCCAGAGTTTCATTCAGTAGGGCTGAGGTGGTGCTTGAGAGTTTGTATTTCTAGTTCTAGCAAGTTTCCAGGTGATGCTGATGCTGGTGTTCCCGGGACCACATTCTGAGAACCACTGAGCTAAAAGATAGATGCATGTGACTCTGAGAACCGTGGTCTGGCTTCAGATACTTAGATTCATTGTGGGGAAGCCTACATGCAGCTACAAGAATGATTTAAAGAAAAAAAATGCTTCCTTAACACTAGTCAGCCAGTTAGGTCCCCAACCTTTGTTAGCTCAATTCCTTTTTTAATTTTATTATTATTTGTAATGTTTAATTTTGAGACAGAGCATGAGCAGAGGAGAAGAAGAGGGAGAGGAGGACACAGAATCTGAAGCAGGCTCCTGGCTCTGAACTATCAGCACAGAGCCCGAAGTGGGGCTCGAACTCACTAACTGTGAAATCATAACCTGAGCCTAAGTCTGATGCTCAACAGACTGAGCCACCCAGGTGCCCATAGGTCAATTCCTTTGAATCTTTCCAATTACTTTTTTCTTTCTTTCTTTCTTTCTTTCTTTCTTTCTTTCTTTCTTTCTTTCTTTCTTTCTTTCTTTTCTTTCTTTTCTTTCTTTTCTTTCTTTATTTCTTTCCTCTTTCCTTCCTTCCTTCCTTCCTTCCTCTCTCTCTCTCTCTCTCCTTCTTTCTTTCTTTTCATATTTTTTTCATGTTCATTCATTTTGAGAGTGAGAGAGAGACTGAGAGAGCAAGCGAGAGCGAGTGAGCACGCATGAGCCTATGGAAGAGGGGCAGAGATAGAGGGAGAGAGAGAATCCCAAGCAGGCTCAGCACTGTCAGTGTTGTGCCCTACCTGGGACTTGATTGCACATCTGTGAGATCATGGCCTGAGACAAAATCAAGAGTCAGATGCTTAATTGACAGAGCCACCCAGGTGCCCTCCAAGCACTCTTCTGAAATGGATTTACTTGGCTTGGGGTAGGAGAGTGTGAGGGAGATAGTTCTGGGCGGGGGAAGTTAGTTTGGGGAAAACAAAAACCTACCAAGTGATTCTTACCTCTTTTCCTCTTTTAGAATTACTGAATGTACCTTATCTGTCCTGTTGCCGTAAGGGTTTATGTCAGAGAACAGTTTAATAATGGAGGACATTTCTTTCTGTCAGCAACTCTTAAGCAAAAACTCAGCTTTTTTTTCTCCTCTATTCAGGGAAAAACCCATTTTGTGCCTACTGTGTGTTTCTTTCTTATAAATCTCCTTTACTACTCATTTCGGATGCTTCTGATCACTAAATATATGGAGGTTTTCCCCCACATCAAGCGATTCTCTGGGATACAAACTGGGTATCCTATAGTTCAGCCCAATTCTGACACTATGTAACCAGATACACAGAGATAGTGCTGCAGGATTTTTTTTTTTTTTTTTTTTTTACCTCCTGGGATTCATTGTCACTGCTTCAAAGAATGAAGAGGTGGACGCAAAATGAGCAGCAGGCAAAAGTTTTTTAGAGTATAAGATTAGAAAGTAAGAATAGTAGGAAAGCTCTCGTTTTATAAGGTTCTGGTAGCCACCCCCACCCCCCCATCGCTTACCCCTTGTTCCTTCTCAGGTTCTACTCTTATTGGCTGGTTAACTCTAGGTGCTGGGTTGTCCATTTCTGATTGGCTCGTTTCCATTGTATGAGGGGTGGTCTATGGCCATACTATTCTTTTCGAGTCTTAGGTTTTATGGTCTATTTATTTTTAGTCAGGTCTTTTGTCAAATTCCTGAGGGAACTTGAGGGGGAGTAGGTGGTATCTGTTACTTTGGTAAGAAGTGCCTTGACCCTGAGGGGGTTTGCTGTGGTCAACACTCCCTGCATTCTTCCAAAATATGTGTTTCCAAAGGTCGTAATCCTTTCCCTCTCTGCCGATTTTATCCTATTTCTTTTCCTATCATAATAGCACCCGGTTCTGCAGGTTAAGGATTCACTCCTACAAGACTGCCTCCCACCTCTTCACCCCACCCCACTTTAGATGCCTGTTGCAAGTCCACGTTGTTGTCTATGCTTCTGACTGACTGTAAAGCAGAGGTTCCCATGTCACCCTCCTCAGGTTTGATTAATTTGTGAGAGCAGCTCACGGAACTCAGAGAAACGTTTTATTTACTAGATTACCAGTGTGTTATGAAAGGGTTTAACTCAGGAACAGCCAGACAGAGGAGATGCATAGGGCAAGGTATGAGGAAAGTGTGTGGAGCTGTTGTGTCCTCTCTGGGCTTGCCACTCCCCTCACACCTCCGTGTGTTCACCAGTCCAGGAGCTCTCCAAATCCTGTCTTTCTGGGTTTTTAGGGAGGCTTTATTACATAGGAATGATTGATTAACTCATTGGTCTTTGGTGATTGATTAAACCTCTATATTTTCTTTCTTCTGGGTGGTCAGGGGGCTGGGAAGGGAAGTTCCAATCCTCTAATCACATGGTTGGCTCCTCTGGTGACCAGCCTCCATCCTGAGGCACTTTACAAAAGTCACCTCATTGACATAACAAAAGATATCTCTTTATTGTACTCTTATCACTTAGGATTTCCAAGGGTTTTGGGAGCTCTGTGCCAGAAACTGGGATGAAGAAACCACATACATATACATACACACACACACACATTATAAGACTGTATATATATACCTATACAGTATATCTATATCTATATATATCTATCTCAACATCACAATAACCATTAACATCTTTAGATTGGGCCAGCCACTCAATCATCCATTCCCTGAGCTCTTTTCTCATGACTGTTGAAGTAAACTCTCAGTTCCAGGAGACTTTATTTAGTCCATTGTGGGAGGGAGGTATGTGACCCAGTGGAGAATAAGTGTTAGTGGGGAGAAGATCCAGGCCTAAGGGTGCTATATAGCAAATGAGGGAATAGACGGTGTTGTTAAGAAATGCTTCCCCACAGGAGAGAAGGGAGATCTCTGAGTAGTCTCAAGGATCTGTAGAGATTTTCAAACTGGAAATTCCTGCCTATATAGGAGAACAATTTCTTTGGAGAATTCCTACCCACTTCAAAGGCTTTCTCAGTACAAAGGAAAACATGTCATGGGTCCAGTGCTGGTGAAATTGGGCAGTAGAATTATTGTTTACACATATGAATGAAGTGTTAAATTATGGATTGTTTGATAATGCAAAGAAGACACTGGAGTTAGAGTACCTGGCAAATAAGTTTAAGCTCACCTTTGTAAGTCATTAAGATGGAATCTTAATGCATCTTTGCATTATCAAACAATGACAGATGGTTGTCAAAGTAAACATCGACTCTTAAGGTTTATCACTGTTTCGGTGAAGCCTTACAATGATCACGTGAGCTCTCTTAGTCTCATCAGATTTCCAGAGATCAAGTACAATAGCCAGGCCTGGGTGCCTAGGTGGCTGGTCCTCAGAACGTCCATCACTTTATCTCAAGAGAAGATACCAGTGACAGCAAATTGGAAATGAGAGCCCTGACAAATGAATTAGCTACGTGAAATAGACCTGAGCAGATGCCTGATTTTCCAAAGCATAAGAGGACCTGCTTCTGCCATCACTGGTCAGATTGGCCACCCTGGTTCAGAAGCCTAGTAAGGTCTGAACATTTCTTGGAGGGATGAATGTCCCCACTCAAATCTTCAAAAGGCTACATATACTGTACCCTATTATGTGTTTTTTCTTGGGCTATGGGCTTTCCCTGACTATGGGAAAGTAGGGGCTGGAGAACGTGGGAGAAGGCAGTAAACACCTCATCATTACAGCTAGTCATCTCCACCTTCAGGAACTCAACCCACAGTTAGGGCCAGAACAACTGCTAAAGGCATAGGAAATAAGGACCTAACTCTCTCCATCCCTAACATATTTTAAGTGCACAAGCTCAGAGATAAGAGACAACATGATATTTTCTTCTAAGGAATTTGAATTTTCTCCTAGAGGCAATGGAGATCTATTGAAGGATTTTAAACAAGGGGATTTGCATAATAATATCTGCATTTGGAAAATTTACTCCACTGATGGTATTGAAGATGCATATGGAAGGGTTAGAAGCTAAGTACAGAATCTCTTTATACTAAGTTTGTTTCATAATAAATAGTGGATGACAAGGATTCCAGTGAATCCATAAAATAAACTTTGATCTATTGAAAATATGAATTTAATTCCCATGTTTTAAAACTCCATATGTGAGTTAACTTCCATATTTAAAACTCTTCATAAGCTCCATATTGCCTAGAAAACAGTCTTCAATCTATTTGACCATATTCTTATCAGTAAAGAAAAAAAACCTCAAGAATTTCCCATACCAATATATCTATATTTATTTAGTTATAAATACACATATGCAAAGTAATAATGTATTAAGTGCTTTAAAAAACATACACAGAAATTTTAAAAGCACAAAATAAATATAATCACAAATTCTATTTTCTTTCTAATCTCCCAAAGATCATTGCATACCCCTTTGGAGACCTGTTCCTAGAGAATAGAGAAGTAGCTCTTCACCATGACATAGAAGCTCCTTCATGAAGTGATATACGATCACATCTCTAGGTTCTCTTTCTCTCTCTCTCTCTCTCTCTCTCTGTAGTGTTGACCACCAATGCCTCAAAAGAAGTTCGCCTACTTTGTTCCAGAGGTTTTCCCCCTCTGGGCCTTTGTTCATCCTTTCGTTTATTTATTTTTTAATTAAAAAAATTTTTTATGGACTGTTACTCTCCTATAGCTTTCCTCCCTTTGTTTTTATCTCTGAGTCTCTCTTCCCATCCAGATGTGGACATTACCTGTATGTGCATCACTTTTCTTCCCCTTACTGTGAGCTCCTTGAGGGCAAGGACTGTTTCTGAGGCTTGTATTTCCAGTGGAACCGAGTAGACACATCTCAGCTACAGCTTTGATCAGATGCAAACAGAAGATATATTTTGAGACATGGAAAGGATCATGTACAGGATGGGGGTAATTTTGTGACTGTATAAGTTTTTTCTCCTCAACTATATTTTTCTGCTAACTGTGGACATGTTATAGTTTATAAAAAGTATTTCTATTAGTAATGTAATAAGTGGTAATAGTTCTTCATGGATAAGATTTCCTGATTCTTGTTGAATATTAGTTTAATTACTAGTAAATCATATTTGGATATTCCTTTCAAGGAATAATAATAAGTACCCATATTTATATTTTGCTTTATTATAAGTGGTTTAATCTAGAATATTTACTTCTAGATATACTTCCTTTAAGGACCTGACAGAGGGGGTAAAACTCTTTTCAATTGAAGCACACTTTCCAAAAACATTAAGTATTTTGGAAGAGAACAATTCTTTGGGAAACATTGGTTTAAACAGGTAAAAATGCCTCCTACTGTAGGATTGTGAAATAATTCTCCTACAGGGATCTATATAGGCATGTTATATTTTTCTAGACATTTTTGATCATGGGGAACCCCATTGTTCTAGAAACATCTCATTGAGCTACCTGTGTTCTGCAAAACTTTGTGAAACTCTGAATCAAATTTTTGAAGACCTCTCTCTCTCTGAAGAGGCCTAACTAGTTTGGTATTGACTATTACAAATCAGTAGCACCTGGTAATATGGTACCACTGTTACAGCTTGGCTACTGGCTCTTTTGCAACTCCCAGAGTGTATGGTCTTTAGGAGAGGAACATGTTGGTTTATAAATGCAATATCTTTTTACCTAATAGATTTTCAATAAATATTTGTTGATTAAAGTTAATTTCAAGGAATAAGTAGGTTAGGAAGGATAAAGAAAGGCAACAGAGACTAGATGAATTGCAGTTAAGGGGACGAAATAGGGGCACTAGTGAGAGATGGTAGGGATGGTATGCAAAGAGGGCAACAGAGGAGCTCAGAGGTTTAAAGGCGCACATTACACTGTCATTCTGGCTACTGATATAAGTACTAGGTTTACAAAGTTGTCTTACTCCTAATGCTACTGTCTAGAAACTTTCTCCAAGAAACTTAAGTAGCTTTGTTAGATTATTCTCCGCACCGCTATTTCTGATTTGCTTGCAATTGTTCCATGAATAACTAATGGAAGAGTGAAGAGAACTGTCTTTATGGATAACCCTTTTTGTTATCATTGTTATGTTACCATTTGTATATGACTTATCTCTCCAAATGGACCTGTGAGTTCTTGGAGAGCATAGGTCATGTCAAATGCATTCAGACCTTTCCCTTATTGACCACCATGACTCCTTTCTGAGTAGGTGTTATGTAAATTCATTAATGAATGAATAAATAAACAAACTGTTTTATGATAAAGAATTTGACTGACATTTATCCCTGGTTCCTGGAAAGGAGACTAAATCCTTGGAATTTCCTGGTATCTGAAGTGAAGAAGTTTCATGGAGGATTGGGCCCTTAACTTATGGGATTTGTGCTAACTCCAGGTAGTTATTGCCAGAATTGAATTGCAGTATATCAGTTGGTGTCAGAACATGAACCAACAAAAGAACTCTGGTGTTCTGACTCTGAGAGGAGTGCCCTACCTTCTAGTATGTTCTATCCTTAAGAGCAGGTATATTCCTGTTGCTATCATTCTACCCTGGCATCTTGAACAATGCATTGCTTACTCATGGTGGTTATTTAACACATGTGTGCTGTATAGAGTTAGATTTGTTTAACTGTGATCTCATGATCAAGGACTTATACATTCAAATGAGCGTATGTACTTAAGCCAAGAGAGAAAACTGATAATGTTGACAGGTTTTACATACCTGGCTTTGTAAGTGATTGGAAACTAGTTATACCTTACTTGCTGTGTCTTAATATTGATCCCATGTGTATCTCTGCTTAGCAGTTTTGTTGCCATGGTGCATACTCTCCAAAAAGGTACAGAAGAAATATTAACACTTTATTTATTTTTGAGAGACAGAGACATAGTTTGAGCAGGGAAGGGGCAGAGAGGGAGGGAGACACAGAATTCGAAACAGGCTCCAGGCTCTGAGCTCTTAGCGTAAGACCTGACGGGAGACTTGAAATCACAAACCATGAGATCATGACCCGAGCCGATGTTGGAAGCTCAACCGACCGAGCCACCTACGCGCCTCATCTCAGAGCACGAGGTTTTCTAGTCTGAGAAATGATCATTCAGAATTGTCAGGATTGGAGTTGTATGTTGAGTCCTACACTAAATCTTTTAGCTAGTGAGGGTATACTGAACTGAAGTGTATGTCCCCAGAAGTCAGGCCCATGGGAGTAGCTCCTAAGAAGCCATCAAGTCTGGCACCATGCTTCAGGTGTAAGATTCAAGGAGTGTCCTTCCCTTTTTAGCAACTTCCAGGGAGATTGCACCAGATACCAACATTCCCTTTGATATACCTGTTTTCCAGAGAGGAATCATCCTTTTAAAGAACTCCAGTTTGGATCTTAATAATCTCCATTTGGCTTTCCCCCTTTTCTTCACTTCTTATCAAATATGAACCTTTCCTTGCTTCCATTTTCCTTTTCATCTTGTCTTTTTTTTCCTCCTGGGTCCTCAAGACTACTATACTTAGGTTCTCTTCACATGCAGATTTCTTTTTTGTTTAACAATAGGAAATACTCTCTAGGTTTTGGAACAACTGGTAGGACACTAGAAAGTGTATTCTAGAAAGAATACTCATTTTCATATTTGTGGCTTCACAGGTATGAAGGAATATTCTTCCAAGTTTAAAATTGGTGTTTATTTCATTGGCAAAGTAGTGGAACCTGACCAAGATCAGTACCATGCTCTTTATCTTATGACTTCCTTAAATGCATGGAAAGCCTCAAACTATCTCCAGTGGAATTGCTTTGCTAGTGTAGGGGTGGAGAAATTTTTCTTCTACTCTGTAGGTTCTTTGGCTGATGTAACAATTAAATTGATGTAAGGCAAATTAACAGGAGAAAAAAATTTAATGAGCAGTGAGGCTTATATGCCATCCTGAGCTAAGGAATGGGAAGGGATAGGGGCCAGGGGTTTTAAAGGGGAGGAGGGTAATTCACCTGACATAAGAAGGGCAGATGTTTGGTCATTAGATGTTTGCCCTGCCATACAGATATGACTTCCAAATAAAAGTTATCTCTGGTAATAGCTTTCTTTCTGGGCCAGGCCCCTGTATCTAAATTCTTTTAGGTAGTTAAGAGAGAAGAAAAATGTTTTGTTTGTTTGTTTTTGAGTCTGCTGGGTCTTGATTGCCTTCAGCTCAAAATAACCCACATACCAAAGTAGCATATTTGGGGGTCATGTATTCTCCCCTTCACTAGGTAGATTATCTGCATTAAATTTACATATAGTCAGGCAAAAATACGTAGTAAGAAGTCCTTAATCATCAAAGCTTTAAAGCCAATTAGAACTTAATAAATTGTTCACAGAAGGATGGTGTGTTTTTTAAATAACAAGTTCTGTCTCTGTAGGTATCATGAGAGGGAGTTTCACTCGGCCCATGGCATTTACAAATTCTGATTGGCATTTCCTTCTTTGTTGAAAAGAGAACCTAGCTCAGTTTGCAGCAAATATGACAGTAGGCTGTGCAAATGTATGTCTAAAATGCAGCTCTGTGGGGGTTAAACATTCAAGCTTATATGAGACAGCATCAGTTTCAGGTCAAAGTGCTGTTCTTAAATGATCAGTATAGAACAGAAAAAAGGCATTGAAGTGACCTTGCTGAGGGTCTAAAACTGCACCGAAGCCTTTTCTGCATGATTAAGTGAGCAGAATCTTAGATTAGCTAAAAGCAGTGCAGAAACATAATGAGTTCACTTATTTTGGAGCATTTAATAACAGTTATAGACAGTTATGTGATCAGGCGGAGTTATGACTTATTCATTCTTTCATTGCTATTAAAATTACTGCATTTGAGGTTTTTAAAGTCATTGAAATAAAAAAAAGTCTGATTTATGTTAGGAGAATTTAGCTTGCCCTTTGGTCTCTCAGTTTTTAAATGATATAATTAGACTTTTTAAAGACCATTCTAAAAGCATTATTAGCATTTTGTATAGCAGAAAGTAAATGCATGTTTTGTGGATAGTTTAATTTTAAAAGGGATAATACTACTTGATTCAGACAGTGATATTCATAGATTAAGGAAAGATTTTTTTGTATGAAATTTCTCAAAAGGCAATTGTATAATTTTAGTAATAGGCTATACAGAATACGTGTGGATTTTGCTGTGTGTACACACAGATACTCTTTCTAATGCACTCTCTAATTTCATTTTGAATGGACATTACAAAGACATGGAAATAATACAACACAGCTCTCCTCCCATTTGGGAAAGCAAGGATGGGAAGAGAAAGTACCAGAGGATGTATTAACTCATGACCTTTAGCATATTTCCTCCGAAATTACAGAGCCATCTATCAGCCTGGGGGAAAAAGCTCACTTTAGTCATAACAAAGAGATTTGCAGGTGGTTTGAATTAGCAGTAAACAACAATCATTAATAAATCATTTTGGAGGAATATGGAAATGCCATGGGTGGATCAACATTTTAATATGATTCTCCTCTTAAACTTTTCTTACACATCTTACTGTATGCAAATACCGTCCCCTGTCCAAATGGTGCCAAATTAGACACTGCTTCCACTTTCAAGTGGGTTATTGCGCAATGCATAAAAGTGCAGAGAAAACATATCTCACCATAAAACTGTGAAATAAAGTGCTGATTTTAGTTGGACACTACAGTAGGATTATTTGATACACATCTTTGTTCATAAAACGGAGCTGACTGCAATCTCTTTAAATAACAGCTATTTGTTCCATATGTGTGTTCTGTAAACAGTTTGGATACCTCTTTTGAAGGCTTAAAATGCAGTATACTATGATATTGAAGGATGGAAACAGAAAACCACATTACTAAGGGGTGAACGCAAAGAAGCCCTTTAAATAGCCAGCAGTGGAGTATTATCCTTGTGGATAAACGGATGGTCCAAGTTGTATCTGTTGAAGCATGACTACAGACACTTTTAAGAATATACATGTTTGCATATGAGTATATACATGTGTATTTATGCCTCCCCCTTTTATTCACATGTTTTTGAATTTAATTATTAAAGTCTGCCTTCTACATGGGTAGCCATCCTCTGGTAAGTGAGTCCTTACCTGGCCTGGAATAGCCAAGTGATCAGTTCTGTTTGTTCTAGTTTGTTAATTGACAGGAAAAGGTGTAATTCAGTTTATAGGAGGGGAAGGCCAGGTTATTTGGGTGGCCGTGGAGGGGTCAGAATGGTGAAGCAGCCACCTGTAGGGCTATTTGAGGAAGGAGGCTGCTCTGGAAATAGTTTCCTGACAGTGATGTTAGCATCTACTTGGACTGTTTCCAAAGGGACAAGATAGACCGGAAACACAAAGCACATACACCCGACTGACAGCGGGGTTATTATGGCAGCCTCCAACTCATGCAGTGCAGATTTTTGTCCACTAGAGACTGATCTCTGCCCAGTAAACATGTGGCTTAAGGCTTCACAGTTTAGACTTGAACTATGGTCTCAGAGGTGAGAAGCTAGCATTTCATCCGCTAAGCCATTTAGCCTTTTCCTTTGAAGGAAGATTGATTTTAAAAAAGCTATTAACCTTCAGTGATTTATCTCATCAGATCATCTTCATTTTCTTCTTATAATAAGACTATATTATATAGTTTTATTCTTCAGTTAATTCAACGAGACGATCTGAAAGGGAAATACATGAGAAACATAAAGAAGGCAGAGATAATAGAAAATTATCAGCAACACTGAAATGAAAATGTTAAGAGGAAAAACAAAAGAAACTGAGCAAATGTTATCGCATCTCTCAGAGCTACAATCCTGTAAGACATAACGGTTCGGTGTAACCCAGTTTTATGGAAAAACTTTCCGTGTGTCACATTGATTCTAGGGCCATCCACCATGCTAATGACATAGGCACTCCTGTCTTTTTTCTGGTGAAAAGACAAAGGGGACACGTTTCATTTTTCACAGTGACTAAAATAAAAGCTAAGGAACCAGTGGTAATTAATTCACATTGAGTATATTTTCAGAGGTGCACAAGAAACAGCAATTTTCAAGGAAATTGCATTAAAACACATTCTGTTCTGAGCCTGAAATTAGACATTTTATCTATTTTTAGTGAAAAATGTGAAAAATGTGTTAAACAGTAACCTGCTCTGCTGCCTTGTCCCGAATTCCTTTAACGTGAACTAAAAAATCGGTCGCTTCCCGTACTGAATCATGTTTGATTTATTGCATTATATTGATTGAGTTTCTACTTTGGAAAAAGTGTTACATTTTGTGAATAATGTGTTAGCATTAATGACTTTAATTCATTCTCCATAACTTTATGACAGACACTAATTTACATTTCTTCTGGAGTACCTGATAGCAAAGGAAGTTCTGGCATTTTAATTTTTTTTCATGTATACCACCAGGCTGGGCATGAATGGAGAATGTATTAGGAAAGTATCTGCTTTGAGGGGTGTGGGCTCCCCTCACCCCCACCCCGCTGTGTCCCACCCCTGAAACTCAGGTATGTACATTGACAGTCAAACTAAAGGCTATGATAACATTTCAATATTTGAAGAAGCTAAGCAACAATAGCCATAGGTCTCTACCATTTCGTGGGCTTATTTAATACCCATGGTTGAAATTCCTTTTGTTTCAGGGCACTGTTAGTTTATTTAAGTTGGTGTTTGGGCAGGTGAGGCTAGTTCAATCTGGCAAGTTCTGACAACTTGACTCTAAAGAAATTGAAGAAGCTTAGCCTGTCAAGCTCTTGTTCTCTGTTTGCTGAACTGGTCAGTAAGGATACCAAGAAAGAAGATTTAAAACTGCAAAATAAAGGCTAGAAAAATATTTGCAGTAATGATGTCACTTTTGTCTGTGTTTTTTGAGCAAATGACAGTGATGGTGAGGTAATTCTTTGGTCGCTGGTTATAAATTCCCCTCCTAACTGTTTCAAAGTATGTAATGACTAGAGTTTATAATATTCTTTCTCTAATTTTCCAGTACTGTTTTAATTTCCTCACCCCACTTTAGTTAAATACAAAGACACCTCTTAATTGCTTTTTCTTATCTGGATTAACTCTGGGATTGATATTTGCAAAATGAATTTTCATTGGATTTTGTACAGCAGGGCTGGTATTAAAGGTGAAGGAAATAACAAGGAGATAAAAGCAGTGATTCATGAAACTCGTGTGGTTCGGCTTTGAGAAACAGAAAATGTTTGACTCTAAGAAAGGGGGAAAAAGAAGGAGGTGACTGCTGCCCCTTACTGTCAGCTTTGGTCCAACTGAAGTTCTAGGACAGAGTTCTGGGTTGCAATCTGTTGTTCGTCTGTCTCTTATCTTGACTCCTTGGTGTGCAGAATTCTGTCACTTCTGCCACTCTCCTATCCCCACCCCAAGCCCACTGAAATACCTGTTCCCACCGGACTTCCTCAGTGTGATACTTTCCATTATGATATCAAAACCACAGTTTTCTAGTGCCTCTTGGTTATTTCCTTTACCTCATCGACCAGGAAAAAGGAGGAGAAAAGATAATAAGCAAAAAAAGAAAAAGAAAAAGAAAAACACAGAAAAAACCCCAGAAATTATCAATTGCTCTAGATCTCCGAACTTTAGAAAACTCTGGAATAATGTTTGGGATAGTAGGGTCTTTTAGATTTGGCTATTTATTAAAAAAAATTTTTTTTAACATTTATTTATTTTTAAGAGACAGAGTGAGACAGAGCATGAGTGGGGGAGGGGCAGAGAGAGAGAGAGAGAGAGAGATGGGGGACTCAGAATCTGAAGCAGTCTCCAGGCTCTGAGCTGTCCCCACAGAACCTGATGTGGGGCTTGGACTCACAGACTGCAAGATCATGACCTGAGCCGAAGTCGCACATTTAACCATTTGAGCCACCCAGGTGCCCCAAGATTTGGCTCTTTATGATAAAGCATCCTATCAAAAAATCTTTAGGTTACCCTTTCCTACAAAATTCATATTTTCTTGTATGTTCAAATTCCTCTGTAATATAGAAAAATGCAATAGTGAAAATAGTTATAGCAAATAAAATAATAATTAGTTGGGCTTTATCGACATAGCCTAACATGATCTCCCATTCTAGGCATAAAATGACATGTCATAATCAAAATATTAAAGTATATTAGAAGTTAGTGAAAAGGTACAGAATGAAACCAAAAAGATGAACAGTTCTCCGTTTTGCCATATTGACCAAAGTCGTATTTCTTACTCCTCTCCATTTACATCCATCAAAATATTGCAGTAGATTTAAAAAGAGAGTGAGCCTCAGTTGAGGAGAGATCCTACTCATTTTAAAGTCTAAACAGAACCAGCAATAAAGATAGAAAATTAAGATCTGAGGGTTACAGTGTCTCAAATCAAACATACTCCAAACCTGCCACAGTCATCTACTTGGTGAAATGGTACAGGATTTTGATGGGCAAAGGTAATAATGGCTTAGAGTCTTTGTGCTATTTCTAAGTGGTTTCTTCCCCAATCCATATATAAAAGGAAACTTCAGTTCCTTGTGGAGCTCTGAATTCTTGGGCTTAGATCTGATCCTTTCACCCTACTCATTTCTTCCTCTGCACAGCCACCTGGTGTCCATTTCCACAGCTTCTGATAGCATTGCTTATTTTATGCCTTGGATCTCTCCCCAGTTGTCTTCATGCTGTGATCACTGTTCTTCATAGGTAGTGATTCATCATTCTTAAATCTCCATCGTTCTTGCAACCTGCCTTAGACCACTGGGTTATGTATTATCCCTTCCGACTTTACCCAGGTCCAAATGCAGCTGCTCTGCAGGCTGTGTTCTAGTAGGATTTGCACCCAGTACTGCAAGGACAGTCCCTATAGTAAATGGCTGTGACTATGCAGTATCAATGGTTTGGAAGGGACTGACTCCACCAAAGAGTAGGTACTGAAAATATTTGTAAACTAAGTTTTAATAATTCTTTAATTAAGCTGTTAGGTTAGATGTTAAGAGGTGCTTACATTTGCCAAAAACTGTGGCAGGATTATTTTTGGAATCTCTGAGCACAATATGCTACAGTAGTGTTTCCATAGAATTCAGCTCCTTTCCCCTGCCCCCATCTGGTGCTGCATACATCTTAGAGGAGCCTCTACTATTTAACTGCCATGTGAAAATTCATGTAACTGTTCTTGGCAGAGTCATGATCCCACTGGTTAAACCCACTACGTATGTTAAACAGCATTGAACCAAACTCATTTGAGCAAAAAATGGAAGACAGAACCTGTTTCGAGTCATTTTTCATTTCTCTTCTGAAAACCAGCATGTGATTTTGAGAATGCAGAATGATTAATTTGGAACCACAAAGAATAGAAAGTAACATAGTTCCAGTTAATTGTTTTTTCTCTTAAAGGGGATTAATAAATAGACTGTGCTTACCATAAACTGGAAAGGTGGAAACAATAAACCAAAAAACTCTCCATTTACTTGATTGTCTATCTTCTTTTATGATTGTGTGTTGGTCCATTCAGGCTGCTGTAACAAAATACAAGAATGAATGGCTTAAAAACAGCGGAAATTTACTGCTCACAGTTCTTGAGGCTGAGATTCCAAGATCATGATGCCAGGATGTTTGAGTGAGGGCTCTCTTCCTGTGTCAAACTCATGGCAGAAGGGGCAGCGGAGCTCTCTGGAGTCTCTTTTGTTAGAGAACTTAATCTCATCTCATTTATGAACATTCCATCTTCATGACCTAATCCCTCTCCAAAGGTCCTACCTTCTAATACTACCACCCTTGGGGGTTAGGATTTCAACATATGAATTTTAGGGACTTATAAAAATTTGTACCATAGCATATTGAAAGTTAATATTGAATCATTTTTAATTAAATGACTCTTCCACACTATTCCTCATTCTACTTCCTACTAATAATTGGTGCTTATTGGTATATTTTCCATGTTGAGCCATAATTTTTACATTTGTTTCCAGCCAGAGTTCTGAAGGGCAACATTTTTAATGCCTGAATCAATGAAGTAGGCAGTCATTCAAAAAGTATGTGTTGAACACTTACCATGTTCCAAGCAGTACTCTGTTTGGGTGATACCCATTTTTTTTTAAGTTTATTTATTTATTTTGAGAGAGACAGCACAAGTCAGGGAGGAGCAGGGGGATGGAACAGAGGATCTGAAGTGTACTCTGTGCTGACAACAGAGAGCCCAATGCTGGACTCAAACTCAAAAAGAGATCATGAGCTGAGCCCATGACCTGAGCCAAAGTCAGATGCTTAATGGACTGAGCCACCCAGTTGCCCTGGTGATACCCATTGTTAAAGTCAGAGACACATCCAATCACTGTGTTTAGTATTGTCTCTAGATCCTATTAAACATAATTTTTGGGTCATTTATCTCTGCCTCTGCCAGATTGAAGTTTCTTCTAGACTCTTGAAAGAATTTCAGAACTAATATTTTCTTTCAAATTTCTTGAACATTTCGTATCTTGTTTGAAGTTGTAGCATTTTGGAAGCCAAGTATGAGTTTTGCTCAGAAGGCAGCAAGGTAGTTTCTGCAGTTTTAATAAGCATTTAATAGGCATTGGGAGATCCAGTTAACTCTAGATGGGAAATGGACAGTATGAATGAAACATATGCAATATGATAGAGAGCAAAAGCTAATCCAGGTAGCCAAGGTACATGCTTGTACATTTTCCCAGTAACAGTCCAGTTAGACTTGAGAGCTCTTCTCCCCAGCAAGGTGATGCCAACTGACCCAATTTATAGATTGGACCCCACTTGGTCTGATAGTTGAGTTTAGCTTTATCTTTAAGTTATGCTCCTATGTTCAATTCCCAGCTTCCAACAAGGATGATTCTTAGCTCTCACACTTATAATGCAAACTGGCCATGCTTGAAATGAAAGCTTATTGATGGAAATTAAGAATTGCTTATGGCAGCACAAAAACCCATACTTAAAGACAGGTGCAAATAAATGATGATATAAGAGCTTGGTGAGTTTCACTGGTTACCAGAAACAGCTCTGCAAATATTGCCCGTGGGAGTTTATTTTTCACCTGGCCTTTACCTGTTCTTTTAGGGGCATGGAAAGTGAACATTAGGTTAAGAGAAATAATAAAAAAAGAAAACAAAATTGTAAACTCAATTAATTAAAGGCTTGTCTTCAACTGTAAGTGACAGATGTGTTTGTACAGGGTAATTTTGTCCTGGTTACAAAGGCATCAGTGCAATATTCTGCCTGGGTTTTCAGCGGTCTCTCAGAGTGAATTCTTAAGTGCTCAGCACACAAATGAGATGTGCAGTTTTCAGTGTAGTTTCCAATCAAATGTTTAAACTTGATGTGTAAAAATAACCTTATCAGAGTAATTTTTTCCCCTCAACAAAATAAAGTAAAAGAACTTAACTATGAAATAATAGTAAGGTCACCACAATCAGAGAATTAAGCATCATTGCTTTTGATTAGGTTCTAGCCTTTTTACAAATGGAAAAACAAATGCCTTAGAATATCATATATTATGTTTCCCCCTAACTGATTCTTATCTACTTAGAAATCTAGAATTCTGGTAGTTTTTCTTCTTGCTTTTCTAGCTTCCATTCTTTAAATCCCTTTACAGTGTTTTCACCCTTCCAGAATTTTCCACCTTCCACTTGCTTGGCTCAGCCTATGCTTTCTAATTGGAGATCTTATCATATTGTAATCCCCTCTCATAGAATATGATCACCATCCAAACACCAACATGCACCTCCCCATCCCACAGGTGCCCTTTGGCTGCTGTGGCTCTGACTCTGTTGACCTTGTTCCACCTTCTTCACTTTTGACCTTTTTCCACTTTCTATGCAACACCTCCTTCTTGCCAGACTGTGGTTCATTTATACTTCCTTCCTTCATTGTCTTCTTTTTCTTCTTACCTTCTCATTCACGATATAATGCACTATTTTCTGGTTCTACCCAGCCACTTTACAGAAACCTTTTTTTTTTTAAGTTACTGATGACCCCATTGTCAAATCCAATAACACCTACACAGTTTTTGACAATTTTGAACATTTATCCTTCTAGTTCTTTCCTTTTTTTTTGACCTTCTAACTCCACAATACTTTCTCCTTGTTCTTTCCCTAATTCTAAAATGCTGACAGTGATTTGCCAACAAACTCTAACAACCATCTCTCTGGGGGAAAAAAGAAACCATGAGAATGCTAATGTGTAATGATTTCTGATGTCCATGGTGTAGATGCTCTCATCATGGTCCATTTCAGGCTACCACATGACATCACTGAATGCTGAACTAAGGAGTGGTGTGAAGCATTGTTTGTCTTCCAATGGTACAAGCTATTTCCAGCATACCACGACTCTGGGTAGCCTGTCCCTCAAAAAGAGTTCTCCAGAGGTGTAGTTTCCAAATTGGAGTGAATGTATTCCATGGGTCCTGCAAGATAATCTGTTGGGGTGTAGAAAGAGTGTATTAGAAATTCTATTTATACTTAAATTTTACCATATCTTTTTCAAATTTCTATTTTATGTGGGCTTTATTACATATATACTACATTAGTAGAGTATATGTATACTATTTATATATGTGTGTGAGTGTGTGTAAATAGCATTTATTGGAGTCTTACTATGTACCAGGCCTATGTTAGGTTATTTAAGTCTTACTACAGTCTTACAAGATAATTGCTGAAGTTCAGAAGAGTGAAGTAATTAGCTCAAGGTGAAGTATGATTTAAAAGTAAGTAAATATATTAATGGTATATCCTTATTTTTAAAAAACTGGTGAGTTAAGCAATCAAAACTTTTTGGAGGTTGTGATCTAAAGCTTGACTTGCTTTTCATTCTATTTACTCCTACCAGATTACTTCACATACACTGATGGTTTCAACAACCATTCATAAGCATTTGATTTCAATTTTTTTTCTCCAGCCCTGTAGAGTTTCAGACCTAAATTTTTAAAGCCTTCTGGTAGCCCAATATGTTGAAGACATAATGAGAAGACTTCAGGGCTCATGTATTGAGTTTTTGCTCGTATAATTGATTCTAATTAAAAAGAAAGTTAAATTTCCAGAAAAATGTCAAAAACGTAACATTAAAAGATATCACTTGTTATAATATATATTTATGAAAAACTATTTTGTAGGGATCTCAAATGTGAAATACATTTTGGACATCAGTTTCCTTACCTATAAAGCAAAAAAATTGAACTTGGGTGGCTCCCTTGAAACTCTTCTTGTCTTTGATTCCTAGTAATACCCCATGCTATTAGTGTTTTCAGTGTAAAGTGATGCTTCTACCTAACTTACCAATCAATAGCAATTTACTGGTTTGTGGACTTATGTACTTAATAAATGGAATTTTGATTTTTCTTAACATTAAACTAACTCCTTTAAAAACAGATACATGTATCTGTTCCAGACATGACCTCTGACTTTTGACTTGGAAATGACTCTTAATTTCAAGGTAATAGGTCTCAAATGAGAGATTATTTAAATATATCTCAGCAAATATCCAGATTGACAGGTCTCCAAGACAATTTATAGTAAGCTATTTAGGAAAGAATGCAGTATGCCCTTTGCACTTATTTTAAGACTTAAGGAAAATCTGGGTCTGTAAAACATTTGGTGATTGCTGAGCTTTTGACACTTACCTGAAAACGTTATTATATGATTGGTGTAGTTTTAAAATGACAAAAAAATATTAAAATGTAAATGGGCAGGAGGAACATAATACTGAGTGCTTATTTCACAATCTCTTTTAAGAGATCTAACTAATGTACTATGGTTTTTCTTATGATAGCGCTTTTCTTTCCTCTTCTTTACTCTCAGTCCTCCTACTTTTAAAATAAAATAAGGTTTCTTATTTAGAAGAAGAACATTTATGTCTCCAGCAAAGATGATTTTAGAAATAGGGAGAAAGTAAGATTTTATTTATATCTTGATGGGTACTAATTTATAAGATTTTGAAAAAAAAATAAGTTCCATAATTTCTTAATTTTCATTTCATAATGTAAAAAACAGAGTAAAAATGGTCATGTTTCTAGATAATGTTTGATCCTTGCAGATTTTCTCACTTCAAAATAAATTGAAAATTTTCTTCATTGATATATCTGAACTTTATGAGGCACTAATATGAATTAATTTCTCATTCCCTCTAGGTGAAGCCTATTATATTTCTTAGGTTATTTTTTAGTCAACAATTTAGGCAAATTCAGTTGGCTGTAAAATTGAGAGAATCCTTTTAGCTTTTGAGATGTACTCATATACACAGAAGATAAAGAAAATGTTTGCTTTAAAAATGATATTCTCATGATATTATGCCTAATTATACTGGGTCATTTCTGAACATATGTTTGCAATTACCAATGCTTACTGTCCACCTCCTACAGAAGTTACTATTTGTTCCGCATTCCCAGTTTATCCATTTATAAAAGAGGGAAAATGAGGGTTATAAGAGAGCTATAAAGGGATATCCAGGGATGCTTAAGGAAGATCTTAAAATTCCATTGCCTTTGTTTGCCACTAGAGCTGTGTGAAAGTTAATATTTTTAGTCCACAGAGATTTATGCAAATTATTTTTAAAGTCCTAGTCATGGAGGTCATATCCCTTGAGTGTCATCAGAAGTTCTGGTTTGTATTTGCTGGAATTCCCAGAGCTAAAATAATAAAAAATGGCTGAAAGATATCATGGAGATTTTGCATTCAGAAGATCTCTTTCTTAGAAGCAGGAAGACTAATTTGATAGCTATCTTTTGTTTGTTTTTAACTTATAAGAGTAGTATTTTTTCATTTGAAAATATTAAACAAGATAGAAGTTTATAAAGTAAGTACCAGTAGTTCCATACATCAACCACTAGAGTTAACCAGTGTTAATAGTTTTTTTTAAACAAAAATAGGATTTATCTACACTTGTTGCATAGCTTGCTTTTATTTACTTAAGAAGAGATCACTGACATCTTTTCAGGCATATGCATAGACATCATACCTAGTATATATTTATGTGCTCCTCTATAGCAGGATGTTTAGATTATTTCTAATTTGAGACCGTTACTAACTATAATAAACATTTTTGTTTTTATACCTTAATGCTTTCATGCTGCTATTTCTGAAGGCGTGGCTACCAGAAATAGTGTTGTTTGGCTTATTTAACAACTTACAGGTGCTGTTATGGAAGGACCTTATAAAACTTTCTGACAATAAGATTTGATCTGTGCAAATAGAAAAATCCTGGATTGGAGACTTGATCTTCAAAACAAGGAGTGTTCATGTTTTTGTTCATTGGGTTTAACTGTCTGACAATCAACATCCAACTTTGTGAACTAAGGCAGTACATATCTGTGAAAATGAAAACTACTGAATCACTTATGCAAGTTTAATTTGGGTTTATGAATATTTTTTAACATCACTCAAAAGGAAACTATAAATAATCTTCCTTGAGTATAATCTTTCTCTTAAGGAAAATAATACACACCTCACAGATTGGGTATGTTATTGCCTGCTGCCATTCCTGATTTATATCAGTGCTGTTCTGCATTTTTATATTCTGTAGAATACTTTGTGAGTTCATAAATTTGCATTGGCACATCTCCACGTTTTTCACAGGTAGTGGACATACTGCCCCAAGGCAAATGGGCACAAATAAACCATAGAGAAATTAGTGTAAGGTTTAGGGGGAAGTAATATCACTGAGAACAAAAGCTCTTCTGTTCTGGGCTGATTCTGTTGCCCCCAGTCTATTCAGGAGTACAAAAATTGCTTTTCAGCTTTTCCTTCCTATGCTTTAGGCCAAAGAGACTATTTACTCTGTTGCTTCACCTGCTGGTTTAATATAAGAAGAGTTGAAGAATCTCAGGGACAAAAGAATTTGTTTAATACCAATAGCAGCTGTGATTTTGCTACTTGGGTCCTGAAAGTTGGAAAGTTCTTGGCTAGAAATAAGTCCTGATGACTTTTCATGCCCTTTTCTAGGGAATTGTTCCATTACACTGATGCTCTGATGTCCTTCTAAATTTGCAAGGATGCAAGCAAGACTCTTGTGGCCTGGTCACACTCAGAGAAATGTTTACATGTATGTAATATCTGTTGTTAATGTCATTTAGTTGTTCATTTTAGACTTTTCAGAAAGCTCAGAGCCTGGAGTCGGCTTCAGATTCTGTGTTTCCTTCTCTCTCGGCCCATCCCCAGCTCATTCTCTGTCGCTCTCTCTCTCAAAATAAAAGACATAAAAAAGAGTATTGTAATAGTTTCAAACTACTTTCTCTGCCTTTATCCAGTCTCCATGGTTACTGAATGCTCTTTATACAGAACTAGTTGGTCATATTTTTCTCTTGTTTCTTCCCATGATTCCTTTTTGCCCAAAGGATAAAGTTCAAACAGTTCAAAGTTGTGGCAGTTGAGGCCTGCCATGATCTCAATTCTCTCCCAGGTTTTCCATTCAAAAATACCCCTTTGGCTCAGAAGCTTCAGTCATGAGAAATTGCTCTGTTTTCCCCAGAACTCTCTAGAATTGAAACTTCTCCATACAGCCTTTCCTATATACTTCTCATTTGGATTACTTTTCTTCATCCTAACATTCCCCTGGGGAATTGGTCACTCAGTCTTTTGTGCCCACCCTGTGTCTATGGGTATTTTAATTATAACAACTGTAATATCTTATTAAGTATATTTATTTAGAAGCCTGTTTTATATTTCTGGGCTGGAAGTGCTTCATCAACAGAAGTACACTACTTCATTTGTATATTACCATGTCTAGCATAAAGTAAGCAAGCAATGACTAATTGGCTAAATAATTAATGAGTAAATATTAATACCTTCATTGCAACCAAAGGGAAATCAGACCTAGTTATCAGAGTCATAAATAGGATTCTATGTATGCATGCTTGTCTTTTGCCTTTGACTTTTTCTAAAAAGGATTTAAGACAGTTAAAAACTTATGCACATTCTAACAAGATAATAAATGTGGACATTAGAACAAAATAAATTAAATGGAATTGTAGAATAAGAACTTTCAGTCCACTTTGGATTTAATTACAGGTAAATGAACCCATAGTTACACTGTTAGGAAGAGCAAGAGGTAGATAAGAAATTCTTTAAGGAGCCATCTGGGATTTTATAAAGAAGCTTTGGGTTTATTTAATAAAAGGATGGACATAGAAATTAGAATATTTTAGAATATTTTGAAGAGAAATGTCAGTGAAATCATATATATGGTACCCATGAAGTTATATAATGTTCTATTTGTATAGTTATTTATATATATATATGTTGTATATATAGTGTTATAGTAATATAGTTATTTATATATGTTATAGATATAGTGTGTGTGTATATATATACTATATATAATATATATAGTGTATATATAGTGTTAAATTTATCTGTTTCAGAGTCCATATATCTTAGAATAATGGCATCTTGTTATTGATGGAGTCCTAAAAATATACATGCATTATCATTGAATATTAAACTATGGTTCATACTATATAAGAGATTCTTAGGAATGTTTAGCTTAAAATTTGAAACTTCTATTCTGGAGGCTTGCTGTCAAGTAGAGCGTAAAGGACAAGCTAGACATCTATTAATTCAAGGAAATAATATTTCTCTTTGCACAGGGGAAAAACAAAAAATTGATTTGCTTTTCTTTGAAACAGTTTTAGCTAGTTATTCATAGTGTTTCACTGCTGTGTTTGCAAGACATTTAGTACCCTAGAAATTGGAAAGTCTAGAGACGCTTAGAGAAGAAGAAACTGTATGGAGTTTGAAGGGACATTTAAGAATGAAAGCCAACAGGGGCACCTGGGTGGAGCTGGTTAAGCATTCGACTTTGGCTCAGATCATGATCTCACAGTTTGTGAGTTTGAGCCCCACATTCGGCTCCGTGGTGACAGCATGGAGCCCGTTTGAGTTCTGTGTCTCCCTCTCTGTCTGACCCTCCCCTGTCCCTGCTCGCTCGCTCTCTCTCCCTCTCTCAAAAATAAATATTAAAAAAAAGAAACCATCAGATTATTATAAAACACAGTTCTTTGTATTTTATACACACAAAAAAGGTTTGTTATAATGACATCTCCAAATGATCTGGATTTAATATATAAAGCTTAGAAAAAGTGTGGAATACATAAGTTCTAGTTATAAACTTTAATCACATTCTACACACTTAGCTAAGTTGTGGTAAGTTAAAGATTAGTTAAAATTTATCATGATAGGTGATTATCTGATTTGCATATACCCTTATTAAAATACTATTAATTTTATTGACTCTCAGGTAGCAGAAAGATACATATTTTATGGAGGTATAATAACTGCCTCCAGAAGAGTTGATCAACCACATTTATCCAGTTCATGCATTTCGGAATTGAAGGGAGATACAACATTAAGTGACACTCTTATAAAAAAAAACCCTCCAATTAAATTTAAGGTAAATATCTAGTATTTTAAGAACTCATGTTTCCTTAGAAGTATCACTAAACCAGTTTCTTGGTTGGGAGTTAAGAATGATGGATAATATATATTCCATTTTCATCTTAGAAAGTGAAAATCTCTGGTGAGATCTGTTCATCAGGCGATCATCAGAGTTTCCATCTTTTAAGAAAAATGTGTTTCAGGGCACCTGGGTGGCTCAGTCTTTAAGCATCTGACTTCGGCTCAGGTCATGATCTCATGGTTCTTGAGTTCGAGTTCCACATTTGATGAGCTTGAGGCCCCCTTCGGGTAAACACGAGCCCTTCTTCAGGTGAGCTCGAGCCTAGCAAGGGGTGACTTTGAGCCTCGCTTTGAGTGAGCATGAGTCCCATATTGGGTGAGCTCGTACTCCACATTGGAGAGCATGAGCCCCACTTCTGGTGAGGTGAGCCCCGCATTGGGTGAGCTTGAGCCCTGCATTATGTGAGCACAAGTCCCGCTTGGGGTGAACACAAGCCATGCTTTTGGTGAGCCCTGCTTCTCTCTGTCTCTCTCTCTTCCTCTTCCTCTCTCTCTGTCTCAAAAAATGTTTTCTCCTTCAACATTTTGAGTTATAGAGCTTTAATATTCACTCAGCTGTGGGAAAAGGAAATGAGAAACATATGACCAATTTATTTTCAATTTATTTTAACAGTGTGAGCAAAAGAGGGTTTTTAATTAGGAGTCTTCAAGGAAACTCCATCCTCAGAATTCTTCAGTGGGTCACGAAGCTGAGATTTCCTCCACTGAACTCTCACGGGGCTGTCAGGTTCCAGGTGTAGATAATCACCTACCTTCTTTTTTCCAATATCTTCCCCTGCTTGTCATCTCTTTTTATATGTACTAGAGATGAGGAGGAGAGAGGAGTTTGGTAGAGGCAAAGACCTGGAGATGGGAAGGAGGAACTCAATCCTACACTGAATTTTTACAGAGGAACTATGTGTGTTGGATAAGATTTATTCAGGCATAAAGTATAGTGCTGTTTGTCATGAATTCAATGTTAATTAATCAACGTATATTAAACAAGGTATCTTTTTTGATGTTTATTTATTTTTGGGAGAGGAAGGGAGGGCAGAGAGAGAGAGGGAGACACAGAACCTGAAACAGGCTCCAGGCTCAGCTGTCAGCATAGACCCCGACATGGGGCTCGAACTCACAAACCATGAGATCATGACCTGAGCCAAAGTCAGAGGCTTAACTGTCTGAGCCACCCAGGCACCCCTTAAATAAGGTATCTTTAAATATAAATATATAAAACTGGGTTATGTATTGAGGGTTGGTAAAACTGTTGTGATTAGAGGCTTACAGGATATTGCCTAGGAGCACTGGTTCAGTATTTGCTAATTCAGCATTTTCAGTGACATTATAGAGCATCATTCCCATGAATAATGAAAATAAACTATACTTGTATATATATGTATATACAGTACATCTACATCCGTTCCGAAAAATAAAACATCAACACCTTTGAAGCTCCTTATATGCTGCTTCTAGATTACACTGCCCTGAGTCCTTTCTCTCCCTTAAGTTAATCACTGTCTTGAATTTTAAGAGAAGCATTTCTTATTTTTCTTTTTTGCTTTATGTTGTATATAAGTAATTCTAAAAGAGGTTTGTATAGTCATGTTTTTGAGCTCCATATAAATGGTATCAAGCAGGGAGCATGGGTGACTTGGGTGGCTGACTCGGTTTTAGCTCAGGTCATGATCTCATGGTTTGTGAGTTCGGGTCCTGTGTTGGGCTCTGTGCTGACAGTGCAGGGCCTGCTTTGGATTCTCGCTCTCCCTCTTTTCTCTGCCTCTGTCTCTCTCTCTTTCTGTCTCTCACTCCCAAAATAAATAAACTAAAAAAAAATGGTATCAAACAGTATAAATCTTCTGCATCTTCCTTTCCCCCTCTGTCCAGCTTTGTTGAGATTATTGATAAATAACATTGTACAAGTTTAAGGTGATGATTCTATATACATACGTATTGTGAAATAATTACTACAATAAATTTAGTTAACACTTCTGTTACCTCATATAATTACCACTTTGTGTGTGTGTGTGTGTGTGTGTGTGTGTGTGGTAAGAATATTTAAGATTTACTTTCTTACTAACTTTCAAGTATACAGTACATTATTATTAACTGTGGTCACCAGGCTGTACACTACATCCTTAGGATTTATTCATCTTATGGCTGGAAGCTTGTACCCATTGACCAACATCTCATTTCTCCCATCCCCAGCCCCTAGCAACCACCATTCTACTCTGTGTTTCTATGAGTTCACCTTTTTCAGATTCTACATATAAGGGAGATTATGCAGTATTTGTCTTTCTTAGATTGATTTCACTTAACATAATGTCTTCAAGATCCATCCATGTTGTTTCAAATGGCAGGATAATATTCCATTGTATGTATATACTACATTTCCTTTGTCCATTCATCCATTGATGGGTATTTAGGTTGTTTCCATGTCTTGGCTATTGTGCATATACTGGATCTTCTTTTTTCCCACTTGAAATTATGTCTGTAAGATTTCATAGTGTATTGTATAACTAGAGTTACTAATTTTCACGGCTGTAAAGAATTCTATTTGTATGCGGAAGACACAACATTTATGCATTTTCCTATTGCGATGTTTAATTTTATGTACACTTGACTGGGCCACAGAATATTCAGACATTGGGTCAAAAATTATACTGGGCATGTTTTTGAAAGTGTTCCTGGATGATATTAGCATTTGAATCAGATTGTCCTCAGTACTGTGGGTAGGCTCATCTAATCAGTTAAATACCTGAATAGAACAAAAAGTCTGAGTAAGAGGGAACTCCTTGTACCTGTCTCCTGAGCTGGGAAACCCATTTTTTTTCTGCCTTTGGATTTTGATTTCTAGTCTATCAGCTTCAGACTGATTTTCATTCTGAATATATAATATTCAGAGAGTTGAATATAAGCTCTCCTGGGTCTTCAGCTTGCTGATTGTAGAGCTTGGGACTTCTCAGTCTCCATAATTACAGGAGCCAATTCCTTATATAATATATCTATTTATCTTTATCTATAGGTACAGATATCTATATAGATTCTGTTTGTTAGTCCTAATACACTTATTGGTGAACATGAACATGTGGGTAATTCTTAGTGTTTTTTAATGGTACAAACACTGCCTGTAAATATTTTTACAAAGGTCTCTGAGTACATGCTCAAGAGTTTTTCTAAGGTAGATATACTGAAATGAATATAACCATCTTAAGCTTTATAAGATAATGAGATGTTGTTTTCTCCAGTATTTGAATGAATTTCTGGTCCATTAGTATGAATAAGAATTTTTATTCTTGCAAAAACTTGGTATTGTCTCACTACTAACTTTTTTGTCAATATAGTAACCATAAAATTTTAGTTTTACTTTTCATTTACCTTATTTCCAAAAAGCTGAGCAAATTTTTTTAAGTGTATTTATTTTTTTTGAGAGAGAGAGAGAGTGTGAGTGAGCAAGCAGGGGAAAGGCAGAGAGGCAGAGAGAGAGAATCCCAAGCAGGCTCTGTACTGCCAGTGTGGAGCCCGACATGGGCTTGAACCCACAAACAATGAGATCATGACCTGAGCCCAAATCAAGAGTCGGACACCCAACAGAGTGAGCCATATACCTGCCCTGCTGAGCAAGTTTTCATATGCTTTTCATACCATTTGATTTCTTCTTAGTGAATTTTTTTAACCTAATTTTGCTTAGACACTTGTTTTTTTTTCCTTATGTATTTGTAGGAATTATTTTTACATTTTAAATACTGATAATTTGTTGGTTATATGATTTATAAACACCCACTCCAGTTATGGGTTTTATATTTTCACTTTTCTATAGTCTTTGGACAAACAAAAGTTCTCAGCTTGGTTTGGTTTGATTCTTCAATGTGGTTGAATTCATCTATATGCACCTTTATATTTGTCCTTTTTATGTCTTATTTAAGTAATCCATGTATACTTTGGAGTTATAAAGATAAACTCCTATGTTATGTTCTAAAGTTTCTCCTTCTTATTTAACATATGTCTATCTTTCACCTGAGATTGATTATTGTAAGTAGCATGACACAGTGATTCAATTTCGCTTTCCTAGATAGAATACTAATTGTCTGGGATATTTTATTTCATAACTCATCTTTTTTTCACTGATCTGCACTATTGTATATTAATTTCCCACATTCAGGTGATCTGTTTCTGGGCATTCTATTTTGTTTTATTGGCTCCTTTGTCTTTCTCAGAGCTGTATTAATTATTATAGCTATATCAATCTGATTGGATCAGGTTATGCTAGATGAGAAACAACCCTGAAAACTCAGTGATTTAGCACAACAGAAACTATGTTTTTTCCTCCTGTGAAAAATCTGTTGCCAGTTTGGAAAACTGACCAGAGTGGTTGTCCTTCATGAAATGACTTAACATTGTATCTTTATATAAACTCATGATTTCATGATCAATATGACAGAAGATAGCTTTGGAGTATCTAAGATTGAAATTAAATACGTCTGTCTAGAAATGTCACATTGCCTCTAGTAATTTTTCATTAGTCAAAACTGGTTTTATAGCCAACTATAACAGAAAGAAAGCATCGTGAATTTGCATAATTAATTTTATAATATTACAACAACCATTCATTACTTGAATAAATCTATATTGGTTATGATGTATTATTTTTCATAATTACCATTTCGCATTTTGTTTACTTGATTTTTCATCCATGTTATAATTGAATTGGCTTGGAATTTCCCTTTTAGGCTCATCATATTATCTTTATCTGGTTTTGATATCAAAGATATGCTGGCAAAATAAAATAATTCGAGAATTGTGCCTGCTTTTTCTCTTTTATGAATGAGTTGGTATCAGATTAAAATGATCTGTTCCCTGAATATTTTGTGGAGCATTCTTATGAAATAATCTAGGCCTAATTTTTTTTTTGCAGAAGATGTTTCAATTTCTTTAATGGTTTATGTGATTATTGAGTTTCTATTTCTTCTAGAGTCAGTTCCTTTGAATTATGTTTCTATAGGCATGTTTATGTTTCAAGTTTTATATTTAATGGCAGAAACTCATCTGTAATATTCTATTATTTATCGCATGTCTGCTGAATTTCTAATTATGTCTGTTTCATTCATATTATTGATTATTCTTTAAAAATTTTTTTTAATGTTTTTATTTATTTTTGAGAGCAAAAGAGAGAGAGCATGAGCAGGGGAGGGTCAGAGAGAGAGGGAGACAGAGAATCCAAAGACAGGCTCCAGGCTCTGAGCTAGCTGTCAGCAGAGCCTGACGCGGGGCTCGAACCCATGAACCGCGAGATCATGACCTGAACCTAAGCCAGACACTCAGTCAACTGAGCCACCCAGGCACCCCCATTGATTATTCTTATCATCTCTCTTGTTAAAGAGCTGTCAATTTTACTTGTCTTTCAAAAAGCCAATGGTTGATTCTTTGACTTTCTCTATTATGTCTTTACTTTTCATTTTATTAATATCTGCTCTTAAAATATTTTAAGGTTATTAGATCCATCAGTGTTTAGAATTTTAGTATCTTCTTAGTAAAGGAAGCCTTATTTTTATATAGAGACTTTATACTAGCAAGGCTTTTTGCCTTAAATTATATTTATTATAATAAAACAGCTACAAAATTGCCATTTGGTTAGTATTTTCTTGGAATATCTTTTCCATTACCTATCTTTCGATATCTCTGTATCTGTATGTTTCAATCATAATACATAAATTTTGTGGCCATACCCTGATAACCTTATTCTTTTAATTGAAGAATATAGTTCACTTATATTTACTGGGATTAATGATTCATAGAGATTATTTTTTTACCATCTTATTTTGTGTTTTTCTCACCAAAATTTTTTTTAAAATGTTTATTATTTACTTTTTCGAGAGAGAGAGAGCACGAGTGGGAGAGGGACAGAGAGAGAGGGAGACACAGAATCCTAAGAAGGCTCCAGGGTCTGAGCTGTCAGCACAAAACCTAACACGGGGCTCGAACCCATGAATCATGAGATCATGACTGGAGTCGAAGTCGGAAGCTTAACCGACAGAACCACCTCACTTTTCTTTTTTAAATTTTTCCTATGGTCTCTCTTCCTATAGTATTTGGATGGATTTTTTTTTCTTCTTTTTACCTTTCTACAATCTTGGATGTTATGTAGACTATGTATAGTCTTTTAGGTATTATTCTAAAAATTAAACAGAATATTTAGTACAGTCTAAAGTTAACTAACATCTTTGTTCTTCTCCCAAACAGTACAAGCAGCCTAGAAAAATTTATCCTAATCATCCCCTGACTTACCTACTATTTTGTTTATATTACAGTTTTCTCTTTGTTAGAAAAAAAAGTTCAACAGTATTAGTATTTTATTCAGTTCTTCTTTGTTAATCTCTATTGACATATTTACAGTTTTCTTTACTAGCATTACTTCTTACATTCTGTATCATTTTTCTGAGTCCCTAGTGCTTCTTATTGAAGAAGAACTTTTAGAAGTGTCCTTGTTGAGAACCTATGGGTGTTAAACTCTTCAGTTTTTGTTTGAAAGGGGTACTTTCATTTTACTCTCATTTTTCAAAGGAAATTTCACTGAGTATAGAATTCTGGATTGTTAGGTTTTCTCTAAACCCTTTAAAGATTTTTTCCATTATATTTTGCTCTTGTTCCCCTTCATAATTTAAGAAGTCAGCCAAATGGCGTACCTGGGTGGCTCAGTTGGTCAAGTGTCTGACTTTGGCTTAGGTCATGATCTTGCAGTTCATGAGTTCAAGCCCTGCATCAAGCTCTCTGGTGTCAGTGGGGAGTCTGCTTTGGATCCTCTCTCTCCTTTTCTCTCTGCCCCTCCCCACGTACTCTCTCTCTTTCTCTCTCTCTCTCAAAAATAAACATCTTTAAAATAAAAATAAAAAACAAATCAGCCATCCATCTTATTCATTTATTTGTAAACTGTTTTCTCTCTGGTTGCTTTTAAGATTTTATCTTTATCTTTGTTTTTTCAATTTTAAAACAATGAGTCTAGGTGTACATTCCTTTCAATATGTGCTAGTTATTATTCACAAAACTATTTCAAACTGATGATTCTTTGCCATTCATCAGCTGTGAGGAATTTTTATGACATTCCTATTATATCGTGTACTTTCTCCACTTAAAAAAAACTTCCTTAACACAAATTAGATACATGTTAGACCTTCTCATTCTATCTTATAGAACTTCTTTCTCATTTCCTTTTGCTCTCACTTTCTTCTCTGTACTATAGAATGGCTAGTTCTATAGTACTTCATTTTTTATATTCCAATGCTCTTATTCTCTTTTCAGCTATATCAAAGCTGATTACGGTACTTATTGAGCTTTTAAAAATTTTTGGTTAGTTTGGTTTTGTTTTCAAGATTTCTGTTTAGTTCCTTTTTAAATATCACAATCATTTCTGACAGTTTCTGGCTCATTATTCACACTGAATTCCATTTACGAAAGGTTAACTTAATCATGAATGCAGATATGCAAATCAATAGTCTACTCATAGTTTTATATCAACCACTGATTCCACTTTTTAAAGCATAAGTGAAATGCTTAACTGAGTGGAAACAAAGAAAATGTCTCCATCCTGGTATTCATTTCTGTTTTAGTTGTTCTTAATTATTTCTCTGTATACAATTATATTTTTGCCTGTGCTCGTCTATAAAATAATTGTTTCCTTGAATCATGACTTTTAATAGTTGAGAAACTTTTTAATTTTATAGTTGGAAATTTCTCAAAGTTCAGACTTTATTAAATATGTAGTCTAAATTGACTGTATTTCTGAAGTTTTGCTTCATTCCAATGCATTCTGCAAAATGTCTTTCACCAATTTATTATTGCCCTGGGAATGACTTCTATTTGTTTATGAGTTTCTTGAACCCTGTTTTGTATCTCTAATTTGATGCTTAATTCTGTGTCTGGTGTTTTTTTCTGTTGACCTGTAGTACTCTGTTCTAACTTTATTTAATTGGAAAATTAACCTATTGAATATTCTACTGAAAAGAAATTTTCCCTATTTAAATATATAGATGCTCTGGGAGCACCTGGGTGACTCTGTTGGTTAGATGTCCCACTTCAGCTCAGGTTATGATCTTGTGGTTTGTGCATTTGAACCCTGTGTCAGGCTCTGTACTGACAGCTAGAGCGTGTAGCCTGCTTCAAATTCTGTGTCTCCCTCTCTCTCTGCCCCCTGCCCCATGCACTCTGTCTCTCAGAAATACATAAATATTAAAAAAAGTTTAAACACAATTGACCTTTTGATACTTACTGTTTAATGCTATTAAATATCTTCCATGGCTCAGGCACATTAAATTTTATAATTCTTTTTCGAATCCTATCATGTAAGCTACATAAGATCTATGGTGTAGATGCCTTGCCAGTTCCTCAATGAGGTCAGTGTTATTCTATAAAGAAGCCCTTGAAATTCAAAATAACTTATTGATAAAAGTGGCCCCCAATCTGTCTTTTTATTCTGTCACTGCTATGTGCATCAAGTCAGATCTTTCCAACTAACATGGTCGCAAATCTTTACTAGGGTATAGTGCCAAATGCATTTATATACTGGCTGTAATCAAGGCACTAGCCTGACCACCAGTATGGATGGTGAAAAACTGACTCTGATGGTTAATTATGTGTGTTAACTTGACTGGATCACAGGGTACCCAGATTTTTGGCTAAATGTTATTTCTGGATGTGCCTGTGAGGGTTTCTGGATGAGATTAGCATTTGAATCAGGAAACTGAGTAAAGCAGATTGTTCTTCCCATTTGGTTGTGTACCATCCAATGCTTTGAGGGGTTAAATCGAACAAAAAGTAGAGGAAGAGAGAATTTTCTTTCTATCTCTGATTGGTTGAGCTGGAACATCAGTCTTTTCCTATCCTCAGATTGGGACTTACACTAGTGGCCCTTCCATTTTCAGAATTGCACCACTGGTTTTCCTGGGTTTCCAGCTTGCATATGGTAGACTCTGGGATGTCTTAGCCTCCATAATTACATGACCCAACTCCTTATCTTTCTGCATCCATATGTTGTATATGTATATAGAGATGATACATATACAAGTATAAAGATATTATATCTGTATCTATATATTCTATACAAATATCTATTATATATGTGGGTATGTATATATAATATATAGATACAGATAAGATAAAGAGATTTTATTATATTATTATAATATATTCTATTTCTTCTGTTTCTCTGGAAAACTCTGACTAATACACTGACCTAATCAGATCTCCTGTCTTGGGTAGAATGAAAGCCAAAACATGTGGGCTACCAGAGTTGATAATTGTCAAGCAATGTCCACACTGTGTCAGGGTCACTTACCCTAGTTATGGACCACCAATTAAATGTTAGGAGATTGACAAGGGCCTCAATATCTAGAGAAAAAAAATAACTAAAAATGGATGATTCTGATGCCAATGCTATTATTGACTTGTTGTGGGTTTGAGGAGCAGAAATAATGTGAAAAAAATCAGAATATCAACAACAGTAAGACAAATGCTAGCCATAACCTTCAAAGGTACTAAAGTCTATATATTTTTTTAATTTGTAAAATATTATTGTTTTATAATGATTGTAGTTTGTGAAAACAACATAACCTCCCTACTTCTCTTCATATAGATGGGTGGATAGAGAATAGCAGTCTCCTTTTCTTAAAGTTAATTAGTGGTCTATACTCACTGGTTGACAGGCTACCCTGTCACATGATATTGATGTTACTAGGCACTTGATCCTTTCAAACTCACCTCTTACTCATCTTTCCTCCACACTCACTTATTCTACCTTTTGACCTTTTGTTTTATTCTTGATTTAGAATTTCTTTTGCCTCTGCTTTTGGCCTATTGGTGAAACACTTAGACACTCTTGTGACACTACAGGCTAATAGAGCATGACGCATGACTACAAAGCATTTTGACACAAATCATGGAAACGTGAGGCATTATCATCAATAGAGAGTTTTAAAAAATCTATTTTTTATTTTTTATTTTTAGCACTGATAGGAGCAACAAAAGACCAGAATATAAGCTCATTTCATACTAATATGTTGGTGGTGTTTTTGAAGTGCATATTTTTCTTAAAGTGCATATTTAGAGGTCAGTCTGGATGGAGAAAACATACAAGATATAGTTATACATTCCATTACATAGGACAGGAAAAAATACCTGAGGACACTCGAATTGTTTCCCACAGAATTTCTCACATTTTTATCACTTCATGTTTATTTTAGGGCACAAATCTTCCCTTGGCACCAACAGAATATGTGGGTTGCTTGGGATGTGCTCCAGTCTGTCATATCACTTAGCTGTCACAGAAAGGCATTTTCTGCTAAGTCATAACAGACCCATAGGGCCATATTTTTAGTTCATATCTCTTTAAATGTACACATGTACTTGCTACTACTACCAACACTGCCTTAGCAGCCTGAGAAGAGAAACCTCTCAGTCAGGGTGGGAGTAAGGCTGGTACGCCCCATTGTCCAATTTGAAAGTCGAAAAATGGTGTTTGCAGACACTCTTTGGAAAACTGTGCATCTTTAGAGTCTGTGATGATGATATAAAAGATGGTAATAATAAGCCATGTTGATAAGGTGAGCCTGTGTATTCAGAATGTCCAGGATAATCAAAGTCATGATTCCATGGTTGGCAAATGTAATACTACCATTCAGTCATTAAAAGTCTCCCAGGTAAAAATGTTTCCCCAAAGGAGAATGTGTTAAGAAAATGATCTCCTAGGTTGCACATTATGATACTCTCTGGAAGATGTGCTTTGCATTTCTCATAGCACCAGAGGCTAGCTCTCTGTTATTCCTGGAAGACCGTGTTGCCTCTTTGGAGTGAAACTTGTGAGAGTGGTTCATGTTCCGCGTTGGAAGTCTGCTGCCCATGGGAAGGTGATTTTATCTTTTTAATCCTGTGCTCTGTGGAGTTTTTGAGAATAGAGTATAGTCGAGAAAAAGGGTAGGCAGTCAGGGCCTTGAGATGGTTTTGGCAAGGGCAGTACAGCAGTAAATGTTTTAGGGGAGGGATTTGTTTATGTTAGGAACAGTTTTCATTTGAACAAAAGGCCAGAACAGCTAAGAAGCAAAAAAAAAAAATCTTCGGGCATTTTAATAAACATCCCATGTTTTATTTTCCCTGGGCAAAATATAACAATAGTAGTCACACCCTCACCCCCATAATACTCCCTGGTTGTCCCCTACTTTCTTCCTAGGTGCCATTGATGTTGTGTAGGAATAATTGGATCAAATCTGTAGAACACTTTGAGCTTTGAGAGAAAGGCCCTCTGAAAATGCAAGATGTCATTATGCTGGTCTCTTATAGATATATTCAACCACAGATGTTTCCGTCTTAACTCAGTGCCCATCAATTTGTGATAGTTAAACTTTAGAAAACAGTTGGAGCTATCTGACAACTTCTAAAGGACTGCAAATCTATAGATCTTAGTGGGAGACAGAACAGTGGGATACTATGCCCAGGAAACCAAATATGTATTCTTTATTGTTCTTATTCCCTCCTCCACCTTGTTTTCTCTGGTTACCCTCTCCTTCTCAGCTATACCTCCAGTCCCCTTTCCATATGGTCCCAAGATCTCAAAAATATTTTTTTAATGTATTAAAGGAGGTATATTTATTAAAAGGGGTGGGTTTATTAAAAGGGTCCAAAGATAGATCATTGTCATCACTGCAGTATTTCTCCCTCATTTAGAAGCTGGCATGAAAGGCTTGATGTACAGAACAATATCATCTGCTCTAATGATCTGTAGACTGGAACCGGAGCTCAAAGGCTCCAGCCTTTCTGGCTCACACTGTGCGAGGGAAACGGCTGGTGCTCATGTTTTATTGGAAGGATGGGAACAAAGGATGTTAAGAGGACTACACAGGGGCCATGTGAGTCATAACAAGCCTTGTGAAATTGTTTCAACTCTTTTCCTCAACCTTAGCTGTTGTGACAAATGTGTCAAAGCTTTAGACAGGGAATACTGGATGCTGATGGAGCCTGGGTAGATGTAGAACAGGATTGTGCCTCCAAGTCAAGATATTGAAGCAGGAAGGAGAGAAAAAAGGAGAGTCTTTGTAGAAAGATAAGGTTACTGACATTTACACCTAAACTACCGAAGGATTGCTAGTTTAAGAAAATTTCATCTCTGGTCTGGAAGGCCACTTTGTCACAAACATTTCAATGTCTTTATATTTGTATTGGTGCCATTACAATTCATTGACCTGTGTTTGAAATATAAAAAACAACGGAGTCCTCAGAAAAACGTATTTACCTAAAACAGTGCAAGTAGTTCACTCTCAGGGTGTTCTTGCCTTTCCTAGGCCAGCTGTCATCAATCTGGAGATTTCATTTAGATTGTCTGTGAATGAGTATGTTTGGGTAAGTTGTGACTTCTCTGCAAGGGAACAAGATGTGCATTAAAGCCCACATGGCTTCCCTCTGGGGCATATATCTAGGGTTGCGCTCAAAGTGATCGCATAAGTGCCCTGAGTAAGTTGCCAATGTTTCTGCCGCCTACTATAAGGAGATTTCAAGTTCGCAAGCCTGAGAATTCTCCATGACTCTCCAGGAACACAGAGAGAAGTAAATATTGAGTTCTGCAGATGGCACCTTATTTTCTGCTCATTTCCCTTCAACTCACCAGTTAGTCAGTGAAAGAACACTAGTAGCCTTTGCCAGAGGGAGCAAAGGCCGCCACATGGCTGGGAACTGAGCTTAAAGTTTCATTGGCTTAAGCCGCAATGTATTTCTAAATTATCATCCAGCTTTAAGTGAAAGTTAAAGCAGAAATATGTTTCTAATGCAAGTAGCTGGATTTGGGCTGGCTTCAAAGGGGATACAGGTCAGAGTTTTGTTTCTGGGTTTGAGAGGCTGCTTCATCACCAGGAGATGATGAAGTGGGGACTCAAAAAGAACTAGATTCTTATTTTCTGTTACTGTACACAGTCTGATGGAAATTTGTATGTGTGTGTGTATGTATGCATTTATTTAAAACTTGCATCTGCAAAATGGGGAGAAGTGACCTTTATTGACCTCTTAAGAACACAGTAAGGCAGGTAGTTAATGTCTGCAAGTCCAAGGTAAGTAGCTGTTCAACCAAGAGGGTTTTCTTTATTACTATTATAATACCAATTGCAGAGTGGGCTCACACAAAATAATTGTTTTCTTTCCTGTCTAATGATACATTCTTAAAGCTCTTAGGGAGCCACTTTTATCACAGAGTTAACTGGAGTCCTGTTGATTACTCTTTGAAATTGAGTGCAAAAAGATTGCTAATATCCAGTGGGGAAACAGGTACTCTTAGACGCTGTTGGTGGGAGTGTAAATTGGAACGGCCTTTTTGGAGGACAATTTGGCAAATTCTATCAAAATTTTAAGTGCTCAAACCCCTTTAACCAAACAGTTTCACTGGTGGGTTTCTTTTGTAGAGAAAAACTTCCACATGGGCGTGGAGTAGCATGTACAGCAATGGTCATATGAGCTTTATTTTAGATAGAAAAATATTAGAAACCCTTAAATGTCTGTCAGTGAACACATGGGAGAACAGTGATGGTTCACCTGTACTGTGACCTCCTATACAGCAGAAGGAAAGAGTGAAGACCTTTTTTTAGTGATAAAGAGCTCTTCAGATATATATTTTAATGGAGAGAGAAAAAAAAGTGTCAGGTTCCTATTTATGTCACAAAAAATTATTTTTATGCGTACGTATATGTAAAGGTAGACAAAGTTTGGAAAGTTAGGGAATATATATACCAAACTGATGACATCTGAGAAGGAGAATGGAAAGAATACGAAAGCAGGAAGGTGACTTTTACTCTATATTTCCATATCTTTTGAGTTTTTGTAGGCTATAGACAACATACTTAGGTGTTTTTATACAAAAATAATAAGTAGTTTTGAGAGACTTTTCTTTTTGGACTGGAAAAAATCTAATTAGCTTCCTCTGCTTCAGGTGTTTTATCTAAAAATTGTCAAAATAGTTCTATAGTCTATCTCTGTTGTAGGTACCATCAGAACTGATGAATGGAAGAAGATCCAAAATTGTCAGGGGAAAGTCAAGTCTTGGATATATTGTATTTCTTTAGAGACTTCATTCTCCTCAATTACCATTTGTTTTCCATTTTGCCATTAGAGATCAAAGGGTGTAAGAATAAGAAAAGTATGGAGTGATATTTTTGAAAGTATATTCCACACAACACTTGCCTCAGAATGGATTGGAAGTCTTATTCAAAGCACAGTCTATAGGACTCCATTTTCTCTTTCTCTTTCTTAAAAGGAGACTATTTCCCTGTTAGGTGGTTTGGAATTGGGCTTACTCTTAGCTTCAGCAATGGGGCCTGATTGACATCAGCCAATCCACCTCACCTTCATCAGTTGATGAATTTAAAATAGTCAAACTTAAAATAATCAGCACATCACATTTCCCTGACCATAGCAAATGGTCCATGGTGGATATATGACTTAATTAGAGGCCAATAATTTTATTTGATGGTTGGAGAGAAGAAGCTTTCTCTCCTCTTTTGTGGTAAATAACAACTATCGGAGAGTGACTACCATTAGGCAAGCCCGCTTAAGGATGAAGCTGGCATAAGGAGGGATACAGAGATGAGTGAATTTCAGGGACTGGAATTATACTCTTGATGCCTGAAGCTCATGGTGCTTTTTTAGTTAAATGAGAATATAAACTCCTCTTATTGATTATATTAGTTTTGGTTAGTGTTACTTTGATTTGTAAGTGAAAGCATTCTGATAGACATAATATGGCTCACATTGTGAGAAGAGATGTAAAGTGCTGGTTCAGAATATGACTCTTAGTGTCAGAATGCTATGATTTGAATCCTGCTGTCACTTACTGGCTGTGTAATCCTGGGGAAGTAAAATAGAATTAATAATGGTACCTATTTCATAGTATCATAAATGTGATTTAATAAATTAATACATGTAAAATGCTTGACGCCGTGGCTGGCATGTAATAGTACCTAACAAATTATTAGTACATCAATAGTCAATGGATGAAAAAAAGAGTTGCATTTAGATAGATTTGGGGAATCTGTGTCAACCAAAGTAAAGATAGTTTCTCCACTGCAGACCTTAAAGCCTTCAAGATGCTAATGTGCATTGTGAATTTCCAAGACTGAGAAGCTGCATGTGCTATTATCCAAATTCATTTATCCATAGAAAACTTTTTTTTTCTGAAAAACAGCTCCAATGACTGACTAATCTTCTGCAGAATCTGCTTCCAGGAATATCGACTTTGAGAGAACATTAAATAAAATAGGACTCAGTGTGTCAGATGCCCAAGGGTCTATTGGTTTGGCTCCATTACAACTATGTCCTGTTTCTGCAACTGGAGATGTACACCTGAGGTATTTTGTCCTATGACCCCTGCAAAAGAGGGTCACTATCTAATATTCAATCTGGCTTTAAAAATGTATTTTTATTTGCAGCCAAAACTATGAGAAATTCAGGGCAGAATGCTTCTGATATTAATAGCCACCATTTACTGCATAGCTATAATGCAGTAAGTACTTTGCTAGACTCTTCACTTTCATTATCTCATTAATCTTCTCAATAGTCAAATGATGCAGGTATGATGATGCTCTCCTTTTTGCAGATAAGATAACTGAAGCTCAGAGTGAGTCAGTAATTGCCAGGTCATCAGCTGGTTAGTGGCAGAGTCTGAATTTAGAACCAGGTCTGTCACCACCTCCTATAGTAACCAACACATTAAGTAGATATAAAGAACACTTCCATTAGAAATTGTCTTAGAGTGTACATTTAGATATTTTAAATCTCATATTGGTGGCCTGGTAGAATCCTTAAAACCAATCTGTGCATGGACAGTTAAGTGTACACACAATACCACTAGCCTAATGAAAGCATTTCTTTTTCTTTTTCATCTTATACGGAGTTCAAAGTCATCCATATCAAAGCACCATCACCTGAGAAACTGAAAACCCAACAACATGGCTTCTTTATCAAGGAGCATCTGTTTCTTACAGTGATCAGATTGCCTTTCAGCCTTTTTCTCCATAGTTGATAATTCAGAAGCATTCTCCTATACAGTAATTAAAGATGAGTTTTCCAACCCTGTTGAAAAACTCTTCAATTTAGCTATGACAGGTTATATTTTATAATGAGGTGAAAGGATATCACTGCTGGAGAAAAAAAAATCCATGGACTCTGCTATTCACAAAAGGCTGTCAAATATCATATGCTTCAGTGTAGAGGCTCATTGTGGAGGAATGCTTCTGTGGGGTTTCAGATTTTCCTTGGCCTATCTGTATTCTCAGAACAAACAGTGTGGAGAGATGGTAAAGCTCTGGAAGGAGTCAAACTCTCAGTAACTGGCTGGGATGTTTTTCCCTTGGAACAGAAGCAAATGTTCATAAGTAGCCCTGTTCACCATCTCTCCCCTGCCCACTCAGAAGAGCCCTAATTAAAGTCCAGACCTTCACATTAAAAGCAAAGGCATAGCTAGAGGATGGAAAAGTTCACTTTGGGTTTCACAGCCTTTCTGTGGGCCTGGAATGTTTATTATAAACAAGTTTTTGTTCTGCTTTGGTAGACTGTCCACCCCCTGTCACACCCTTCTGTTTCCTCATTTGAGTGTGTTTTGCAAAATTATTGTGATTTTCACCTTTGCCCTGACCGAAAGGTAACAATGACCTAATTTTATTTCCTGTTTAAATTTAGACTAGGATGTTTGTGGTGTTCATATCACATTTATCGGCTCTGTGTGTATTTTTTTTAGATGTGCGCGCGCGCGCGCACACACACACACACACACACACACACACACTCATTCATTCAAGGCTGAGGATGTTGAGCCATGGCCAGTTTTCAGGTTTGGTGTGCCATCTCAAGTGAGTTCCTTCAGTCCCCAAGGACTTGAAGCCACTTGCAAGTGCCTGACAGATTGGAAGTAGGTTCATTTCCTGTAGTTCTTTTAAACTCAGCCAGCTGTGTGAAGACAGAACTTGCTATCTTCCATATTGTTCTAGTAGGCGTTTTACAAACTTCCTGAATGGGACTCTGTTAGTTTCCCGCCCCGCCCCCCACTTTTTTTTTCTCACAAAATTAAGACTTTTTTGGAGATATATGTATATATAATTTTTTAAGAGAAAAAGGTTTTATGGTAAGTTCATAGCTATAAATGAGAGATAAAGAGTCAAAAAGGAAGTAGAGAGACATAGAACACCTATTTTTGTGTTCAGTTCCATGACACCAGGGACTCCAAAGTATAAACAAAACCAAAAGGGGAAATTAAATTTGTCAGCTAGAAAATTTTATTTAAAAAATAGTCACAGTTATAGGAAATATTACAGATTGTGTGACACCGGGTAGCCTTTATTTATCTGCCTTTTCATTGCCGCAGAGCACATGTTAACCTTGAGAGCACCTGAAAAAAAATTCAAGACATCTGAGTCCTTGATTTCCTATTTACTTTCAATAATAATTCAGGTTTTGTGTCAAAATACTAATAAATATTGCCAAAAAGAGAAATTATTTCTGGACTTTGTTTCTTCAGAGGATGATATCACATTAAAACTTGGCAGAAAATGTGTTTGTTAAATATTAACTTCAATAGCTTGAAAGGAAAAATATTGAGAACCAAAATATGTTGGACAAATAACATTATATCTTCGTGTATCTAGAGAGAATCTAGTCATAAAGCAGAATCCTTAGTGATGTATGTCCCAGTGGGACAATACTATCTCAGTGTATTTTGTTTGTTTGTTGCACTATTCTCTACATCACTCTAATGTTTATTGCATTTTGGTATATATTTAATCTTTATTGCTTTTTCTCTAAATTGTTTTATTTATAAGTTTGAGGCCCATTGAGTACTGTCCATCCCAATTTGTGGCAGTGCCATCTAGTGGCAGAATGATAGCTCTTTCTCACTAGATTTTAGTGGGGTTAACGGATGAAGAGCATGCTGGGAGCAGAAGCCATTTTGCGAAGTGGGCTGAGACTCAAATTCCACCCATGTAATTCGTTATCTGCTTTTTAAAGTGTCTCCTTTATTTTTTCCTACGAAAAGATTTATAGGAAGATGATAATGACCAAGGCCAATTTATCAATTTAATTTTTTTTGAGAGAGAGAGTAGTGAGAGAACACAAATAGGGGAGGGACACAGGAAGGGAGAAAGAGAATCTTAAGCCAGCTCCATGCCAAGTGCAGAGCCCAAGCTTGATCTCATGACCATGAGATCATGACCTGAGCTGAAATCAACTGAGCTTAACTGAGCTACCCAGCAGCCCCTACCAATTTAATTTCTTTATGAAGACTTATGGTAGCATTTTGTATTCAGTGAAAGCTAGTAATTTTCCTATGTCTCTGTTCAGTCTCTCCTTTGACTACTCATCAAATTGATAAGATTACTGTTTTATAGAATTTATACCTTAATTGGCTCCCTAGTCTAGTTTCTTTCTCCATGTAAGTTTTCTTACACCATTTCATATGAGAATCTCATTTTTAAAGATGTTTAAAAGAGATATAAAGACCTCATTTATTTCCCATGTTAAACAATGAAAGAAAATATTCTTCATGCTAGGTATTTCCCAAATGCTGTATGCTGTATTTAATTCCATTTCCCCCTTTGTGCCCCCTCCCGTTTTCATTGGAACTTACTTCTGGAGTATTAAAATTGGTTTTATTGCCCTAAATTTGCAGGTCCTGGATATATGTGCCCAGGGAATTTCATGTTTTTCTCTGACTTTTCCATCCTTGCCATTGTGACTAGGCTTCTTCCTTATTAATCAGTTGGAACTGGAGTTCTGACCTTGACACTCAGCCAAATTTCTTCCTCTTCAGAAATACAGGTTCTAGAATCAAAGAAGTTGGTGCCATTTTCTAGTTGTGTGACTGTGGGTAAAATAGCTAACTTCTAAAAGTCTGTTTTATTATCTGTAAAATACACTTTTTAGAACATGGTTTTGAAGACTGAGTACTTCTTCACTTCTTGGCATATAGTAAGCACTTAATGCATTTCAGGTGTTACCATTGTTACACATCTCTTCCTGCTGGAGGTTGGATTCTGTTCCTTCTATCTACAGTCCCAGACTCAAATGGGATAGATAGGACTGCTGTGAGGAGACTTCTGTGCACTGGCCGTGCCTTTCAGGGAACATCTCTGAAGCTCCTCAGTTTTCCTAGCCATAGCTGGCTCCCTCCAGTTTATCTTCTTTTCCTTGACAGTCCTCCTTTAAAGCCTCAGTATGATTCAGAGACAGTCCCACTTAGGTTACAAATGGCAAATTCTCTGCCTGCCCTCCCGCACCCTTTTTTGAAAACTGCTTCTATTATCTACTGGTTTATGGGGTTTAGAAACTAGTAGAAGGTGACATCTGCACATGGTTTACTTCAGGAAATGATCTGTAGTTCCTGATGCTCAAAGCAGAAACCCCAATGAAAATGAGACTCTCACAAAGAAACCACTTTTGAACATAGTTTTTATAACTAAACCAAGAGTGAGTGTGTGAATCACTATTCCAGAATATCTTATTCTATACATATTTTTGAAAAGTAATAGTGTTGCTCCCTTTTTGGCATCTGTGGAAACATTGCTTTTTTCAAAATTCCTTGACAGCAGTGACCATGGGTTATTCTTCTCTGTAGCCCACATAGAGCTTAGTACAAAGTCTCTTGTATGATAGACAAGCTATTTTTTAAATATGGGTTGCCTCTCCCAAACAGCCCTCCTAGAAAGACCATTTCAGGAAGTAAAGGCACCTAAGTTTGATGGTTGATAGACTAGGCCCTGAATATTTTGAAGATGACTCTTGTCATTAGTATTATTGCAGCTTCTTCTAATAGCTTCCTGCCAATTTTAATAGAAATTCAAACTACATATATCATAAGTTAAGTTTGATGTTTTTGACAATTGGGTATTATCATTTTGTTGATTTTTCAGGTGTAACAACCTAATTTAGAAATCTACACTTCAAGAAAGACAACAGCAATAGCTTTATAAATTATAGGTCGCCTGAGTGTTTTTTTTTTTTTTTTTATTGTTCCATGTGCCAGTGAATAGAACATCTGCTTTATTCCTCACTCTCACAGTATCAAGTAAGGGTTTGATGCCTGGAAAATATCGGACTTTTCATGGATAAAATTTGGCCCCACACTTTGTTCATCCATTCTCTTAAGAGGAAGAATTATTTTAAAGACTTTACAAATAGAACCATGTATAATTTCTCTTACCTGGTTTGGTTTTCTGCATGAGCTCAAGATTAATGTGTGTTAATTTATTCTTTTCCGTATTTATTCATTAGCTCATTTATGTAGCCAACAGTTAGTGAGCTACTTCTTTGTGCCAGGGCATAGGGGAGTTCTTGCAAACCAGAAACATCAATTAAGTACTATCCTAACCATGATGAGCTCACAATCCTATAAATTGGAAAGGCAGGGTAAACAAATATTTTGTCATTGCAATGTGACCTGTGGCCTGGTGAGAGGTGAAGGGACCTTTGGTAGTACTGAGGGAGGTACATTCTATAAGAGCTGTAAAAGACCTCACACTGAGGTGGGAAGGGGTGAGCTTCAATGCGGGTCTTGAAGAGAAGCTGGAGGTTTACCAGGTGAAGAAATGGAGGGATTAATATGGACGGAATAATCTGAAAATATTATTAACCTTTTTCCTTCCTCTTTTAACACAAAACAGGGTCTTTACTCTAATTGTAATTAAATTTTAATTAGCCTTTTTTTTAAAACCAAAAGCCTGTAGTAAATATGGAACAGTTGATTGAGTTTACCTAAAGATGATAGTTATGTAGCAAAGTAATTATTAGAGTCATTTTCACATTCAGCCCTTATTCTAATTAACTTAAGTACTTTGGGTGGGCTTTCCTTTGCAGGAATGGGAAAACCAAGTAAGGTGACAAGTTGCCCCAGTTGCTAAGAGCCAAGCTAAAAGTCACTGGGAGACTGAGATTTACCTTTTCCCAGTAGGGAAGTCTATATATACATGGTGATGGTGCTTGGTAATCTAGAATGTGATTTGTCTTTTCAGATCTAACCATATATTTGTTTCATTCATTCATTCATTTGATCAGTCCACAGATATTTATTGAGTACCTATATGTGCTAGGTACTGTTCTGTGTGCTAGAGATTTAGCAGTGAAAAGGACAAAGTGCCTACCTTCAGGGAAATCTACATTTAATTGTGTTTTTATATGTTTGTGTGGGTCATGGGGAGAGAGTATAATTGAAATAATATGAAACAGGAGTGCCTGGGGGGCTCAGTCATTTAAGCGTCTGACTTTGGCTTAGGTCATGATCTCTTGGTTCGTGGGTTCGAGCCCCGCATCGGGCTCTGTGCTGACAGCTCAGAGCCTGGAGCCTGCTTCAGATTCTCTGTCTCCCTCTCTCTCTGCTCCTCCCTAGCTCACACTCCAACTCTCTCTCTCTCTCTCAAAAATAAATAAACATTTAAAAAAGTTAAAAAAGAAATAATATGAAAAATATGTATAATATAAGGCATAATGCAGTACAAAATGTATTTGAATAATTTTGGTAGTGTTAAGCGCTATGATGAAAAAAATAGGGAAGAGGAAACAAAGTATTATTGTGTTGGGGCTTCCTAAGACCTCTGTCAGTTTCAGTGTGCACTGGCAGGACTCAGGGATCTTGTAAAACTGTTATATGCACTGTTACGTTTTGTTACAACAAAAACACATCAGATTACAATTAGCAAAGAAAAAAGATGCATAAGGCAGAGTCCAGAAGAAACCAGGAGTCAGCTATCAGTTGTCCTATCCCATTGGGGTCACATGGCTAGTACGGAGTTTTCCTAGCACTGATATGTGTAAAACAAAGTTTTTCCCACCAGGGAAGCTCACCCAAGCCTTGGTGTGCAGGGTCAGTCATGTAGGCATGTAGCACCATCATGACTGAATTTAGCTACTCAGTCTCCAGGCTCCTGGAGGTCAAACTGCTACAGTGTGGCTCAAAGCGGAGGCACACAAAAATAGCCATTCACCATAAATCACATTGTTAGCCTAAACTATTTGGCATGGCCCTAAGCTTCAAGTATACAAAGATACTCTTGTCAGAACTCTTGCCCAGAGTTCTTCTCCCAGGAGCTAGACCAAGGGTAGGGGTTGAGCACTGTAGGTATGCTAAGTTAACCCTTTACTTTCCAAAGAGAGGCAGAAGGATTTTCTAAAAGGGGTTTTCCTTCTAATCTCTTTAAATGTAACTCAGTTTACATTTCTTGGCTCCCAGTTTACATTTCTTGGCTCCCAGTTCTCCTTGTGCTAATCTGCTTTGTTTCTCAAGCACCAGTGTGTGTGAGTGTGTGTGTGTGTGTGTGTGTGTGTGTGTGTGTAATATTCTAGTACAAGGTACGAGCATCGTCAGTACCTGTTTTCCCAGGGCAAAACTGACTCAACACTGATTTTTAAATTAATGTTTATGTCTCAGGGGACTTACTTATTGGTAACAATGTTCTTTGCCATGTGTGGACTGATGCATATATCCTGACACTAAATGTGTAACTTATAATTTAATTTCATTGTATATTTTATGAGTCAATACTGAGAGACATAAAGCGTTTCTCTTCCTTATTTTTTTTTAACATTTATTTATTTTTGAGAGATAGAGAGAGACAGAGTCTGAGTGGGGAGGAGCAGAGAGAGAAGGAGACACAGAATCTGAAGCAGGGTCCAGGCTCTGAGCAAGTGTTCGGCACAGAGCCGGACACAGGGCTCGAACCCACGAACCGTGAGATCATGACCTGAGCCGAAGTCGGACACTTAACTGACTGAGCCATCCAGGTGCCCCTCTCTTCCTTGTTTGTTTTTTTTTTTAATTTTTTTAGTGTTTATTTATTTTTGCGAGAGAGACACAGAGTGTGAGCGGGGGAGGGTCAGAGAGAGAGGGAGACACAGAATCAGAAACAGGCTGTCAGCACAGAGCCCGACGCGGGGCTCGAACCCACGAACCATGAGATCGTGACCTGAGCTGAAGTCGGCCACTTAACCAACTGAGCCACCCAGGCGCCCCTCTTCCTTGTTTTTAACAGTGAAATCAGTTGACCTATACCTTAAATTTAAAAGAGTGTGTGTGTTCTGGAGATGGCAGGGACTGGAAGGAGGGAAGATATTGGAGATACCTCTAGGTATAGAAGAGAATTTTACAATTGATAGCTATTTGTATATTAGCTGCTTGAAAAAAAAAATCTGCTTCCTCCAAAAGTAAAGTGCAACCTGTTATATAATATGCAGTATGTGCATTTATAGAAAACAAACACATAGTCATTATTAGCCTCTCCTTTAAGGTTATTATACTTAATGAAATTTATATCTTTCTGAAAACACATTCATGCTCATCTCCCAGAACATGTACAGTGGAAGGCTAAGTCCTTTCCTTCTGCTTCAAATATGATGCCTTTGTACTTAGAGTGGAAACCCCACAGTTGTGAAAATTAGAGATAAAAATGGAGGGCCAGCTCTCTTTCACTGATAGGGAGGGCTTAAATTAATAAACCTATTCCCCTGCAGCTGGAAGACAAGTATCAATTCTGCGAAGAGGAGGAAGACTTTTCTCTTCCACACCTGTCTTTGAGCAACAGGTTTCAGAGAATGTTATATAAATGCATCATCACTGCTGTCCACTGACCACACTGTTTGCTTGTGATACCTTTCTTGTGAACAGGAGCCTTTCTAGTGAACAGGGAGTTTTATGTGGGAAGAAAATCTAGATCACGTGTTAGAGTCACTTAATATGTATCACTTAATAGTAAAGCAAGGGGTGCCCTATTACATGTATAGTATATATATGTGTAGTATATACACACATGTAGTATATATACACTACACATATATATGTCATGTATATATATGCTACACACACTGACAGCTAATTTAATAGGGAAAGTTCATATAAAACCGTTTCACCTCATTTATGCCAAATTGTTAAGTAGTTTTCTAATTTTTTTGACTTTCACGATGTTGCCACTTTAAGTGGAGCTATTTATATTTATGGCACGGAGATTTTTTGTTGGAATTTCTAGTCTTCCACACTCTTATCTACCCATTTCCCTTACAGCTTTTAGCACCACTGCATGCACTATCAACTTGAATGAGGCGTATTAATGTCTGACTGTCTGCACATTTGGCTTCTGGAGGCTTCTCCAGTCTCTTCTTCACGTTGTTTGTTCTAGATATTGTTCCTTCTTTGTCAAATCCCTGATTGTTCCCCCTGTCCTCATTCTTAGCCGATTACCAGCACTCCCACTCAGGATCCGGTTTGCTCCCGTTGTGTGCTGGCTGCCCCCATCCTTCAGTCATACATTCTTCCTCATTTTCCTACACATTCTTTGTGTGTTCGACTTCTCTTTTTCCACCGAGTCCTTCCTCTCAGCTCAGCCTGCCCACACGCTCAGATCTCAGACGCTCCAACACACGGCCACCCACTCTTGCTGCCTCTGCTCTGGGTCCTCCCTCCCTCAGTCTCACCTCACTCGGCATGACTGTGTGGCTGCCTGGCTCTTCTTCTGCCTCAGTTTTTTCACCTTTCCCATCTATTCATCACCCTGCTGACTGATTAATCTTTTTAATATCTTCATGTCACTTTATTCTCAAAAGCCTTTAATGGCTCCCCAGTGCTTATTAATAAAGTTCAAACTCCTTAGCTTTGCGCTTTGCCAAGCTTTCCCCTGACCTGGCTTGCTGCCAGCTTCCTCAGCCTTCTCTCCCTCTACTCACCTTTATTTTCTCCACCTTTGGTCCACACCACATTGTTGATTGTTGTTCCCTGTGTATGTTCCGTCCTTCCCAGTCTTCTTGTCTTGGCTCACCTCATCCTTCAGCCTGGATTCCTCTCTTCCTTTCAAGTGTGTCTTCTTCTGCTGCCCCCTGCTATCCAAATTTCATGTCTGGCTCGAGTTTATCTCTTCCCAGAAGCTTCCCTAGCTAGAAATGTTCTCTTCATTTTCAATGGCTTTCTGTCATAGTGGTAGTTTATACCCCTCTTACAGTACTTATTCCATTTTGTAGTTAGTGTTATTTATACATAAGCTTCATTTCTTCTAGAGTGCAAGCTCTTTAGGATAAAGTTTATACTTCTTTGTTGTGTGTTCTATAGTACCTGTTTTTAGCACAATATCTGAAAAACACTAATGATATGTTTACTGAATGAGTGAATAAATGAATGCATATCTCCAGAAGAAAGAACTCTTGATGGAAGTATACCTCACATCTTAACTCAGTATCTAGGTGTGAATAAGTTAAAATAATTATCCTCAGCACATCGATTCTTCCAGATATTTTGTAATTGCTCTTATCATGTAAAGCATATCAAGGTAATTGGATACAATGTGTTTACGAGCTGTAAGATATATTACTGTCCCAGACTGAAATTTGTTTCCACCTAGATTAGTAATACTGCTTTCTAATGACCTCTGAATCTTACAGCAAAAGTCATTAGGATATTTATCGGAAATAGAAATCAGATGGAAAAGTCATTGTATCTTTCCCTCTATCTCTACCCTCACCTAAATGCAGCAAATAGTATCTTCAAAACATTTACTGGTCTATGGTTTTTAAAGAAAGCCCCAAACTTAAAACACAAACACATTGTGTGCCTCGCCTCTCTTATATTCTGACCTGTAAAATTGCACACTTTAAAGTTATTTTGAAACTCGGAAATAGAAATGGGAGCATCAAAATGCAACATTGTCAACACATTTAAAATTTTTGTAGGTTTGAGCTTTCTGAAAGGGACTTATTATTTTCGTTCCTCCTGCTGAAACTCCCATTTGTACTGTGTTGCCTTCCCCAAGGATCCCCAATAAGCTTCACCCATTTTCCCACCACTGAAAAGAGAGGTACCCCTAGGCTGGAGAGCAGCTCCCATTTAATAGTGCATAACAACAGAACCAGGGCTGTCAAACTCTGACAGCTTGAATGAGGGAAGATTTCAAACAATTATGAGTGGGATTTTAAATGCCTCACCTGAAATACATTGCAGAGTCCTTATCACAAAAGGGAGATACTTTGGAAACTGCCTGAAAATTCATCCAAGAGGAATTTAAGAGAAACTTGGCAGGTGCTCATGACACAACAGTTGAGAATAAGAAATGAAGCAGTGCGCTGAAGGGATTTAGGGAGGTTGAACATAATCATTGATGTAAGAATGAGGCCAGGACCCAGGAGATGCAATCCCTGCCCTTTGTTACAAGACCTCAGGGACTGCAAGTGTCTAAACCCTTCCTTGTTTTGTGTTTCGTCTCACGCCAAGCAGTGTTATTCTTATTAGCTAAAAAAAATAGGAATTGTCTTATTGAGCAAAGCCTATTCAGGACTGGACAGAGGGGACATTACTGGTATTAATACACAATTCTTTAAATGCATTCATTTATCCTTAACAGCACTCTGCTAGAAAAATCCATGATCAGTGCAAGTAGGTCTGTTTTGTGAGTAAAGACTTTAAGTGAATAAGTAAATACAAATTCTGTTGTAGTCAGGTTCAAGGTGAGATGGTTTTTGACAAGGCTTGCCCTCTCTTCTTTCCAGACAACCATATCAGTGTGCTCTAATGACTTGCCAGCTTTACTCCAATAACATCTTGTAATTTTTTTTTTTGGCATATTGCCCAACAGTTTATTTAGACTGTTTTGACTTTGAGGCCTCTTTAAGTATACTTTTATAAGCAACTTTATTCTTTCCCACCTTTAGAACTAATCACTGAAATGAAGACTTCAACAGATGAACTAAGAGACGTTGAGTCAGGCCATTCTAACCATCTACCGAACTTTGATTTAAATATTTTAAGTTCCTAAAAGGCCAAGGAAAGAATTGTTTGTTAATGTCCACATGGGCCCACAATCTCTGTATCTAGACTCCTTGAGGCCAGATGTATTTTAAAATCACAGTTTTTGAGTTTTAGAAACTGAATACAGTGCGTATATCATATACTATGCTAACACCTTTAGTGGCATTTGGGCAGTGCCTGTCATCACTACATTCTTATTTCTGCCGTGAAATGTGTACATATTCCTATCAGTTTAGGTCCGTGCTGCCACCAGATGGGTTACAACAGTCTTGGTTTTCCGAAAATTTTAAGTTTCAAATGGCAGATAAGGGACAGATATTTACTTAAGTTTCTTTATTCTTTAAAACAGATAATTGTAAACAACAACAACAAAAACCTCCAGCACTCTTTTTATTTCTAAGGAAGTTGAACCTCAGTGAAATTAAATAAGTCCAAGGTCACACAGCTAGGAAAGAAAGCAGCCAGGATTCTAACCCAGGGCCCTCTATGCCATTTCACCATGTTGCTTTTTTTTTTTTTTAATAATATATGCGCACTTAGGTTGTTTCCGTGTTTGCCCTGATTTCTACTGATTTAATATCCATGGGGCATTGAAATCTTAGGTTTTCTTCTGATATAGTGCTTCTCTTGATGTAATTTTAAAAATGAAAAGGTACTTGATCTTAAATAGAACCTGAAATCCTCTATAAGGTGACCAAGTCCTACATTCACTTAAGTACTAGAAAATGATGGGCACTCATTTTTTTTTCTTTTAATGTTTGCTTATTTTTGAGAGAGAGAGAAAGAGAGACAGGGTGTGAACAGGGGAGGGGCAGGGAGAGAGGGAGATACAGAATCCGAAGCAGGCTCCAGCCTCTGAGCTGTCGATACAGAGCCCGGGGCTCAGACTCATGAACCATGAGATCATGACCTGAGCCAAAGTTGGACACTCAACCAACTGAGCCACCCAGGTGCCCCGGGCACTCCTTTTTCTTATGAAAATGTCATCTTAAGCCCTTAATTTAGGTAATTATGTGATAAATATCAATAAATTCATGAAAACTTGGGAGTTTTCTCAGGGTTCATCAATTATTTTCTGAAATATTCAAAGAGAAGAGAGAAAAAATAATGTTGCAGGTTTTTTTTTATTTGCATTTTTTTTTTGTCACATCAACTAGGATCAGGTGGAAAATGTTTTTGTTTTAAAGTTATATGAAGGATATTGTTTGACATCAGGCTACCTCTCCACATGTTTCTTAGGAATAAAAGGAAACTCTTTTACATATTCTTCTCCCGTTGTTATCACCCAACAACTCTTGAATTATGTTATGAAAAGGCATTTAGTGATGAAAGGTGGGTCATCTCCTAGGTAAGATTGCCCAAGCAGTGGTACCCAGACGAAGTTCTCTTAAAGATAAAATTTTATAAACTCTTTCAGCAACCTACTAATAACCACACTGGCAGGAAATTTTCCTTTAGCTCTAACTTGACACCTTCTTGCTGCAGTTTAAATTGATTCTTGGGCTTAACAAATGCCATCCTTGTTCATGAAGGGCAATCCATTTGGCAGAAATAAAGCTGAGGTCTGGGAAACTTCATGATAATACACATTAGATTAGTTCTAGCTTGGTGCAAAAACAAATTACATCAGTGTTCAAACTTCTAAATGCCACAGTCATCTTAATTTTTTCCTGGCCACAAAAGCTCTGTTTTTATATATAAAAACTATGCATATAACTTTACTTATGAGTACGCTTAACCCTTTCCTCAAAGGGCAAAGTTGACTTTAAGATTTGAGAGCAACTTGACCATTCAGGAGTGTAAAGGAAAGTACCATCTCTCTGAAAATTCATGAGTCCTTGTGCTTAAGTTCTTATCATCATTGTAAAATAGACTAAATATATTATTGCAACTATTTTTCTTAATTAAAAAATACAACCCTGCTCACGGTCTTTGAATGTAGAAAATGAATTTTGGAAAACAACCATGCAAGACTATATTTTTAAAAAGTTAGACAATATTTTCAAAAGACAGATTATAAAGTGGCACAATATTTTATTCAAAAAACCATGCAGAAGCCTTTTAAATCCAGGCTGTTATCTCCTGGCAAAACAGCTTTGTAAGAAAAAGTATTCAAAGGAAAAGATTTCCATCATATCACAATGGATCTGGAAACTTTATATCAAAAGGGAATTGTTTTGTGCAATTAAAATCTTTAGACACATCAGAGAGCTCTAACACTGCCTTTTGTAAGGTCAGCAACACCATCAGTTCAACTCATCCTCTCAGATATTCTCTACATTGCTCAAAAGCCATCCTTGTCAGCACGGCTGATGTGGTGGCATCCACAAGAAGGGAGAAGCAAGACTGGCATTCTGGTGGACTTTGTCATTGTCCCTCTCTGTGTTATCAGAAGACTGGGAATCATGTTTTTAATGTCTCCTCATTCTATTTCAGTTATGTTTGCTTTTGTAAATACAGTTGTGAAAGAGCAAATGTACTGTTTGTCACTGTTTCTTTTGTACATCTGTTTGCCTAGTGGCATAGCAAACTCTGAAAAAAATATATATATGACATATGTATAACATGTTATTTACATATCAGATATTTCTATATTCAAATCAGTTTTATGAATTGTGGGCATTAGCTTATAATCTTTCAATGATTGGTGGTAGTATTAGAACAAAAATTACAGGGTCTCTTCTTTTTCCCCATACAACTTTCTTAGGAATTGTACCCTCCTTGTAGAATGCTTTGAAGCACTCTCTAGGAAGGTTTTCTTTCTGGTAACCTGTTAAACACTTCTACTTTATCAAGAATAAACGTAGTTTAAAAACATACTAAATAAATGCCTCTAAATATATTTTAGGGCTTTTCTTTTATAATACATAAAGTACTAGTTTCATGTTTCCACCTGTTCTAATAGTGCTTTTTCATTTATAAGAAACCTTTACTGAAGTGCTTTATTTAAGTTTAGGGATGGGGAGAATTTGGAGAGAGTCCAGGGAGAGTAATAAAAATCAGTAAGCCTATATGCAAATACATTTTGGGAAAATGGTAATGCTTGCCAGGATTTTAGTCAACCTGCCAAAAATTGCATTTTACAAAATGCAGTGGTGTTACTCATGCGTTTTTCTGCACCGCGAATGCTAATGAATAATTCCCAGTGGTTGTAGAGGGGACTGGTCCAAAGAAGTAGCTTCTGGGGCTTATGCACGAGTTGCAGGCTTAATGTAGATGTGGTTTAAGACTTTTCTTTTAAAATTGGGCTCCATGGGTATCTAATTCTTACTATTCTGTGTTATGGAAATGAATCTAAAGGGCAGAAAAACTGTAAGAAGAAATGTTCTCATTCCAAGATCCTAGCTGTAGAAAATTTTTTATTAACTGATCTCCTTTAGGTTTGCTAAAAGAACAGCTAGAGGAAAAGTATTTCTCCTAACAGTGTTGAGTTAGTGCAAGACTTGTATCCTAATTTTACCCTCCTAGTTCCCCAAGTAATCTTCTCTTGTATGAGACAGAAGGAAGTAAGATTCAGCCAACTATTCTAAGGCAGCCTTTCATAGTGGAAAGAATATGGACTTTGCCATTCAATTTGCTTGGCTACCAATCATAGCACTGCTCATTTGAGTTCTGTAACTTGTGCTAGCTTTGTAAATGAGGATAATAATTGGTATGTAGCTTTTTGGGTTCTTGCAATGATTAAATAAAGCTAAGAAAATGGAAGCACGTGGCTCATAAGAAGTGTTCAATAAATGTAAGCCTTCCCAAAAGCAATTCTCATTAATAGAATAGGCTGATTTAACTAGGAAATTGAAATCCAATCATACGTTTAGAGGAAACGAATTTTCATACAAACATATTTAAGTGATAAAATGGAGAAATTGAGAGAAGGAATCATTGGATATCTACAAAATAGACACCCTTGCAATTTTTCACTTTTCAGTTGAACAAATAAAAGGGCACTCTTCTCTGACTGCATTTGCTTGTCTGTACTCTTGGCTAATCACATGGAATTAAAAGATTTAAACCTATTCTTTAGGAATGCATTTTTAAAAAATTTTTTTAAACATTCATTTTTGAGAGCAGAGAGAGACAGAGCATGAGCGGGTAAGGGGCAGAGAGAGAGGGAGACACAGAATCTGAAGCAGGCTCCAGGCTCTGAGCTGTCAGCACAGAGCCTGATGCGGGGCGCGGACTCATGGACCACTAGATTGTGACCTGAGTCAAAGTCTGACGCTTTCCGACTGAGCCACCCAGGCGCCCCAGGAAATTGTGGGTAAATTGTGTAGGTATAATGAAAAATGATTGCCTAAATTACAGAAGAAATAGATCTGTTCATGTATAAGTTTTCTATTATATTTTTTAAGCTAGATCTTTAACTAAGTTCATAATTAGAGTTGTCAGATAATTTGTAAGATGTCTGGTTAAATTTGAATATCAGATAAACTGAATTCTTTTTTAGTTATAAGCATGTTATAAATATAGCATGGGACATACTTATTTGTTGTTGTTTATCTGAAATTCTGTTGTTGTTTATCTGAAATTCAAACCTCACTGGGTGTCTTATATTATTTACTAAATTTGGGGACCCTAATCTTATTCTAAACTCTTATTTATACATTTTAGGATTACATTATGAATTATCCTAACATAAAACAAACTTCTTTGCTTAAAACTGATCTTAGGCCTTTTATACATATCATTTCTGAGTTATTTCTTGAGACATTTTTTCCTTCGTATGGGAAAGGGATGGTGAAGTTAAAATTCTAGGAGAACCCTGAAGCCAAATCGTCTATGAGAAATAACTTGTATAAACTGCATAATGAATATCAAGCTGCATTTACATTGCTCTATTTTAATAACTGAGAGCAAAGATCTCTAAAAGCAGAAGATAGCTGATATCATCAAATTCTACTACATGGCATTACAAAGGAGAGAGAAGGAATAATCAATCCAGAAGTTCTGAAAGACTCTCCCTTAGTAGGTTGTATGTACGACTGGGCAAGCTTCTCCGTATGCAGCAGTATAATGAAGCTGCAAGAGGAAGAAATTATTCTTTCAGTTTTATTCATATTATGCATAAGACTTTTGAATTAGATTTTTGGTGGGTAAGCACCTTAAATCACCCATAAAACCTCAGCTTTATTGCTCAGCATTAAAGAACAGAAGAAATAGCAAAGAGTTTGAAGAATTAAATGAATACACAGGAAACTTGTTCATACACATGCCTTATGTTTTAACAGTAAATCACTAACTTTTTAGACCTGGAACTGCCTGCCAACGCTGAGTTCCGGGGGGAAAAAGCGAAAAAGAAAATTTTGCCTGCATTGGAACAGAAAATAATGTTGAAGCAAATAGAACTCTATATACTTCTGACAGTTCAAATGATACATAAGTACACAGGCTGACAACGGCTGGTTTGTCCCTGCAGTTCACTTTGCTCAACTCTGCATGGTTCTGTAGGACAATGAAATTCAATGCACTTAGAATTTCCCCCCCCAAAAAAAGTGAGCTCAGATTCTTTTAAAAGCATTTCTATGAGAAAACGGATCATTTACATGCCAAAAGCACTTTTAATGTGACATATTTAGCACATGTATTATTTAGAACGAAAGCTGCTTGAACTTAGCGAAATTTAAAGTCTATAAAATGGCACCCCACTGAGCAGAAAGGTAGCAGTTCTCTGTTATGTGATTATGTGGAATAATAGACTTGTACATAACTTTTCACGAAATTAAAGGTATGACATTTACTTTCGTTTAGCCCTATAAATTGCACTTTAGAACATAAAGAATGGGCTGATCTATGAATTTGTTGTTCCTTCAAGCAATTTAACTGATTTTTAAAGCACAGTTTTGTGTTTCATCTATTGAGTAACGCATCAAACAGTTATCTTAGTAGATTTAATGAGACTCGTATATCACTTAACTCTTCTGAGAAATGTTCAGGGACCCTTAAAATGAGAAAGGCAGACATCCCGGGTTTGTTTTGTTTTCTGCTTGCACTGGAGTCCAAACCCAAAAACACCAGCTCAGCTGTGGAGGTGGTTGTACTGGAGGGAGTGTGGTTTCCCATCAGCCACTGCACGTATGCATGGTGAGCTATTAGTTGGCCTTTCTCCTGACAAACATACAATTTGCCAAGAAGATCCTCTCATCAGAGCACATTACCTTACTTAGAGGAAGCGTTTAGAAAATATTTGTTTCTTTAAGTGTAACTGTGGACAAAGCAGTCAAGTCTTAAAAAGTAAACAGAGATCTGTTGAAAAACGGCCAAGAGCTCTTGACCCTTCCTCATTTATGATAATTTTGCCTTAAATGAAGCAATAATGATAAGCTAAGCTGAACACACACACACACACACACACACACACACGGCTGAATTTCTATGATGCAGGCAGTCGGAAGGATCCTCATGTCTGTCTGGAAGTGATTCTCATGGTGGAATCCTAGGAAATGGTTTATCATAAAGATGAATGCAGGACTATTGATACAGATACAGATAAAGGTAAAGATATAGATATAGATAGATATGTTTCACAAGCAGAGTCCAACATGCATCACATCTCTGAGTTTAAAGAAGTTACTCACTAGCTTACTAGTTAAAGGGTGAGTCACTAGCTTGCTATTAAGAGTGTTGCAGTGGTACACAAGGCTGTTTCAAGATTTCCATTTTTAAAACTCTTTTCTCTACCGCCTTCACCCCCTCCAGTGATTTCAGTGGTAGTGTTTAAATTTGCTTCAGGCTTGAATTTTGGCATTCAGGAAGTCAGCTCAGGGACTCTTCAGTAATTTATCTGGGTTTCCAGAAAGACTCCTTTTGATGCCCTTTAAAGATAAAGATGCTTGATTGAAAAACAAAGTGCTGTGGTAGGTCAATACACAGGGTGTGTTGTTGTTTTTTGAAGGAAAGTTTGATTTGGCTAATCCACAGCGAGGTGTTTTTCTCTTCCTTTGATTTTTCTGAATTAAAATAGAGAAGATTTGGGGTATTATAAAATGAGCCCTAGTAAAGCACACAGTTTTTACTATTTGTATTCTCTTGTCTGTGTTGCTCTTATAACAGCTTTGTTCACAGGGAGTTGGAAATAAAACAGGATCTCAGTCCAAAAGGTGCAATTATGGTCATTTAAGCCAATAACATAATTATGTATAGAGCATATATATTTATCAGATATGTGCAGCCATTTTGAACTCTTTATGTATTATCATTGCCACTTTGCAGCTTTCTTGAAACAATTTTCAGCATCATCTAAGTAAAAACCACAGAGAAGGTTAAATGCTAAAAATACACTTTAAGATTACATTGAGTTTATGGCTTAAAGCCAGAAAAATCAAAGAATTTTTAACTTACCATGTTTCTCTATTTCCTTTAGGTAAATTAACATCAGAAATTTAATTAATTCCTATGGTTGTCATCAGTCTTTTGCATTTATTTTGAGGAATATGGTTCAAGAGGATGCTTACCCAGAAGGACTTTAATGCAAACCTGTTTGAAACTCTGTTCAGAATCTACGTTTACTACTTTGTGTGTGACATTAAATTTCCATTCTCAGAATAAACACCACACCACCTGGGATTACGATGAGTTTTCATTTTTAAACCAAAAATTTCGCCTTGTTTGAAGTCTAGTTTATTTCACACCTTCCCAAGGCTCTCTTTAATGCAAGCAGGTAGGATCCCTAATCTTCCCATTCTGCTGCAATCCAACAGTTACTAATATTCACATGTATGTGTTGGTGAAAAGGAAGGTTGCTTTTAGCAAGCATGAGGCAAGGTTTTAATTTGTAGCTGATAATTTGCTACTGGAAGCTTACCCTGATTAGTCTTCTTACTGCACCAACAGTTTTTGAGGTGGTGTGAATTACCTGCTGTGTATGTTTTTACCACTCACTCAGGGATGAAAATGAATTACAACCTAGCCCTCAATTAAAGCTCGAAATAAGAAAACCTCGAACTTCTTTTATGTCTGCACTTCTAAAGAACAGAATTAGTTGCTTCTGATATCATTGGAATTGTAATTCACACTCTTGGAAATCTTGCAATGGATCTTTCAGCCCCACTCAAACAAGCGCATCTCAGCTGTTACTCAATTACTTTGCCTTTGCTCCAAGTCAAATCATCATCCAGCAGCTGAGAATTGAAACAAACTCTATTTGTGAAAATGAACCATGCATTTATTGATAATGTGGAATGTTTATAAGTGTTATTTCTCGTCGTCCTGCAGAAATTAATATGTTATTTTTGGTCTGATTAACTGTGAAATTTAGGAAATGGAGTCATGGACTTTGATTTAATTTGTCATTAATGCACTGTTTAATTTTTAGCAGTGCTGGAAAGAAATACATTAATGAAAACTTCGAATAAATATTTTTGGAACACTGTTGTTAGATCTTTTGAGAAAATGTCCATTACTTTTAACCAGTTTATTATAAGTCTACAAAAGCTTATATTGTGTATGCTGGGTGATCTGGACATCTCAAAAGGGAACACACAGGCATTCAAATAGTCTATGAGTTTATTCATTGGTTCATGTTTTTATTTGGCAGTTATTATGCTTTATTTGCTCATGCTGCATGAGCACTTGCATTTCATGTAGGAAAACTCATGTTATCCCACCCACTTTCAGGGAGAAAATGTCTTGTGAAGGCATTGTACTTGCAACTGGTCATATATCCTGAATCTGCTGTTGTTTTACAAATGTTTTATTTTCCTCTGGAAGAAAAGCTGGATGCCTGAGAATTTTCTCACCTCAGATCAGCATAGTAAGTGGCAAGAAGTGCAGAGATTGAAGTTGTAGGATGATTTTCTGCTGTAATGATTGGGAAAGACTAATAGATATTGGAAAATACCTCCTTATTCACTTAAAAACAAAAACCAGTTTGTTTCCTTGATGTGGCTGTGGAAATAAAAGACTCCATTTGAATTCTGAAAGAGGAAACAGGGCTGCTCAACTAGGAGGAGATCACATACAGGACTGTGTAGGAAAGAGAGAAATAAACAGAGGAGACAGAAAACCCTGCACTTCCGGATTTTAAGATCCTTAGTTAAGAGGGGTCTGTTGTTGTTGTTTCATTTGTGTTTTCCATAACATCTAGTTCATGGCTGGAGTCACAACTTGTGTAAGTCTGCTTTCTTGATCAACACCCATGTTCCAAGGTGATAACTCAGGTTTACAACACCAGAGGAAGGACAGTTATGTCATATGCTGGATGCAGTGTGTATAGCAGCGTTTACTTTAATTTTGATATTAACAGAATTACATCAAATTTACCAACTAATTTTAATTGCTTTTCTCTCCTTTGCAGTGATAAATTTTTTGGTTACAATTAGATTCTGCAATGTCAGAAGAAAGATGATATGCGAAGCTGTTTGTTCATGTTCCTAGAAAGAGGAAAATTATCATTCATCTAGTTCTTTGTCCCTCCTTTGCTATCAAATGACAAGATTGTTGATGAGTAGCTGTATATTATGCAATGTAACAATATTCTTAGAACTCTTTAATCTTAGTAATAGAGAAGTAGATTTCCAAGTTGATTTGTAAATGGAAAATTAATGAACTTAAAGAAGAGAGTTTTTGGAGGGGGGCACTTCACCTTTCTGGAGGTCTGTACAGTGCTACTGGTTGATACTGTTTGATTCTCTTGAAGCTAAGCTTTAATGTTTCACTTGAGGGAAACTTACCATTGCATTTTGTTTGATTTAATGTAATTATGAAGATTAATATGTCTTCTCAGACTTAAGTTATGTTTTTTAATATGAAGTTAATATCTAGGCCACCATTCAGGGTTAGCCTGAAATTGGAATTGGACCATTGTGTGGTTGATTTTATTGCCCGCATAATGGGTGGTAGCTCAAATAAGAATAGAAATGAAATCCCATGTGGTTGTATGAAAGTTGTCTGTACCTGGTCACTAACCTGAGAACGAGCTTGGAATTAAGCAGAAGCAAGAGTGTGATATAGATAGGAACACAAGGTCATTTTGCTTGTTAACCATGAAAGATGGTTTTTCTGTCTGTCATCTCCTTGTTCACTTTTCTCTATCCCTTGTTTACTCATTTGCACTCTTACTTTCTCCATTTCTCTTCTCTGTCTCTAGAAAATTCATTACCATATATGAGTTGTATATTATTACAGAGTGTTTTTTTCTCTAGCAGTTGGGTAAAATAACATAAATTAATTATGTATTTTTTATTTTCGATATGTGATACAACTAAGCATGACAAAAGACATATGCACAGCCAAAAACTTGGCCAATTGTACATATTAATGTATGGATAGTGTTTTTCTGAAAACAGGTGAATTCAGGGTCATTTATGACCTTCAGCAGGCGATGCCAAAATCGAGTGGGCACTGAATGAGCACTTTAAATAGCTTACTGATGCTGTGCCACCCACTGGATCCATTGAGGGCATCGGTAGCCTTTGTTGACAGAGTTTTCATGATCTTGCCCCTCTCTCTTTCCTGCCCTATGACACATGAAAATATGTGATTTCTCTTGGACAAAAGAAGTTTTTCAATTACATAGAAGTTAGGAATTATGAAATATGATCTTGATATATCAAGCTGATTATTCTTGCAGCCAGCAGCATCACTAAAGCAGAACTACTCAGCTATTTAAACACTGGTTTATTTTCTCACATGTCAGATGAAAATCCCAAATACTCTAGAGAAGATAGCACTGTATAGCATAGGACAGAACACGGAAGGGAAGTTTTAGCAGCTAAACCTTCCAAGTTTTTCTTTGGGAAAAACATGGAAATGTGAATGACTTCTGATTTGTATAACATTTAAGTCCATTTAGCCTGTCTGTTAGGCAGTTTATTTCACTTAGCATGCAATAGCATATGTTACCATAAATTAAGATGATTTTAAAAATGGAAAACCAGTGCAAAAAAGCAATGCGTTCAGAATTCACACATGATTGTAGAGCATTTAGAAAGAGAATTTTGGACATTGAAAACTAACAAGCTGAGGAGCACCTGGGTGGCTCAGTCCGCTGAGCGTCTGACTTCAGCTCAGCTCATGATCTCACGGTTTGTGAATTTGAGCACCACATCAGGCTCTGTGCTGACAGCTCCGAGCCTGGAGCCTGCTTCGGATTCTGTGTCTCCCCCTCTCTCTGCCCTTCCCCTGCTCATGCTCTGTCTCTTTCTGTCTCTCAATAATAAATAAATGTTAAAAAAATTTTAAACTAACAAGCTTTGTGTTAATCATGGTATAATCCTGGCCTCCTTTCCAAATAAAACAATTAAAAATTAATCTATTATCAAATATATGATTTTAATAGATGCGACGCTGTGGGATTTAAGCCTTATTTTAAAAGAAAATCTTGAGTTCATTGGGTAGGTTTTCAAATTTGCATTGAAATAAATGCATCTATTCAGTCTACTAACTTCATTACATTATTGAGTTCAATATATGAGAAGATACAATATTCAAAACAGAGCATACTTGCAAAGATTTGCAGGCCTATTTTTTTTTTTTATTAAGATAATGAAATTATATTCCTTCCCAACCACACACCAGAAACAAATCTGAAAACACTGTTTGGACTATGTCTGTTAAGTTTAATCAGTGCATGAATAGAAGCCTTCAGAAGAAGCAGTATGGATAAATTAAGATACTGTAGATAATGCCACATTTTAGAATGAGCCCTAACTCTGAGGAGTAAAGACGTGGGTTGCAGAACTTTCTTAGCTACTTACCAGCTGATTGATCTTGGGTTTGTCTTACAGATGCACTTTCTCATACATGTGGGGACAGTAATGCTTTTCCTGCTTATGTGTTTTGAAGTGCAAAATAAGAAATGTGGAAAAACTTAGGAAGACATAAATCATTATTCAGATATGAATTATTGTAATCTTCTGTTTGGATGTAAGAATTAAGCTTATTGATCCAGTTGGGTCAGTGTATATTTTTGTCATTTTCCCCCACTTTTTATTTTTCATATGGACTCCAGGTTTATTAAAAATTTTTTTAATGTTTTTTTTTTTTTTGAGAGAAAGAGAGATTGAAAGAGTGCAAACAGTGGGGGGGGGGGGGCAGAGAGAGAGTGAGACACAGAATCCGAAACAGGCTTCAGGCTTTGAGCTGTCAGCACAGAGCCTGACATGGGGCTCAAACCCATGAACCATGAGATCGTGACCTGAGCCCAAGTTGGATGCTTAACCGACTGAGCCACCCAGGTGCCCCAGACTCCTGGTTTATTTTAATTAATTAATTAAAAAATTAATTGCAGTGTAGTTAACATACTGTGTTATATTAGTTTTAGGTGTACAATATAGTGATTCTACAATTCTATACATTACTCAGTGCTCATCAAGATAAATGTACTCTTATTTCCCACCATACATTTCACCCATCTCCCCACTCACCTCCCCTCTGGTAACTGTCCGTTTGTTCTCTATAATTAAGAGTCTGTTTTGTGGTTTGTCTCTCTTTTTTTCCCTTTGTTCATTTCTTTTGTTTCTTAAATTCCACATATAAGTGAAATCCCATGATAGTTGTCTTTCTCTGATTGACTTATTTCGCTTAGCATTATACTCTCTACCTCCATCCATGTTGTTGCCAATGTCAAGATCCCATTCTTTTTTTGTGGTGCTGTAATATTCCACACACACCCTTTCTTTATCCATTCATCCATTGACGGACACTTGGGCTGCTTCTATACTATGGCTATTGTAAATAATTCTGCAGTAAACATAGGGGTACATATATCCCTTTGAATTACTGTTTTTGTATTCTTTGAGTAAATACCCAGTAGTATGATTACTGGATCATATGGTAATTCTATTTTTAATTTTTTGAGGAATGTCCATACTGTCTTTCACAGTGGCTGCACCAGTTTGTATTCCTACCAACACGAGGGTTCCTTTTTCTCCACATCCTCACCAACACTTGTTTCTTGTTTTTGATTTTAGCCATTCTGACAAGTGATATCTCATTGTATTTTTGATTTACATTTCCCTGATGATGAATGGTGTTGAGCATCTTTTCATGTGCCCATCGGCCACTCGGAGGTTGTCTTTGGAGAAATGTTTGCTCATGTCTTCTGCTCATTTTTAATTGAATTATTTGGGTTTTTTGGTGTTGAGGTGTATACGTTTTTGTGTATTTTGGTTACTAACCATTTATTGGATAGGTCATTTGCAAATATCTTCTCCCGTTTATGAGGTTGTCTTTTAGTTTTGTTGATTGTTTCTTTTGTTGTGCAGAAACTTTTTTAAAAATGTAATCCTAATAGTTTATTTTTGCTTTTGTTTCCTTTGCCCCAGAGACATCTTTGAAAAAATGTTGCTACAGCTGATGTCAGAAAAAATGTTTTCTGTGTTCTCTTAAAGGATTTTTATGGTTTCAGGTCTCACACTTATGTCCATAATCCCTTTTGAGTTTATTTTTGTGTATGGTGTTAGAAAGTGGTCTTGTTGCATTCTTTTGCATGTAACTGTCTAGTTTTCCCACCATCATTTGTTGAAGAGAGTGTCTTTTCCCATTGCATATTCTTGCCTTTTTTATTGAATATTCTTGCCTTTTTATTGAAGATTAATTGACCGTATAATTGTAGGTTTATTTCTGAGCTTTCTAGTCTGTTCTTTTGATCTTTGTGTCTATTTTTGTGCCAGTTTCATGCTTTTTTGATTACTACAGCTTTGTAATATAACTTAAAGACTGGAATTTTGTGGTTCCATACAAATTTTTGGATTGTTCTAGTTATGTGAAAAATGCTCTTGGCATTTTGATAGAGATTGCTTTAAATCTGTGGATTGCTTTGGGTAGTATGGACATTGTAACAACATTTGTTCTTGTAGGTCTATTTTAGAGTTTGTCATAAATTCTTTCATGTAAGGCTGAACACAAAAACTACTGTTGTAATGTTGGTAAATAAGTTCATTTATATTTAACCATGTAACTATTCAGTGCATATTTCTTAGTGATTACTCCATGCATGCGTTTTGTTCAGGTGGTACAAAAACAAAGCAACACAAATACTGTCCTCAAGAAGCTTACAGTTATAGGTAGGAAACACAAAATGTATCATTGTTGTGTCTGGGACTTGATTTTACCCTACTTACAGACTAATAACTTAGTCTGTTGCTGTTTCATGGGTACTGGTAGAATACATGAGATTTCGGAGACAAAGGATTTTATTTACTGCACAGCATATGGCACCATGTTTGTGTTAGTTCTCTTTACCCCAATCCACCCAAGTCCTAGGGTGGTGGCATGAGGTGGCAAGGTAGATATTGTACATGGTTTGTGCTGCGGCTGAGGAACATTGAGCTTGTGGGTCCCACTTTTTTTATAGTAAACCCTAAGCAAACCTGCTCTTTGTCCTGAGGGAGATATTACTTCATCCCTCCAAGACTGCTACAGATACAACCCTAAGAAATGTTCCCAGTAAGGAACAGTTAGGGCCTTACATTCTTGGGGTACCCAGCAAGATGTGTAGGTCCACAAGAGACCCACAAAGGAGTGTCTCCCAATAGTCATAAAGTAGAATGTGGCAAATGATAAGTTAGTAATTAAAGGGATTTTAGTCCCATTCCATGTCAAACACAAAGTCATCTGCTTTCTTTTAAAATGTTTCTTATTGTCAGCTATTTATTGAGCTCGACTGGTGTGTATGTCTCATGGTAGAATATCATGGTGATAAAGGACTTTAATCCCATGGAGTGCTCAGTAAGATTTCTCCCTGGCTAACAACTGAATTAAGTGAGCTCTCCTCGCTTGCATTTGTATCCTCTCTGAAAAGCACTTTCTGGAGCCTCCATGGACCATTTTTTATAATAAAATATCCATTTTATGACAACCATTTCAATATGAGATAACAGAAAGTCAGTGTCCCCACTTAAGGTATTTTTGGGTTTCTCCATGAGTTTTTATAAGGAAAAGTTGAATTGAATTTTCATCTCAGCACTACCTAGATAAAAAGTTTATATAAAAAGAAGTAGCATGGTGGGTTGATACTTCTTATGACCAAGTAGAGATTCAAACTGGTCTCTCTCCAGAGTCTGGGCTCATTCCAAGGACACCACTTCACCATTGGAACTGCACAATATGAGGTGGAAGACAGGGCTTCTCAGACATTTGAGAGCAGTCTTCCTTTTTATGAGAGTATATAGGAACAGTGTGATCTCTCAAATACCTAGTGATTCTGAAAAGTTTGTTTTTAGCATTTGAAAAGTGCCTCCTGATTTGCTGTTTCGTGATCTTGACAAAGATATTGCCCTGAGCCAGCTGAGGAGAGAAAATAATTTAGTGAGAGAGTAAAAAAAGAGAGATTCACTATTAAGTCAAAATACAGAGCACTGTACCGGAAAACCTTCCTTGGGAGACAACATACTCTTCAAAAGGAAAGTGAGTTTGTTTTGGCAGGGGGCCTTGGAATTCTAGTTTGCAATTTAAATCTTTGCTAAAAATTGCATTTTAAAGGCAGGTGCTTGTCTAGCACAGGTGGTTACTGTGGCAATCACTGTATTGACAGAAGAATATTATGATGGGGTGTAGAGATACTGACCTAATGAAATAAAGTGAAAGGAACAAAAAAATTTATTCACCTCTCTCTTTCCTCCCTCTTGTACTTCTCCAAATAATTGTAATTTAATGTTCTTTTCAGAAGAACATATTTATAACAGGGCATCTCAATATTAATCTTAAACTGGAAAAATAACTTGTCATTTATTTAACCCCAGCCTGATGGAAGGGTAGATTCACTACTGAAAGTCTGTTACAAATAGCCAGGACATTCTAAGGGCACCAAATGATGGCTGTCATTTTTGTATTCAGCCCAATGATGAAGGAGCTTTTAAATGTTTGGACATTCAATCTATGTAGTGCCACGACCTGGACATACCCTTTTACTAAACACTAGCCCACTAAATCCTCTTAGAATGTTGTTTACCTCCAGATAAATCAAACATGACAATGTAGGTTAACTTCACTGATTCATTTTTCAGCCACAAATGATTAATAATTTTTACTGAATGAAAGCTACAGACTTCTTATTATACGGCGGACTACAGGGAGTGATATAATTCTTAGATGTCTTGTGAAATGTGAAGCCATTTCTCTGGAACTGATGTTCCCAGTTCTCTGCTAAGCACGGTAGCTACCTTTACTTCACTAGAAGATCATCCAGCAGGGATGACCTTATCAATTACAGTAAGTCAGCATCTTTCCCCCAGAGTTTGAGCAAGCTGTTCTCTGCAATTTGTACTGGTGGCCCGGGACTAAATCCGAATCCATTTCCAAGCCTAAGCATGTCACATGCTGTAGCAGTGAAAGACATGTTGCTGCAGTAAGCAAAGACATAGGCTCTGCAAGGAGAGTTTTTCTGGCTGACCAGAAACCCCACATGATGGAGAAAGCCAAAATACAAAGAAGAAAAATGAGCAGTGAAGGGAAAAAGAACTCCTTCTTTTTACCTGGATGTTTTTATCCTGAAAAGATTAAGTGGCAGATTTTGCCAACGTTTATTTCACTTTTGTTTATTTTGGCCAGTTTACCCTTCTCTGTGTGCTACCTACCCAACTAGCCCTGGAGTTCATTGCAGTTTTAATAAAGATTGGGAATTAAGGTCAGCAAATGTTTCTGCCACAGGTGTCCTGAAAAGTCACCTGCTACTTGGTTTGCAGTGAGGCTTCTGCAGTCCCCCTTGTAATTTTTTCCCATCTACTCTCCCTCCAACACTTTGTAAATAATATTTTCCATTTATGTCATATTTCCAGGGTGGCTGAGCTTGTGAATGGTTTTATTTCTTTGACTTCACATTCTGCCGTTCTTGAATAACTAATAGTGGTGATAACATTTTCCACGTTTAGAATTGCTTTATGGTAACCTGGAAGGAAGAGATTTCTCTGAGAGATACAGCATATATAACCTTTCTTGACATCAAGGGCACAGAAATAGTTGCTAAAATAGATGATTGATTACCTATGCTGAGCTCAGCACTTAGATTTTCCATTAGTTTCAGAAACTTCCATTAGGTTCACACCTGGAAAGTTTTGGCATTGGCCCTTAATATCTTTATCTGCTGGGATACACTTTCATATCCCTGCTTTGGTACCGGCTGCACTTGAAAAGAGCAGACGACCTAAGTTAAGGACATTTTCCCCCTAAAAATATATTAAAATCTTCATAATAACTCTTTTGGATTTGGTTGATGTTCAGGTTGCAGCTTTAGATTAGTTCTACTTTTATCTCTACTGGTTTGACCATACGTATTCTAATCCCATATGAAAGCCAACATTTCATTCTTTTATAATAAAATTATGGTTTACTGTATAGTAGTAAGAGCTCCATCCATTATGTGAGACATAGATTATGCAGACATGGGACATAAGGATGAAATGGCTCCTCTTCAGCTGTTCTTTTCTACTGTGTAATTACATAATTAGGATGTAGACTATCCATCATACAATTCTTTTTGTAATTCCATGGGAAAAGCTACTGAATATGGACAACAGATGATTCTTAAACCTCAATATCACAGCTGGTTTACATTTTTTACCCTAAATCCCGTAAGTGGGCAGGCCATGTTACAGAACCCTTTCATGCCAAATTTCCTTTTTAAAAATTGAAACCACTTTGGAATTATCCAAAAGAAAGGGAGTATTAAAAAATAGTTGACTGTTTACCTGATGTTTATAAGACGGTCCACATTGTTTTTCAGTGAATGTTTTCCTTTCTCTAAAAGATCTTCACTATATTTAATCCCCATTGTGGCTTTTTCATCCTCTGCCTCTCTCTTCTTTTTTGTCATTATGCATATTTTCCACTTAACTCTTTTTTCTTTATTTAATATCTTCTCTATTACTGTCCAATGCAGAGTCAACATACATTTTAAAGTCTTCTAGATTCTCTGAACAGGGTCTCATCCCAAGTGATCCTCTTTTCAGTGCCCACTATGCTTCCCATCTACCTTGTATCATTTCACCTCTCCCCAAAAGTACAAAAATGAATTTTCATACCCAATTCAATTCAGTAACTTGTATTAGTGATTAAAAAACCCCACTAATTACCTTTAACAGAATTGATCTTAAATAGATTTTTTAAATTATTGACATAATAGTATCATAACATAAATTGAAAAAAAATGGGGACTTACTTTGATGCACGAAAGAATATGTATTTTCCACTGTCATAAATCTGGCTGAGTTGCAAAACAGAAGGATATAGTCAGGGATGCAGTTTTAGATTCTTTTTTGTACCTAATTCACAGTAAAACTTAGGCCAGGTGGGTCTTTTTGTTGTTCATTGCCAAAGTTTTTATGGCTATATAATGAAAATATATACAAGGAATAAAATACTTTTTCATCCCAATTCATTTCAGTCAGAATATATTGAACATTTATTGTGGGTGAGATACTTATCCACATGTGATATGATGGAGTTGCTTATATCATGGTTCCTTTCCCTCAAGTTGCTTATATGTAATTGGGGCAAATAAGAAAGGTGTTTATTGTGGGTACATTGAAGAGCTGACATTGGAACTGAACCTTAATGGATGTGAGTCAAAATGCAGACAAGACGACTATAGTTTAGAAAAGGAGAGTAAAGGGAGCAAAGGAACAGAGGCAAAAAACAGAGGGCTGGGAGTAGAGGATGGGCAAAATGAGTGATAGGTGGTGGGAGGTACAGGCCTCCAGCTATAGGATGTATAAGTCCCAAGGATGAAAGGTACAGCTTAGGAAATATAGTCAGTGGTATTATAATAACATTGTATGATGACAGATGGCAGCTATCCTTGTGAGCACAGCTTACTATAGAATTGTCCAATCACTATGCTGTACACCTGAAACTAATGTAACATTGTACATCAACTGTACTTCAATGAAACCAGAAAAAGAGAACAGAGACAAGAAAGTTCAGGGAGAATTTAGAGAACAATTAGAAATCTGATGGAAGCTAAGATTAGAAGAGTAAAATTTGATTTCAATTATATTTTTATTTATAGAAGTGCTATTTCTTTTTTCAAGTCTGTTTCGTTCTTCAGAGTTTCTTACTCCTTGCTCTATTGTCAAGCTTTTAACATTCTTCAGGTGTATTAAACATAGTGTCTTAAAATCTATCTGATAATTAGAGCATCTGAAGTGTTTATAGATTGGACTCTGCTATCTGCTCTTTCTGCTTACTCTCACTCAGAGGATTTGTCATGTGTTTTTAGATTTTAAACTATAAGCAACTAATTTCCTTGGACCTGTAGCTGTGGGACTTTTGAGGCCTGAATTGATGTAGTTCTTCAGGAATGAATTTCCCTTTGCTCTTGAGAGCTGTGTGGTAGCACTACCAACATGAGATCACATTAAGTAAAATTTTATTTGAAGTTTTTTGACTACAAAGGCGTCAGGAATTCAGATCTATAAAGCCATGAGAAGAATCTGCATGTCTTTGCTTCAGAAGGCAGATTTCATTCCTTCCACTGCAGCACCAAGATCCTTATAAACAATTTTTCTGGCTTTCTCCTGTTTATTTCTTGTCATCCTCACACTAAGTGCTGTGTCCTTTAGGATCCTACATATATGCGGTAGGTACCCATCCTCACCTCTGAGTGAGTACCATGGTTTGTCAGTTGCCTCTTTGGCATGGTGTAGCCATTACAGAGGAGCTCAAGATCATTAAGCATCAGTGGAAAACTCTGACCAATGGAGCATTTGGTAATTGCTTACCTACCAGAATTCTCTTTTTCACTTCTGTTTTAGCTTATGGAGTATTCTTTCATGTCAGCCCAGCAATTAATTTCTACCCAAGATTCTTTTTAGCGTTTTAATTGTTAGAGCTGTGAAGGTCATTCAGGATATTTAGTCTACTATACTAACAGTAATGGAAGTCAGAAAGGTAATTAGACCAACATTAGAATTTTATTTTATTTTTGTTAAAAGTTTAGATAATATTTAGTAGTAATATAAATCCAATGTTGTTGTTGTCGGGGGTTTTTTTGTTTGTTTTTGTTTTTATTTTGTTTTTTGAAGGGGAAAGGAGATGCTTAGAACTCTTTTGTGGGAGTGAGTTTAGCAGTGTAATATCAGAGACTCAAGACAAGTTAGACAGTGTTTTAAGGTTTAGCTAAAAGGTACAGAAATGTGATCTGGGAGGGTGACACAGGGCATGGAAGAAAGTCAGATTGAAAAGAATGTGGATATGAAGTTACCCCTTTTTCCCCCACTGGTTAAATCACCTTGTTGGAATGTAAACTCAAGAGAGATGTTATTGAAGCCATTAACCACAGAGGGGTCTCGGGAGCTCTGTCAATGTAAAGTCTAACTGAAATGCTCATAAAGTGTCTGAATGCTGTCCTCTCTATTAAAATAAGGACATATTCATGTGATTAGACTTTCTAGGGAAGAGTTCCACTAACAATTACTCTTGGTCCTTATTTGGTAGGAAAGTCCTAACCCACTGTGAGGTATGACAAATCCCAGGGAAATGTTATCTCAGTTTTTTTAGAATCTGGGGAAGCATCTTGCTTCTTTATTGAATTCCAGATAGAATTAAATAAACTACTCTTAATAGACTGAACATAGATCACAAATTCACAGTTAATTCATTCTCCAAATTGTATTCTTCCTTTTATATAGTGATCTGAAACAAAATTTACTTTATTCAAGCAACAATAAAACGAAGGATACAGAACCACAAAGGAGGTAGAGGTGATTAAAATATGTTAAGTAATATGTCTCATTTGTCAGTGTTCTTAAAAGTTACCAAGAAATTAGTTTTATGCTGCCAGATTCTGGTGTCTTTATGTTTGCTTTAGAGAGCATGATGTTTATATATCTGTCAGCCTCCTGATTTCAAACTCACAAGGCTGTCTCTTTGTGAGATATTCATAATTAAATGGGTTAAAGATTAAAAATTCTTAGAATGAAAAGCTTTAGAAATAATTTCTTTGGACTTCTCCTCCCATTGGGATGGAATATGGGCTTAAAGAATGATGTGGTGACATTATTGGGGAATCTAAGTTCAGAAACACTTGGCTTCGAATCCACTTCTGCCCTTTACAAAATACGTGATCATGGGCAAGAGACCTTCCTCTATAAGCCTCAGCTGCTTTATAAAAATCTCAGTAATCATGCCAGTCATGAAATTGTTGCATTAAATATTTATGCAAAACCTAGCACAGTGTACGATATGCTACAGGTACTCAGCAAATAGTGACTACTGTTACAATTTCTTTATTTCTTTATTTCATGCAGCTCCTCTTTGGTTATCTCCCATGGTGCAGTCTGTTATATTTTTGTTTTAAATTTTATTTTAGATAAAAAGAATCTGACTTCTTGAAACTTCCATTCTTGATCCATATTCTACCCTGTGAAACAGCAAAGGATTCATATATTATTTCTTCTGGAGGACAAACCTTCAAGTATTTGAAGACAGGGGTGATGGACAGGGAATTATTAATTGAGCCGTGTCTCTGACATGATTGAAAGTGATGAGCTTCAGAGATTAGGTGGAGAAACAGTACCTTTTCCATCATACAAGGAGGAAAGAAAGGACTCTTGGAAGAGGTGTAGACACATTTGCAAATTTGCTGAAAATTCAAGGACTTCTCTTTTCTCTGTGAGATAAGGCCTTCAGCTGAGAGAGAAGGGTATCTGTAGTGGGCTTAGACATTTTAGGTGAGTGGGGAAGGTTTGAAACAGTTTCTGTGCAGAATTCGGCAGACAGCTGACCAGGGATTGTTGGGCAGCATTGAGAGCCCAACTGAGGTTCAAGATTTGATATTAATACTGTTACCAATTACTTGGTTGTACTTTTTTCTAAGTGCATTGAATAGCGTGGATGGAGGTCAGAGTTGGTGATATTTGAGTTGACTCAAGTTTTAAGTTTTTCCAGGTAAATGGGACAAATCCAATATTGATGTGTCAGGAGATTTGAGGAAGATGGCAAGAAAGTGCTCAAAATATTGGACCATGGGCTCTAAGTTGAAAGAGAAAGAAATAAAAACAAAAGGTGGCTGATAGCTAAGGAGAAAAAAAGAAGAATCAAGGGGGCAGAGGTCTTTCTGAGGTCAGAGAATAATGGGACATCCACTTATTGAATGCATACTTTGAGTTGGACTTCTATGAATTGTATCTTCTCCTTTTAACCAAGTTGAGTTTATTTTGTTTAACAAGTTTTAATGGATATATATTTTTTGTGCTTTTGCTTTGTATGGAAATCCTCTTTTTAAAAGGTAATTCCATATTATTTCAGGAACCATTTATCATTTTACCATTGAAGCTCTCTGATCTTTTTACTACCCATTTCCCTACTTTTGCAGCAATCGTGAGAACATGCTGATACTATTTGCAGCTCACAGGGGATTTGTGCTTAATAATGAGACTGGGGATCTGTGCACTTCGGGGTGGTATGAGTACTAGAACATAGTGCACAAAACTTAGGTTTTCAGTGTAGTCTTGCCATAAAATTACATTCTGGTATTTTAGAAATCTTATGCACCATGATTTTGATTATACTCATTTCAGCTTGCTTAAATCCCTGTAACATAAAAAGACTTATTGCTTCTTAGATTTCTTCTCTATCTTTACTAGGAAATGAGAAAAGATTAATTATTTTTTATACATAGACAGCTCATATGTATTTTAGAGTAATGTGATGGTGATGAGTCAAAACAAAATGTATTTTCTCTAATCTCAGTGCTAGTTCACCAGCAAAAATGTAGGAGTCATGAAAACACACACGATTTATAAAGTCGATGTCATCTACAGTTTTAAAATGATTTCCTGAGAGAAAGTTGGTTGAATTGAGTCAAAAAGCATGTTTTTTGGAGAAAAGTGATTTCTAATTTTAACTAAGTTTATTCATTCAGAAGTAAGTATTGCGGGTCTCTCATGCAGGATTGGATTCTTCTCAGGCATCTCTCCTTGGCTTGTAGATGGCTGTCTTCTTCTTGTGTCTTCACATGCTCTTCCCTTTGTGTGTCTGTACAGATTTCCTCTTCCTACAAAGACATCAATTATGGATGAGGGCTCACCTATATGAACTGATTTTACCCCTTTAAAACCCAGTCTCCAAATATAGTCCATTCTGAGTTAAGGAGGGCTAGGACTTCAACATATGAATTGGGAGAGATAAAATTCCCAAATATGTAACAGTGAACAAAGCAGATGAAATTCCTGCTCCATGAAATTAACCTTCTATTGTAGGGGTTGGCAACTACTTTCTAAAGGATCAGATAGTAAATATTTTAGGTTTGAAAGGCACATAGGATCTCTCTCTCTGTCGTATATTCTGAGTTTGGCTTGTGGGCCTTAGTAGAAAACTTCCTGCTCTAGAATAACAAATAAACAATTGGATATATGATGTAATATCAGATGCTAGTAAGTTCAGTGAACATGCATAGAGCTGGATAAGTGCATATACAGTGTTTTAGATATGGTGGTTGGGAAGAAGTATGACATTTGAATAGTCTTCTCTTTGAACAGAAATGAAGTATGGGCCTTCTCACTTGAATGAAGTGAAGGAAAAAATGATCCAGAAGAATGGCATATGCAGCATGCTGATGTGGGAGCATGCATGGGTTGCTTAAGAAACAGAAATGAGGCCCCTATGCCTAGACTGTACCTGAATTGTATTCATCTGGTTAGTCTAAACACAACCAGTTATTTGTATTCAAGCAAATTTCCCCTAGCTAAACTTAAGGAATGAGCAAAGCTTGGCTACTCAGAAGAATATACAAACTGAAGATTTAGAACTTCTTAAATAAAAATTCTTTGAGATTTTAACTTATGCAGAATTATAAACCATTAGTATTTAATCTTTATGATCGTGATGTTTTACCCCAAGCCTACCCAAGGATGCGAGGGTTGTGCTGTAAGTTTCTAATGGAAGTGCTAGATCAAGGAAGACAGTTCTTTCTCTTGCCAGGAGCTGGTCACTCAGGAAATTGGCATGTCCTGCTTTGTCTTGGAGAGTTCAGAGTTTACTCTTCTCACTGTTACTCCAGACATTTTCCCTAAGACCCTAGCTGATATTTAATATGAGTTTTTACATAATCAAATTTCTTATAATCAGTGATTAAGAAGTTTTAAAAGCAACTAGAAACATACATTGGTCATTATTTCCTGAGGTATATCTTTTCTGTCTTTTGCTTGTCAGTGATTCCAAGTACATAAATATTGGGCTGCACAAAGTTACTCCAGAGCTCATTAATGCTTTCTTTCACAGTGTGTGTGTGTGTGTGTGTGTGTGTTTTCTCTAAGTTCCCTTTTACAAAGTTTCTACTTTGCCTTGTCTTCAAGTTCACATTTTTTTTTTATTTTGCAGAGTTGAAGCTTTGTTGTTAATTTCATTTGCTGTATATGTTTTTTATTTCAGACACTATTATTTTCACCTTTAGAAGTTTGATGTTGGTCTTTTATGTGTCTGTTTAAATGTACCTCCTTTTTTCAACATATGAAATATTGTTATAAAATACTATTTTAATGTCCTTATCTACTAATTTTTATGTCTGTTTCAGTTTTGGATAGGTTTGATTAGTTGATTATGAACTATAGTTTCTCGCTTCTTTGCATGTGTGGTAAATTTTAACTGAATGCCAGACATTGTAAGTTTTACACTGTTGGGTGTTTTTATATTTCTATAAATATTGTATTTTTGTATTTCTATAAATATTGATAAGCTTTGTTATGGGATGTAGTTAAATTACTTGAAATAGTTAGATGATGATGATTATTATTTTGAGTCTTGCTTTTAAGGTTTTGAAGACCCATCCAGAGCAGCTTTTATTTTAGGGCTAATTTTGTCCTACTATTGAGCCAATACATTTCTGAGAACTCTACTTGATACCTGGTGATTTACAAGGTTTTACTACTCTACCTTGTCATATCCCTGGTCCTGTGTGAGCTCTGGGGATTGTTCTCTCAGTTATTTTGGGGGGAGGGGTAGAACTTTTCCTGGCCTTAGGTAGTTAGTGCCTTCATATCATGCACCAATCAGTTCCTGAGACCATCTGAAGATTTGGCATGCTGTCTGTATAGCTGTCTTTTCTCTGGTACTCTGCCGTGTATACTCTAGTTGCTTTGGATTCTGTATACTCCCAGCTCTGTCCTCTCAACCCATGAATACTTGGTATGTAGTTCTGGTTTCCCATTCTTTGTACTGGGTTGGAAATTTCATCCAGGTGATAAAATGCCTGGTATACAATATCTGAAAACCATCATTGTATATATTTTGCTTGTTTCTTGCTGTTGTTATTTTCAGATAAGAGGGTAAATCTATTTCCTATTGCAGTTTGTTTCATTCTTGTGTTGAGAATTTGAAGTTCTCCACTCTCATCATGAAAATTTTTAAGGGATAGATTATTGAATTAATAGGAGAAATACTGGATGTAGCTTTTTAACTCCAGAGAAAAGGTAGTAGAGGGAATTAAGAAAGGGGGTCAGGGTTCAACTGTCTGAAACAGTTTATGGTTGGGATTTCATCCCTAAGAGGATGTTTACAGATACAATAGTAGATAGGAGAAAAGATGGGATGTATTGCTCATGGGATTCTAAGAGTATAAGGGAACTTAGGACATATGTCATCCTGGTGCTTGGGGATACAAGGTATTTCTAATCAGATTATAAATTTTATTATTTTTATTACTTATTTTTTGTTTAATTTTTAATTGATTTTTAATATAATTTATTGTCAAGTTGGCTAACATACAGTGAATACTGTGTGCTCTTGGTTTTGGGGGTAGATTCCCGTGATTCATCACTTATGTATAATAGCCAGTGCTCCTCCCAACAAGTGCCCTCCTTAATGCCCATGACCCATTTTCCTCTCTCCCCTCCCCTCCCCCATTTACCCTCAGTTTGTTCTCTGTATTTAACAGTCTCTTATGGTTTGTCTCATTCCCTCTCTGTTTTTTTTCTCTATTTTTCCCCCTTCCCTTCCCTCATAGTCTTTTGTTAAGTTTCTCAAGTTTCACATATGAGTGAAAACATATGATATCTGTCTTTCTCTGAGTGACTTATTTCACTTAGCATAATACCCTCCAGTTCTGTCCATGTTGCTGCAAATGGCAGGATTTCATTCTTTCTCATTGTCAAGTAGTATCCCATTATATGTATAAACCACATCTTCTTTATCCATTCCAGATTATACATTTTAGTAGGACCTTTGTTAAATATGCAAATGAGAAATGAGTCTTTAATATGCAGTAGAATGATTTCCCCAAATCACACCAAAAATATAGAATGAAATATATTCTTTAAACTCCTATAAATAACAAGAGTAGACAACTGGCTACATGAAGATTAATGAAGTCAGCTAGACTCACTGGTCAAGGAAGTCATTCCCACACTACAGTTTTTAGCAATACTATTTATTTCTATATGTCACATATCTTTGGGGTTGCTTACCAGTAAGTGGTTGAAACCTTGAATGCTAAATGTATGAATGTCAAGGTTTTCTATTGTTTTGGGCTGCTGTTTCCTGAATGTCTTAAGATATGGAGGTTTAGGAGGAAATGTAAAGAAAGCAAGAAAAAAGAAAAGAGAAAGAAAACCAAAAAGTTTAAGCCAGTTTCTCATTGAATTTACACTTGGTTAATTTAATATTATTCTGGGAATACAAATTTGTAATTAGAACATAGGACAACACCAAAGTGTCCCTGTCCTCTGAATGACAGAGCATTGTTTGTCACTGCACTGCTTTACTATGTACTGGAAAGAGTTAGCCACCCCATCATCTCTTTATATCCTCTTTAATTCTTAGATCTTAAGTGTTACTAGTCCAGGAAATAGGTGCCATAAATCATCTTTAGTGGTTGGTCATCTAGTTCATTGAAATAAGCTTCTTAAAGATGGTCTTTAAAATAGTTTTAAATTGAGGGAAAGCACATGGCTGTGTGTTTCAGACCTGGGATGCCGTTCAAGGCATATGAGTTGGCGTGTAAGAGAGAAATGAGAGAGTAGTTGGCTAAGAGATTTATTTAGGCTGCATGTAGGGGAAATGTGATGAAATAAGATTTATGTTTTGAGGCTCTGCATAGTTTCTGGCTATTGGATTCCTACTCTCTGAAATTGGGATCATTTAGGCCTCACTTGAAAGTTAAACTCATCCTATCCTCCAGGACCAATTTGAACAGAGCCATATTCTCAACCATGACACATAAATACATATAGGCAATAAATATTTCTGTAAGGCCTTATTTATGTCTTACCCATGATAAAAACCATCACAAATGTTTGACATCAGAGTTCAACTCAGGTTCTTTCAGAATTTGGCTATTCAGAATTAAACATTGGTTAGAAAATCTGAGAACAAATTGGGGTGATTTTGCTCATTATTTTCTATTTATAAAACTACTGTTATTGATATAACTTTTCAGAATCCTACCCCCCCCTTTGAGCTAATGCTTTGGAGCTTTAGTTAAAATTGAGGAAGTCTTTTTCCTTTTGGTTTAGCATTGAATTTACACATGTATGATTCAGTTCAGTAGATATTTATTTTACAACTGCTATGCTTACAGTAGCTTTTAAGTGCTGTGGGTAGGCATAAAAAGAAATAAAACCCAGCTCCTGCCATGCAGGAAAGGTGAATTGTGAGCCAAAATATACTTCCTCAATGACAGATTAGTGGGCCACTGGAGGCACAGCCAGGTCATGATGGAAAGTCAAATGAAGAGAATGTTTCTGGCTGAAGAATTATGGAAAGAAACCATGGAGGGGACTAGCTTTTCACTGAGACTTGGAGGATAGTTTGATTTTGAAAGCTCATCCAAAAATGCTGGGGAGAATAGAAGCTGGAAACATGTTCATGTAGCAGAGAAGGGGGTCAGGGAATCAGAAGAATATGTACAATATATACAATATTAATTTACGCAATTTTACCACAAATTTTAGCTGAGTGTATATAAATTCTAGAATGTGCATATTCCTTCTTATTGGTCCTGGATGTTGAAAAAGAAATTATTCATCTCCCACTCCTGACAGGGACTTAAATTTGTTCAAGTGTGCTAGCTGGTGTTTTCCAATACAAACTGATATTCAGCATAGTGCTGAACATAATAGATCAGTAAGCAACTATTTATTAAAGGAACATAAAGTTCCCAAGTCTCCTCTGAAATGTGGGATAAAGCATGGATTCAGTTTACTTATGACCGGGGGCAAGGATTCAGTTTACTTATGACCGGGTTTTGTCTTGTTCTAATAAACTTCTTCCTGGAGTCCTGAAGATAGAATTGTGCACTGTCTTATGCTGAGTATTTGCTTGGGACTCTTATTATATGCCTACATCAAAGGACTAAGCCATGAGCTGTGTTAGCACCTCATTAACGCTCTCTATACAATACTCTCAGGTATTGAACATATCACATCATGTTTGTTCCCTACACTTAGGCATAACTTATACCTCATCCTGAGTTAAATGAGTCTTTGTTTTCTTTGGAATTTTATGTTTGGGAAGGGAAGGAGGAGAAACAAGAGGCAGAATAATAAGTGGTATAAAAGGGTAATGCAATTTGTTTCTTATTTGATTATTCTGTATCTAAATGAGAACATTGTTTTTAAATGCACATTATTGATTTATCATAGGCATTTAAAAAAAAGGAACAAAAGATTAAATGTCTAGTCAGTTGATGGCTAAATTTAAGGAATCTGCAGGTATAAGAGCAGTTGTTTTTAAGACATTACCAATTCTTTTCGCTTTTCCTTTCTTGGAATGCTGATTAGCCATAATGGATAAATAATGATTATGTATGGAGATTTACATAACAGATGAATCTGTTTATAAACTATGCTGAGCTTCAGACCATCCTGCCAACCTTTTTAGAAATCCATTCAAACTATTTATTGGTGTCTACAGCTCCCAAATAGCTTCTCCTAATTACAAGTATTTAAACATAAATGAAAGTGGAAGTTTAGAATTGATGCAGTGGGCTATTCTAATAAAATTTCAAATTGGCAGGAAGACCCAGCTCTACTCTCTCTGCATGCTAATTTTTTTCCTATTTTATAATCAACAAAGTTTGTTCACATAAATGGCAACAGATCCCAACTGCAGGAGGGATGGGTGGAGGTGGGAAGGAGTGAAATTTTGACCGTCACAGATGAAATCTTTTTCAGAGGCTTCTCCACTGAGATCCATATGAAAATGCAAAACTGTAAATGAGATTTTTCCCCCTATCGATTTGGTCAGTTGGTAAAGGTGGCAGTAAGAGGAATGCACAGTCCCTCATGTTCTGATCTTTCTGAGGTTGCAATAGAGAGGTTATACATTTCATTTGAGCTGACAGGAATTTGAAATGTTATAGATAGGTTTCCTGAGCTCACCCATTATTTACTGTTTGAGTGTAATGTCAGTTTCTTTCTGCTTCTTCAATATTGTTTGCACTTTACCTTTGTGAAAAGAGCCTTGATTGAACCATGCAAGGGGAGATATTTCTGTCCTTCTGTAAGATCAATGAAGATGTGTTTACAGGTCCCCGGCACAGTGTACACACCACAATAATGGATTTTAGTCCATGTTGACTGAAAGCTCTTTTCCTTTGTTACTTGTCAATCTTGTATCTATTACTTGATTGCAACAATAAAAGGCTATTTGGCCAAACATTGAAACAACAACAGTATCAGTTGAGCTGAAGTGGTTACCTGAACCAAATATATGCAGCCCTTAGCCAGAGAAGGCACTTACAACTTGAAAGCAGGTGAGACTCTATTTGCCTCTTCAGTTAGGAACCATTTCATGGTTATACTCATCTGAATTTATCTTTTTCCCCACCTTTCGAGGTTTTAATTAATGTGCAGTTGTGATAGCAAGGGGTTCCAGTCTCACTTTATTCAGAGAATTCTATACATAATTATAGGTCTGTTATTATTTCTTGAGAGAGAGGCCTTCCAAAAGAAGTTCCACACACTCATCAAGATCACTTCTTGTTGGTAATGAAGGCTAGTTTTTGAGCTTCTAAAGAAAATAATGACTCTCCCCATTCCACATACATGTATGACTACTTGGAAAATAATGCTGAGATTAGAGATGAAAAAAATTTTTCTTTATGATCATTCCAGTGACAGATACATTACAGTAAATTAGATACCTTTCTCTTAATCATTTAATCCCTAGAGTAGCTAAAAGTTTGGTCCACTCCGTCATCTTGAGGATGGCTCAGAGTATCTCATTCAATACTGACTCCATGTCCTGGGCTCAGACTACAATGATTCTTAGACTAGAACAAGAGTTAAGTTGGCACATATGGTGAAGAAGATTGGAAATGGGGAAACTTTTTCAGGAAAACCATTTTCCCCATCACATTTTCATTCTTTCTCCTTCCTTCCTTCCTTCCTTCCCTTCCCTACCCTTCCCTTCCCTTCCCTTCCCTTCCCTACCCTTCCCTTCCCTTCCCTTCCCTTCCCCTCCCTTCCCTTCCCTTCCCTTCCCTACCCTTCCCTTCCCTTCCCTTCCCTTCCCCTCCCTTCCCTACCCTTCCCTTCCCTTCCCTTCCCTTCCCTTCCCTTCCCCTCCCCTCCCTTCCCTTCCCTTCCCTTCCCTTCCCCTCCCCTCCCTTCCCTTCCCTTCCCTTCCCTCTCCTCCCTTCCCCTTCCCTTCCCTTCCTTGTGAGAATACCTAGTACCACTTGCCACTCATCTGGGAAACCATGGCCAGTGGCTTTAACAGGAAATTCTTTGAGAATAGATAACATGATGGCTAATCCTGCAGCCCAAGTACAGACTATAAAAGTAATGAGAATAAATTTTACTGCTACTATAAGAGATACTTAAAAAGGTTTGTATAAGGACCATGGGGAGGGGAAGGAGGAAAAAGAGTTAGGGAGAGGGAGGGAGACAAAACACGAGAGACTCTTGAATACTGAAAACAAACTGAGGGGGGAAGGGGGAAAGGTAAAGGGCGGTCGGTGATGGTCTTGGTGGAGGTCACTTGTGGGGAAGAGCACTGGGTGTTATATGGAAACCAACCTGACAATAAACTATAAAGTTTAAAAAAAAAAGGTTTGTATAAATTAAATTTTAGTAAATAGAATTGTGTTTTAAAGAAGACAGGAAACCTACTATTAAAGAAAAGTTGTATTTAATCTGGTTTTTGTGTTAAGAACCTCTGTCATAATACATATAGTCAACCATTAACTGTTTTGTAAGTGTATTTATCTAGAGTAGATGAAGTACAATTAAATATACAAATACTATCCCTCGAAAAAAACATGTGCTGATTTTTTCACTTTAGAATTTTTTCAGACAAAGAAATTGAGACTTGGTGCAACTAAATGATATATTCAAGTACCTGTCTTAAGCCAGGTTTCTAGATTCCTAATCCAGTACAGTTCTTTCTCTCTGTTTACTCTGACGAGGTAGCAAAGGTAGCCCATTTGGGGTGGTATTGGTTCTGCAGGACAAAATACCATGAACTGGTGGCTTACACAGCAGAAACGTATTGTCTCATAGTTCTGAAGGGTGGAAGTCTGAGGTCCTGGTGTCCCCAGGGTTGTTCCTTCTGAGGGCTGTGAGGGAGAATCTATTCTGTGCTTCCCTCCTCTTCTGGTGGTTTGCTGGCCGTCTTTGCCATAGGTTGGCTGATAGATGCTTCACCCCACTTCTGCCTTGATGTTCTCCTGGTGTTCTCTCTGTGTGTCTGTCTCCAAATTTCCTTCTTCTAGAAGGACACCAGTTCTATTGGATTAGGGCTCACCTTAATGACCTTATTTTGACTTGATTGCCTTTGCAAATATTTATAAATAAAGTCAGATTCTGAGATACTGGGTGTTAGGGACTTCAACATATGAATCTGGAGTGGGGAATACTGTTCAACCTGTAAGAGAGGCTTTTACATTCCATTAATTCTTAGTCCCTTAAGTGCCATTATTTCAGAAGCCATTTAAGGGAGAAAGAAGGAAGGCAAAATTTTACTGAACAAACAAAGAATTAAGAGTATGATCCTCAACCTTATTTCTTCTTCACAAATGTAAATTAACAGAGTGAATAGCAATTAAATGTAGTAAACAATATCCTAATTACAACTAATTCTTAGCAGTTAATCAATGGCTCCCTAAGATTCTATTTTGGAAAATATTTTATCATCGTAACTTGAATTAATCTACCTATTTCCTCATGATAAAACTGCAATCAAAGCAGTTATTAATAATCAACACCTTTTACAGATCCAATCAACTTCATTAAAATTAGGATTTAAGATTTAATAAAAAAATAATGCACATACATCTACTGAAAAATTTTCTGAGACCCACTTTTAGTAGATTCTTGTCAATTTACCAATTTCTTGAAGTTTCTGCTTACTGTAGTTATTCATAGCTGTGAGGCCCCTGATTATTAAGACTTGTGTCTGATGTGTGCTCTCACATATGAACTCAGCTTCTTGGTGGAGATTTCATCAATGGTGAATGCTCCTGTTGAGCATCTAAGTACTTACACCTGCCATAGAACTTGACACAGGGAAGAGTGGGTCTAGGCAAGAATAGAAGAGTTAATAAGGAATGGTGAAGATTAATAAAGAGAAGCTTGCTAATTTTATTTTCAACTGAAGTTGCCTAAGGTGATGTGTTCTATTTTACCAGACTAATAAAACAAAGAAATGTGGCTGACACACAGAAAAAAAGTGTAACTATAGTTTTAAGTTACCCATGTAAGACTTTTAAAAAACCTTCAACTTGGGGCATCTGGGTGACTCAGTTGGTTAAGCATCCGATTCTTGACTTTGGCTCAGGTCATGATCTCATGGTTCATGAGTTTAAGCCTTGCATCAGGCTTTGTGGTGACAGCATGGAGTCTGCTTGGGATTCTTGCTCTCTCGCTCTCTTTCTGTCCCTCCGCTGCTGACTCTCCCTGTCTCTCAAAATAAGGATGTAAAAATTTAAAACCTTTGATTTTTTTGAAGATTATGGGGACACACAGATCAGTAGTATTCTGAGGGGAACCACAGATTGTTCTAGGGCATGCATCTCAAGCTTGTATGTATGCAACACCTCCCCCCAACCACATTTATGTAGGTTCCCAATAATGTTTTGTGAGTACCAGATGCCCTAGTAAGAAACAGTGAATCTCCTTAGATTGTCAGTCTTACTAGACATCAGAGGTAGGTGTTCTGACTTCTTAAACTCTTTAAAAAGTTTTATTACGTGCATGCAAAAGTAGAAAACCAATGAAGACAGCATTTATGTAATGGATAAATATATGGTACTTCTGTGGTTTGTGGGTTTGTGGTGCTTTACTGTTGTAGAATTGTCATCATGAACCGGATGACACACTGTGGTAAAAAGAGACTATGCTGAAGTGATTGGCTTATACTATTAAGGCTTGTCTGCCAAAGTAACACATACTTGAGTGTAAATGTGAGATTTTTTCATCACTTTTACAGAGGTCCAAACAGTTAACTATATATGCTCCTTGATTAGTGAAAACGGAGTTAATCCCATTACAAAGCAACATTTAAAAAAAAAACCACTTTGATTACATGAAACATCACTGGTTCCTACAAACCTGTTCATAAAAATATGAGCTTATAAAAATATGAGCATGAGTATTGTCTTATTTAGGTTCTTCCTAAAACTAACCTGAAGACAAATATTTGAGTGTAAGTGGTTTAGGTAAGAGGTGATCCTGGAGACATTGCTGGGAATTGGGGAAGTGAGTCAAGGAAATGAAGGGAACTAATAAATGGGAATAGTATTATCAAGCCAGTTATCAAATGTGGACAACTAGGGCTCCGTCCCACTAGGAATTCTGGAATGCAGTATGGAACACATCTCAGAGTCAGCATGAATTGAGGGTCCAAGAAAGTAGGATATTTAATCCACTTCTATCTGTCATGTTTGACAGAGGCACTTGCAGGTTGTGTTGCTCCCTCAGTGAGTGTGCTCCTAAAGTCAGATAAAATTGCTCAGGCAGAGAGTTACAGTTGTTTCCTGGTAAGTGTACAGAGATGAATACCCAGAGGATGGGGAAGGGAGGGGATCCAAAGTATCTACTAGGGCTACTTTCCCAGTAAACAGCAACAAAAATTTGCTTGAAGTCTCTTTCAAAGGCGGTTTCAGAATTATTCCTCAAAGTGAAACTCACACAATGGAAACATTTTGATACTCCATGTTCTAGATCTGCTAAAATCTGTTTGGGATCACAAAGAAACAACCAGACTAAAAGAGTTGCCCTTACTGAGTGCTCAAATGGTGCAGTGCAGTTCATTGTGGTCCTAATATATTCCCCAACAACTGTTTAAAAAAACTGAGGTTAATCTGGTTCTTTAATATGAACCAAGAAAGTTTATAATAATGTTCATCCTTAAGCTCTATTTTATGATGACAGCATAAATGAAAACATGCTAATTGGAAAACATGCTAACTGTAACTTGTGTTATAGTTACAAGTGGTGGAAAAGTGCTCAGCCAATAAGCGTTTTCACAATCATGGTGTTGACTGGGAAAAACCAAGTGCAACTGAGCCAGATGGGGCAAAAATCCAAGATATGAAAACCCTGCCTCGGAGGACTTGCTGCCTTCTCCCCAAGGGTGGCCATCACAGTTCAATCAGAACACCAAGTCTTTTGATTTTCTAGGTGTGTATAATGATGCACTAAAAGGTAAGATCTGTTTAAAGCAATCCTTGAATGACTTTCTTTTTAGAAAGATTTGTTTTATCAGCCCCCACGGTTGGATCTCAGTGCTAATGTGGTCCAAAGAACACAGTCATAGCAAGCAATTTCCAAAGAATATTTCTTGTGTTTATTGAACAAAATGAAGGAATGCAAGATAGTAGTTTTTGTGTCTTTCTCATATACTCTGTCATAAACTATACTTCTTTTTCTGGGTCCCTCAAATTTCTAGATGTTTCCTTCCAGAACTCACCACGGAAACACATGTCTTCTTTCTTCTCTGTCCCCTCCCCTCATTCACAAAAGCCTGAGAAATGGTTGGGGAAGAAGGAATCCCTTCAAGGGCAGGAGAGAGTAAAAAGCTAAAGCAAAGTTAGAAATTGTACTTATGAACAGGGAGAGAATAAAGACTAAGAACACTCATTTATGAAACATGTTTATCCCTTCAAATTTGTAATGAAAAAGTGACTTCGAAACTATGTTTTTCTAGGGGCGGCTGGGTGGCTCCGACTTGGGCTCAGGTCATGATCTCGTTCTTTGTGGGTTCAAGCCCTTTTTTGGCTCTATGCTGACAGCTCAGAGCCTGGAGCCTGCTTTGGATTCTGTGTCTCGCTCTCTCTCTGCCCCTCTCCTGCTTGTGCTCTGTCACTCTTTGTCTCTCAAAAATAAATTTAAAAACGTTAAAAAAAGTTAAAAGAAGGAAAGCATGTTTTTCTCAATAAATGAATGCAATATAGCATAATGGTTATAGTGTGAGCTTTGGAGAGCCTGAGTTAAAATTCTGTATCTATCCGTGATACCTTCGTTTTTTGTTTTCTAACATAAAATGAAGGTAATTATAATATCTACCAAATGGAGTTGCTTAATGTATTAAGTAGATAATCCACATAAAGCAATTACACATCACTGGCTCATAGTAAATGTAACATAAATGTTAGCTGCCATTATCATTATTTTTATTACATTGACAGCATGGAGAAAGTACTGGGGAAGGTAGCTTGTGTGTGTGTGTGTGTGTGTGTGTGTGTGTGTGTGTGTGTGTAAGAGACTGGAGAAAATAAGATCATAGTAAAGGATAAAACCTGGAGAGAATGCATCTTTCACCTTTATAATAAAAAGTAGCTGACCACGTTGACTTATTTTGCTGTCTCTCTTAATCACTCTAATCAGTTAGTAAGACTCTAACTGATTTTATGTTACCTGACATAATCGAATAGAGACTAAAATTAGAGTTGAATGAATAAAGTTGATATAGCAACTATGAGTTCTATGAGATTTAATTCACTTATATCTGATGAAAATTTCAGAGTTAGCATCAATTACAGGACATACTTACAAGTATTTTTCTTCATTGGAAAAAGAACTTTGATAAATATTGTCTTGAGATAGAAAGGAATATGCCACAGAGATCTCAATTTCATAGTTAGGAACACATGATCTGCCCTTTGTAGTATGATATAGCTATTTAGATCCCTACAACCAGTATCAAACACTGTACCATCCTTTTGGTAGGATTCTCAGCATAGTACTGCAGTGCCTTTCCTTGATATAGCTCAAAAAGCATTAGGAAAACCATTGCCATTTGTATCCAAGTATTTATGTGAGCCTGGGATCTCAAAATAATGTGATGTGAGGTCAGAGAAGAAAGCAGTACCTAAATGCTCAGCTTAATGAATGATGCCAGCTGGCTTTATTCCAGTCCAGTTATCCCAAGCTGGTAGATCCAATGCAACACCATTTTACCAATTGCTCATTGACAAAATTGACAAAACTTTCTATTGATAATTAAAAATATTATATTATGAAGTGCTAATAATATGTATATGATGGCTAGAGTGTAAATTCACATTTATTTACTTTAGAAATAAAACATCAGTCTTCAAAGAAACATCCAACTTTTGGTGAGTCACTGTTTTTTATATCTCTAACCCTTCCTTCTCCTGCTGAGGGTGTGTGGGGGGAAACTCCATATAGTGGTATTTGAACGTTTGGTTAGAAAAGTATGTGAATATATGATTCTGATACTCCCCGGTCAGACTTGATCTGACTGGGCTTCAAGTCCACATTCAAGTCAGAGTGCTGTTGTTTCTGAAAAATATGTGTGTTTGTATCCATTATAGGGTAGTAGATCCTCAGATCCTGGGATAAGTTCCTTTGTAACTTTTATTATCAGACCATGAAGGTGTAATATGTTTTCACAAAGGTCTAAATATACAAAACATACATCAATTTGGGAAAAGTAGTGTTGAGAGGAGCATGACTTGCACAGCCAGAACTTAGATGGATTGCTGGAATTTACTGCAAGCAACCAGAAGGTAGAGAAGTAGCAGCTGATTGACCTCTCCCCACATCATTATCAAGATAATGATTTGCCCCCAAATGGGAAGTTCATGCATCTCAGCAACTTCCCTGGATGCATCTAAAGCAGTGAATGGTCAAAAAAAGTATCATTTAATAAAATATAAAGAAGGTCAAAAAATTTTAAAGTGTATTACTTTAAGACATAGTACAGAAATTTTAAAGTGTATTACTTTAAGACATAGTACAGAAATTTGCTATTATTGGTAGGAATTATGGTGAAGACTGGCAGGATTTAAATAACCTGTATTTTTAAGAAAGGTAATCTAGGCCAAAAATACTATTAAAGTATTTGAGTAAATTTCTGGTTGATGCATCCATAATGCCTAATGAGAGAGGTTTTGTATGTAGGATACATTTAGCCCATTTCCAGCTTAGTACTATGGAGGATTCCAAACTCCTGCATTGCTCATGAAAGTACTGGAGACTATGCAGGTTATCATTTTTCCCAGTGTGGAAACTTTTTTTATGTTGTATTCTTAAACTGCTCATAACATGACCAAGTGTGTTTTTTCCAGTTGGTTGTTCTGGGTAAAAAATGGGAAATTCACTTAAAATTAAAATTATCATTTGTCCTAGAAAAAACTGTCTTTGGAATTGGTGTGTACCAGGCTGGGAAATGAAAGTAGATTTCCCCCCCCTCCCCAAGTATTAGAGTGATGTTAAATCAAACATGAAAACATGAAATGTCTATTGTTCATTGTTAAAGATATGCAAATAATGCAGATAGTGAAGTGGTTGCCATTATAAGTGGCATATTCCATTGTCACATTAATATTTTAATATTTTTGGTTCAATGAGAATGTTTGCATCATAATAAAAATAATTGTAAGCTTCATCTCTTTGGCTTATTCAAAATGAAGAAATTTATATTAAAAGTAGCAGGGTGTTTTTTTTTTTCTTGTTATATATTCATTGATTACAGGTATAGGGAGAAAGTAAGAAAAAAATAATATAAAGCTTAAAATCTTATTATCTCCTGTGGCTTTACTTAGTTTTCTTAAATAATAACAGAATTACAGTATTATCCACCCCTTTGATAAACTGATTATAATGTCACTACTGATTGGCTGTTGGAGTAAGCCCTTCACTCTTTTTTTTCTTTCCTTTTAAAATTGACCTAAGATTTTCTAGAACATTTTGAGTATGTCAAAGAGATAAAGAATCAACAAGTCACTGTGTAATTAATTAATTAATTTAAATATTTATTTTTTGAGAGGGGAGAGGAACAGAGAGAGGGAGAGAGAATCCCAAGTGGGCTCCATGCTGTCAGCACAAATCCTGATGTGGCGGTTGATCTTAAGAACCATGAGATCATGACCTAAGCGGGAACCAAGAGTCAGGTGCTTAACCAACTGTGCCACCCAGGTTCCCTAGTCACTATTTTATTACTCCTTTTTGTTAGTAATAACTGGATGACAGATAAAATTTGAGTGTGTGATAAAAATTAATAATTCCTAGTCTTATAGAATGGTATAGAATGATGTACAAGGAGCCTCAGAGAGCATCTAGTTGAATACTTCACTAAACTGGTCAGTGGTACACTAAAGAGGAATAATATTCTCTTTCCATTTCTTATTAGTTATATATATTCCTAGTAAACAATTTGCATATAAACTATAGTGACCATTAGTAGTCATGAACAGAATAAATAATTTTACATATATATGTTTTTTAGTGTCAACTATTTTATTAAAATGGATACTGTATGCCTAATACTAAGCATAGTGTGAGAGAGATTTTTAATATAATTTTATAAAGATACGGGTTTTGTGACCTTATTTGTGTGAAAAGGTATACACATAAACTTTTTAATAGAAAAATCTTATAAACTCAGTGTGTGTTTATACTATTTGGATTGTTTCATTTATATATGTGTTATCAAATAATAACGAAACACTATATATACATATATTTTATGTTTGTATGTTTATTCTGATAGCAAACATTCATTGAGTGCCTGCTGTGTGTATGTACTGTGCTAAGTTGTGGATATAGTAGTGAACAAAAAATAAAAGTCCCTTATCCTCAAATGGCTTACCTTTTCACCTTACAGAATAGGGTTAGGAAGGCTCATTCTGAGGAGGTGACATTTTCAAAATGACTTGAATGAAAAAAGGAACTGATATGTCAGTTCTGAAGAAAGGGGGAAGAAGAACAAAGCCTCAAGGTGAGAACTAGCTTGGGGTGTTAGAAACAAGATAACCAAAGGAAAAATTGATAGGGAATTGGGATAGAGGTGGTATGGTCTTTGAATTTTAGTCCAAGTCTTTGAATTTTATTCTAGGTCTTTGAATTTTATTCTAGGTATGAGAAAACATAGAACAGGGTAAAATAATCTAAGTATTCTTAGCTGGTGTGTGGAGTGTAATATATGAGGGAGGGGTAAAAATAATCATTCAGGAGAGAGAGAGAGAACAGTTATCAGAGAAAGGTCCCGGAGTGGGTGAGAGGGGAGGGGACCTAGTACACAGTGGTTGTGTGTGGGAGTTGGCATTAGATAGAACACACAGACTGCAAACCTAAAACAGGAGGCTAATGGAGTATTTAGGCAGATTCAGGTAGGTAAGTGAATTCGATGGAGGGAGTATGTGAAATTTTTATTTTTGTTTTTTATATTTTTTCAGTGAAATAAGGAACAACCTGATTGAGAATGAGGGAAAGGAGTGGTGTTGAAGGTTTTAAAGGAGAAAAGATAATAAACTCATCCAAAGAATAGGGCAGTGAATCAACTAGGTATACCTAAATATATGTAAATTTATATATAATATACATGGATATATAATATATGAATATTATATTTAATATATAAATATATATTAATTTAGAGATATATATACAAACATATATAATATATATCTAAGCATATATATATGCTAAATTTATATATATGTGTATAATGTAAGTTTATATGTATGTGTACATATATATACACATGTATATGTACACATATGTATACATACATATGTACACATGTAAACTTAGATTATATATAATTTGTATAATTACATAACTTTTATAATTATATATGTATTTACATATATATGCAAATGTACTTGTTATATTAGGTAATCTTGAAGGTATAGTCTAAATTGCAATGTCTAATTCTTCTCAGGCTCTGATGAGCTATACTTATTTGCATTTATACCATTTCTGACATTGTTTCTCACTGTTGATCAAGTCATTGAAATAATCCACTAAACAAAATAAAAGTTATGGAAAGAAGAAGTAATATTTCAGAAACCCAAACTCTTAGCATACAGTCTTTGATTCTGGAAGTATGCTGAGAAGCTGCTTGCTGTGTCTGGCTTCACATGATGTGCTATTTCTTTACTGTCATGAAATCAAGTGACTGAGGTAAAAAGAAAGGAGAGTACACTCACCAAGAACATTATATCAGAATGTACTATATTTACTCTGCTTTAAATGTCTGTTTATAAACTTTCTTCATTTTTCACTTTTCAGGAAGAAACAAATCTTTAAAAGAACAGTAGTGATACTTAGCATGTGTTAGATCCACTGTTCAATGGTTTTCTAAGAAGTTTGACATTGATACCTATGGCACAAATTTTGTTTATTTTGGGTTTTAGAAAGTGCTGTCAGGTCAAGGACATTAGTAAATAGTGCTGTAATGAGACAGTCTTAAATAGATTAATAAAGTAGGGTGTTGGTTAGCATTAAATGTGATCAACTATGTAAAGCATGTAATGCCAGGTACATACCAAGTGCTCCAAAACCATCTTTATTATTGTTATCATCATTATTGTTCTTAAAATTTGCTGTTATGAAAATATCTGGATAAATATCATGAGGTTTATTTTATATATAAATTTACCTCAAGACATAGACAGGCTGACATTATTTATTATTATACGTTGAAGCACATGGTAGGGTTTTAGGTGTAAACTCATAACCTGTATGAATGACCCATGACCCAGGCTTAGAAGTTCTTACAAGCCAAGGTAATGAGTTGGGAGTTTAACTGGTAGGGAATGGGTAGCCAAGAGGTGGTAACACAATAGTGATAGGGTAGATTTATCTGAAATTATTGATTTTTCAGCAACATGGCAGATTGTGTGGGCTTGGCACCATATTCCATTCAAAACATTCAGGAATTCTGAGTAAAATGATGCAGCAATGAAATATTTAAAATGCTTAACTGAACTTGAAGGAAAACGAGTCTTCATGTACCAGAGATGAAGGGGAAATTCAAAGGTAAATTGTCCCCCAAAAGGACCACTTCACAACTCACAGGGCACAGGACTCACATGAGAAAAGTAATCTCCGTTGATGGTGAGAGCACAAGTGAAATTATATAGCATGTGAGGAAAAAAAATCATGATCTAAGAAACATATAGAAAAGTTAGAGTTCCACAGACTTGTGATAAGAGAGCAATCTAGAAAAGACTTTAAAATTAATGTCTAAATAATTTAAAAAGGAATAAAAATCTTCAAAAAACAGAATACTATGAAAAAGATCGGGGGGTGCCTAGTTGGCTCTGTTGGTTAGAACATGTGACTCTTTATCTCCTGGTTCTAAGTATGAGCCTCACATTGGGTGTTGAGATCACTTAGAAATAAAATCATTAGAAAAGAGAAAAATGAAAAAGATAAGGAAGATTTGAAAGAATCAAATAAAACTTTCTGGTTTTAATATATAAATATTGATTAAAAACTCAAAAGATGATTTCAAGAGAAATTTAGATAGAACTAAAGAGAATTAAAAAACTGGAAAAGAAATGTAAGAAAATTATATGGAATGCAGCCTGTGATTAAATGATTGTAAGTAGGGAGATTAAGAGACATTGAGTACAGTTTTCAAAAGGAATGAAAATTCTAAATGAAGTTTAGAGGAGAATATAGAGAAAATAGGATACTGAAAAAAATATGATTTCTCTAGTTAAAGAGCCACATGGGATCCTAAGTCAGATAAATTTTAAATAAAAGTTAAAACTACAAATAGAAAACAAAGGAGAAAACATATGTGGATACATATATATATGCACATATATTCCAGAAAGAAAAGTGAGATTTCCTACAAAGCATCAACAGAGTAAAACAGCAGTAATAGATTTCATATCAGGTAAAAATGAGGACAGAAAATAATGTAGTGATTTTAAGAGTGCTGTGGAAAAGTAAACTTTGAATTGGAAATCCATACTCAATTAAATTTAATCAAGAATGAGGGGAAATAAGTATTTTTAATATAAAGACTAAAAGGTTTATTTTTCAGAGACCTAGAAAGGAAATGATTCTCAAGGACGTACTTTAGGAAGATGAAAATTAATTTCAGAAGAAAATAGTAGAATGCAAGAAATAATGTGAGAATAAAGTAATAAAATGTGGGAAAATAAAAACAATAGCATTAATATGATTATTCATGGATGTTGAAAATAGGTGGCCCTAAATAATGGGCAATAATTACATGGAGGGAAGAGTGGTGATTGCAGTTAAAGTGCTTTAAGATATATTTTGGGGGCACTTGTGTGACTCAGTCCATTAAACGTCCAACTCTTGATTTTGGCTCTCAGTTCATGAGATTGAGCCCCACATTGGACTCTGCACTGACATACAGGACCTGCTTGGGATTCTCTCTCTCTTTCTCTGAAAATAAATAAATAAAAACTAAAAAAAATATTTATTTGGAAGGAGAGTATAGAAAAATATTGTTAAATTAAACGTGCATGTTCCAAATGAAATGATAACACAGAATAGAAAGGAAATGAGTAGCATTTAAATAAGGAAAGACAAAAAATAAACAAAGATTTGTTCAATGAAAGTTGAGAAAGGAAAAAGTAAAAATTTAAAAATGATAAATAGGGAATGTGAAAAAAAGAAAAAAAGTCTATATCTAATGAAAAATTTAAGTAAATTAAACCATCTTCCTAAAAGTTAGAGGCCCTGGTATTGGGTAAAAATACATCAAATCAAGAAACATATACCTAAAATAGAGTAACACAGAAAGATATAAAGTTTGAAAAAAAGTTATATAATTCTAACCTAAAGAAAGTTGATGTGTAGCAAGATCAGTATCAGACATCTTATATAGTAAGGCAAAAAGTATAGAGTCATGACTTAAAACTCTGCCTACAAAAACGTTACTAGGAAGGTTATAACAATCTTTGAACATTCATCCTCTAATAACATAACCTCAAAATATATAAAGCAAAAGTTAATAACTATCAGGAGATGTGGACAAACCCTCAATCACTGTAGGAGATCATAGCACATTTCTCAACATAAACTGATGGAAAACAAGCAAACAGAAAAATTTAAGAATATCAAAGATTTGAATTACACAAATATCAAGCTTAGTCTGCAGTGAAATAACTATCCATTTTTCCAAGCACAAACATGGGATATTTACTTACAAAAATGGATCAAATAAGTCGGCCACATAGGCAAGTGTTAAATACAGTAAATACTGAGGCACTAATAATATACATTTGATGTTCTCTGTTAGAAATAAAGAAAATAGAGACTCTTAACAAAATGACAACAAAACTCTATAAATTTGAAATGAAAAAAACCTAAATAATTTATGTGTCAGGTTAAATTATCATGCATGTTTTGAAATATTTAGAACATTATAAGGAATCTAAATATCAATACTTGTGAGATGAGATGGAATAAAGGAACTATACATCTTTTTCAGGTATTTGAAAACATCAAGCATTGTAAGTCATGTTCAATGAAAAAAATTAGAAAAATATGACAGAATAGACTGATAGGATATTTTAAGTGATAATAATTCCTTTGTTTTTCTTTTTCTTTATTTTTTAATAGTTATTCATTTTTGAGAAACAGAGGGAGACAGAGTGTGAGTGGGTGAGGGGCAGAGAGAGAGAGAGAGAGAGAGAGAGAGAGAGAGAGAATTTGAAGCAGGCTCCAGGTTCTGAGCTGTCAGCACAGAGCCCGATGCAGGGCTCGAACCCACGAACTGTGAGACTATGACGTGAGCCAAAGTCGGAAGCTTAACGGACTGAGCCACCCAGGCACCCTATTCCTTTGTTTTTCCTTACTATCTTTGCATGCAACTCTAAATAACACAGTTTAGTTTTGCCTGTTTTCAGGTTTATATATGGGGAATCATACTTTGGATATTTTTGTGTGTGTGCCTTGTGTCATTGGCTCAACCACACGTTTATGAAATGTGCTGATGCGTGTATCTTCATTTAGTTTATTTACATTGTAAAATGATATTTTATTGTTTGAAATTACCACAAACTGTTTAAACATTATAGCATTAAATCATTGGGTTTCTTCCTAGTTTTGGCTGTACAAACAGATCTATAATGAACACGTACATAACTCCATATGCACACATGCCTCTTTACTTTGCTTCTGAATCTATTTGACATGACTCTTGTATTCTTTGATAGTTACCTTAGTGTTTAGTTTGAAAAGATGTTCAAGCTCCATTTTGTAAGTTCTCTGACCCAGACTTGGATTCAGCCATTTCTCTATGGAGCCCTGATTCCTCTTTGGTGAGAGTAGCAATTAAAGAAGAACAGATTTAGGGCCTAGGAGTGCTCCTTAGTTCTACATTAGTCCTTTTTGCTAACTTTTCAGCAGACACAGCTAGGAAATATGTATTAATTTAATATACAAAGACAATGTTTCTAAGTCAAATTTAGGACCATAGGATTTTAAAATTCCACGCTGCATCTCTTTTGCACACCTAAAATCCCTGTTTGCAAAAGCACTAGTGTAATTACTGATGTTTCTATTCCCCAAAACATATATATCAACTGTAGACGAAATATAACAACACTATAGCCAATAATATAATTAACTAAATATAGATGAAGAATTTTTTTGTTTGTATATTTTAAAATCTTCTAGTGATAATGACTGTGTTTTAGAGTCACTTGCTATAGTTGACCTCTGTGGGTTGCAAAGTTTTTAGCCAAACTACAAAGTGTGAGGTAAGAGTCCCCATAAGACTTCCCTCACTCTGACACTAGACACAGGTTCAAGCGTCCCAGGGATACTCTTATTCCCCACCACCTGGGTATAAATTTGAGCATTCCCAGAACCACCCTCCTGTTCAGTGATTCATAGGACTCTGGACAGTGCTGTATTTAAAATTACAGTCTTACTACAATGAAAGGATAAAAATTACAACCAGCCAAAGGGAAGGACTCGTAAGTTGCTGTCTGGGAAAGTCCACGTGTGAAGTTTCCAGTCATCCTCTTGCCATGGAGTTCTAACAGCATTACTTCCTCCAGGCTATAGGGTATGACAGTAACTCAAAGCATATCCCCAACCAGGGAAGCTCACTTGAGCCTTTGGTGTCCAGTGTTTTTACTGAGGCTCAATCACACACTGCCCCTATGGCTTACCCTCCTGGAGGCCAGAACTGATAAGTCAGTGGTCCAAACTTCTCATAAACAAAGATACTCCTGTCATGCAGAACATTTCTGGGCCTAGAGGTCACCTCCCAATAGCCCAGGGTAAAGGCCAGATCTCTCCTTGAGTGAAGCTAGTTCTTTATTATGCAGTGATTTTGCCACCAACTAGATGTACCATTTGGTTTGTTTATTTCTGTTTTTAGTTTGTTAGAAATTACTTTAAAAATAATTTAGTTTGGTTTTATAATTTTATAAAATATTGAGGGCTCTAAAGTCAAATCTACAAAATAATGGATATTTAGAGAAGTCTAGTATCTCTTTCCATCACTCTTTTCCATCACTCTTTTATAGTTAGCCTTTTGTTTCATAGCTTATCCTTCAATTTTTTTAAAATGTTTATTTATTTTTAAGAGAGAGAAAGCAAGCACAAGCAGGGGAGGGGCAGAGAGAGAGGGAGGCAGAGTATCTGAAGCAATAAACCCCTGGAATATTATATGTAATAATCACTCTTTATGTGATAATCATTCCCTGATGTGAGGCTCAAATTCATGAGCCATGAGATCATGACCTGAGCCAAAGTGGGATGCTTAACAGACTGAGACACACAAGTGCTCCCATTTTTTTTTTAACATAAGAAAATATGGGGGCACCTGGGTGGCTCAGTCAGCTGAGCATCCAACTTGATTTTGGTTCAGGTCATGATCCTGGGGTCATGGGATCGAGCCCCACATCAGGCTCCACACTGGGCGTGGACCTTCTTTGAGATTCCCTCCCTCTGTTCATCTTCCCTGCTTGCTGTCACTGTCTCTCCAAAAAAAAAAAAAAAAAAAGATAATAAAATAATAAAAAGGAAAATACGTGTGGGAATCTTTCTGTATTCGCCATTTTTAGATTAATAGCAGCCCCAGCACAATTTGATGTGGTAGGGGAGTTATTTTTTCTACACCTATTTGAAATAGCATGTTTGTCATGCATCGTGTCCATAACATTGGAAGCTCTTTCTACACACACTATTCTGTTCCATTGATCTCTCCAAAGCCAATACCACCTCCTTCTGTATATTGCAGCTTTCTGTAAGTAAGACCTGATATTCGGTAGGGAAAGTCCTCCTGCCCTATTCTTTTACTTCAAGAATGTCTTGGCTTTTTGTGATATTTGATTTAAAGTTTAGGTTTAACTTAACTAACTTCCACCAAAAGTATTGTGATATTATCAAGAGGACATTGAATTTATATGTCAGTTTTCTGAGACTTGATATTGCATAATATTGTCATTCAGTTCATGAATATGGTATATCTGTTCATATATTTAGAGCTATATCAGTGTTTTTCCATGAAGTTTTATAATTTTCTCCAGAATCATCTTAAGCATCTTTTGTTAGATTTATTTATATGTACTTCATATTTTTGATAGTACTCTAAATACTAGCTTTCTTAAAATTTTGATTTTTTATTTCTGGCTGGTGTATAGGAGTGACATAGATTTTTAAAGTATTGATTTCATAACTAGCATATAAAACATTTCTCATGTATTCTAATATTTTGTTATAATTTAAAAATATTTTGGGGGTAATCATATAATTTTTATAACACTTATATCTGTTTCTTTTCTTATGCCTTTCTTGCCAATCTACACTGTCCAGGATCTCAAGTTTTTGACCTAAAAAACAGCATTTCCTTGTTTAGAATCTCAAGGGAATAGATTTCAGTATTTCAATATTTTAAGTGTGCTTTTTTTTGCAGATAAAACAAAAATCCTCTTCTGTTTCTAGGTTGCTCAGAGGTTTTCATTTTAAATCAAAAATGCATTTTGAATTTTGTAGTTTCACTTCCTCTATTTAAAAATCACATACCTCCTTCTCTGTATTTTTCTCTCTTTTTCTGTTTTGCCTCTTAAATTCCACATTCTCTCACTGACTTATTTTGCTTAACATAATGCATTCTAGCTGCATCTACATCATTCAAAATGGCAAGATTTCATTCTTTTTGATGGCTGAGTAATACACACACACACACACACACACACACACGTACACCATATTTTCTTTTTTTAATTTAGTTATTTTTTTATTTAAACTTTATAGCTTATTGTCAGGTTGGTTTCCATATAACACCCAGTGCTCTTCCGCACAAGTGACCTCCACCAAGACCATCACCCCCCATTATCTTTCCCCCTTCCCCACGCAGTTTGTTTTCAGTGTTCAAGAGTCTCTCGTGTTTTGTTTCCCTCCCTCTCCCTAACTCTTTTCCTCCTTCCCCTCCCCATGGTCCTCTGTTGGGTTTCTCCTGTTAGACCTATGAGTGCAAACATATGGTATCTGTCCTTCTCCGCCTGACTTATTTCACTTAGCGTGACACCCTCGAGGTCCATCCACTTTGCTACGAATGGCCAGATTTCATTCTTTCTCATGGCCATGTAGTATTCCATTGTATAGATGAACCACATCTTCCTAATCCATTCATCAGTTGATGGACATTTAGGCTCTTTCCATGATTTGGCTATTGTTGAAAGTGCC
>CM053560.1:76729780-76820426 GCA_028646485.1 Cryptoprocta ferox | reverse complement strand
ATCACTCAGTTCTCGAATTCTCTTTTCGTGTTCCTGTATCAATGTCTCTCTTTCTCAGCTTCCTCTTTTGCTATAACTGTGTCTTCTAATTCACTTATTCTCCTCTCTGCCTCTTCAATCCGTGCAGTGGCTGCGTCCATTTTGTTATGCACCTCATTTATAGCCTTTTTTAACTCGTCACAGCTATTTTGAAGGTCCCTAGTCTGTGTATCGATAGCTTCTTTGATGTTTTTTTCAAGTCCAGCAATTAATTTTATGACAATTGTTCTAAATTCTTGTTCACTTATGTTGTTTAAGTCTGTTTTGTGCAGTTCTGTGGCTGTGACTTCTTCCTGGAGTCGCTTTAGAGGAGAGTTCTTTCACTTCGTCATTTTGGCTAGCTTTCTGTCTCTTGTCAGTTTTAAAAGCTCGTTATGTATTGGGCACCTGTTAGTATTACTCTGTTAAAGGAGGCTCATTGACTGTCCAGGACTTGTCGTTTCAGAAAGTGTTGTTTTAATGGCGTCACTCGGTTTCTCTTGTTGTGCCTCTGATTATTTTATTTCCATGGTCAGTTATCTGGGACTCTCCACCATGTATACTTTGGCTTGTTTTTTGAGGTATCCTTGAAAAGGAAACAGACTAGCTTACAGGGAACAAAAGCACCCAAATGCACAGACAAATCAAACAAACAAGCAAGCCAAAAGGGGAAAGTAGTAAAGAAAAGGAAAGGAAAGGAACTGAAAGAAAGAAGAGAAGGGAAGAAAAGAGAGAAGAAAAAGAAACAAAAACAAAAAGAAAAACAAGGTGGGGACAGAGACAGGAAAAGTCTGTGGACAGTCTAAAAGCATACAACCAGCCAAGAGGAGAGATAAGAATATGCTAAGGGAAATATATCTGGATGGCAGCAGAAAAGAAGGAGAAGCAAAGAAAAAAGGAAAAAAAAGAAAGAAAGAAAGACAACTCCCCTGTGTGGATGGGCGTGGTTTGGCGTCAGGTCAGGTCTCGGGGTGGGGCTGTTCTCTCCAAGGCCCCGCCTTGGTGGTTGCGGGGAGAAGTATGGCGCCGCTTCACAGCTTTGCTGGAACCAGGCGTTGCAAGCCGCCCTTCAGAGTCCGATCTCCCTGTGCCACTGGCGAGCCAAACTGTATTCTCCAGGCTCCGCTTCACTTCCAAATCCGAGTCCATGCAGTTCAACACCGTCACCGGGGATGAGATGTGTTCCCGCTGGCGGCCGGCCTCCCGGCGTGGCTTGCGCTGCCCTTTTCGCAGAGCCGCCGCCGCTGCTTTTCAAGGCGCCTTTCGTGGTGCCGCCACCTCTTTTCGCACCGCCGCCACCTTTGTGCCGCCGCCTTTCAGGGTGTGGCTTGGAATGGATGTCTCTGCCATTGCACCCAAGGGAGAATTCGCCGGCCAGATGGGATGGATATCCCTCCCCGCGCCTGGCCATTATATATGGGGAGACGGGTGAGTTTTTCCTCCCTTAGAGATGGTTCTAGGTGCGTTTTCCGTCTGTCTTTCTCTTCCCCTGGTCTCTCCGGGGCACTGCGCACTCTCTCTGTGTTGGGCTCAGGGGCTCCTTTCCCCTTTACCACCGGGACCCGCCTGTCCCCTAATTTCCCAGATCACAGTCACTCACTCAGGCATCTTTGAGGTTGTCTTCTTTCTGGCGTCTGTTTCTTCTTTCCCCCACTTGCAAATCCAAGTTTTATCCCTTCAGTCCTTCTCAGTTCAATCCATATGGGCCTGCGCGGATTACAGAGCTCCCTGCTTCTCCTCCATCTTGCCTGCCGAATCTCACCATATCTTCTTTATTTATTCTTTAGTCAGTGACATTTGTGTTCTTTCCATAATTTGGTTATTGTTGATAATACGGCTATATAAATATTGGAGTACATGTGCTGCTTTAAATCTGTAGTTTTATATTCTTTCTGTAAATACCTACTAGTGAAATTGCTAGGTTGTAGGGTAGAGGCTCTTAACTGAAGAGAATGAACAGATTGATTAGTGGAGGTGGTCAGGGGATGGGCTAAATGGGTGATGGATATTAAAGAAGGCACTTGTCATGAGCACTTTGTGTTATATGTAAGTGATGAATCACTAAATTCTATACCTGAAACCATATTTACCTTATATGCTAACTAACCAGAATTTAAATAAAAACTTGAAATAAAAAAAGACTAAAAACATAAAGATCACATGCCTCTTAATAGCTCATTATTTGATTTTAATTTTAATATTTTAATAGATGAACTAATTTGTTTTCTAATCCTTAACTAACCTTGCTTAAAATTAGAATTATTTTATCCAGTGGTAACTCAGTTTGGTTCTGAGTCTCTTCATACTTTGTTGAATTTGTTTTGCTGCCATTTAGTTTAGGCGTTTTGCATCTTTGTTTATGACAGTTTCCCTTTCTAGCTCTGTCAATATCAGGCTTTGGTATTAAGGTTATGCTAGCTTCTTTAAATGTTTATGAATCTACTTTCTATTTTTCTTTTCTGTTGTAGATTTTGTGTACAATTTGAATGATTTTTTGCTAGAATGTTTGGATCAGGAGTTTTCAGTGTGGGAAAATTTTTGGGAGTACTGTGACATGAAAACAAACAGGTACAGTTTTGTAGACAACCTTGTGTCCATTACAATAGAGACAATTATTCCTTCCTTTTAGAGATGTTCTAACAACTCTAAACAATGTTGAAACAATGTGAAAGTACCCAGAGTGGGTCCTGGCTTATGTATTCATTTTTCTTTCCTAGTAGTAGTTCTCTAAGCTTGTGTGGCAGCTATAGTGGTCACCACCAAGTCATAGTTTTATGGGACTCTCCGGGAGGACAAGGTATATGTTAGCTGTTGTGCCCACTCTCTGTCCTGTTCAGGTGCCACACTGGTAGCCTCTGACCCCTGTGATCCCAAGACCTTTGGAAATGAGGATCCTTACCTCCTGCTAAAGCAAGGGCCCACTGCCTAGCTCAAGAGAGTCTAGTTTTCATAGTATAGTGAGAGACTCCATGCAGAGGTATGGCCGTCCCCCTCTTTAGTAACAACATAAAACAGCTGAACAAGGGATCTTAACTTTTCCCAAGTTTCCTTTAATATGACATGTTAGTTCTTTGGGATGTTGAAACCGTGTTCTATTTTTGGCTCTGACATTTTCTGTGTGATTTTTGAACCAAACATTTAAACTCTGTCAGCCTCAGTTTCCCTGTGTGGATAACAGGGAGATTGGAGTTGTTATCTAAAATTTCTTCCAGGTCTATGACTGTATGATTTCCCTGACTGCGTCGAAGTTCTAATGTGACACTACTTTGGCAGTTTGGGCTGACTTAAGCATATTTTTTTTTTTCTTTTTCCCGCCTTAAGTTAACTTTTGAGGTCTTTGGCTGTTGGGATTACTGAGTTTCACCTCAGGGGTTGTAGCGCAGAAGCTAATTCCATGATCCCTATATAGACTGTGAATAGAGTGATATTGGCTGCTATCGGCATGGGATATTGTTGTTCTCATGAACAAAATGTTCCCCCTTTCTTCTTCCTTCTCTAAGCTCCACTCTTTATTTTTCTAATTGGCTCAGCAAAAATACAAAACATCACATGTGTCTTTTGCTTTGAGAATTCAGAATGACATATATACTACAGTAATAGTATTAGGGACAGATGGGAGGGGCCGATGGCTGGGAAAAGGGGTGGATCTCTCATCAGTGGTATGTTAGAAGCAGCAAATTCCAAATATTTTATCTTGGGCTCTTTTCTGGTCTCACCTTTGACAGATCCGTGTCATGGTGTTGGTGCTGCCACTGTCATTCTCTGTCAGATTCTCTCCCTGGTGCTGTTCGCAGTGGAAAATTAAAAAGAGCAATTTGCTACTTTGAGCTTAAAAAGACAAGTATTTTCCCATTAGTCAACAAATCCTAAATGAGAGGAAACATGTGCACGTATGTGTAGGTGTTTGTGCAGGGTAATAGGCAGTGCCTCTGCAGGGCAGAGAGCACTGAACCTCTAGGAAGTTGGCATTGGTTCAGGCCAGTCCAGGTTTGTGTGACTCTAAGGAAGTAACTTCCACCCTGAGGTCCTTAGTTTCATACCCATATGTAATGAAATGTTGAATTAGATCCTCTCCAAGCTCTGATGGTATGCATTTTTGATGCAATGATTTTTCAAAAGAGATTTTATTTATTTATTTATTTTATAATTTTCTTCAAGTCAATATCTTATTTGATTTTTGTTTCAGTGTAATAAAGATACATGTTACAGTAGCTTCAGGTATACAATATAGTGATTCAACAATTCTATACATTGGTATTTTTAAGGGAGTTGCGTTAAACCTGTAGAATGCTTTGGGTAGTATGGACATTTTATATTTTTTTCTCCCAGTCCATGAGAATAGAATATCTTTCCATCTGTATGTGTCATTTGGTGCAGTGACTATCATTTTACTTGTTATCAGCTGCCTTTGTGTGAGTCACAATTTCTTTGAGGTATTAGTAAAATAAATATGAAATTTCTGTTCATCCCATCCTGAAAGTTATTTTGTGTTTTTAAGAACAAAGTACAATGTTGTATTAAAAATTTTTCTTAAAATACATTTTTCTAGCTATATTTATAACATAGAGTGGGATTAAAGGGAACCCAGTAGAATTCCTGACACTTCCAGTTAATATCTATGTAAATTTGGTGAAATGGCTGAACTTTTCTGAGCCTCATTTTCCTCATTTGCAAAGTAGAAAAACCTTACAGGTTTGCTGTAAGCATTAGACCAGATAAAATATTCATCACTCAGAAAAGTTCTTAGTATAAACAGTAGAAAGCATAAATGGGACAAATTATTACTTCTCAAACAGTCACATTTATATATTTAGTAAAGAAATTGAATCTTGGGTTTGCACAACTTTCACAAGGGACTCCATAATGACACGGTGGTTGACAAGGGACCAAATTTCTGAATTGTGTGCTAGACACAGGTTTCCAAGCCAAAGGTGGGTGGCTTAGACATGTTCCCTTCCTCATCTTGCTGTACATTCTTACCAATATGCTCTAGTTTTTTTTTTTTAAATGTTTATTAATTTTTTAGAGACACAGAGAGCATAAGAGCAGGAGGGGCCCAGAAAGAGAAAGAGAGAGACACATGATCTGAAGCAGGCCCCAGGCCCTGAGTTGTCAGTGCAGAGCCCTATGCAGTGCTCAAACCCCTGAACCATGAGGCCATGACCTGAGCTGAAATTGCATGCTTAACCAACTGAGTCACCCAGGCGCCCTTGATCTAGTTATTTTTGTATGTCCTATACATCTCCTAACTCTAGATCCTGTCAAATTTGATGGCTTATAATCTACCATCTTTTTTAAAAAAACAAACAAAATAACTCAACTCTCTTTGAGTTTTATTTGGACGAAGTTTTGTTGCTTGAAATACAAGGGCCAAATTTTTACCTTCATATTTAAATAAAACAAATTAGAGATGACAGAAAAATACAGATTAGAGCTTTATTTAATTTCAGAGCATAGGAAGGGATGATATTTTAGCTTCTTTGTGTGTTGTGGGTGGAGGAGTATGATCATTGGCTAAGATTACAGATGTGATTGAATCTGGATATTTGTGGTTTGGCTAAGGAAGAGAATAATGAAGGGAAGGATACCAGCATGTCACCGAGCCTAAGTGAACTATTCACTTTGGCAAGTGGTCCCTCCAGAAGACACTTTTGTGTGCATTCTAATGACTGGGTATTACCAGCCTCTTGTTTCACTTATTAGTGGCTGCTTCTATTTTTCTTTGTCAGCTAGAAAGAGTCTTGTTACAGCATTTGAAATTATTTATTAATTGTAAGTTTTATTTCAGGAAAAAAAGTATTTAGAAAATATTATAAAAATTACCCACGATCAAAAAATTAATAAGATTTTTGTGGTTCATTGTTGTGGACTGAGATTATTGTGGTTCATTACTGTGGACATAAGATGGATTCTGGAATGTTGATTTCTCATTTTCTAAGCTTATATAGTCCTTAAAGTGTGTTTAGAAATCCTTAAGAATGTCTTCTTAGTACAAAGAAATGTATCTGGAAAGAACCAAGTTGGGGGTAGCATATTCCTTCTTTAAAGCTGAAAAAGTATATTCTGTTTTTTAAAATTCAAATTTAAGTTGAACATTGACTTACTGCATATTAGCCTCTTGCATGAAGGTGTATATTCATTCATTCATTCATTCATTCTTGATTCATGAACAATACTTTGTAATTTATAGTAGTATAGTTTCAAATACTGTTTGTATACAGAGGTGTATACATCCACTTGACAGTCATAAGCAGAACTAATGCTCGTGAGAATTAAAGAGTAATATAACAAATCACATTAAATTATAAATTCAGAGGAATTCAAAGAAGAGTGCTAACAATGTATATTGGGTGTGAGTAGGAGAGAGAAAAATGGGAAAGCTATCCATGTTGCAGTGAGAGAAGAGTGAAAGATGCACACCTTCTTACATTTAAGGGTTAAGAAGAAGACCAGTTTAACAAGGACAGAAAATTGAGGTTGAAGAAAAGAAGCTATGGAATCATATTTTCAGTGACTTTAAATTTACCAAAAGGATTTAAAATGGATGTTCTTGAAAGCTGGAAAATAGCGAACAAAATGTTGAAAGCATCATGCAGGATAAAGTGCAAGAGGATTTTGCTTTTGGCATACACTTCTCTCTCTCCCCATCCCTCCCCTAATTTAGCTTTTAATTTCGTCAGAATTCTACACAGACATAATGGCAAATATTATACAAAGCTTCTTAGAAAAACAATATCCTCTAGCCCTCTCTTTTCTAGTCTAATTCTTGAAAAAAAAAACCCAATGTATTCATACTTTCAGATTCTTTTTATTTACCTTCCTCTAAATAACATACTTATATTGTTTTTTCAGACACCCACTTCCTGCCTTCCTATCCTTCCATTATACTTATTTGAAACCATTTTTTTCTCTTTAAGCTATTTTCTTTACTTTGCTGTTTTAAATTTTCACAGATATATGCCTTGACATGAGTCTATTTTCATACACTGCTGCCCTCAGTAGACCATTTATGCTTAGAATCCCATGTACATCAGTTCTGGAAAAGATGCTGCAATTATATATTTGATGACTTCCTCCTATTTTCTTTGTCTCTTTTGTCTTCTGTTATTTCAAATATTCCTCTCATTTTCTTAATTTTCATGCCTATTTTATGTTTTGTCCTTTTCATGTTCTTTCTGGGACATTCCTTTGGCTTTATGTTTTATCCTTATAATTTTTTTCTGTTTCTGTTTTCTTTTAATTTCCAAAAGCTTTTATTCTTAAACTTCCCACTTAAATTGCATCATTTTCTTGTTTTGTAGTGCTAACATCTTTCCCTACCTACTTGAAGATATTAATGGTAATTTTGAGGTTCTCCTTTTCTCCATGTTTTTGTTACATATGACCCTTTTCTTTTTGTCTTGGTCTCTAGCTTTCCTATTAGAGAATTTTCTTAAATGTCTTAGCATTTGACTCAGATGTACAAAGAAGAAATATAAAATTTCATTGGGACTTCTGAGCTCATAGGTAAGGCTGTATCCTTGGGTCTTCAGTTAAGGATCATTTGGCTGGGCTGCTTTGTTAGATGACACCTGCCCTCAGTTTCTTTAGGTCTTTCCTCTGGGGCTTTAAACTCTTTCAACCTCATGTTTCATGTGGTCTACCTGACTACACTCTCATACCTGCAAAAGGTGAGAATCTCAACCTTCAGGATATATAGTATCTTAATCTCCCTAATTTCAACACCTGAAATTCCCAGTTGGGGATAATCAGCTATTCTCTCTAAAAAATAAATGTTTTGTCCTCTTCCAGGGTTACAGAGGGCAGTGGCCTAGCTCCACAGTGATGGAGGAGATCGAGACTCCTTAATTTTTTCTTAGTCAAATTTTTAATCAATTCTCCCATTTTTTGCTCCCCTTTTGACCATGTATGATGGAATTCTGAATATTTTGAGAGTTCTGTAGTGCTAAGGAAGTTGCTTTTTGGTTTCCTTGTTTCTGGCTAAGAATTCAGCTTTTTAAAATGTCTTCTGTATCATTTACCATTCCTCTATTCCCTTTCTAGCTTTCAACATTTTGTTGCCATTATCTTTTAACCTAGCGTCTTTGTTTTTGGGAGTCAATGAAAATGTCAATCTCAACATCCAGTTCATTTTCATTTACCTTCCTTGGTGGAAACATTCTTCCCTTAGAAACTAATACCTCTGAACCAACAGAGCCCAAAGTTGCAGTGATGGGGAACAAAAAGTTTGCAAGTGGGTTGTTAGATATACTAGTGAAAGGAGTTACAAACTTACTTTTGCCCCTTAGTTCCCAGTTCATTCATTCTGGTTATATGAAAAAGTGGGATCATGTATAGTCACAGATTTAGAGCATATTCCAAATCATTTAGGTATCATATAGGCCAGCACCAAGCTTGTAAGTTGTCATCTTCTACCTGGTACCTTCAGGTGAAATAGGTTTTCACTAGGCCAATTCCACAACTCTGTAAGTTGGACTCAGCTCCTTCCAAATGCTGAGGTATATGGAAAGATCAGTGAATCCCATGGTGAAAACCCATTGTTTTACTTTTTTTTTCTGTATAGTGAATTTGTTTTATTACTGTGAAAGAAGATTGTGATGATGAAAATGATATAAAGTGAGACATGGATTCTGGGCTTGGAAATGTAGGTCAGGTAGAAAAGGCAAAACCTTTGTTCTCTTTCCGTAAAAGGTAATTTCCAAACAGGGGATGGTCCAATGTTCTCGATTAGTAGGAACTGGTACTATATTGGAGGCTGAGCATTGATTTCTCCTGTTGGAAGACAGAGTAACCATTTGTTTACAGAACAGCTTTGAGGAGGGTAAATTCTTATGGCTAAATGTGCATGTAACTTCATGCCCTGCCCACCATGGCCAGTTTGCTCATGGGTGTTTTGAACAAACTCTTGAGTAGTAATGGGGTAAAGCTGACAGAGGAACAATTTTAATAATTTCTCACTAAAGGGTATCTGCTGTTTTGTAGTGGATATCTTTGGATGATGATTCATGAGGGACACAAATATTCTCAAATTCTGGGCCAATTCTGAGAAGTACATCCTCATATCTCTCCTGGATGCCTTCATTCAACAAATATTTTCTTGAGAGTATGTGGTGTGTTAAGCTGTTATTAACATATGGGATACAACAGTGAGCAAAATCCTGGCCTTATAGTGTTTACATCATCAGTTCTCTAATCTTGTTCCTTCCAATTCTTGATCATCTAGGCAAACTGTCAGCCACAGATCAGAAACCAGTATAGATCCCTACCTCTGGTCATATCTTTTTCTAGGCAGAGTCCCTAATATGCCTGTCAAATTTCTGTTCCACTGGAGATTTCCCTTCTCCACTTCTCAGTGGGGGTTTAAAGCTGCCAATAGATATTTAATTTCTACGTGTAGAAATTGGTTGATTAGCTCAGCAGATAAACGCCTAATGATCATTAGAGCATAACATGGGGGTTCTGGCTCCTCAGGGGCATATCACATATTTTTGCTATTGATCACAAAAGGAATCATGAGAGGATATGAGTAGATTAGCACATAAATATTAACACACACACACACACACACACACACACACAGATCCCAGTGGTCATTTCATAATGATTAAAGGTTTGTGACTTCATTTTTACATATTAAGTGATATAGCAGAAAGGAGACTAAACTAAGTCAGGAGGCTTAGCTTATGGTCTTGATTTCACCAGACGCTTGCTAAGAAAATCACTTAACACATGATCCTTTGTTTCTTCTTCTATAAATATTGTAACATTTGACCATTTTCCAGGATTATTGTGAGATTAAGATATGAAAATGCTATAAAGTGCATTACATAATATACAGAAAATATGTTAAGTACAAAGATGTTTTTCAAAACATTGCCAAAGTTTCCAATAATGGGGAATAAATAAATATAGAAAGATAATTATGCTTTCAAAGTATATTTAATATCTTGGGAAAATTTTCATTAAGTAATGTTGTATGAAAATCTATCCAATAAAATTGAATTATCAACCAAAGGATGAACAGAATAAAAGTCATAAAATTTTAAAAATATTTAAGTTTATTTGTTTATTTTAGAAAGAAAGTGAGAGTGAGTGAGGGGCCAAGTGAAAGAGAGAGAATCCCAAGCAGGCTACACACTGCCATTGCAGATCTCCACACGGCTTGAACTCACAAACCATGAGATTATGACCTGAGTTGAGGTCAAGAGTCGGATGCTTAACCGAATGAGCCACCCAGGTGCTCCAAAAGTCTTAAAATTTTAATAATGGCTTTTGAAGAACTGCTTGGTTAAAAAATGATGGATAATGTTTGTTTTCTTATTTTCCTGTATTTTATAAATGTATATATGTATATGATATGTATGACATATGACTATATATATTACAATTGGCACGTTGGGTTTTATAGTCAAAAAAGTCATTTAAAATAATATTTCAGTGCAGTTCAGTTCTTTGTTAGAAGTAACAGAGTTACTAATCTACTGTGAAAGGTATATATATTGTTCACAAAAGCTTGAGAAAAACGACACACTGAGCTTATTTTCCCAGGTGCAGAAACCTTTATTAATAGTTCATTTCAGAAGATAGAAGAGAATAATTAAACAAGCTTCTCCCTTACTTTCATTCTATGGAACTGTGTCTTTTCTGTTGCCAAACAACATGTCTATGAGGTTATTACCATATTACCCATTTTACATGATGAATGCCAGAATGAGGCATAGAAATTAAGTTACTCCTTTAGGTCTAAATCAATGTTATACAGCTAGTAAGTTGCATAGATTGGATTTGAACACAAGCGGTCTGACACTGTAGTTGGAGTTTTCCGTTGCTATGCTGTAGGGGGTATTGCCTCCCACCCTGTCACCAATTTCCATTTATTGAGTGCTTCTTATCTCTAATAAATAAGGAACAGTCCCTTCCCTGTGTGATTTTTATTAAGATAGGTAGATATATTAAAATTCAGCAGAATAAGTTAATGCAAGTATGAATAGAGTCATGGAGGGGTAAGTGGAAGATGCTACTTCCTTTGGGCAGAGAAGAGAAGCATCACAGAAGCCTTCATAGAGGAGGTGACATATAGGAGGTATTGGTGGAAGACAAGAAGCTCGTTAGGCAGAAAACCAGAGGGCTGGCATTATGGGGAAAATGTTTTATTAACATTTGATGAAATAGCCTGTGTCTTAATTTCATATTCTCTGTATTGGTCATGGTGGCTATCATGCAGTGAGTAACCGCTCGAAACACTCTCACATACAGGCAAGGCAAGAGATGACAAAAGGGCCCAAGAATTTTTTTAGGGTGGGACATACTGATTTTATTTTATTATTTTCATGTTAATCCAACAGTCCCAATTTCATTTTTATTTTTTTAATTAATTAATTAATTGATTATTAAAAAATGTACATCCAAGTTAGCATATAGTGCAACAATGATTTCAAGAGTAGATTCCTTAAGGCCCCTTACCCATTTAGCCCAGCCCTCCTCTCATAACCCCTCCCGCAACCCTCTTTTTGTTCTCTATATTTAAGAGTCTTTTATGTTTTGTCTCCCTCGTTTTTATATTATTTTTGTTTCCCTTCCCTTATGTTCATCTATTTTGTATCTTAAATTCCTCATATGAGTGAAGTCATATGATATTTATCTTTCTCTGACTAATTTCACTTAGCATAATACCCTCTAGTTCCATCCACGTAGTTGCAAATGGCAAGATTTCATTCTTTTTGATTGCCAAGGAATTCTCCATTGTGCGTGTGTGTGTGTGTGTGTGTGTGTGCCTGTACATACATACATACATATACATGCCACATCTTTTTTATCCATTCATCCGTCAGTGGATATTTGGGCTCTTTCCATACTTTGGCTATTGTTGATAGTGCTTCTACAAACATTGGGGTGCATGTGCCCCTTTTAAACAGTGTACCTGTATCTCTTGGATAGATACCTAGTAGTGCAATTGCTGGGTCATAGGGTAGTTCTATTTTTAACTTTTTGAGGAACCTTGATACTGTTTTCCATAGTGGCTGCACAAGTTTGCATTCCTACCAGCAGTGCAAAAGAGATCCTCTTTCTCTGCATCCTCATGAACATCTGTTGTTTCCTGAGTTGTTTATTTTAGCCATTCTTAGAGGTGTGAGGTGGTATCTCATTGTGGTTTTGATTTGTATTTCCCTGATGATGAGTGATGTCGAGCATCTTTTCATGTGTCTGTTAGCCATCTGGATGTCTTCTTTGGAGAAGTGTCTATTCATGTCTTTTGCCCATTTCTTCACTGGATTATTTGTTTTTTAGGTGTTGAGTTTGATATGTTCTTTATAGGTTTTGGATACTAACCCCTTATCTGATATGTCATTTGCAAATATCTTCTCCCATTCCGTCAGTTGCCTTTTCGTTTTGCTGATTGTTTCCTTCGTTGTGCAGAAGCTCTCTATTTTGATGAGGTCCCATTAATTCATTTTTGCTTTTGTTTCCCTTGCCTCTGGAGACATGTTGAGTAAGTCTTTCATCCATTTTGAGTGTATTTTTGTGTATGGTGTAAGAAAGTGGTCCAGGTTCATTTTTTTTGCATATTGCTGTCCAGTTTTCCCAGCACCATTTGCTGAAGAGACTGTCTTTATTGTATTGGATATTCTTTCCTGCTTTGTCAAAGATTAGTTGGCCATACATTTGTGGGTCCATTTCTGGGTTTTATAATCTGTTCCATTGATCTGAGTGTCTGTTTTTGTGCCAGTACCATACTGTCTTGATAATTACAGCTTTGTAATACATCTTCAAGCCTGAGAATGTGTTGTCTCCAGTTTTGGTTTTCTTTTTCAAGATTGCTTTGGCTATTTGGGGTCTCTTGTGGTCCCATACAAATTTTAGAATGGTTTGTTCTAGCTCTGTGAAGAATGCTGTTGTTATTTTGATAGGGATTGCATTGGACATGTAGATTGCTTTGGGTAGTATCTACATTTTAACAATATTTTTTCTTCCAACCCAGAAACATGGAATATTTTTCCATTTTTTGTGTCTTCTTCAATTTTCTTCATAAGCTTTCTATAGTTTTAAGTGTATAGATTTTTCACTTCTTTGGTTAGGTTTATTCCTAGGTATTTTATGTTTTTTGGTGCAGTTGTAAATGGGATTGATTCCTTGATTTCTCTATCTGTTGCTTCATTATTGGTATATAGGAATGCAACCAATTTCTGTGCATTGATTTTATATCCTGCGACTTTGCTGAATTCATGGCTCAGTTCTAGCAGGTTTTTGGTAGAATCTTTTGGGTTTTCCATATAGAGTGTCATGTCATCTGTGAAGAGTGAAAGTTTGACTTCCTCCTGGCTGATTTGGATGCCTTTTATTCCTTTGTGTTGTCTGATTGCTGAGGCTAAGACTTCAATACTATGTTGAATAACAGTGGTGAGAGTGGACATCCCTGCTGTGTTCCCGATGTTAGGGGGGAAAGCTCTCATTTTTTCCGCGTTGAGGATGATATTAATGGTGGGGTGGGTCTTTCATATATGGCTTTTATGATCTCGAGGCATGATCATTCTATCCCTACTTTCTTGAGGGTTTTTAGTCAGGAAAGATGCTGTATTTTGTCACATGCTTTCTGTAGGCCGGATGATTTTACAGATTACCTTCTATGGTCAAGAGATGCTCATGGTAACATCTGAGCTGAGCTGTTTCCCTCCTTGGATCATCTTGTTCCTATAAGGCCAAGTAGAACATGCTGTGCCAGTTTGTGAAATCTCTCAAATGTTTTTGATTTGGAATTTTGAACTAAAGCAAATCCTTTCATTTATTCTTAGACAAATGTAATTTCCTATTTAATCTTTTTAAAAGGAGTAATTTGAAAGCTTTGCAAAAGCAAATTTTACCAGACATTAGAAAAATAAGTGAAACACAATTCTGATGAAGCAGGAATAAAAAGCTTGAAAGATATGAAATATATTTCTTAAGAGATCAATTTAACATGCAGAGGTAAGGTATTTAGCACAGTGTGCCTGAGATTTTTATTGGATCCATGCTTAAAACTGAAACCTTTATTAGAGTCAACACCAAGAATGGATATGTCTATCCCAGATTTTCAGTGTAGCCAATGAAAATAGAAAGTGCTTCCTATACTTACTGATTACCCCTTTAGAATATGAGAGGCTGCATTTACAGTAACTAGAGGAAGACACAGAAATGTTTGTTGGATTTACCAAAATTTGTGAAAGGCGAAGATGCTATTTATGGCTTCTACACTTACATTATACTGTCAGCAGAAATATGCAAACTTGCAAATCCCACATCTAAGCTTGATTCTTAGTAATTTATATCTTTATATGCTAATAGCATAGTAGTGGTATGGATTTAGTCCAACAAATCAAGTATTTCATTATGTTTCACTCTTGCTACTCTTGGACAGAGTTGGCTTACGTTAATGAGGTTTTGGGAACAAGATTATCACAGTGCTTTGAAACTGTTCTCAAAGTACTGGCTGAACCACTGAGATTTTTGTCTTGAGAACGTGTCATAAAATTATGAAAGTGATTGCTGTAAATTACTGAAGACTGTCATAAAGAATGTGGCATATTGGGATGTTGGAACAAAATTGAAAGCAAAACAAATGTCAAGGTTTATAAGGAAGCACTAAAGTAGATTTTGCTGGCTTGAAGTAAAAGGATAAGAGGATTGGGAAGGAGGTCCTTGTAATAGACATGTGGTATGTTTGTGGAAACTTGTCCTAAGGAAATATATCAAAAGCGAGAGAGAAAAAACTATATTCATGTAAATGTTTCTTGTAACCTTGTATTAACAAAAACATAATTCTCTTTATTAAATCTTATCTTGATTCATAAGTTAAGAATCTGACTATCTGACCCACACTATCTGACCTTTATCTGAATGTCCCCTGGGCACTTGATGTCTCCAAACACTCTAGCCAGTGATGATCAAGAATGAATAATTATTAGTGAATATGCCTCTGCCCGCTGCTCCCTAAACTGTACTGTATGCATTTCCTATTCCAGGGTAATGGGTTCATCGTTAATTCCACCAGTCTCTTGCCAAATGGGCTCAGATCTGCCTTTACGATGCTAACATTTTTCCATGCATCCCCTTAGTGTTTTACTGCTGTAATCTACTGGTTTCTGGTTTACTGCTTTCCTATATAGTTTCCAACCTTTTACAATGACCTACTAAATTGCCTCCCAACCTTCAGGATTCCAACCCTTTCCATGACCACTTTTCCACCTCAGTTTCAATTGTCTACATGTTGCCACAAGTTCTTAGATCCCTGTCACTACACTGATATTAAATTCTATATATGTCTGCAAAATAAACTTGAAACCCCTTAGCATTGTGATATTGGAGTAAATATCCCAATGAACTCTACCATCCCTTGTTCCACAACCTAGCCTTTTTACCTCTATAGTTGCATGCATCCAGACGCTGAACCCATTGAATGTGCCTAACACTCTAGCCTCACCCCCATAACATTCCCTTAGAGGTCCATCTTTTCCTTTTTCTTCTTTTCCACTTCTTATGTAATCCTGTAAACGTTTTTTCTTACATGTGCCCTTATTATGATTATGCATTTTATCTCAAACTACAGCTGCTTAATGTCCATACATCTCTATCTTCCTTAGTAGATTACAAGCTTATTGAAGACAGTAATTCTACCTGTCTCATCTCTGACCTTATGCCTACTTCTTGCTCATGCAAGCTCATTTTTTGCTTATAATAAATTTTAAAGTAAGTTTGTTGCATCATGAAACAAAATATTTTATTAACTAATATGAATTTGCTATATTATAAGTACAGCTTTATATAACCACTGTAAATTAAGAAATCCAAATTGAATATTCACATTGTTACCTAAATAAGTCCACTGAAAGTAAGGGGAATGGACAACATTTTTTATGAACAAACTGTGTGTTTAGCATTGATCTAGTGCTGATCTTTTGGATGAATTCAGTTGCTGATTCAAATGTATGTAATTTGGGGGTCTAATATATCCTAGGCTCAGTATTGTGAGCTAGAAGATGGTTAAAATATAGCTCTACCCTCATTGATCTTACAGTATAGTTAGAGAGATGAGCTTAAAAGTACCAATTTTAATATTACATAGTAGGTAGCATCATGAAGGAAGGCAGAGGGTACTTGGGATACGTAGGATGGTGGACTGTTAGGGGAAGACTTGTTCATGGAAGACTACCTATTCCAGGTGGGGGCAACCACTGGAGATTCAAAAGAGGACAAGGTTCTGGAGATTTATAAGGAGTTAAATAAATATGGTTTAATAAAAGAGAGAGAGGGTTCATGTGTTGGTAGATGTTGAGGCACTTGGTGATAAAAGGAAGAGGATTGAAGGAAAACGTCTGGTCAGGAAATGGGGAAATGGAACATCTTGTATTGATACAAGATCTTGAATTTTGTTCAGAACAAAATGGGGAGACCTGAAGGTTTTGGTTAGCTAAATGGATAGTTAGAATATGTAGAAAGTACATTCTAGGCACTTTACATATATCAGCTCACTTAGTCTCCTCCATATGGGATAGCTGGTATTTATCCCTGGTTTACTGAGGAGGAGAGTGAGCCATCTCTTCTTTCCATTCCTCCCAAAGCTGACTACCTCTCCTCCTTTATTGTTCTTTGTCTAGATTGTCTCTTCAAGTAGGATTTCTCTGGAAGTGCTATTTTAATTTCTTCTTCCATGGGAGAAAAATAGGATCAGGAGTGCTGGAGGGAAAGAGGGGATGGGACGTTAAGTATGTTCACCAGGGAAGGCCTCATTTTAAGTACATTGGCCAGAGGAATCAACATTTGGATACTAATGATCGTAAAGGGAGTAGGTCATGAAGATGTCTTGGGGAATTGCATCCCAGGCAGTGTTAGCAGCCAGTTCACAGGCTCAAGACAGGGTCATAGTCTGCTTGTTTGGGAACAGCAAAGAAAATGGAGCTGGAGAATATCCCATCTTCCCTTAACTGAATACTTATAGAGAAAAGGTATGTAATAAATATTTGAATAAATAGACAAAAGAAATACATAGAATGAATAAATAGATGAATAAATGAAGAAAGTCATATGCCAATTTCTCACCTGGCTTGATCTATCCCACGCCCATAGGGAGCCTTTCCATTATGTTATCCTGCCTCTCTATACTTAATTCCTAACTGTCTGAGGTCATTTAAACAGTGCTCCGTTAAGGATTCTGCACCAACCCATCTATAGTTTACATGTAGATGTGTGTGCCATGTCTGAGGACAAATACTCTTTCATGTGTCTTTACGAGAAGCAACAGTGACACACAGTGGTTGATTGAGTAAGTCAGACATGTACTCCCTCCAGATATCCCAGAAGGTACAGCAGATACTTCTCAGACTTTCTTTCTTTGGAAAGTTGGTTGTCTTGTTAATTCAGGCAGGTATTAACTACCCAATATATTCAGCACATCCCTCGTTGTAAGCTGTCAGACTGTGACACAACATCACATAATGTGACGTTACATGATACATAATGCCTGAATTAAATAAAAAAAAAAATTCCAGACACTTCTTTCAGTGAAATAGTAGTTAGGTAATCTGAATATTTGGGGTAATTGGCTCTAGGAAGGGAGAGGTATCATTATTTTAGCCTCCCTAGTGAGCGTTAATTAGCCATATTGCTTCATTGTGTGACAAAGAGAACACTGCTAGTAGTGCTAAATCTGTAATGACATCCTGGCTTTAGGAGCACAGGTATTATAAACTACCTTGACTGACTGACATGCAGGTAATTCTATTCAGAGCCCAGCAGTGAACTCAGGCAGTTGGAACGGTCTTTCCTCCAAGGGGCACAAATTTGTTATTGTGACTCAGAGGTTTCCTTTCCTTTGTCTCACCACCTCCCCGGATCCCCATAGCCCTCTAACTGGGGAAAATCAGCAAGTATTTGCAGCAGCAGGTGTGTGTTCTCCCTGGGCTTTGAGAACAACATGTCTGTGTTGTTGAAGCATCAAGTTCTGCAAAAAAAGATTCAACCACTCTTAACATTTAAAGATGGGCCATGACAGCCAGGAAGGGTTTTCTGGGGCTCTGTGATCCACTTTAATCCTTTGCAGATATGGCAGGAAGGCTGGTTACAGAGCAGGAGAATTCTTAAAGGTTTTTCTGGGACCACCATTCAAGATTTTTATATTTTATATTAATAATAATAATACCAGAAATAGTCCAAATGAGTAAAGCACCAGTATCAAGATTCTACTGTCTTACCCTGAGCAATGGATGAATTATCCTGCATGTAGGGAGGTGATGCTGCTCGACCTCTATCACTAGGAAATGCTTTTTGATTTTTTGTATCTTATCCAGTTGGGATGGTGGGTTTTTCCCTACCATCCTCTCAGCCATGGTCTTCAGACCAAGTATATATATGCATAAGAGAGATCAACACTTCTGTGGAAGAATCCGAGGCTAAGGGTCAGAGAGAAGCTGCTGGGCTAACATTTGTCATCTTAGCCTCTAAGAATGTTCAGAGAGTCTAAAGTCTGTGCTTACTAACAGACCTCCTGAGATGCTGAACTGAAACACTGTATAGTAACAATTGCTGAAAGAAGGTACCCCTAAATGACTTCTTGCATCTTATTAAATGTGAACTTCTTTCAGTGAGTTCATAAGGGTCTGTCTGTGAACTGTGGATCCAAAAATTGAACTGTGTTACTGAGACTGGTATTATCTAGGCAAGAATCCAATGTGGATAAAGGAAAGGAAGATGAAGAGACTCAAAAGGAAGCAAGAGTTATAACATCAGGAGGAGACAGGAAACTCAAAAGGGCGGACTTCTAGCTCTGAACATGTATGGGGAAGGGCACAAGACTTAGCAAGAATCTCTTTCTTTAGTAATCTCTCAGTCTCCTTGCCATTTTCTTCTCTGCTTAAAATAATGATAACAAAATGGTATTTATATAGTATTTTTATGGCTAAATAAGTGTATTCATAAACATATTAGCTCACTTGCTCCTAATTTTATTAACATAAAGTACTAACTCCCCCTCTGCATGACAAATCATTTGCATAACATCATCCCACTTTTCATTCTCCTCATTTTACTAACTCAACTCACTGTTTTTCTGGATTAAAACAATGACAACATCGAAATAAAGCAAAAGCATTCTTATCTGCCATTATCTCTGCAATAGTTTATAAATATGAAAACTGTGAGAGTGAAAAGAGATGTTTTGGGAAAGAGAGTGTTCCTCTTCAGATGAGAAGGCATAAGGCTAAGTCTGGAATTCATGCAAAGTGAACGACACTTGTGTAGTGGTCTGGTGCTTTTGTCTTCTTTGGCTCATGTGGCGAAACCAGCAAGTACTCTGGAATGCAGTACAGTAGGAGTTTTTAATTACAATTTTTTCAGATTCCAAGGATTATAATTTTTTTGTATGTGAAAGTTAAGGGGTCATCATAAGGAGGTAGGTAAAAATAATATTAATCTGACTCTTACTGAACCTTCTTATATAGAGGACTTGGATTTTCCTCAAATGAATGGGAAAACCTCAAAACCATGTCAACCACAAATTTTGTGATTGTAGCTGTTTTTTATTTATTTAATTTAATTAATTTATTTCTGGTCAGTGGACCTTGTTTTGCATAGTGAAAATAGAAATAAATTACTTATAACTACTGTAGCATTGTAGAGCTTGCCATGAATGTAGAAATAAGTTAGAGTTTTTACAGTTGAAGAATCTGAAGTCCAGATAGGTCAAATGACTTCCTCAAACTAGTTATGGAACAGATTTGGGACAGAACAGAAAGTATAACCTAGTTCTTAGTCTTGGTCAAGGGGTCCTCCTGATAAACCATTTAGCCTAATTCAGTTCTTTACAGACTCCCATTGCCCAGAGACATCACTAGTGCACCTAAGGGCCCTTAGGTGGCTCAGTTGGTTAAGTGTCTGACTTTGGTTCAGGTTATGATCTCACAGTTAGTGGGTTCAAGCCCCACATTGGGCTCTGTGCTGGCAGTTCAGAGCCTGGAGCCTGTCTTTGGATTCTGTGTCTCCCTCTCTCTCTGCCCCTCCCCTGCTTATACCCTGTCTCTCTCTGTCTCTCAAAAATGAATAAAAACATTAAAAAAGACATTCTAAGATGACTTTGCTTTCTTCTTTCTGGCATATCTTTTCATAGAGTGTTGAAGTCTCAGCCCCCAACACTGTGGGCTCACATCATTTTGAGGCACACTCTCTCTTTGCATGGGCTATTCTGGGCTGACTTTTACTTCATCAGTCAGCCTCTGTGGGCCCCAATCCTGAAGCTGTTGTTAGTTTGGCTTTACATTTATGGTCTCTCTGGCTTTAATCTCTAAAACTGGGCTACAAATAGATTCACTTTTAAGGATAATGAAAGAGAGTTAACTTTGCTAAAATATTTCTCTATAGTACTTTAATTTGAGATTTTCTTGAGAATTACTATTTTAAATCAAGAAAGAGAATGGAAAGACTGGATGGGGAAGGTAAATGGAAAGACAGAAGGAAAACAGGACTAGGACTAAAAATCTGATGTTGACAAATCTCAATGTTGATAGATCAGATAAAACTATTAATTTAAACTATTAAATCAAAGGGCAACAAACCACCTTATGTGGTACTCAGCACAGTATAGAGTTCTTTTGCACGCATTATATTATTTGATCCTCACAACAGCTCTGTAGGGCAGAAATGATTATGTAGTTTAAAAATAAGAAAACTAAGATTCACATATGTGTAGTGCCCTGTCCACATTCACACAGCTTGTAAGTGGCAGAAAGAACCCAAACCACAAGTTTCTGGCTACAGATTGTGTGCTGCACTAATTATATCCCCCTACTTTATAGTCATTTCTGATGACTCGGGTGCAATATGGAACTCAGTTGTTTGGAGCTTTGTAGCCCCTAGGCAGAAGTCATAGATTTGATTTTTGTGTATCTCAGTAGCTGATATAGTTTATAGTGAAAGCCACAGTCAGTTAAAACACACTTGAATGCTCCTTGATGTTTCAAGAAGAACAAGGTGTGTATGATATGAATCCACATCACCTTTACTAAAACAAGAAAATCTGATCTCCATCTTACTGGTAGAGGGTTAAACCATCTTTTGTATATAAAGGATGGTGTATTTTTATTATTTTATTATGATATTTAGTATTTCTTCAATATGTGGATTTGCAAAGGTAATGCTATAGCCTAAATACCCACAATTTAAGTCCCTGCCACAGGGTAAGCAGAGGCACTTTGAAATATGGTTAGTAAATATTAGCCAAGGCATAGAGTTTTATATTTTTCAGAATAAGGTAATTTTTTTTAAGTTACCATAGATGTTAGTAGATATTAGCATGTAAAGGCCCCATGAAAATTTGGGACAAGAAAAGACTTCCCTTCTTAGATAAATGCTTTTAGGTCTCGTGTATTTAATAAGGTCATCAGCTTGAACTGATGGAGTAGAAGCAACATTGTGATCTTCAAAAAAACATTGTCCTCCAGAAGTGTGCCCTGATAGCCTCAAGGTTGATTAGTTGTTTTCAAGGGAGAACTTGGGGGTTGTGGGGGGAGAAGATGGCATTTGCCTGGCCCCATATCATTTCTGGGGAACACATGTTTACATTTTGCTGAATTACACAACTCTACAGCAGTTATTGGAGAGCTAAAGATATATTCATATGGAACTAGAGGCAACCACATGTTGATAATGAGCCCATTTTGTGCCTTGACTTGTGAAAAGAATGTGAAAATGCCTTATTCCGTGCTATTTTTTCCCTTCTGACAGTACTGATACACTGCCGCAGGCAGTCTAAAAATAATAGCATGAGGTTAACTGACAATTGCAGGTGTATTTACACTGATATTCTGATATTAGCATGCTGCTTAAAAATACTACTGGAGGTAATACAGTGTGCATCCAAATTTTCTTTATTAGAGAGCAAACAGTGGCAGAAAAGACAAAGAAGCATTCTTTATAATGATCAAAGAGATATTTGTGGCTATTTTAATAGTCAGCCACGATGATCTGGTTTTTTTCTAAATTTGTGCTCTGTGAACTGAAAGGAAGAGAATCTGTCTGAGAAAGGTATCATCAAATGTCCCTCCTGTCTCTGTCTCTGTCTCTCTCTGCCTCTGTTTCTCTGTCTCTGTCTCTGTCTCTCTCTCTCTCTCTCTCTCTCTCTCTCACACACACCTATCTGTGCACACACATACCAAACAGTTTGAAAATCATGATTTGGAGACCTAAATCTGTAAGGATGATCAGAAGCCTCTTGCCTTTGTGACATTGCATCTCACCCTCCAGAGCCACTTTCTGCCCTTTTCTCTACTGACTGCATTAACAGGCTCTCTTGCTTTTATTTGGATTCAGCCAATGGAAGGTACCACAGTGGAGTGACTTTAAGGTATATCTTTCCCCAGCAACCTCCCAGGAGGGCTCTGGGTTTGTTCTTCTAACAAAGGCTGCAGCTCCTTTTGGAAGCCCTTCCTTAAAGCTACAATTCTCACTAGGTTGCAGGTAGATCTGCTTTCCCCTTGCACACTGGGCGAGAGGAGGTAATGGCATGCTGACCCAAGTGTCCAGACCATGACTTATTGTTTCTCTCTTTTTAAAATTTTTTAAGTTTATTTATTTTGAGAAAGAGAGAGCAAGCACAATTGGGGGAGGGGCAGAGAGAAGGAGAGACCAATTCCCAAGCAGGCTCCGCACCGTCAGCACAGAGCCTGATGTGGGACATGAACTCACAAACTATGAGATCATGACCTGAGCCAAAAGCAAGAGTTGGACACTTACTGACTGTACCACCCAGGCACCTTGCATATTGTTTCTCTTAGCCCTGATTACATTCTTGTAAATAATTCTTTTGTTAAACTCTTTCAGTTACCCTGTTTGAATGTGCTTTCTGTTTCCTGTGAGGACCTCAAACTGAAAAAAGATACTGTGTTCAGGCATTGTGATAGCCCCTGGGGTTGTAAGGCAAACAAATCCCAGACCTCCCCTTGACGAACTGCTCACAGCTAAGACAGAGTTATACACAGAGTGATGAAAAACCATAAGAAAAGGTTATCTAAATGAAGCTGAGAGTGGTCCTAAAGGAAGAATATTTTGGAAGAGGTGATGCTTGATGTGAAATTTGTTATTGAAAAATTCAAATATATATGTGAAAATAGAAAGAATATTGTAAGAAATATTTAAGTAACATCACTCAGTTTCACCCATCATCAATTCTGTCAACCAATGGCCAACTTTATTTACTTCACCCACTTCCCCACCCCCTCCCCAGAATTATTTTGAAGTACATTCTGGACAATATATAATTTCATTTCTAAATATTTTGGTCCTTATCTCCAAACATAAGCACAGTATCACCATCTTCCAAAAATATCAACTGTAACACCTCAATTTGATCAGATGGTGTTAAAAATTATCTAAATATACTATAAATTTTCTTTTTTCTAGTTGTTTATTTGAATTGGGTTCATATAAAGTTCATGACATAGGTCTCTTCCAATTTATAGGTTCTCTCTCTCATATATTTCCCCATATATAAAAATATATTTATATATTATATATACTCCACTTATATAATATATACATATATTCTTCCTCCCAACCTTATAATTTCTTTGTTGGAAAAACCAGGTCATTTGACCTAGGGAGTTTCCCTCAATCTGGATTTTGTTGACTGCATTTTATATTATAATTTAACATGTTTGCCTCTATTTCCTATAACTTGATAGTTACAAGTAGAGCTTAATCTAACTCAGGTTCAATTTTCATTTTTTTAATTTTTTTGTTGGAGGGGAAAGATTACTTCATAGATGACAATATGTACTTAGAAAGGAATTCTATTTCTGGCTGCTTCTCATTTTTGATGTTAAGAGCCATGATAATCATGGCTCTAGGCCACTGGTTCTCAAGCTTCAGTGTTCATCAACATCACTTGAAGGCTTGTTAAAATCCAGACTGCTGAGCCCAATCCCCTGAGTTTTTGATTTAGTAGGTTTGAGGTGAGGCATAGAATTTGTATTCTAAACAAGTTCCCAGGTGCTGCTGGTCCAGTGACCACTCTTTAGAACGGCTCCAGTTAGCTCGTTAATTCATTAGGATTTCAAGGCTCATCTTGAACATTTCCCATCCCAGACCTAGAATCAGCATTTTTTCCAAGAATCCCTGGTTCTTTTTTGTGATATATTCTATTTCTAGCCTACATTCTGAAGGCTAGAGGCCCTCATTTTGGCTATGCTTTATTTCTAGACATTCTGGAGGATAGAATTAGGAAACATATATTTAAAATAAAATCAAAAATTCATATTGGTGCCTCTAATTCAAATTCAAGATGACAGGGTTTTCCTTAATCTTGTCCTGGTTACAGTAATAGCTCCTTTTTTTTTTTCTATAAAAAAATCCCTGATTTTAACAGTACCAACATAATAATTTTCATTTGTTTATCCTGTACTTATAACACAACAATCTTAGAATAACAATACCAACATGTCTGCTAACAATATGATTCCAAAGAGTTTAACTTTTTGTTGTTTTTATTATTTGTTTCTGTTTTGTCTTTGTGTTTTGCTCTACTCTTTTAATCCTTGGGCATATCCCACAAGGAATGTATAGTCTAACTGTTTAAAAGTCACTTGAAGGCATTTCTTTCTGTGTAGTTATGCCTTCTACTGATCAAACAGATCATTTTCGTACTTGTATATTATTTATAAAGTTTGTATTTTTGTGAATTAAATTTGTTTTATAATTATATAAAATACCTGCAAATATCTTTGATGAAAGGCATAATCAAAGAAGCCTAGCTTTGATCTGATTATATCTTTCTAGTCCCTCCCTTTTTTCATAACTAAATTCAAAATCTTAAAAAATATATTCTGGCATTTAGGAAAGTTTGTATTTTTGTTTTAATGGTTATCTGTGTACTTAGGGTGCCTGGATGTCTCGGTTGATTAAACACTCAAATCTTGGGTTCAGCTCAGGTCATGATCTCATGGTTTATGGGTTTGAGCCCCATGTCGGCTCCATGCGGATGGTCCGGAGCCAGTGTGGGGTTCTCTCTCTCTCTCTCTCTCTCTCCCTCTCTCTTTCTCCCCCTCCCATGCGTTCTCTCTCTCTCTCTCTCTCTCTCTCTCTCTCTAAAAATTAAAAAATAAACTTAAAAAATAATTATCTGTGTACTGATAACTTTGTATAATTTATCTTTTTTCCTTATTGGCTATTGACTGTTGTTTCCTAGTATGAGCATTAATGAAATCAGCTTGTGACCTCTTTATCCCTCTTTTTTTTTTTTTTTTTACCTCTCATCCAGCAATTGTTGGTATGATATCCTTGTAGACCCAATGTACCTATTAAACAATTAGTGAGTTTATTAAACTTCTGAGTTTTTGATACCTATACCATAGTTGCATTGTAGAGGTGCATGGACATTTTATTCTTATAACCATTAGCCTCAGTTCTGTAGAAAAATATATACTTCATGCTCACCTCTAGTCCTTATGCCAGAACCGTTCAAGCTAATTTTTTTATACAAAGCTCACCCTTTAATAGATTCCTCAAGAAAAGTTCAAGGGAATAATGCTTCCTTAGCACGTGCATATTTATAATAGTTTGTAGCTTTTCTGCATGAAATTCAGTTTGTATCCTTGCTCATACTTTCTTTTATTTTAGCTTAAATATAATGTATTGCTATGTTCTGTCATAGAGATTTATTGCTGCAAAGTCTGATAACAATCTGATTTTCTTTCCCTTATAAGTGACTTAGTCTTTTTATCTGGATGTCATTTTATATGTGTGTGTGTATGTGTGTATATGTGTGTGTGTGTCTATATCTCTTCCTCCTTTTTCTTCTTCTAATAATAATAATTTAGAAAAATGTCTCAGTATTGGCCTTTATAGACTGATTTCCATTTATGTGATATGTCTTTTCAATGTTTATTTTCAAATCTTTTTATTATTTTAGAAAATTTCCCTCGGTTATAATTTTAGTATTTATTCATTGCTTTGCTTTTCTTCATCAAAGAGTACTGTTATATTTATATTGGATCTTTTATGCCTGTCTTCCATATCCATCACTTACTCTCAAATACTTCTTTTAAAATCTTTTTAATTTCTGTTATCTATAAAATTTTTCTATTCTGTATTATTTTCTTAATGATATTCTGTTGTGTTTGTTTTTGTGTTCCTTAACATTGGTGATCATTACTTTTTATTTAATTTTTAATTCTTTCTGAATTCTCTTTAATTTTTTCTTTTTCACTAATATTCTCTCTTCTAAGCTTTCATATTCTGATTTATTTTGTTCTTTATAGGTTTTATCATTTCTGAATTTATTTAAGCTAATTTTGAAACATTAGGACATTATGTTCTTTATCTTTTGTGGGCCTTTTTTTGGTATGTTTCCTTATTTGAGGGATTTATTTTACTCTTTATTCTCTCCTTTTTATACTTATTTTCTGTGGGATTATATAGTTATCTTTGGTTTCTGTCCATTCTAAAACAAAAATGGCTTTTCCTATACTTTTAGAAGAGAAGGTTAGGCCAGAATAGCTACGTATCTTGCTCTTCAATGAAGAAAAGAAATTTCCTTAATGTTTCTTAGACCTTCTTCCTATGGTACTCTTCCCAATTTTCTCTTCTCTTTTCTATGTTCCACATAGTCTATCATGCCCACTTTGGTTTATAATCTCCGTAGCATTAAACTTTGTGATGTAAGGGTTGTTTTGTCGGTCAGTTTTTAGAGTTTATAAGTTCTGGATTCCCAAGCTCTCTAGGACCATCAGATCATACGTTGGACCTCTTGTTCTCATCCTTGATTTTGGACTTTCAAAATCCTATCCTGTTTTCTCCTGCTGTTCTCAGAAAGGCACATTGTGCTTTCTAGTGAGGATCTGATGGTCCCTTTGTCTTTCCTCTAATTTCTCCTACATAGTTGTTGATACTAAATGGGTCTTATAGATCTTGGTGATTTAGCTTCTCCCAGTTGTACCTTGGGTTTATGTGTCTGTCTTGTGACCTAGTGTTATTGTAGATGTAGTCCATGGGGTCTTTGTTTTTCTACTCATTGCTCTGGCTGCTTTAGTGGGATGATTCAGGGAGTTACCACATCTTCTGGAATATTCCTTGAACTGAGTATTGGCAAGCTAAGTGTGTAGGAGAGAGGGATGGAAAGGAGAGAGTAAGAGAAAAGAGAAAGACTTCCAAATAAAAATAGTGTGTGGGAAGGCCTGAAGGTATAAAATACCATGATGCAATAGCAAAGCTGTATTCTGTGTTCAGTATGCTTCTGGTAAGGGGTCTGTGTGAGGTAATGGAAGATATGAACCACCAAGACAGATGGAGCTTGATCACAAGGAGCCATGTATGCTAACCTGGGAAGTCAGAATGTTAATATTATAGAGAGCTATTGAAGGATGGAAAGCAAGGAAATAGAATTAGATTAATAATTCAGAAAAGTTTCTCTGGAAGCACTGTAGAGAATAGTCTTGTAGTCCAGAAGGTAGACAGGAACCTTCCTCCCTCACCATATTAGGTAACTGTGGTAAAGTGAGAGTGGTGATGAATTAACCCAAGGCGGTGGCAGAGGAATAGAGATGCTGTTTGTGAGGTTCAATCTGTAGCGTATGGTTAATAATTGCATATGGAGGAATGGGGTTGGGTGAGAGGCAAGCCTGAGATAAGTCATGTTTCTGGACAACATCTGGCTCCTAAGATAATACTACACTTCTCGTGGCTCTTTTTCTTGCTGAGTTGTTCTGATACTTTTCAGTAATCTACCAAATAGTGCAAGGAAGACACAGAATTATTTCTTCTTAATACACATCTGAACTATTGGTCAGAATTTGACTACAACATTTATGTTTATATTAGCATTCTAGTTTTCTTCTTTGAGATGAGAGAAGAAAGTATAAAAAGACAGGAAGTTGAGATGGGTATTCTAGACTAGATTGTGACTTCACAGAAATTAAGAAATGAGAAGAAGGGCACAGAAAAACAACTAGAGCTTTACTTCTATCCTTTCTACCCATTTGAAATAAAATACTCATACTTGCTACTCAAAGAATGATCTGCAGAAGCAGTAGGGACGTCACGTAGAAGTTTGGTAGAAATCCAGACTTTCAGGTTCCGTCTCAATCAGCCTATCCATTTTAACAAGATCCTGAGGTGATTTGTCTGAACATTAAAGTTTGAGAATCACTGCTCTAGACCATGTTAGGAAGTGAACTTTTTGTGATTCTATCTTAACTCTCTCAGAAGAGGAAGATTCTCTACTATATTTATTAGTGAATATTCTATGGGAACTTGAAAGAATGTAAAGAGAGAGTATAGTATAGCAATTTAGGATTTGTGCTTTGTATGGAATTAGTTTATTTGGGTTCAGATATGGCTTCACAACTAATTAGTGATGAGACTACAGGGAAGATATTTCAACTTTCTGTAGATTGGTATCGTCATTTCTAAATGTGAATTAAGAGTTCTCACCTCTTAAGATTTTGTAAGGTTCAAATGAGACTGTATATGTGAAACAGCACAGTTTCTAGTACACAGGAAATATATCATAAATATTAGCTATCATTATTAAAACTTAATAACTTAAAAATATCTTTAAAAACATCCTGGATGTATTTAATACCTTGTTATATGTAACAATACAGTGTGCAGAGACCTCATTCTTTTCAAATTGGCAACATTCTTGGAGAATATGCTAGTATACAAGCATCTAAAGATATTTCTCAGAGGTAAGTCTTCAGTATGGTGGTTGTATGCATTTATTTTATGGCAATTTCTTGGAAAAAGTGAAATACTAACATTAGAACTTAAAACCTATTTTACTCAGGGATTTACTTGTATATTCTCATAACCTGTCTGGGTGAACTGTACAGCAAAATCCCCTTAATTAAAAAAAAATCTTGAACTTTAGAAAGCTTGAATCATTCTTAATGTGTTATATTTTTTGTGTCTATATCCTAATTCAATCCTGATGAAATTTCATATTAGATGCCGAATGACCCAACCACGGTGTATGTCTTGAGAGAGTCTAAACCAGTAATGCCAGGAAGCAGCAGTAACAACCATACTAAACATCACATCTAACTATAAATAAACAAAAACAAAACAAACTTCTGGTGTTTTTACAACCTTCAGGACAATATGGCTTATTCTCTAATCACCCACACATTTTAAAAGCCATATTGTTATTCCCTAGCAAGCATTTTAAACTAGAGAGGCCTATAGTATGGCGGGCAAAACGAAGTCAGAGAAATAAACCCCAGATTGTCTTTATATCTTATTTCAGAGCTCAGCATTTTTATGTTCCCTCATCAACAAAAAGACTCCCCCCTACACACCCTTGGTGCTTTCTCTTTATGTTCACCTGCTACTCAATTAACACCCCGTCAAACCACACACTTGCAGGGGGGTTATTGTCAGACCACTGCACTGCAGTCTTTAGCCCTCTATCTAACCTATATTACACACGGAGTTAAAAACAGTCCCCTGACTGTGCTTAGAAAACATGTCTTTTCATTTGGTGTTCGTATAAGGTTTTCCTTGTGTGCATTACCCTGGGTGTTCATAAAGTTATAACTGTATCTACATGTGTCTGACATTTATTACCTTCCACAAGACCATAAAACACACTTTTCTCTTTTAACTGCATCTGCTGACATGTTACATAAAATAAACTTTAAATATTACCTATAAATTAATTAGCATTTTTCCTCTATTAGGAAAGGCAGATGTAGTCTTACTAGCGCTGCTTTAGTATAGTTAGAAGTTTTAATTGGATTCTATGTGAAAAACAATTGTTATTACTCTAATCCAGTTTTATATTTCATTTACTTGTATCTCTGTATTTTTATTAGCCAAATAAGACATATTCATTTGTAGAAAATTAAGGAAATACAGAAAAGTTGCAAGATCAAAATTAACACCTCTCCCCCAAAATTATTTCACTGATTTCATAATCCCTATTATTTTGGAATTTAAAAAATATATAAATAACTATTAATTCTTTTCTATACATCCCTGCTTATAAATATCATGTTTATATATAATTATTTTATATATATACTGAGCTTTATATAAATGTAGTTTTCCTGCAAAATTTGGCAGTGAGCTCTTATTTAATACATCGTTTTGTATCCAGTTCTCATTACTTAATATTGTATAATTATCACATCCCATGTGGTTTAATACTTTCTAAACTTGTTTTTTAATACTGTCATTCATCTTATAAAGATGCTGTAATATTTTTCACTATTTAATGAGTTTAAAATTTTTGCTGATTGCTTCATCAAGAGAAATTCCTAGGGGTGAAAACACTGCATCGAAGACTCTTAAAACCTTTTGTCAGAATCTTTCCTGAAAGGCTTAGAATTTACATGTCCACAGTGTATCCTGCTCAAGTTTGAAAATTTTTTTTGTTGTAACCAACTTGATTGTTGGTCATTGCCATTTCAGTAGTCCTTTCTTTAGTTAGTAGTTATGGTTGAACACTTAAAAATATTGCTATATTATGTTATCATTGTAGGTTATGTAGAACATACTGATAAAATTCTTAAGCTCTAAAAATAGATGAATTTCATTTCGAATTCAGACTTCATCACTTACTTGGACAGAGCTAAAGTTCATGTCTAAAACTCAGTTTCCTCAAATGTAAATGGTGATAATATTAGCTTCTATTTTGTAGACTTGATGTGAGGATTAAAAGAGAAGCATTAATATTCATAGCTTGGTACCTGACATGGTAAATGCTCAATATGTATTAAGTATTATTAGAGTTTTAGGTGCATTGGCTTTTCATTACCTGCATCCACTTTTTTTTCCCTGCTATTTAATATAAATTAGTACTTCAAAATGAATAGAAAAAATATTTAGTATATTCGGCCTTTTCTTCTCTTTCTTGACTGGTATATAACTGATTTTGCCATGTTTTGACATAAAATTAGATCATAATTTTTATTTACAAGCATATCTGTAGTACCCAGAACCATGTCTGGCAAATAGAGAACACAAATATTTTCAAATTAATGTATTATTCTTTTTCAAAGTCTTCTTGGCAATTTGAATATTTCTATACATGTAAATCCTAGAATAAATTTAATGACTCCCTGAAACATACTGTCAGGATTTTAACTGCAAAAGCATTGAATTCTTTTGGGGGAAGAATTGACATATTTATAAAATTAAGTCTTTTCATCTAGAAACATGGTACATCTTTCCGTCTATTTGCACCTTCTTATAGGTTAGTCCATCGGTTCGTGTAGTTTTCAAGTAGGACTTGATTATTTCAGTTATGTGTCTGATTCTTAATTTTGGCTCAGGTCATGATCTCACACTGTGAGATCGAGCCCTGGGTTGGGCTCAGTACTGACAGTACGGAGCCTCCTTGGGATTTTCTGTCTCTCTCTCTCTCTCTCTCTCTCTGCCCCTCTCCCACTTGCTGTCTCTCTCTCTCTCAAAATAAACCCTTTAATTTACAGTCAGTATATCATTAATTTTTCCTACATGTCCAGACTGGCCCAGTTTTACCCATCCTTTTGACTGTGAGAATTTGTGTGACTGGGCAACTAGGAACTCATTTCTTTTGGATCCCACTTTCTCTTTCCTTCTTCATAATTTCCTCACTATTCGTCTAAAATTCTCCAAAATTTAAGCAACATTTGGGGAGTATAGAGGGGTCGTCATACTTTCAAGTCCCGTTCAGCATGGGCTTTAGAAGGACGCATCTACAATGGAAAGAAATATTTTTCTTAATAGAATTGACTGGTTCTCACAATGTAATTCCAATGCATTATTATGTTAATATGATCTTTTTATGCATATAATGTCTCTTTCTGTAAATCTCTTTCTATAGCAGTATCTTTGTAGCTAATCTTGGACTTCAAAAATTTGGAGGGGGAGGAGAAGAGAAGCAAAAAGGAGAATGAGGGGCAAGGAAAACGTCACCATTTGATGCTTGACAACTTTTAGTCTACTTCACTTCTTGATTACTGATAAGGCATACTTCCCACAATGCTGTGCATTTGCCATATATTTTCTTAAATCTCAATCTCTTTTCCTTTTTATACACTTCAACACTATGTTTTTAGAATGTTCTTGGTAAAGTATACATTTTATTAATGTAAAATTAGCTCTGGTATATTTCTACGTTTGCACCTAGTATCTATGTTTTTGATGCTGTCTGTTTTAATATGGGTATTTAGTAATACTATTTATCTTGGATAATTATATGTTTGTACTTATCTCTGACAATTTATATTGTGTTTTCTATTTGGTCTGCTTTTTTATTCGTTGTTTTGCTTTCCTGTCTTTTTTTGGGTTGATTGAACTTGTTATTTTATTTCTTTCTTCCTATTGATTGACAGTCATACATTTTTCTACTCTTATAATGGTTATTCTTACATCTTAAAACATACATTTAAATATGTTTTTTATTAAAGTCAAAATTGAACTTATATATACAGCTTTCCACAAACCAAGAGAGAAACGTTACATATTTTTGTGTCTCTCCTTTTCTCTTCCCCAGCTCCTCTATAACTTCTTCTCTTATTAAGATCACCTGGGATTAGACTGTTATTACATTTTAACTCTGTGAATGAACATTTATTGAGTCTTAACTCTGATATTTCCCACTGTTCCCTGTATCTCACATCTTCCCTTTTTGAATTTTTGCATGCTTTAAAATTACTTTTACTTAGACTTCCCTTTTGAATGATGGTTTGTCACATATAAATTAGAAATTAAATCATTTCCCTTTATGATTTTGAAGTCATTGCTCCATTGTATTTACTATCCAATATTATAAATAAGTTGTCTGATACAATTTTTTTCTTTGTAGATGTAAGAGATCAGTATTAGTCTGGTTAATGGACTGCATGCTCATAATAAGAATTCATGCTAGAATCATTGCCATATGCAAAGTTGATATAGCTTCAGGACATAGATACAGAGTTGTAGCAGGACAGCACAGGAAAAATAAGAGCAACCAACAGTTGCTTAGAGCAGCTGCTCTGATTTCTGTCAGTGCTGGTGGGATGCACTAGCCAGCAGGCCTTAGACAAAGTGGCCTACAAGAAGTGAGTCTTCTCGAGTGTGAAAGTCTGGGGAATCAACCAAAAATCTGGTAGCTGTCATCCTTTCCTTGTGGGTGAGACACAGTGATATATAGCTTAATATCACTCAATATATTGAGTTCAGCAACACACATATAACTCAAAAAGATACATACTAGTAAATCTATAATTCATTCTGCTTATTCATGCCTTTGGATGACTGTCCTTTTTGGTGTTTTAGTCTGAGCATTAATCATAAAATTAAATCTGTTTCATAGTAGATAGACTGTTTCCCTCTATGGAAACTTTTAGAATTTTCTGTTATTCTAAGATTTTAAAACAGAAATGTCCAATTATGCATATTTTTGCATTCATTCCATTGGTAATTGGTGGGTCTTTTCAATCTGAAAAATTTCACCTTTATTTGGGGAAATGATTTTTATAATTTTATTATTTAATTTCTCCTTTTTCTTTAATGAATTCTGTTAGAAGATATTGAAAGTTCTGTATTCTCCTAGTCTCTTGACTTTTTGGTCACACTATTTATCAGAGGCTGGTACTGAGGATGTCCTTCCCAGATTCCGAGTGTCACTTCGACTGGTTTCTTGAGCGCATTCCTCACCTGCTACCTGAACTGATGCCGATGATTCATACCTGTAACCTTTGGATAACTTTGCTTGGGCATTTGTAGCTGCTTTGCTTATGGAGCGGCTAGTAGCCAATGGCTACTAATGTGATAAAAAAGCCCAAGCAAGGTGACACAGACTTTTGGGTGCAATTTGTTCCAGGGATTTCCATAAAACAGAATGAAGGCAGACATCATTTGAGCTCACATTCTTAGTTGACTTCTTCCTTTTATCTTTTCTGCTTCCCTCCTCATTTACAAGGTTTTTTTGGTGAACACTCCTTTACTAAATTTCTTGCATGAAAATCCTTTTCTTCAGCTTTTACAGAATCACATGGTCTCTATCTTTTTGCATTGTGTTCCTGGAGAATTGAAAAATTTGGTCTCCCAGATCATTAAATTGTATCTTTGTGTCTTTTCTGTGATTTTGCATATCTGTGGAATTTTTAATTTTCTCATTAAAATGTTAACAAAAATTTCTCTGAAATATTTATGGGTTAAATGGCATAAGTAGGACTTCTTTAAAATAACCCAGGTGGAGGGATAAGTGGGAATATAGATGAAATCGGAGCAGCCATGGGCTATTAATTGTTGAAGGTGGGTAAGAGGAACATGGCAATTAATATACATGATTTCATAATAAAACTTGTTTTAAAGATTAGTTCATTTTTATTTTTCATGGATACAATAGTGAATTTCTTAGAGACCATTATTAAAGACAATTATGCCTAATTTACATTGTTTGCTCTAAAAACTTAGAGTGTGTATGCTTTGATGTTACCTCTCCTGGGTTTGCGTGTGTGTGTGTGTGTGATTTTCTTTTATTCGTGGTGTTGTTTTTCTCAAATAGCTAGAAATATAAATTTTTTTTCTAGTCACCTTTGAATGTGAGAACCCCTGATGACTGGCCGATTATGCTTATAGCAGCCTGCCTCATATGACAGAGAGGAGAATGGATTATATTGCCACATGCAGTGGTTCAACAAGAGTTTTTGGGTGGTAGGAAGGTGTTCCCCATCTCTCCTGGGAGTATCTTCCCCCTGGATCATTGCTCTGCCTCTCCGGCTCTAGTGCCTGCATTCTCTGGTCTATTTTTCTTATAAGAGTATAAATACACAGAGTATTGTTGGGGGATGGTTTGAGTGAGGATAGGCCTCAGCTTATTTAACTCCTCCATATGCAACTTTCTACGATGAAAGTTTGAGGGCTCCTTGTATCCACTAATCGTTGCTTTTGAAACCTCTTCCTCCCAAGCAACCTTTACTCCATAATAACTTATTGCTGTATATTATTTTTAGAGCCATAATTTTCTTTAGCTTTAATTTTTTATAAATCCAATAACATCTCCTTTCTACCTTACATCTTTCCCTGCATTGTTATAAATCAATTATCTGAAAACAATCTTTGTGTGTGTGTGTGTTATTTCACAGCATTTGTGACAGGAGGGAAGGGAGTCATATGATCAGAGTTTACTGTCTTGAGCCAGTCTCACATTCATAACCATTGTGGTTTATAATTCTATTGTGGCAGTTCATTTCCTTGTCATCTAATTTATCATTTTTGCATCTCATCCTATTCTTTTGTCTCAGCTCATTATTTCCCCATGGCTTTCTGCTCCCATATCACAGGCTTGTACATGGTATTTTAGATGCTAGATGCTTTTTTCCCAAGTTTGTGCTGGTTCTTATACCAGATTATTTCCACAAGAGGGCTTACCTCTGGGTCTTCAGCATGCATTTCCTTTCCCCTGTTTGTATTTTTAATGGGCTCCATGTTGTTGGTTTTCTTTTTCTTTCTTCTTATGATTGGAAAAGGAAAAACTCTTCTATTTCCATTATTTATCAACACCCAAGGTATAAGGCTGATCTTTGGCTCTATTCACTGACCATGTAGATGCAGGTAGAATCTCCTTTGTAGGTAGGGAAGGAAAGCAGATTGATTCAGGAGCTCACAGCACAGTTCCCATTGTCCAGTGTCTCGTGTATGTTTCTCTGGTGTGACTCCTTGGACCAATACAGAAGGATGCTCTCCGATTGATGCCCATTCTACCTTTCTAATACTCACTTGTACCAGGTCCTCACTGCTCGTATTTTCTAGCTGTAAAGCTCTTTTGGTCAGGGCTAAACCTCACAGAAATGTGGTGCCAGAGCTGATGCTTGTCCAGCTTCTATGAGTTTTTTGGTCGAAAGGAATCCAGAAAGATTAATTCATTCCATTACTCAACAATTACAAACTGCTTCCTTTCTGCTTCACTGGAGGACTCAGATTGGATGCGGGGAGATGAAACTCTACTTTGTCTTCACAAAAGCAGCATAGATCCAGTGAAGGAAGAGGCCCAGTGATTCTGGAAGTTACAGATTATTTGAGCCCAAAGGTAGTGATGAAGGAAGATTTCCTACATTCCCTTTTTTCACAGCAAGTGTGCTTTTCTTATTTTGTCAGTCCTAAATTTAGGGTAAATTTTCTCTGTATGTCAACAATAATTTCTCTCCGAGGGTTTGATTGGGTGCTGGTATGAAGTTTATTGGTTTCTTTTCATAGACATTCTCTGGTGGAAAGTTGTTTGAATGTCTGCCTCAAGGATTACTAGCCACTGTAGAAATGCAATTTCACTTTCCATTTCTGTTAAGCATTATTTTTTCTTTACAACAAAATCCATATCTTAAGTATAGTTTTGCCAATAGCTGACCATACTTCATTTTAAATACATTTGACTCACTAATGTTATAGCTGAGAGAAAATAATCATTTGAAAATATTTCCATTACTGGACAAGATTTTGATAGACACCAGTAAGTCAACATGTCATATTGAGTAGAAATTAGCAGGAGTTATTCTCTCAGATTTCATCACTGTCCTTATTTTTTCTTTTTCTTAAGTTTGTTTATTTAAGGAAGGGGGAGGGGCAAGTAAAGGGGGTGAGAGAGAGTCCAAGGCAAGTTCTGTGCTATCAGCACAGAACCCAATGTGGGGCTTGATCCCATGAAATGTGAGATCATGATTAAGAGTCAGATGCTTAACCAACTGAGCCACTCAGGCACCCCTGTCCTTGATTTTTCTTAAAGAAGAGAGAAAGAGAGAAAGAGAGAAAGAAAGAAAGAAAGAGAAAGAGAGAGAAAGAGAGAGAAAGAAAGAAAGAAAGAAAGAAAGAAAAAGAAAGAAAGAAAGAAAAAGACTTATTTGACAAAGTAGGTACTAGTGAAAACTCCACTTATTGTATATTTATATACTGCACTTATGTTATTACTGCTATACTGGATTTTCTATATGAATCCTTTCAGGAAGCATGATCAATGCCCATAATTCTGAAATAAGTATATGAAGGAACAAAGAGTAATAAATAGTAGCATTTTAAATGAGGGTCAACTCATTAATCTGTCCTCACTCCATTCTTAAAGTAGAACTTCATTTTTCTTAAACAACTAAGTATACTTCAGAAGTTGAATTTTCTAAAGAGAACTTCTTATTTTGAATCATTTCAAACTTTTTCTCAATATTTTTAAAGCTCCAAGTGAAGTTTCTATAACATGATTAATATCTTTTATGTTTGATACAGCCTGGACATAATTTCTATATTAGATTCACTGGAATATTGTCACAACAGTTTTTCAAATGACTCAAAAATATGCTTTAAAAAAAAGTACATCTAACATAAGTAGGCACTGAAACTATTAAAGATTTACCATTTTGGAGATGTTTTGATTTTGATCTATTAATTTTAATTGTGCCACAGTAATGGAAGAGTTATGACTGGGTGTATCTGATACAGCCAATAGTCCTTACTGGCCACTGTGTGGCGAGTATGTCTGACTATGATCTTAAACTTACTATTAATTGCCAGGGTTGGTTTGGCTGCTCTATTTCTTATGCATCTCTGAGCACTGTGCTAAAATGATGATTAACATTGTTTATTATTGTCCTTAGTGACCTCCAGGCATTGGCTAATTATAGCCCGAGTTTCTATAAACATGCTGACTTCTCACTGAACTTCTTAGACTATATTGTTCTCAGGAATGTAAAGCCATAGCTCCTTATTATTCTTAAATGCTTCCTGGCATAACCCATGAGTCCCTGACAAGAATATACACAGGCCCTCTGAAAAGATGATACTTACTTGCATAGAACTGGGCTACAAATTTCTAGACCACTAAAATTATGTTTCCCTCTTAGAGGCCTGGAATTGAATTATTGAAAAAAACTTGTATATACACTTTTGGTGGAGTAAATCTAGGTGATGCAATCTTGTGGAGTTCTGGATTAAGAGTCAGGTCGTATTCCTCTTTTGATAATGTAGTATCTATTTTAAAATTAATATATTTCTCTAATTTTGAAAATATTACATGTTTATTGTAAGAAATATAAAAAAGGGATGAATAAAAAGAAAATTGGGCAATAAAATACTCAGCAACACTATTAAAATGGAGAAAATATCTTTCAAGTCATTTTTATTTTTATTTATTTTTCTTTTTCTTTTACTTTTATTTATTTTTGAAAGACAGAGAGAGACAGAGCATGAATGGGGGAGGAGCAGAAAGAGGGAGACACAGAATCCGAAGCAGCCTCCAGGCTCTGAGCTGTCAGCAGATCCCGACGCGGGGCTCGAACCCACGGATGGTGAGATCATGACCTGAGCCGAAGTCAGATGCTTAACCGACTGAGCCACCCAGGCACCCCTCAAGTCATTTTTAAATTAGTTGTTAATTACGCACTTAATTCCTGAACACTTCCTTTCTGTGTATAAAACAAATTACTAAAGGTAAGGTTACAGTCCACCTGAATTACCATATAAAATTCCAGTCCCCACCCAGGTACCATTTTTCCATGTATCTCACACACACACACACACACACACACACACACACAATTGTTTTGGAATGCATCAATTTATAGATTGAATTGGAGAAAAAAAACTGACAGATTTGCAATATGATATTGTCACCTCAGTCGAAGTGGTATTGCTCCTTAGTCTTCTTTTTATGTCCTTCAGTAAAAAAATATATAGTTTTCTATATAAAAGTTTTAATATTATTCCCAGGTACATTATGGTTTTTGTTACTATTATGAATGAGATTTGTATCATATGTTCAAATTGGTTATTGCTAGTTGGGTGGAAAGATATGGAAACTGTCTTAGTTAAGGTTTCTTTAACAAAAATATCATAGACTAGGGGGCCTTCAGCAGCAAACATTTATTTCTCACAATTTTGGAGGCTGCAAAGTCTAAGATCAAGACTCAGGCGGATTTGCTATCTGCTAAGTACCTGCTCCTTTCCTGATTTATAGATGACAGCCATCTTCTTACTGTGTTCTCACATGGCAGTAAAGGCAAGAGAGCTCTCTGGGGTCTCTTTCATAAGGGCACTAATCCCAGCATGAGGTCTCTACCTTCATGAACTGATCACCTCCCAAATGCCCCACCTCCAAATACTATCACCTTGGGGTAAGGATTTCAGCATATAAATTTTGGTGGGATACAAACATTCAGTCTGAAACAAAGGCCCTTCATTATAAAGATGACATAAGATCAGAAGTATGCATTTTTTTCCTAGAAATAGAAATCAACTTCCAGCTCAATTTCCAGGTCAGTTTCAAAGGGCCTAATAATATCTTAAAAATATCCATTTTTCTTCAAGTTTTAGACTACAATAGAGGATATAAATTCTCTTATTTTTATTTATTTATTTTAAATCTTTTTTTTAATACTTATTTATTCTTGAGAGAGAGAGAGAGAGAGCGAGCAAGCTGGGGAAGGGGCAGAGAGAGGGAGACACAGAATCCGAACAGACTGCAGGCTCTGAGCTGTCAGCACAGAGCCCACCGTGGGGCTCGAACCCACGAACTGTAAGATCATGACCTGAGCCAATGTCGGACACTTAACCAACTGAGCCGCCCAGGCACCCCTAAATTCTCTTATTTTTAAAATTTTTTTTAATGTTTTATTTATTTTTGAGAGACAGAGAGATTGACAGCATGAGCAGGGGAGGGTCAGAGAGAGAGAGGGAGACACAGACTCCGAGGACAGGCTCCAGGCTCTGAGCTAGCTGTCAGCACAGAGCCCGAGCGGGGCTCGAACCCACGAACCGCGAGATCACGACCTGAGCCGAAGCGGACGCTTAACCGACTGAGCCACCCAAGCGCCCCATCTCTTCTTTTTAATAAATGTTCTAGTAATTCTTGTTTTTCATTTAAAATTGTTTATGTAGCTTAGTTGTTTAAAAACTATAGAACACTGTAGATAAATATATTATTGTGAAAACTAACAGTGGTATAAGAGGGGTATTAACTAATGTTCATGATTCCACAGTAAGTTAACTGAGTTTTCTTAAAGATAAATTATTTTTTTTTAAAAAGTTACAGTTTCACTCTGTGATTATAGTCTTGGGAGCTGTCATTTTTTTCTTCCGGTTGTCATGGAATTTAATAATGTGGCTTCTGAAATCCCCTACTTAACCACTGCCATCATAACAATACATTTTGTTTTGATTCCATTTTGCTTGGTTACCTTTTTCCTTCCATACTAGACTATAGACAAGCCATTGGTTTTTGTATGTTAATCTTGTATCCTTCCTAAAAACTAGTTTTAGTAGCTCATAATTGATTCTCTTTAGTTTTCTAGGTAGGTAATTGCACATTCTACATATAACAGCCACCTATTTCTTCCTTTCCAATATTTTGATGTAATTTCTTTTTCTTATCATACTTGGGGACCAGATCATCTAGTTTTATATAAATAGTAATGCAGTAAGAGTATCCTTAATGATAGCATCCTTAGTCATTCCTGACTTTAATTGGAAGACTTGTGATATTTCACCATTAAGCATAGTGACAGCTATGGGTTTGGGTTCATATCTTTTATTTTTATTTATTTTATTTTTATTTTTTATCCAAATTATTAAAAATTTTTAAAATGTTTATTTTTTTTTTGCGGGGAGGGGAGGAAGGGGCAGAGAGGGAGACATAGAATCCAAAGCAGGCTCCAGGCTCTGAGGTGTCAGCACAGAGCCTGACGTGGGACTCGAACCCATGAACCACGAGATCATGACCTGAGCTGAAGTGGGATGCTTAACTGACTGAGCCACCCAGGAGCCTCAAAAATGTTTTATAAAGAATGTATGTTGGATATTTTATATGTTGAATATTTTTCAAATCTCTATATAATTTCTCCTTATGCTGATTCCTAAGAATTTTGCTGGTCTCCCACCAACATTATGTATCTGTTAATGTATTTCTGCTTTTTGTTGTACTATCCTATGCAAATATGATTTGTACATTTGAAGGTATATTTTAAGTACAAAAGATTTATAGATATTATATCTTCTCAGTTTATTATTTCTTTTACAAATATAAACTTCTGCTAGTCTCTTTTAATGAATTTGCTTTAATTTTATGTTGAATGAGATTTAAATTGCTACATTAACTTTTTAAATTATAAAAGTATACACCTTCATTTTTATGTATTTAAAATTTCCTTAAGTCATTTTGTTTTAGGTGTGTCTCCTATAAACAGCATATAATGGCAGTTTGCTTTTTTATAGCTATATTAGAGTCTCTTTTTTTAAAAAAGTGAGGTTGAATAACATTCACGCTAATTACTGATATGTTTGGGTTTTTTTTCATCTTTTCTTTTTTGGTATATTTTACTTTATAGACTTTTTGTTCTTTCATTTTTCTGTCTTTTTTCTTTCTGGATTTGAAAGTTGTTCATTATGGTTCTACATTAGCTACCCTTAAATACTTTTACTTACTTGTAAATAATTTCAAAGTTACAGAAAAGTTGTATAATTATACAAAGAATTCCCATAAACCCTTCACACAGATTCTGGTTGTTTAAAAATATTTGGGGGAGGGGTGGAAATGCCTGGGTGGCTCAGTCAGTTAAGCATCTGACAGTTGGTTTCTGCTCAGGTCATAATCTCTTGGTTCATGAGTTTGAGCCCCATGTCAGGCTCTGTGCTGACAGTGTGGGGTCTGCTTGGCGTACATACCCTCTCTCTTTCCCTCTGTCTCTCTCTCTCAAAAGAAATAAACTTAAAAAATATATTTATTTAGTCAATCTAGCTCCCTATATGCAACCAAAATCCTAAACTTTCAGTTGCTTCCTTGGCCTCAGCTGTGCTGAATATATAAATAGGGCTGGCTCATTCCTCTGCCTCTGCAAAGAAAGAGAGAAGAGACTTTCACATTTTTAAAGAACATAGTTGAGCTTATATTTTTCTATCATATTCTAGTCATTATATATATTCTATTTATATAAGTCAAGAACACTAACATAATTTTGTTTTTATCTGTACTTCTAACCCCAACTTCTCATGTTGGTATCACCTGAAATTTTATTTCCAAATTATTACTAATAAACTTAACAAAATCCCACTTATGTAGACTTGATAATGAATTTTCTAAAAAAAAACTTTGTTCATTATTGCTGTTTACTCCTGAATCCACTCTTTTTCTGTTTGAATTACCTGCTTTAGTAATATTTCAGGATATTTGTCAGCCAATAACTGGCAAATGTATATTTTATTTTCATATTCTATTATAATTTTTCTGACCATAGATTCAGAATTATTGTCGACTGGTTTCATATATAAGATTGACTTATGATAGTTATTAATGAAAAATCAATATTAACAAGCAACCAGAAAATTTAACAAAATATAAGATTTTATTTAGCATTATCAACAAAAAGTATAAAGTATTTTATATTTAAACAAAGAAATCCTGAGATTTCTGTGGGGAATAATTAAAACTGTATTACAGGATGCTAAAAGCTCAGAAAATACAAAGATATACCATGCTTTTGGATGGGACAACTTGACATTTAAAGATATTAGTATTACACCAATAATTTATAAATTTGTTGGAAGCCCTGTTAAAGCCCTAGCTGAAAATTTTTAGTAATACATCCTGTGAGTATTATTCTTATTTGGAACAAGCAAATAAACTAAACCAAGGACTGGAATAAAGACTTCAGAGAGGTCTTAGCTGTCAGCCTTTTTTGTTTTAATATACAGTTTTTTCCATATTTTCATTACACTATGTAAAAGTGAATTATGAATATTTTAATTTATTTCTACCTTTTGGAATTATTTATATAATATGAAAATCATTTACCCTTTAAAATTATGGAAAGCCTAATCTGTAAATATATCAATACATGAAGACATATTTGAATATAATGCCTTGATAACTTATAAACATTTCTTATGAAAGCATTACCTAGTTATTTTATGCATCAACTTTGGTAACTTATGGTTTTCCAGAAAACTGACCTTCTCAGTGAATTTTATTCAAAAAGAGAGTTATGATTTTGCATATGGCATTCTTCTATGAATTAAACTCATTCTTGATTTTTCTGTTCTCTGTATTTTTTAGATTAATGATTTTTTTTCTTGTACAAATTTGAGAGAATCATTTCTTATGTTTATTTTACATATTATTTAATTTGCTATTTAATAGCTATTCATCTAATCTTTAACTTTTTAGTCAATTGTTTTTTCTTTTCTTTTTTTACTAAAAACACAAAATATATGTGGTGAGTATATCTTTGTCTAAATTAGTCAATTTATATATACTCCTTTAAAATTTTTATTAACTTATGTATAGCCTATCATTTGAACTTTGAGTTCTTTTTCAATTCACAACTCAATAATTTGTTTTCTTCTTATTTTAATATTCAGTTATATATATTTTTTATTTGAGGGAGAGGGAGAAGGAGAGAATCCCAGGCAGGTTCCACACTGAACAGGGCTCAGTCCCATTACCCTGGGAGCATAACCCGAGCCGAAGTCTAGAATTGGATGCACAATTTACTGAGCCACCCAGGCGTGTCAATATTCATATATTTTAATTTTTCTTATTTTGTTGGTCCTTTTAACTATGAAAGGAGGATATATTTACTAGTGTTCTTTAAGATATTAAAAACATTTTTCTAATTATTAAATTAACGACAAAGCAATTTCTAGTGATTCCAAGAAAATGATAAATTTAGGTACATGTATTTACTTTAGTTGTTTTCCTCCCTCTCCCCCCCACCATGTTGAAATTTCTGGCTTTTTGTAGCATAATTCTGGATTTCAAAATTCAGGTTATTGTTCATTTTTAGAGCATATATTTTCTCTTTCAGTATTTAATATTTATTACATTTGCATTAAATTTGAGGACATATGTATAAGAAATAGTCAAGCAACACTGTGATCTAATATTTTTGATTATTACCAATGCCCCTTTGTAATATAATAGCTCATGTTTTTAAGTGTGCTAAATCCACTTCTCCATCAGCTGGAGAATGGCCTTGAATAATTTTTAAGGACTATAATGTGGATGGCAGGTTTCTGAGCTCCGTGTTCTTGGCAGCGTATTTCTATTGCTCTTATAATATGCCTGACAGTGTATTTCTGTTGGTTCTTGGCATAGTGTCATCTTATTTTTCAAAACTGTATAGCTAATGCTCCATTTTGTCCTGGAAAGTTCATGTTACAGAGAGAAAAAAAAAAAACAACCGAGGACAACTTGATTTTTCTTTTTTTCCTTTTAGAGATTCATGTGTTTTTGTTTGTTTGTTTGTTTTCTTCTGGAATGGATGGATGAATTTCCTCCCTATTGTGTAATTCCAAGAAAATATCAAAAAGTATATATCTTTTCAACTGTGTTGCCTAGGACATGTATATATGGGGAAAGGAAGTGCTATTCCTGGGCCTCTTGGTTCCATGAGGGTCTTTGGTCCCCTTGTGTAAGCATTCTTCCCATTTTGGACATTGCCTGAAAGGACTTACTTGTTTTATTTGTGAGTTTGGCAAATGATGATGAGGTCCTTCTGAACATTTCTCTCTCTCTCTCTTTAGTGCATCCTGCCTGCACAGAGGATACATGTCCGCTGTTCTGTCACCCCTGTGGTAAGTGTAAGCCCCTCTGTTGGAGGCCTGCAGTCACACAGCTGTGCTAGTGACTATATGGGTTTATCTGTCTGATTTAGGATTAATGCATTGGGAATGCTGTTGTGGTCTCAGATTTAAGTCAGGTTCTCAAATCAGCCTTCTTAACCAACTGATATTTTTAGTTTTCATTACCTGATTCTTCATTCTTTGTGATTGTTTGTGTTCCCTTCCATCCAAAGCTTAAATATTTGGCGTTGGTATTTTTTTATATTTGGTATCCTTCAACCCCCAGATATATCTTTCTTGAGCCCAGGAAATTTATCTGTTTCCTCCTTCTCCTTGCTTATTTTATCCTCTATTTGCTCTCTATTTCTCTTAAGTTTAGAAATACTGAGTGTTGCTTTGGGGTGTGTGTGTGTGTGTATGTGTGTGTGTGTGTGTGGTGAGGTTTATCTGCCTTTTATTTTCCTTACCTAGCAGAACCATAACAACACACCCTCCCTCTCCCAAATGGGGGCAATACTCAAATTCAGTTCTAGGATGTTTCCTTTTGGGTTTGAATTTCTGATTCGACAAAGTAAAACTATAGCTAACTATTAACTTTCTCCTTATCCTTTCATCTGGACCTAAAAGACAGAGTTAAACATAGAATCACACTTTTCACATAAAATCTACCCAATATCCCAATATTAACAAACATAGAGACACCCCTGCTCTGCCCAAACAAGTCAGAAAAACAAAACAAAAAACATCTCTTGGAATATGAAAATATGCTGATGTTTTGAAATGTAGATCAATATGAAGGGATAAAATATATGTCATCATTTAAACAGAACAATTGCAGAACGATTTGGAGGCTATGTTTGTGTTTTTTAATGTTTGAGAGAAATCTGTCTCTCAAAACTCAATAGGTAATGCTCCATTTTGTCCTGGAAGGTTCATGTTAAAGAAAGAAGTAACTGAGGACAACCTGATTTTTGTTTCCTTTTAGAGATAATGTGAGTTTTTGTTTATTTTCTGATGGAATGAATGTATGAATTTCCCCCATTATGTAATTCCAAGGAAGCATAACAAAATATAGATCTTTTCAATCTATATTGCCTAGGCTATGTATATATGTCAGGAAGAAGTGCTATTCCCTGACCTCATGGTTCCATAAGGGTCTTTGGTCACCTTGAACAAGCATTCTTCTTTTGCATGTGCAAGCGGGCAGGAGGAAGGGCAGAGAGAGAGGAAGAGAGACAATCCCAAGCAGAGGATCTCATGAACTGTGAGATCATGACTGAGGCAGAAATCAAGAGATGGATTCTTAATCAACTGAACACGCAGGAGCCCTGGAGACTATGTTTTAAACTCACTGCAGCCGTCCTCCCCAGGAGTTAACTATGGCAGTAGTTTCATTCTGGGGTGGGCACAGTAGGAGAAAAAATCTTGTTGTGTGATCCCTGCTCACAGTGGCCTCTAGTTATTCTCACCCATTCAAATGTGGGGTTCCATCTACTTACTTTTTAGATACTCTAGAGTGATCATGGGTTGAGCCGATCCTTCATTCTAGTAATGTCTGCAGTAGCAGATCACTCAGGAATTCTGATGTGTGGTGTTCCCATGGACAGTATCCAGTGCTGATATAGATCTCTAGTTTTATACATGGGTAACTATTTCAATGACAGTTTTGAAAAGAGGGCAGTTAATAATTTTTAAGGTACTATCTTGTCTGCAAGTCTATTCACTTAAATAGGTTTCATTGACCTATGACCCTGTGTCTCTATTTGTAAAGATGGAATAATCTTAATTACTTCTCAGAGGCATGAAGATAAACTTAGTTCATAGATGTAAAAAAGATTTGGAAGTGTGTATCAGAAATTATGATTGAGCTTTTCAGTAGTCATAGATATCACACAAGCAAAAACATTACACGTTCAGGACTGAAATCTTCAGCTGCTCTCTGTGAATAAGGTATTCATTGTCTACATTAAAAATAGCCACTGGATATAATAATTTTGTTTAATGATATGCTCAGAGGTAACCAGAACAGGAAATAGTGACATATTCTGTACCACACCATGTGGGTGATCAGAATAGGAACAAATAAAGTTTCAGGTGATAGTTTCATTTTTATTATACATCTGTTCTTTCCTCTCTATTTACTTTGAAAAAACTGCTTCTCCAGTAAAACGATCCTGTGATGAGTTTACTATATTTCCATAATATTATCATGCAAATATTTCTTTACTGCTAGAGTTTTAGTAAGCAGAGGCAAAATGCAGTGTTTCAAAGTTACTATTTGGATTTCCTTTCCTTTTGCTTTCTGGAAATATGGGTGGGAGCTGGTCAGAACTTGAGGGACTCAAGAAAGTATTTGGGAGACTTATTATGTTTATTTAGTTATTTTTGTTACCTACTTAAAAATCAAATAACATTTAATTAAAGAAACTCTTTTCTGTTCTGTATAATACCTGAGAGTTCGTAGCATGTAGATTATTATTGCAGACTTTGGATCGTTTGTTTGGGTTTAAATCATACACCATCATTGTTTAACCATTTTAAGCCTCCATTTCCTAAATAGAATGGAGATTACCTGCCATTACTGAGTTGACAATTTTCCATATGCATATATATATTCTAGGGTGGTATGGGGGCAGAATTTAATTTCGATTACAGAGATATAAATGGCTCCTTTATATGTTATGGGTAGTGTTTTCTTTGTCCTGCATGGACTACCTGTACATGTCAGAGAGTTACAAGCACACAGGGTATCTATAGAACAAAGTTAACAATAAATGATACTTTTCTTCAGTTTGCTTTTTTAAAATTACCCTGTCCCAGAGGTGAAGACAGTAGCTAAAAATACCAGCTTGGTGAGTACACTGAAGCATTTAATCAAGTGTGTTGTAGACTAGGGTTAACAAACAATCTCATGATAAAGCATGCAAATAACATGGAATTCTCCATTAAACTGGAACTTCTAATTCTTAATAGATAGATAATGGGCAATGAGAACTCCTAAATTTAAATATTGAACAAACATTTCTTCCTACATCTAATGTTGATGTGCTATTAATGAACAATTTTGTCCACGAAAATAATGAAATACTTGATGATAATATGGCCATACATATATGGAGAGACTGATTTCTTCAGAGAAATAACTTATGTAGAATAAAATAATGCAAATTGCAATTACTGAGATCTCTTACAAATCTTAATAGAATAAATCTTATGGTACTTTATTTAGGTGATGCATTTCAAATGCCACTGCAGTTTTAATTACATCAATATGGAGACCCTTAATTAAAGTCACAGAAAAAATAATCATTTGCATTAACCATAATATCTGGTGCTATCAAGTTCTTGGCATGCCAATTAATAGAACATGATGCCTGATTATCTCAAGGTGATAATAAATCACTTAGTATTGACAGTTTAAGACCATATATTGTAGAATCACAGTTCAGAATGCTGTTCAAGCATGGCTTCTCTGGTTACTATGGTAATTCTACTAAAGTCCACAAAATACTTTCTCTGCAGCTAAGGATTATTCTGTAAGAGATAGGGCCTAATGCGTGGTGTCTATCACGACCACTATTGGAAACCAGACCGTGTGTAATTTGGTTATTCTCTCTGGACTACCACCTACTCCACATAATTTTCCCTCACCACCATTGACCTTACTCTATACATTTTTGAGCCCTTAGGATGTTATGGTCCGACTTCCAGAAGGTTTACTTGACTCTTAGACTAAGTTAGGTTCCCTATTAAGTAGTCACATAGCAACCAGTACCTTCTACTATGAAAATATTCATTACATGATGTTGATATTACTTATATAATTCTCTTCTCCCAGCTCAACTCCCAGGAATAGACAGTGAACTTTGGATGGCAGGGATCAGGTCTGCTACATTCTTCTATATCTCTTAAACCTCAGTCTGAGGGGTCAGTCCATATCAGATGTTCAAAAATGATTTCTGAATAAATAAGTAAATAAATGAATATATAGTAAAAAAGTGAATGACTGCTTGAGCAGATTGGCAGGTATTACCCTGTCTAAATAGAAAGAATAATTTAATTTAAAGCTAAAATTAGCAACAAAATTTTTTCAACATGCAGGTTTGCATTTGATGTCAGTGAGTTAACAAAAACAACCTAATAAAACTGTATAGGTACCAGTAAGAAAAATATATATGTTTTGTAACAGTGAAAAATATATGTCTATTTAAACTTCTTATTCTCTCAATTTAGTGGAATTTTAAAACTGAATGGAGCTAGTTTATACATATAAACTTTCATCTGAAGAGAAGAAAATTACTGACCTTAAGTCAGCAAAGTATGAGAATGCAGTTATATGGTCTTCTTCATGTATGGCCTTCTGATAGATTTATAAATGAATTATGCTCATCATAATTTTTCCTTTAGCCATTTGAAAAAGGTTTACATTTTAATTTCAATATTTTAATGGAGCACAAATTTCTGTTGTTTCCTAGAAATTATAAATGATGAAGAACCCATAATTTAACCCCAGATTTGTTAAGCAAGTGAACGCATCCTTCAAACATTAATTTATAGTACATGTTAGACATACTAAGATGGGTTCTTATCTGATATAGTGAAGATACCTCATCGTCTATCTTGTAAGAAAGTGTGATATGGTAGAAAGAACTGGGCTCTTAAATCAGGTGATGCTGAGCTTAAATTCACCCTATTGTGTGTTGGAAACAGGAAATTTCTTATATTTCTCTGGATCACAGATTCCTTGTCTATATAGTGGGGTAGGAATACCTAAGTAATGGAAGTGTTGTTCTGGAGTTTAATAAGATATTATGTGAAAGTGCCTGAGAATAGTAACAGTATTTTCTTTTCTTCCTTCTACTCTTTCTTCGTTTAATCAAGAAGAATATGGGAGGAACTTTCCCACTTCTTTGGTTTGCTAATATAAGCAAGAATATGGCAATCTCTGTAATACATTAGAAATTTAGCAGATTAGTGATAGACTAATAATAACAATAAGCAATTTTCATTAAATTTACATAGTATGTTAGACCTTGTAAGACATGTTTTTTATTTATCTTATTTATTCTTCATAATGATCTAATGAAGAAAGTAGTATGTTTTGCACTAAAGTGCGTTAACTCTAAAGTCAAACCACCACCTTGGTTTACATCCAGATTCCCCTGCTTACTAACTAATTGACCTTTGGTGCTTCTTTCTCCTCCCTGTGCTTCTGATTCCCCATCCATAAAATGAAGATAACAGTGTCTGCCTTATAAGATTGTTGTGGGGACTAAGGCAACAATTGTGCAGAATATCATGCAGGTACCAAATACCTACCTATTATCTTACTCAATCCTTCTTCAATGGAGTGCTTAGTGCTTACTCAATGAAAAAAACTTAAGGCCAGATGATTTAGATGATTTTAAGAAGTTAAAATAGAGTGAATCTAACATATGGTTTAGACTGTGGTCTTCTGATTCCAAACGGTATGATATTTCCATTGTAACTATCTTGTTATCTGGGTATCTCCACATGAATCCTGTGTAATGTCAAAATGATTACTATATGCCATATGTTGATTGCCTTTATCCTTGCTTGAGAACCTAATTCTTAGCCTGATGAGGCATAGAGAATCAAGTGTGAGGAAGTGGGTCTTTTCTAGTCCATTGGCTTGCACCAGTAAGGGCTTAGAAAATATGTGCTGGAAGAATGAATAAATAAATTAGGAATTTGTTTATCATGAGAGTTGTAGGGTAAAATTTCTGTTGCCATGTACTATATCTTTCTCCACAAGAAGGGGCAATTCGAGATATACTTCCTTATCTTGTGTTGATTATGTGGATATTACATGAAGAAGCCTCAGAAGCAGTGAATTCAGTTTAGTATGCTATAATAATTGACCATTGTGACAGTATTTTTGTTTGCCAAAGTGGTTATTTTAGAGGGAAAAGATTTGGTATAGAAGATGAAGTAAAATAATTAACTTCATTTGAGTTGAGATCACTAACTTTTTAGAGAAGAGGTTTTCTGGAAATTCATCACTGTACTTTAAAAACTCTCAATGAAGAAACAGCACATATTTGATCTCTGTTGGTAATCCTTTTTATTTGATCTTTGTCTATGTAGCATTTTATTTACACATTTAAGTTCTTTTTGGCCCTAATCTAATACAGTATATGTTTAATGTCTTGGGTTTATTCTTTAAAGAACATGAAGAATTTTGGTTTTACCACAAACAAGTGGTGAGTTACTCCTGATGGGCAAAATTATGAAAAAGGCAAAACTCTGATGAGAAATGAGAGCTGAAGGAAGTTGCAGCATGGTTACTGTGGAGCAAATTTGGGAAATACTCACAAATTCTCAATGGACCAAAACAAACTTACCTCAGTATCACAGAGGATTATGTTTTTGGACCCAGGATATAGAACTCAAATATACTGCAAGTGTTAAAATCAGAAAGATATTGCATAACCATGTTATTGGGATGGATGCTAAGAAAAAGAGGGCTTAGCAAGAAATGGGGTAATGGAAGCATAAAAAAGAAGGCAGATTTGAGAAATATTAGGATTTTAAGCAGGATTTGTACTGAATTTGAGACTATAGAGTGAGAACTATGGGTAACTCCCTGGTTTTTACTTGGGAGGGTAGATGGTTGGAAACTTTACTAAGATGAGGAATCTTGAGGAGAAAGAGCTATTGAGGTCAAGGTAGTGCATTACTTTTGGACATCATATTTAAGATAATTGCAGGACATTTATTAATTTAGTATTTGTAACATGTAAAGTGTTGGGCTAAAGTCTGTGAGAATTTTGGGAAGACACAGAATATTAATCCTGACTTTAAAGAATTTTTACTCTCTTAAGGGAGAAAAGACATGACTCCAACTATCTATAATGTGTAGTAGATTATTCTAAGAGCCATTGCAGGAGAGAGCAAGTCAAGGCCAGAGATTTCTATGGTCTACAGAATGATTATAATGTCTTTATGCTTCTAGTTAAGTTTCATTTGATATTTTACCTGTAATCTAACTATCAGTGATGAAAATTTTGTTAAACAAAGAGAGATTTTATACATATCAATAATTTTAGGTAACAGTAAATAAATACATGTCAGAACAGTATACACTTTTTATATATGCAAATATATAGAATATATATATTTGTATATGTATATATTCTGAATATAGAAAAATATACTCTTTTTTAGTTTATTTATATATTTTCGAGAGCGACAGAGACAGCATGCATGGGGAAGGGGCAGAAAGAGAGGGAGAGAGAGAATTCGAAGTAGGCTTCATGCTGTCAGTACAGAGCCCGACGCGGGGCTCAAACTCATGAAACAGTGAGATCATGACTTGAGCCGAAACCAAGAGTCGGATGCTTAACCAACTGAGCCACTCAGGTGTCCCATAGAAAAATATACTCTTATTGTAGCAGAACCTCTACTCTGTTTTGTAAACTTCAACTTTCTCCTTGCATTTATTTGTAATTGAATCTTAACCTATTTACTGAAGCCACAGTAGTAAATATGATGTATTTTAGCAATTTAAAGTTGAATATTGCCATCTAAATTTGCTAATAAAATTTTATCTTTTTTATTAGGCACTTAATACATTATTTTTCTGCATTAAAAATTTTCCAAAATATTTCTAAAGACTGATAATAATCATTTATATATAAAATTTTTATACTATTTTTACTTTCAGTAGCCCAATAATTTAAATTATTTTCATTAGACCAAGTACATTTAATAGTACACTAAACCATATTTCTTGATTTGTTACATTAGAAAGAAAAGTAATTTATATTTTATATCATTAATCCATGTTAATGGATATATAACTTCTGTGGGCTTTTTATCTTAGTAAAGTCATACCTTCTATGTAATCCATTTAAAAATATTTGTATAGCTTAGAGTTGAAAGCTGCTTAAATTTGTTTTTGTATTTCAAGCGTTCTGTATAAATGCATGTGCTACTAATTTTGAAAGAAGAACAAAGCTCCTGTGAATTATATTGTAGATGTTAATGACATTGTTAAAATAATGACAGATTGCTTTAATGGTGGATATGCACTTAATTGAAGGAAGCCTAACAAAATGTGCTATTTCATACTACTCAAAAGAGTCAAGTAAGAGCCATCACCCACTTAAAGTCATGTCTTAACCCAAATCACAAAGCATGTGTAGTATCAAAACTGATAAAAAATTTCAAGAACATGTATTCATGCACTGTACATTCATTCAGACACCATTAAATAGTATTTGTTAACCTTTAATTCAGATGTCTGCAATAAGATCGCATAATGTAAAACACAAGTCAATGGAGGGTCGTAAAACTGTTTCTTGCTACAGTTTTTATTAGCTTGCTATTCCATGCTGAATTGCGGTTACACCCTGAAGCAAGGCATGTATATAAGTACTGTATCAATATATTATAATACAATTTAACCTACTAAATATGTGGCAAGTATTATGTTTATTGCTGGGATCTATGAAAATATAGACATTGTTGTTGATAAATATCACCATATCCTACTCTATATCATGGGCTTGCCCTTGGAATTCAGAGGACTCATGGGGGCTCTTGGCTTCACCCTCCAACTTATGTTGCTGTAAAACCCAGAGTGGTTTAGCTACCCAGAGGAATTTTCATTTAAGTTTTATGTTAACTATTGTATTTTTAAAGGCTGTGTGTGTGTGTGTGTGTGTGTGTGTGTATTGCTTAGATAATAGGGAGGCTTTTGGATACTTTTATAGGTAGATAGAAGGTTAAAATAGGTAGAAGGCTATGGATCCTTTTAATTTTGTTCTTTTTACTTTGTATATTTCTAATTTTTCTACAATGATCATATGTACTTGAGTAGTAAAACAATTTTAAATTAAGTTGGGTTATTGTTGAATAGAAAAAAGTGATGATGAAACCAGTGCTAATCTCCTGTTTATATTCCCCAAACTATTCCCTTACAATAGGAAAATTGGATTTTACCCTGGTGGAGGAGTTTTAATTGAAGTTTAACATTCATTTGATCAGCCAGAGAAAGTCAAGTATATTATTTGCTCAACATTGATGGAGATTATTTTTTCATGTTTCTCTGAATACAAAAGTTTAGAATGACAGGCTCATGAGTAATAACCATCAAAGATATCCACACAGGGGTGCCTGGGTGGCTCAGTCAGTTAAGCATTCAAATCTTGATTTCGGCTCAGGACATGATTTCACAGTTTATGGGATTGAGCCCCATGTCAGGTTCTGTGCTAACTGTGGAGCCTGCTTAAAATTCTCTACTTCTCTCTCTCTCTCTCTCTCTCTCTCTCTCTTTCTCTCCCTCTCTCCCTCCCTCCCTCCCTCCCTCCTCCCTTTCCCTCTCTTGTGTTCTTTCTCTCAAAATAAATAAATAAATAAACATTAAAAAAGGGTATCCACACTGCCCCATCAACACTGTGGATGGATCAGACCAGTGCTCAAACTTTAGCTAGATAATCAGAAAATGGAGTTCACTTATTTACTGTTAGTCTCGTATTTTTCCTAGCTAAGGTTGATAGCATTAAGCATTTTTTTAAGTTTACCTGGATTTGGTAATAAAAGAGAATAGTTAGGAGACTTCGAAATACAATTTTTACACTAACTTATCTACTCACATAAAACTACAAATCATTTATTTATTTATTTATTTACTTATTTATTTATTTATTTAGTGCGTGCTGGTAAGAATGTGGTTGACATAGCTTTTAAATCCATTTAGGTAAGAGACAAAGAATCTTGGGTGAATTTGGGTGAATTTGCCTACTCTCACATGCAAATACTCAAATACATATCCACCCCTTCACACACAGGGACACAGACGTTGAGATTTAAATTTTCAAGTCTTCATGAATGAAATCTTTTCACATAAGTTCTCTTAAATGACTAATGTGTTCTTGGCTCACAAGGAATAAAGTGTGTGGCTCATTGGTACTTTTTCATTTCTTAGCGGTTTTCCAGAAGTCATTTTTGTGTCTTAGTCTTTAATCCACCTTTCTTCATAGGTGAGCCCAGGTATATTTCTTCAAGGATGATAAGAAATTCAATGCACTACAACTTTGCTTTGCTGTTTGATGGTTTTAACTTTCTATATTAAAAAGAAATACAGATTTCCTCTTCTTTATCATGGGCTCACACCTAAAAATGTGTAATTATGTGCCACTTTTACTTAATTCATTTCAGTATATACAGATTTCACATAAGAAGCCATTATGGTAATTCTCAAGCTCATTTCCCTCTTTTCCAAAGTTTACAACTTCCTTATATTTAGATATTAAGTTTCTAGATCATATTTGGAACCCATAAATGACTAGGACTGACTCTAGAATAAGTCATACAATATTAAAATAGCTAACCAAACTCAAGGATTTACAATTTAAATTTATTATCAACCCTCCGAAGAGTTTCCAATCTCTTATAATTAGTTCCTTGAGATTGTTTACATTATTTATGCTGGTAAACACAGTCATTTTTTCGAATTAAATTGTCTCCTAACACTTTGACTGCTTTATTACGATAGTGGTCAAGTTATTGTGTCTTTAATTAAGAACTACTACAATTTGGACTGGTTTAGTTATTATTAATGGTGAGTAGTTTGTTAATGGAATTTGAAGTTAAGTTTCTTTTCCTTTAAAAAAAAATATTTACCTGCCCCTACATTGCATTCTAACTAACTCCTACCTACTCTACTAACTTCTACCTAAATGTTTGAAAATTTTGAGCAGGTTCAAATGCCTTTCTTGCTAAAATCATTTTATTCCATTCTCATTCTTCTCTGACTCTCAAACCAGTGGACAGTATCTTCTCCTGAACCATTATGCAAATATCCTGTTGTAAGATTAGAAAAAGATGGATTTTGTGTTAGTTTTCTCCTGCTGTGTAACAAGTAGATGGAAATTTAGCAGCTTCAGAAAACCTGTATTTATTATCTCGCTGTTTCTGTGTATCTTCACAGAAGTCTCACGAGCTATAATCAAGGGATCAGCCTGGGTCAGACTCTTTCTAGACCCTTTTAGGTTTACATTATTTTGGACAGAATTCTATTCTTTGTAGCTATAGAATTAAGGTCTTTTTCTTGCTAGCTAGGGGCCACTCTCAGGTCCAAAAGTTCACTCGCAATTCTTTGCCATGTGACCCTACTACACATCTCTCACTATGTGAAAGTTACTTTTCAAGGGCAGCAGGGGAATCTCTCTTACCTAGAGAAGGCCTAATCTTGTTTTTAAAAGGTTTCACCTGGAAGGGAGTTAAGGTGGCAGAGAAGTAGGAGACCCTAGGCTTTCCTCATCCCTCAAACACAGCTGTATTGAAGTCAGATCACTTGGGACACCCAGGAAATTGATCTGCAGAATGGCAGAAGGAGCTCCACAGTTGCAGGGGTATAGCATAGTGGGTGTGAGGCTCACTTCATCAAACGAGTCAAAGCACACCTAGTTGAAAGTCCAAACACTCCCCGCTTCAAGGAAGGAGAAACCCTGCAGAGGACTGACCAGTGGGAAAGAGCAGAGAAACCGCAACAGCAGAGTGCACGAAGCATACCCCAGAAACAGGCCCTGGACAGGGTATGACAGCCCCTTTTTAATATAGCAGTACTCTCCAGTGCAGGAGACATAACAGCTTTTATTTTTAATTTTTTAATTTTTAAAAAATTGTTCATGTTTTATTTGTGAGAGAGACAGAGACAGAGAGAGGGAGACAGAGAATCCAAAGCAGGCTCCAGGCTCTCTGAGCTGTCGCCCTGAGCCCGACGTGGGGCTTGAACCCATGAACTGTGAGATCATGACCTGAGCCGGTCTGACGCTTAACCGATTCAGCCACTCGGGCGCCCCCACAACAAGGTTTTAAAACACACAAAATACATAAATGTAGTTAAAATGACAAGATGGAGTAATTCTCCCAAAAAGAAAGGTCAGGAATAAATCACAGCCAGAGAACTGCTCAAAACAGACATACGCAATATATATGAACAAGAATTTAGAACAACAGTTATAAGGCTACATCTATGCTTGAAAAAAAGCATAGAAGACACAAGAGAAGGCCTTGCTGGAGAGATCAAAGATCTAAACAATAGATAGAAGTTAAAAATTGCTATAACCGAGATGCAAAACCAACTGGATACAGTCACAGTGAGGATCGAAGAAGCAAAGGAGGGGCATAGGTGATTTAGAAGATAAAATTATGGAAAATAATGAAGCTGAAAAGAAGAGGGAAAGGAAACTATTAGATCACCAGGGCAGACTTAAAGAACAAGTTTTATGTGATTCCATAAAACAACATAATACCCATATCATAGGAGTCCCAGAAAAAGAAGAGTGGGGAAAAGGGGGCAGAAGGTTTATTTGAACAAATTATAGCTGAGAACTTCCCTAGTCTGTGGAAGGTAAAAGGATTCAAGTTCAAGAGGCGGCACCGAGACCTCCCTTCAAAATCAACAAAAACAAGTCAACAACACAACATATCATAGTGAAACTTGCAAAATACAAAGGTACAGAGAGAATTCTGAAAGCAGCTAGGGACAAAAAGCCCTTAATTTACAAGGGTAAGAACTTACATAAGACCTCACTTAGAATATACATAAGGTTAGCAGCAGATATGTCCACTGAAACTTAGGTCAGAAGAGAGTGGCAGGAAATATTCAATATGCTGAATGGGAAAAATAAGCAGCCAAGAATTCTTTATCCAGCAAGACTGTCATTCAGAATAGAAGGAGAGGTAAAGAGTTTCCCAGGTAAATAAAAAGTAAAGGAGTTTGTGACCATTAAATCAGCCCTGCAAGAAATTTTAAGGAGACTCTTTGAATGGAGGAAAAAAAGAAGAACAAAGCAACAAAGACTACAAAGGATCAGAGAACATCACAACAAACACCAAATCTACAGGTAACATAATCACTAAATTCATGTCTTTCAATAATCACTCTGAATGTAAATGGACTAAATGCTCCAATCAAAAGGCATAGGGTATTAGAATGGATAAAATACCAAGATCCATCTTTATGCTGCATAAAAGAGACTCATTTTAGACCTAAAGACACCTGCAGATACCAAAAAGAAAAGAGAAAGAATCCAAATATATAAAATCACAAATGAAAGAGGTGAGATCACAACCAACACCACAGAAATACAAACAACTGTAATAGAATACTATGAAAAATTATATGCCAACAAACTGGACAATCTGGATGAAATGGACAAATTCTTAGAAAGTTACGCACTACCAAAACTGAAACAAGAAGAAATAGAAAACTTGAAAAGACCCATAACCAGCAAAGAAATTGGATCAATTATCAAAAATCTCCCAACAAACAAGAGTCCTGGGCCAGATGGCTTCCCAGAGGAGTTCTACGATATGTCCACCCTCTACTGTTCACTATGTTTCAACATAGTACTGAAAGTCCTCGCCTAAGAAATCAGACAACAACAACAAAATAAATAAAAAGCATACAAATTGGCAAAGGAGAAGTCAAATTTTCACTCTTCACAGATGACTTAATGATACTCTACATGGAAAACCTGAAAAACTTCACCAAAAAACTGTTAGAACTGATGCATGAATTGAATAAATTTGCAGGATATAAAATCAATGTACAGAAATCGGTTGCATTTCTATACATCAATAAGGAAGCAGAAGAAGGAAAAATCAAGGAATTGATCCCATTTATAATTGCACCAAAAACCATAAGATACCTAGGAATAAACCTAACTAAAGAGGTAAAATACCTATGTGTTGAAAACTATAGCAAGCTTATGAAATAAATTGAAGAAGATATAAAGAAATGGAAAAACATTCATGCCATGCTCATGGATTGGAAGAAATATGGTTAAAATGTCTAGCAATCTACACATTTAATGCAATCCCAATCAAAATTGCACCAGCATTCTTCACAGAGCTACAACAAACAATTCTAAAATTTGTAAGGAACCAGAAATGAACCCAAATAGCCAAAATAATTTTTAAAAAGAAAACCAAAACTGGAAGCATCAGAATTCTAAACTTCAAACTGTACTACAAAGCTGTAATCATCAAGACAGTATTGTACTGGAACAAAAACAGACACATAGGATCAATGGAACCGAATAGAAAGTGCAGAAATGGCCAACTCTTCTTCAACAAAGCAGGAATGAATATGTTTGGAATAAAAGACAGTTTCTTCAGCAAATGGTGCTGGGAAAACTGGACAGCAACATGCTGGACCACTTTATTACACCATATACAATTCAAAAGGGATGAAAGACCTAAATGAAAGACAGGAAACCATCAAAATCCTAGAGGAGACCAGGCAGCAACCTCTTTGACCTCTGCCATACCAATTTCTTACTAGATATGTCTCAGGAGGCAAGGGGAAAAAAAAGCAAAAATGAACTATTGGGACCTCATCAAGATAAAAAGCTTCTGCACAGCAAAGGAAAGCATCAACAAAACTAAAGGCAACCTACAGAATGGGAGAAGATATTTGCAAATGACACCGGATAAAGGGTTAGTATCTGAAATCTATAAAGAACTTATCAAACTCAACACCCGAAAACTAAATAATCCACTAAAGAAACAGGCAGAAGACATGAATAGACATTTTTTCCAAAGAATACATCCAGATGGTAATAGACACATGAAAATATGTTCAACATCACTCATCATCAGAGAAATACAAATCAAAACCATAATGAGATACTACCTCACACCTGTCAGAATGGTTAAACTTAATAACTCAGGCAACAACAGATATTGGCGAGGATGTGGAGAAAGGGGAACACTTTTGTAGTGTTGATGGGAATGCAAACTGGTGCTGCCACTATGGAAAACAGTATGGAGGTTCCTCAAAAAATTACAACATGGATGGAACTAGAGTGTATTATGCTAAGCAAAATAAGTCAGTCAGAAAGACAAATATCATATGATTTCATTCACATATGGAATTTAAGAAATACAACAGATGAACACAGGGGAAGGGAAGGAAAATAAAATAAACCGAGAAGGAGGCAAAACATAAGAGACTCTTGAATACAGAGAACAAACTGAGGGTTGTTGGAGGGGAGGGGGGTGGGCTATATGTTATGGGCATTAAGGAGAACACTTGTTGGGATGAGCACTGGGTGTTATATGTAAGGGATGAATCACTGGGTTCTACTCCTGAAACGACTACTACACTGTATGTTAACTAACTTGAATTTAAATACATAATTTTTTAAAGCCTCACCTGATTAAGCCATGCCCACCCAGATATCTCCCTTTTGGTTAATTTAGTCCACTGATCTGGGCCTTAATTACCACTGATAAGGTCCCTTCAACCTTGCCATATAAGGAAACTGAATCATGGGCATAGCACAGGGATGGAAATCCTGGGACCGTCTAAATATTTTGCATCCTGTAATCTGTATTTCAGGTAGTTTAGGAAAAGGGCATACGATGGGAAAATGTTAAAACCAGTAGAACTGGTAGGCATTGTTTTCTATCATACTGTATGGCTTCTTTGTTCATGACATATAAGACGGGTTGGTTTCAAGTCTCCTTTTTCAGTGTGAAGTGTACTTGAAATGCTGCTGTTTTCTGCCATCGTTGCATCTCAGAGTTTGCCTTTGTTGATAATAATTCACATTTATAATGAAAAATAATAGCTACAACATATTGAACATCTGTGTATTAGGCAGGCATGTGAGTGCTTTTTAAGACTCGAGGTGTTTTTTTAAGTCTACATATGTATCATTATTACTATTTTATGGATGAGGAAACCAAAGATCAAAAACTCTGTTGTTTTTTGAGCATCACAATGATTGTAGAAATAGAGGGTTAACCTTATATGCCAACTTGACTGGGCAAGGGATGCCCTGCTAGGTGGTAAAACATTTGTTTCTGGGTGTAAGGGTGTTCCTGGAAAAGATTAGCATTTGATTAAATAGACTGAGTAAAGAGGGTCCACCCTCTCCAACATAGGCTAGCATCATCCAATCCATTGGGGCCTGAATAGAACAGAAGGCAAACGAAACGGCAAATGCTCTCTCTCGTTGAGCTGGGACATCTTTTGCTGACCTTGGACATTGGAACTCTTGGTTCTCAGCCCTTCAGAGTCTGAAACTTATACCATCACCATTCACCCTCTTGGTTCTCAGACCTTTTGACTCAGATTGAATTAAACCCCTGGTTTTTCTAGTTTTCTAGCCTGCAAATGTCAGACTATGGGACTTTTCAGTCTCAATAATCACATGAGCCAATTCCTATAATAAATCTCCTCTTACATATATATCTATATGTCCTGTTGATTCTCTTTCTCTGGAGAACCCTGACTAATATAGAGGATTTATGTGAATTATGTCTAATTCTAAAGTCTGTGGTTTTTTTCCTTTTATTTACTATATTGACAAACCACATGGAGTAGGTAAAGTTGGCATAGCCCATATGAAAGTCTATTGATCCCCAAATGACTAATGTATAGTCAAATCTCACTTATAGCAATTTGTCCTAGAGCCTTGGGATTTGGCATTAAAAGGATTTAAATCTACAACCAGAAAGAAAACCTGATGCTAAATAGATGTGTGTGTTTCATTGCGCCATTGATGTGGTAATAGATTATACTACTTCCAGAGACGTGGTGGAAGGTTGATGGAAAAAGGATTAAAGTACCTGTATGCTTTATTGAAGTTTAATGTAATTTTCTCCATTGTTCCACGTGAACATAAAAAGCTCTAAATACTTCTAGAATATTCCCTAGGGTGAATCACTTTGTTAATGCACAGTGAAGTTTGAGAATGTCTTCTTTCTGAAGAAAGCCAAGTTTACTAGGACTGGTGAGTTACAGCGCCACCCCCACCCTCCTCTCTTTTATCTATATATTTATAAGAGGCGTAGTTAGGTATCTTAGACATTGCTCACTTTACGGAAGAAAGCTTTCTTGTGAGAATCACCTTTTGTAGAAATCAGCTCTCCCAGAAAATTTGCACACACTCCTGGTTAAGAATTACTGAATGTATTCTGTGCAGTATTGCACGGAGGATTCACAGGAAGCATACCCATGGATGCATGTAGACAGTTGTTACTAGAAGAAGTAAGTGAACACTTTGTAGGTCTTTTGTGGTGGTTTGCGGTTTCCAGGGATAACAATTGACTTGGGTCAGTAGTCCCTAATGCACTATGACTAGTTCAGCTTTTCAACACGAATTTAAAGGGCTGAGAATTCATAAGCAGTTGATGAAAAATACTGATGTACAAAACTTTGTTAAGCACTTTGATTCACCGTCAAACACTAGTGAAGATGTATGGCAGATACCCTCCTTTTATGATTACCTTCCTTTTGAGTTCCTTCCTTAATTACATCTTCCCTAAGTCATCCTGGTACTTTTAGAGAAGGCATTGCATAAGACAAATAAACAGAAATTTGGGGAAAAAGCTAATTCATCAAGACTCAGGGGGACATGAACTCCAGGATGGATGTGCCATTTATTATTTACACAAGATGGATACTTTGACATGACTATATCCTACTAAGAAAATGCTGCCTCTAGCTTGTAAAATCAGACCATGAAAGTGCAACTATTGTTAATCCTAAAGCAAGCTAATAAATATAACAGTTTATTGAGAACACTTAACAATTCCATAAATAGAAGCAGTGAACAATGTTTTGAAGAATGTGCTTTTGGTGACATTGTGACCCTAAAAGATGATGTTACTATTGAGCCGACTTCATAGCATGATCCAGAGAAATATATGTCAGCCATAGTGCATTCTGTACACTTGCCTCATGTAGTCCTCACAACTCTGTGATGAAGTTATTATTTTTCTCATGTTGGCAAGGATAAAAATCAACCTGCTGCATGAATCTAGAAGTGTCTTTAGGGCAAGCACGATCGATTATTAACCGTGCATTTTTGTACCTTACACTGGACTAGTACATAGCATGTGCTCAGTAAATATTGGGTGATTTGTGTTCTTACAAAACCTGGATGGGCAGAGCTAGAATTCACACCCAGCTGTGTGTCAACTCAAAGGTAAATCAATTATTCCACGTGGATAAATATAAAATTGTATGTTTGCATATAAAAGTACATAAAAGTTTACACACACACATGCACACACACATACACACACACAGGTTTCAGCCCAGACTTTTCTTCTGTATCTTATATTAGCTTATCCAATTATTTATTTAGCATCTATTTAGAAATCATAGAAGCATCTCAAACTCACCCAGCGCCCCCCCCCCCCCCGACACACAGACATACAAACACAACCACCCTAAAGTAAGCACTAATAGGTCAGGAAATACAGCTCTCTTGTTTATGACCATTTCCTCAGAGTTTAATATGCTTCCTGACATAAAATAGATTTTTAAGAAATTTGTTTAGTGCATGAGTGACTATACATGAGTTTTTAAAAAGTTCATGATTTTCCCCATGCCCCAATAGTCCTGTCCAAATCAGCTTTTACTCTTGAATTTCTTACAAAGTGAGTGGCGCTACGTCTTCTCTGGTTGTTGGAGTCTAAGTGTAGGAATTACCTGCTACATCACCTCTCATTTACCTGTGATTCTCATGAAACCAGGTATAGCTGATGCCCACGGTTCCCCCTCCTTGAGAAGTTGACTTTCCGCCTCTTTTCTATTCTGGCTCTTATTGCTGTCATTCAACTCCATGTCTTTTTTTCCCAGGATGATTGGGCTAGCCTTTTAAATGTTATCCATGCCTCCAGTTTTGAAATCCTTGAATCCACCTTCCATTTTATGCTGTTAGCTTTCTGAAATACAAATGTAATTATGTTAGTTATCAGTTTAGAACCATTCATCAGTTTAGTCTTATCTAGACAATTATGGCTACTACCTTGAAAGCAAAAAACATAGACAATAACAACAAAACACCCCACAATGGGTCCTATGATTATTAACATTTATTTTGGATTCTATTCCTTCCAGCTTGTTATAGAACCTTTCATTATCAATTTTTCTCTTTCCTATAGATTTAACCTCTTCTGCTTGACTGGAATCACCCTATCTACATTTAAATATTGGAAATAATTTCTATATTAAAAAAAGAACCTAAATCCTCCTTGACCTACCATGACTGTTCAGCAAACTTAATTTTAATTCCCTTCTGGAAGAAACTGTCTGCTGCCTGCTCATTCTCAAGTCCCAAGCCCGACTTTCTCCACCATCACTTCCCTGAAATTTCTCTCACCGATGTTGCCACGGACTTCCCTGTTGCTAATTCCAGTGTTCAGAACTCATCTTCCTTGACTTAGCAATACCAGATAGCTCTCCACCACTTTTTTCTTCCTTGAAAAGTCTGCTTCCTTCAGCTTCTGTGATATAATACCCTCATTGTTTTCCTTCCATCTCCCTGGTTGTTTTTTATTTTCTGTTGCAGCCTCTTTCTCCCATACCAGGACATTAAATGATAGAGTTTTCCAGAATATAGTCCTAAACTCTCTATTTACTTGCAGCTTCACTTGACATCTTGAAAGTAGCTTCAAATATTTATTTAGCACCTATTATGTACTAGGCACAGTGCTGAGAAATTAAAAAAAAAAAGCATCCTCTGACATCTAGAAACTGGTCTGATGCTTATAGTGAGGCCATAGTGTTCTCCTACTGTATATGAATTATCTCACTAACATCAGACAAGGTCACTCTGAGACTGTGAGGCAGAGCAAGACCACTTCATAACTTTATCTAAATTACAGACAAAACCAGTATCACTGTCCAAAACAGTATACTCCTCTCTGCTGGCTAATATGAGTGGTTGTACTTCTTTACCAACAATAGCCTTAAGCTTTGCTGTAGTTGCCCTTCTCAAAGGATACAGTTTATTGAAATGTCCTATCATAGAATTGTCGCCATTTTCTGACAGCACCTAGTCTAGAGCAAACCCCTGGTTTCTTGGATTTTCCCCAATTACCCAACCAAAGCCCGAATCTTATAATAGGTCTTCTCTAGCAAATCTTACAGAGACACCCATGATTCCCGATTGTTATTTGTTCCATTTTTCTGTAATGAGTAGCAAATCCAGCTTCTTAACTATGAGTATGTTCCTAATGATCTTTAACTGGACAGCACTGACAATGGTATGCATTTTTAGTGGATTATTTTATTTAACTCTTGTAACAACTCTACAAATTGTAATTACTATTATCATTATCTTTCTTAATGTACACACATAAGCAGATTGAGGCTTAAAGTTGTTTTAAGAAAAATTTACCGAAGGTCACACGATTGGGTTGTAGTAGAAAATTTGAACTCAGAAAATTTAACTCTAGAGCTAGAGCTCCTAAGATATACACTGAATTTCCCAAGAAATAATATTCAAATTATTGAATAGATTGAGTATATGAATTAACTGACCCTATTACACTTCCAACTTACATTCCCTAACTCTAAAATATAGAATTACTATCTCCTTTATGTCTCAGTGCTGCTATTTTTATTTCCTTCTCTTTGTAGATTGCCCTAGAATGCTACCACCTGACCTGTGTATGCAAACATTTACTCATCTTTCATAGCTTCAGCTAAATCCTGAATTCGGCTATAAAGTCAGAAAGAACTGATAACTTTCTCCATTCTTTAATCTGAACATTCTTCAGTTATAGTTCAGAATATGTTGAATATCTGTCTCCTCATCTGGGCTGTGAACTACATAAATACAGGAATAATGTTTATTAATCTTTGTATCCCCATGTTAGACACCTAACAGGAACTAAGTAAACATATTGAATACATTAATATACAAATCCTGAAATAGTGTATTTCTGTTGTTTTAAGTCCAGTAGTACTATCTATATTTGCCTTTGGTTTATTTAAGAGATTCTGTAAAAGACTTTGCAGACTGAATGAGGAGGGCCTCTTTAACTGTGATTAGTTTAACAGTTAACTAACTAATTACTTAAATAAGCCAGGCATCATCATTAATTTAGTGCCTACTAATGTAGAATCTTCCTAGACATGGTATGAATAAGGTTATCAATTTCTTTCTTTTTTTAAAGTTTATTCTTTAAATTTCATTGGCAATATGCTATGTGCTGATAGGTCTTTCTCCTAAAGAAGCTCACAGTCTAATAAGAAAAACAGACATGGAGATAAGAAATTGTAACACCCATACATGTATAGCAGATATAACAGAGTTACACCATAAGAAAGTAAGAATAAAAAAATTTAGCTAAACCAAGAGGATGATGCATGATTGCTAAGGGGTTGCCAGGCACACCACACTAGAAAATTTTGTGAAGAGATGACTTCTAATATAGTAAGTAGAATGTTTTACCCAGTGGTCTTAATATTATTATGATTTATGGTTTAGAATGGCACACTCCAAGAGAAATGGGATGTGATCCACAAATGTGAGCCATCAAGGATTTCTAATTTTTCTAGTAGTGACATTTAAAAAGGTAAAAAGAAATGGAATCAATTTTAATAGTATAGTTTATTTGACCTAATGCATCTGAAATATTGTTATTTCAACATATAATTGGTTTAAAAATTATTAATGAGATGTTTTATATTCCTTATTTCAGACTAAGTCTTTGAGATCTGATATGTATTTTAACTTATAGGATCTCTCAATCTGGATTAGTCACTTTTCAAGGGCTTAAAAAACCACATGTAGTTAGATAGCTCAGTTGTAGAACACTGACACTTTTCTGGCTTTAGGAAATTTAGTCATGGCTTTCTAATTATAGCAAAAATTGTCACCTGCCCAAGACACACTAAGTCAATAATGACAGTAAATATTCTCTTACTTTCCAATATACAAGGTTGTATGGTTAAATTTCTTCTTTTTAGTTTTTAAGTATTTTTAAGTAGTTTCCTTCCTGATATCAATTTAGCAAGGTGGTGATGGATTATAATATAATAGATGTATATTTGTAATCTATTGACTTGGCTTAAAGAACTGTATCTTGCTGTCAGATTTCAATATCACAATCTTGTTATAACTTTGAATTTATCAAGAAAATCTTTGCCTATCAGAACTTTGACATTTTCCAAGAATAGAATCATGTAATTCCAAAATACACTGACAGGGATATACAACTGAAAATATTAGAGACATTTCATTATATTCTTCAAGATGCATTAGCTCAGAATCACCTTACCTTACCAATAGTAAGAGACAAATTGGATCCAGGGCTCCCAGATTAAGTTTTTGATAATCAAAATAAATCTTTCCTCAGCTCTCAAACATTTAAAAGACCACTGAGGTCTTCTGAAAACTTATAGTACTTTGATTCTAATTAGGAAGGTGATAGAAATAATGAAGTCCTCTTTAAAGAAAACTCACCCCATAATGATAGAGCTATAAAATGAAAATGTAACTCTATTACTCTCATGAACCTACATTTATTATGGACAAATTTCCAATCTATTAGAGGTGGTGGGTGTATCTTGAATGAATTTCAGTTGAAGATCATTTAACTCATGTAGATAATCTTCTTGATAAACAGAAGCAAAAAATTACTACCTTTTTGGTGGGCTTTTCCTTTTGCTCATAACCATCTTCTGAAAACATTGTGAGGCTATACCTCTAGACTACCAAGAATAATGTCAGAAATAAATAGGAACTCTACAGGCCTTTTTATGTATCTCAGTGTCATTATTTACACATATCTACCTAGAATATACATACATAATTAATGTTGATATTCTCTTCTTGTTGAAGATCTCATCTTTTGATTTTTTTCCTCCTCATTATCATTTATTCATTATCATTGGCCCATACTCTCCAAGAATGTAGTAGAAGATGACTATTCATGGAGAGAAAATGGGAGCCTATGCACTTGTGAGATCCACCAGAAATTTAAAGTATTTCCATTTACTCCTGAATATAGATTGCCAACATTTGGGTAAACAATGTAAAATTGATGCATACCTTGATGACTTTTGATACATTCCATTTGTGAAACATCCTCCTATGTAATTCCCATTTTTATTTTCTTTTTATTCTCCTTGGTTTTCCCTAAAACCAGCTCCAAATGTGCTGTAGCACAGGCATCTAAAATCCTGAAAGGAGATCTTGGATATAGAAGGTGGGAAAAGGGGTCCTGTCATATGAGAATATGGGGGGAATCCCCATAATTGTTTTCTTCTTCCCTTGCCACTGTACCATAGCTTCTTGGAACTGTATAACAGGGCAGGAGGCTAAAACGCTGATAGAATCCAATCTTTCTGGCCAGATGGTAAAAGGACTCCTGAGAACTGGAAAGTATGGTAATAAATCCTGTCAGAAGAAAGCTGGAGAAGGGCATCCTTAATTTTCTATTTGAACTGGCACAAATACTAAAGTTATACTATACATGTATGGAGCTTAACCAAAGGTGTACAACAAAAACTTTGAACTTGGATTTACATTATAAACACTATTCTTTGAATTTTTAAATAATCACTATTTTTTCTATAATTTAAAAAAGATTTACTTACAAGAGTAAAGTGAAATGAAGTAGATTTAAAAGCAAAGGCATTACTAGAGATATAAGTACTGTGCCATAAAGATTAAAAATTCCAAACTTGTATGCATCTAATAACACAATGTTAAAGTGTATAAAGCATAAATCAATAGAATTACAAGATGAAATAGACAAATTCATACTTATAGTGGGCGACTTTAACAAAGCTCTTTTAGTAACCGATAGAACAATCATACTTTTTTAATATTTGTATATTTTAGATGTGTGTCTTATTTATCTATACAGTTATTTTTAATTCAGCATGAGATTCTTTATCTCTTAATTGGAGCCTTAGGATATTTACATTTAGCATATGTACCAGCATATTTGAGTTTAGTTCTATTATCTTAAGTGTTTTCTATTTTTTCCACATTCACGGCATTTATTTTTGGATTATTTAACTTCCTAAAAAAATATCCAATTTTTCCTTATATTAGTTTGAAATTAAACACATGCAATATTTTATTAGTGGCTTTTCTGTATATTACAGCATGAATTATTGACATGAAAATCTAATATTAATTGGCATTTTTACCATATGAGAGGACAATATAAGCACTTTGGAATTTTGGAGTACCTTTACTGTATTTCTCTCTCTTAACTTGTATGTTATTATTATCTTATTTTAAATTATATATATATGTATATATGTATATATGTATACATACATATACATGTATATGTATGTATAAACTTTACATATGATTTATTATATATGTTATATATGCATAATTGCTTTTGTCTTAAACCATCAATATTACTTTAGATTGACTCATGTCTTTATTTTTTTAAACTTTTTAAAATGTTTATTTTTGAGAGAGAGACAGAGCATGAGAAGGGGAGGGGCAGAGAGAAAGGGAGAGAAAGGGAGACACAGAATCTGAAACAGGCTCCAAGCTCTGAGCTGACAGCACAGAGCCCCACATGGGGCTCAAACTCACGAACCATGAAATCATGACCTAAGAGAAAGCCAGACACTTAACCAACTTAGCTACTTGTCCACCCCTAGATTTACTCACATCTAAAATTTTTGTGTTTTTCCTTGGGTTTCCCAGCCTATTATCCTAGAGTTATTATCCATCTGTCTAAAGAGTACCAGATTATACTTCCTTTATTTTCTTTGATTGTCATTAGCTGTCACAAGAAGCTTTACTACAATACAGCTAGTTTCTTTTTTCAGCCTATAATATTCCTCATATCTGTGGAGTCTTTCATCCGCATTAGAAAGTTCTCAGCTGTAATCTTTTTGGCTGTTGTTTCTTTCCTATTCTCACCTTCTTCTTTTGTTTTCGAATTCAGTAAGTTAGTTCTTTCCATGGTATCATCTGTGTCATACATACTATGTTCTATATTTTCCATTCTTTTGTCACTTCTTTTTTTATTCTGTAAATTTTCTTCTAACCCATGTTCCAGTTTCCTAAGTGTTTCGTCAGCCCTGTTTCATCTGGTGTTAACCCATTTGTTTCGTTCTTATTTTGGTTATTGCATTTTCGTATTTTAGAGTTTCAGAATTCCCATTTCATTCTTTTAGTTTAAAGTAGCTGATGAGATTCTCAATCTTTTCTTTTTTTATCACTGAACATAGTAAATATAGCTATTATGAATTTTATGCAAGGTAACTCCAACTTAGTATTCTATTTGGATATGTTTCTATTGTCTATTATTTTTGCTGGCTTTATTCATGTTGGCTGTTTGGTTGTTTTAACATGATAGACCTTGTGTTTGCATAACTGTCTGCAGAAATAATTTAAAGCCTATTTTCCTATAGCAATGAGTTTTGTGTGTGTTTCAGGCACCTGGTAGCACAACCAGTATAGGGTTACCATAATCCAAGCTTAGTGATTGAGATGATTCAGTTGATCTTCAGTTCCTATAATGGTTTTTCTCCTTATGGTTTATCCCATTTACTTCTGGATTACCAGATCTACCTCATTTGTGGTACTTGAACATTGACCTTTTTCTTTCCAGTCCATGATAACTAGTCTAGTCATCAAAAGTCAGGCTCAGACTTTCAGTCATTGAGGGACAATTTTAGAAATCAGCAAAGATATCGAGTAATCCCAAACTGACAGTATAGTCTTGAGAAGCTTACTTCTTACTTGAGAAGCTTTTGTCTTCCCCAGAAACTAACCTGTTAATTCTTCAATGCCTTGTTACTCCTTTAACTTTCAAGTAGATTTTGTTTTCTCATACTTTAGTTTTCTTTTCTATTTGTCATTAAAGGAAAAGTTATACTGATTACCTTTTCCTCCTGTTTTTACCTTCATGAATTCTCCTTCTCTCAAAGCTTAGAGTTTAGTGATGAACTGATGCTGGGAAAATTATTTGAGCCACCTATTTACAAGTTGTGCAGTGATGGTTACTCCTCCCTATAGGACGTGGGTATTTAACACTGATTGTTTTGGCCTTTGGGTCTTCCCTGAAACTCTTAGGAAGAGTCTTATTTAATATCCTTTGCTGTAAATGTGTCACAATTGAACAATATTTTGTAAGACTTTTTTCTTCTAATAAATTTAATGTAGCTTACAAAAATTATTTCATGTCTAATGTGATATAGTTTTATTGTATGTGTTAAGTGCAATCATCTCTTTCTTGAACTATTTTGTCACACTTTAATGATTTAGAAGTTAGATAAGATGAAGAACCAAAATAAAGTTTACACAGCAATTAAGACATTGGGCTAAAATAGTTCTTTATTTTCCTTAGCTGGCTTTTCTTGCCACTAGCAGTCTATTTACTGAGAAACTAAAATTCATTTTTTTAAAAACATTGATTCCTCTTTAATAGGAAATTTTGACTTGTGACTTTGGAATCGTTTATTGGGCTCATTTCTTTCTGGCCAAATTATACTATTTGGATTCTAGTTATTTTTTTTCCCCACACATGTTTGATGTTGGTAATGTAACTTTGCAAGACTTTGTCTTTTTAAACAACTTGCATTGCATCTAGAAGGAAAGTCACGAAAGAGGCTAGTGGAGGATTCAAAGGAATCAACCAAATGTAGGGATTTCAGAGGATTTTTTGGAAGACTCCAACCTGTTTATTCAATTATTTATTAAGTACTTATTATGTGGTCATCATATCATAAGATAATGTGTTAATAGAGACTACATTCTCCTTCAGGATACAGATTAAATAAATAAATAAATAAATAAGAAAAGGATCAGCTAGTGATAAATTCTTTTCAGAGAAATTATATAACATTTTAGAAATTAGTTGGCTATTTTAGATTGGGTGGTTAGTAAGAGGAAAGAGCTCTGATACGGTGTTTTTAAGGCACGGTCTGAATGACAAGAAGGAGCCAGACATTAGAGGTTATGGTTAAGAGCAGTCTGGGTAGAAGAATCAACTTATGCAAAGGTTCTAAGACAGGAAACAACCTGATGTGCTCAAGAAATTAGGAGATTGTCATAGAGATTGGAACAAGACAGAGAAGTAAACAGGGAGTCTAGTATGTAGGGCTTCACAATCTAGTGTAAGAAGATTGGATTTTATTTTAAGTGCAGTAGGAAGCAAGTGGAAGATTTTAAACACAAGAGTAGCATGATCTGATTTGGGTCCTAAAGTGGTAAATATCTGTTGTTTGGGGAATAGACTATAAGGGCCAAATCAAAGCGGCTGTGAGACCAGTTATCAGGTGGTGATAGTAGTTCAGGTGAGATATAATGGTGTTGACAGTAAAGATAGAGAGAATAGACTAAGTAAGCTGTATTTGTTGATGGATGTGAGGTGGGAAAGGAGGTTGAATACCTTAAAGAGGAAAATCAAAGCCTCCTAGATTGCTCTTTAAAACAGTTGGGTGGATGTGGCTGATATCTGACTTAAATGGGGATTCTGGAGGAAGGATCCAGTTTTTTGGAGAGCTAAATTCCAAAGAGCTCTGTTTATTGGCCATGAAAATTGTTACCATGTTAAGACACCTAAATGCCTGCTATGTGAAAACATTGTGAATGCAGCTATATAAATGAGTGTGGAGTTCTGGTGCAAGTTTGGGGGTAGAAATATGGATTAGGGAGTCATTGGCCTGTAGCCGCTTAAAGCCAAGGAAGGGGATGAATGTATCCAGGAAAAATGAGCAGTTAAGAAGAGAAGGGAACTTAGGATAGAACTTTAAAAATGCTCATAAATTTGGGGATTGAGTAGAGGAACAAAAATCAACAAAGAATACTGAAAGGAAACAATCAGTGCATCTGAGGCCAAAAAAAAAAAAAAAAAAAAAAAAACCACCCAAAAAATGAAAACAAACAAAACAAACAGCATACATAACAAGGTGTCTTCGAAACCAACAGATGTCATGACTGACAAAAGGTAAAATATAAAACAAGTTCATCAGAAGCACTTTTTACTAGGTGTGTGCATGAAATGAAGGAGATAGGATAGAGAGTGAAATGTTTTCATTGCTCCCCTAGTATTATTCCCAAAGAAGCAAAACCATATGATATAGCAAATTCCACTTCTGGATATATGCTTGAAATAATTGAATGCAGAGTCTTGAAGAGATATTCATATACCATGTTGATAGAAGATGTGGAGGCAATGCAAGTGTCTATCAATAGACATATAGATAAGCAAAATGTGATGTATACATACAATGGAATATTATTCAATTTTAAAAAGGAAATTCTTACATATATTGCAACATGGATGAGACTTGAGGACATTATGCTAAATGAAATAAATCAATCACAAAAAGACAAATACTGTATGACTCCTCTTATATGAGGTATATAGAATAGTCAAAATTATAGAGACAGAAAGTAGTGTGGCTTCCAGAGGTGAGGGAAGAGGAGAATGAGGAGTTGTTTAATGGGTGCAAAGTTTTCTTCATGCAAGAAAAGAGTTCTGGAGATGGATGGTGGAGATGGTTATACAACAGTGTGCATGCATATAGTATAACTGAACTGTAAAATTGATTGAGATAGTGAATTTTGTATCATTCGTATTTTATAATAAAAAATTGAAGAATAAATAACTATAAAGAGAAAAATATTTAAAGCTATTGATAGTATCTGGAACCTATTCAGAAGAATTCCATTCAGAAAGAAAACAGTACCTGGTATATGGTCACTCAGTAAAATTTGTTGAATAAGTGAGATTGCACTTTCAAGGAGACAGAATTGATAAACTAAGAGACCCTGGTAGAGTGCACACCATATTTATGGTGACTGAAAGGTCTTTTGTGAGCCTGGGGGGTTCTCTCTATTGACTGGATTTGTGAAGCAGGTGATTTGGAAACATGATATTGATAGAGGAGATAGTCTAAAATGCATGAAGCATTATTTTATGGCCCCCGTTCCTTGAGTGTATTATAATCCGAGTTTGTTGGTGTAAAATAATAGAGCCTTAAATAAAAATGAAAACTTTAGCTTTTTTTCCTTTCTTGGAAGATGTTAAAAAATGAAAATTATACTCAGTGGCGTGGATTAATATGAGAATTGTTTATCTTTGGGTCATATCTATTGAATAAGAGAAACAGAAAATTAGAATGATATTAAAAATAAGTTTAATTATACAAGATGAGATTCGGCAATCTTTGTATTCTGAATAGACTGATGCACCCAAAATTTGTGAATGTGACAGTTGTTGGTGCTGAAGTAGTCAAAATTATATGAAGAATCTAAACTTTCAGATAATTGTTTTGAGGGTTTGCATTATGAATTCAATTTATTAAAATATGAAAGAACCTTTGAAATTTCCTATTTCAAGTATTTAAATTAGGTGAAATGATTTATATCAAGTAATGTAAGCAAACAGAGTAAGAGAGGCAAAAAAATACCAGACCTGAAAACCTGAAAACCACTAAATTAATTAATATCTGTATTTATATAGATAACATGGTCCAGGGAGGAGATAGAAATAATTCTTTTATTCATAGCTCTTATACAGTTTTTAAAAATTTTCTGATATGTATCTCTCCTAAGCAATTTCTGACATTTTATACTACATAGAAACAGCTGAAATAACAGTGAATAAAATTCAAAATATGATTTAGAATATATATTAGACTACTTTTTAAACAAGCTCTTGATTATAGCATAAGATTCAGAAATGGCATGCTTGAGAAGAAAACAAGCTGCCCAGCTTGCTAAGCAGGCATCACACATGTAGAACTTAGTGGTCCGCAAAATACTCACAGAAAAGAATGGCATATCCATGAGAAATGCTAGACTAATCTCATTAAATTCTAAGACTAAACAGAATTTTGGTAAAAGATTGTAGCATTCCTGAGATATTCCTATATATAGGAATATTCCTCCAGCATATATATGATACACACAATAAAACACACAAAGATCTTTAGAATTCACTAATTGCTGTTTTATTTCTTCCTTTCTTTTGGTATTGTGTTATATTTCTCTCTAGCCTTCTTATCCCATGCTATTTTTTTTAATTAAAAATAAACACACTATATTGCATTTGTAATCTTACTATATATAATAGGTTTTGTTGTGCTGTTCAAAATTAACATGGTTAAAAAGTATTTTTCATCTGATATTATAATCTTCATAGCCGCCCTTTGTAATAACTATATACTATTTCAACAAGTATATCAGCTGTATCATGATAAATGAATGTTTAGGTTTATTTCACTATTACAAATATTGCTGAGATGAGTGTCTTTATACAGAGTATACTAAAGGTTTTTTTAATGACATATTTCTAGAATTATTATTATTTGATCTAAATATTAAAATACACAGCCACACATATGACTCATTTGATAAGTGGGAATGTATCATTATTGTTTAAATTGGCACGTATGGGGTTGCTAGTGAACATTAACTTTTGCATCATGTTTATTTACTAATTGTAATTCTTTTTTTGCAAATCTGATCATAATTCTTTGTTCATTTAATTATGAGCTCTTGATTGTCTTAAAATTTATTTGGATGATTTATATAATAAAAGCAAAACTATGGCTCTATTTGCTGTAAAAATTACACTGGTCTATAATATGCCTTTTACTCCTTTTTTTTCCTACCAAATAAAATAAAAGGAATATGTTTTTATTGTGAAATGTGTTACTCTTTTTCTTTGTAATTTCTTTAATTGTTTCTAAGCTTAGCAAGTCCTCTCTCTTAACAGGCATTTTATAAATACTATATTCTATTTTGTTATTTTTTTATAGTTTGATAATCTACATATATTTATAGCTATATAAAGTGATTTAATTTGTGGTTTAATTTGTTTTGGTATGTAGAACTTAGTGGCCCACAAAACACTCACAGAAAGGAATGGCATATCCAGTTTGCTAAGCAGGCGTATTTAAAAGTAAGGTGAAATCCAAACGCTTTTTTTTCTTCAATGTTCCTAGTCATTTATCCTCATATTCATTAAAAAAATCTCCCTACTCTACTGTTCCTTTTCTTTTTATTAAGGAAAAAGATAAAGTGATAGGGCTTATAATTAGATTATTTTTATTTCATTGATCTGCTTATATGTATGTATATATAATTAATCCAAACCACACTGTTTTAATTATAGTTTAATGAAATATTTTAACATCTGGTAGAGCTATTCATTTAACATGGCCATTTGTCATAAAATATCTTTAATACTCTTACCTATTTGTTTTCTTAAATAAGAATTAAGGTCAATTTTCAGGTTTCAAAAGCCCCATTACTATTTTTATTGATAATATAATGAACTTCTATGTTAATATGGGAAGAATTTGATATTTTTGGGAACTTGATATTTACCTTTCTCATTATGGAGTATGTTGTATCTCTTTACATTATCAACTATTTCTTTATATTTTAAATGTATACAGAATATATATAATTTACTTTGCATAAGTCACATACATGTATACATATACGTATGTTGCTAAAATCATCCTAGTGTTGGCAGAGCATTGTAGTTTCAGATAGACCTTGTTTAGAGTTTCTTCTGTCACTAGAATAATGAATTTTTTTTTGCCACTTAACTAGAAAAATAAATCTACTTTTTTTTCAGTTAGTTCCTATAGACTTTCTGATTGTACAATAAGGTTATGCAAATAGTTATGTTTTTCTCTTCATCAAGATTTATAACCCTCATTTCTACTTGCAATAACTAGTGCTATTGGGACAATAATAATTAAAGGCAGTAATTAAAGACATTTCCAGTTTTTATCCCAATTTTTATAAATTACCTCTAGTATTTCACTACGTGTTGAAATAGATATTTTTACATTATTTAGGATATATTATTTTATGCCTATTTGTAGTATTGGTGGGACACATAATCATTCATCAAATATCTTTTTGTTTTGTTTTTTCTTATTCAATGTATAAACATGCTGTATTAGGTATCCCGATCTTAAGATTTGAAATCAGAAAGTCCCGCTTCTTTCTCTGAAGGTTAGTTTCTGGGTTAGTAATGAGTTGGTCATGAGGAGCAGGAGTATATGGAATACAAGATCTGTCCTAGTGTTGACGCAGTCATGAGAACTAACAAAGAACTCTCTGCGTTAGATGAGGGCCTAACGCTGTTGTAGGTCCCCAGGGCTGGGGGATGGGGAACAAAAGCAGGATGTGAACCAAGGGGAAACAAAGACAAACTGGAACCTCTGAGTACAAATGGAACCTACATGTGTCTCTCCTAACTCCCAACTTTGCTGATGTGGGTGGCCCACAGGGGAAGTTAGTGCCTTTGTCACAAGGCACATATGTGCCTGGCCAGGACTCAGAGAAGCCAAAGGATGAGATGCAGCTGTGGTGGGAGCTGGAGGAGCCACAGAGCCAAGCAGGCCAGCAGCTCCTTGTGTCAGCTTCAGGGGCACCTGGTGCCCCTGTACCGATTGCTGAGCCCAGGGTCTGCTGCTTCACTTTGGTCTTCCAAGCTCATGCAAACTACTCCTCTGGCCATACCTAACCTAGAACTTCGGGGCAGGGAATTCTGGTACATGTAGCCCCAGTTAGCTAAGTCAAAACAATAAAAAATAGAGCAATAATACAATTCCAAAGACTTTCCTTACCTATAAAATAAGACTAATAATATGCATCTAGCTTGGTGTCATGAATATTAGAGATAAATCATGTAAAGTATAGATATAATATATGCTCATTTTGTGATGTACATTGTTATTACAGATTATATCAATGTGTCTTCATATTGAGTGTATGTATCTTGCTGCTATCATTTACTTTTACTAGTGAACCATATGTTTTGTGCTACCTTCCTTTATTTTTAATTTTTTTAAGTTTAAAAATGTTTATTTTTGAGAAAGAGAGAGAGCGAGCCCACACGCGAGTCAGTGGGGGAGGGGCAGAGAGAGAGGGTGACACAGAATCTGAAGCAGGCTCCAGGCACTGTGTGCTACCTTGCTTTAAAATTTGCTTTCCAGGGCACCTGCATAGTTCAGTTGGTTAAGTATCCGACTCTTGATTTCGGCTCAGGTCATGATCTCACGATTCGTGAACTTGAGCCCTGCAGTGGGCTCTTTGCTGACAGTGCATTGTCTGCTTGGCATTCTCTCTTTCTTTCTCTTTCTCTCTTTGTGTCTCTCTCAAAATAAATAAAGTTTATTTTTAAAAATGTGCTCTCATATTGCCAACACACAGCAGGTGCATATTTCTTATGTGATTTCCCAACATTGGGCCATTCTTAAACCTATTCCTCCCTCTGACATAATGGTATTTTCGTTATAGTAGAAAAAGAGTAGATATTGCAAGACTATTATGTGGATAAAATTCAAATGCTGATATGGTGACTTTAGAAACTGAAAATTCACCTTAACTGTCCTTTCATTAATTTGGCTTTGGAGTCATAGTGATATGATAGGTTTGTATCTTTTCATATATTGCAAATAATCTGGAAGCAAATAAAACTAGTCACAATTTGTAGATTATATGATGGAATTTTTGCCTGGTAGGGAATAATAGTGAGTGATTCGCTACAGGCCATAATCATAATAACCCTAAGATGAGTGATTTTATATATTCTCTCATATAACAATAGTTAACACTTAAAAATTATAATTTTCTTGGTCAACCAAGACTCTTAGGACTGGTATCAGTTGATAGCCAACAGTGAAGTTTCTTTCCATTTCCTTAAATGTGTCTTAAAAACATCTAAGCCTATACAAATTTACTTTAAAAAAGAAATTAAGTCTGATCAGTGTTTTTTTACTTCTTTCTTCTCTCCTGTTGATGGCATTTCTCTCTGTTTCTACTTTTTGTCTTCAGTATTACTTCTTCTATGTAATAATACCCATCACATTTCATAATATCATGTTATTATTTTGATCATTGAGTTTAATTTGTGAATGTTAATAATTTTGCAGTGTCATGTTAACTAATAAGTAAAGGGGACAAGTAAAGTTTTATTCTTTGAATTTTGTAGGGATAGGGACTTTAAAATCTTAGTGTGGGATCAAACAATTAATAAAGCATTGTTGATAGAACTTCTTAAAGTCACTGTGATTTTTATACAAAAAAAAGGAGAGTATTTTCAAGGGAGAAAATCATTCTCTTTGAGGGATTCAAGAGCTTATATTTAAAAGGCATGATGATTTTTACCAGGGGCAGATTCAGGCCTGAAACATATACAACCAGGGTGGAAGATTTTTTTAAGGAAAGGAACACAAAATTATGAAGATAAAATTGTTAGGAATACAGTGGTTGCCTTGGATGGGCCCACTTAATTGACCCTGAAACTTAATTGTTACTAACTTCACATAAAATCTGCCTCTGCTCTAGGAAAATATTGGATGACTTTTTCATTACAGCTAAATGTTTTGAAATAAAATTAAGAGCATTTTGATAAAACTTCAACAGTCTGGATCTAATTTTGTATTGTAAAATAATTCACTTTTTTATTCTGAGAACTATACAAAATAATAGATAATGGCTTCATAGTTTATTTCTATTTTGAATGTTGGTAAACATTTAATGATCACAGGAGATAGCAAAAGGTACCCTTTTAGAATTTGTCAGCAGTATTGATTTGGTACCTACTGTGAGAGGAGCACTGAAATCATGGTATAAAACATCTATTGAGATCTTTTTCTCAACAATTTTATGCTAAGAACAACATAACTCCTGACTCATAAGTGCACTTTGGAAAGGGTAAATGAAGTGGTAGCACAAGGTTTACTTTAACAACTAAAAAAATGTGTCATATGTATTAATGTCAACAACTGGAATTTTACCTCATTAGGCAATTTCTGGATCTAAGGCTCTGATTATTATTCTAAGCAGAAAAAATATGCTAATTATTCACTGAATGTGGAAGGAAAAGAGGTGTAAAAGCTCCTGTTAGCCGTGTGACCATGTACTAATTGCATGTCATGTGTCAAAATAATGCAGCTCACTGTGCCTAAAGCAATTAGACACACAGAACTCCATTAATGAAGCACTGTCTGTCACTAAAAGTGTTTTCTGTGCTATAGTTGAAGATTAAAATATTAACTTCTCAAATATTTATGATAGTTACTGACAGCATTTCAAAATGTTGCTTTTCACAAAAGCCTTCTATTAAGAATTAGTTTTTAATTTGGATTTTATATTCAAAGAAGATATTAACATATGGGAGTAAGATGGGATTTCTTAGGTATCTGAAGAGAGTTTATTATAAAAGATAGATTACTTTTAGAAAACTTTACTATGTCTTTGACCCTTAATTTTTTCCTCAGAAAGGGGTTTTCTGAGGGTATTACCAAAACATCTTTTTTCCTCATTTAAATATTCATTTGACAATGATGTGCAAATGTAGGTTTCACTTGTATTATTTTTCTCTGTTATTCAAATTAATCAGCTCTGAATTCACTGTAATAAGTCAGGTTCTACTGGCCAAATATAATCTACACGTTGTTTGGTAGTTTGGAAACAATCCAGAAAGGATGCCAGTAACCTAAAAGATGATCAATTCTAAATTAACGAGTAACAATAGTAAACTGCTACATCTATACTAAATCCATTCATTGAGTAATTACTATGTACCAAGTACTATGCTTGATATAAAGTATTTTATTCAAGTCTAGCTTTGAACTCCATATTTGTGCCTTTACTCTTTACCTTCCAATTTGGATCTAATTACCATTATGGCTAACTAACTTTGCCTTGGTCTATGCTTCAAATTTTAGTTTGAAAGTTTTTGGTCAAAACAGCCATCTTCTTTAATTTTTTGTATGTTTTAGTACTATTTCTTTGCATTCTGTTTCTTTATCAGTTTTTATGAATGAATAGAAATTGTGTTCTCTCTTGGTCAGAAGATCTTGACCTCAGTCTAAGATCATTTATTTTCTGAAATCTGCTTAGATTCTTCCCAGAATGATATAATTCTGTATATTAATTCAGGTAATAACAAATGGTTGTTTATTAAACTTTATCCATATTACATTAAATTGGCATATCCACTGATTTTTAAAAGTTCATTTTGGCATTTTCAAGGTGTCTTCAGGTTTTAGTATAAGTCCTCTGTTTTTTAATCAGACCAAAACACCCTACCAGGAATTAGTGCTCCAAACTTTTTATTCTAGCTTAATAAATGCTGAAATTAAGCCCAATGTTAAATTGTAAGTCTTCATTCAGATGGCAGTAAATATTAATTTTTTGTTTTCACATTCAAAGCTCAGGGATCACTCACAGTTTTTATGCTAAATTATATGTTTTTCTTTTCTCCTCTGATCACTTCTATTTATATAAAAAAAAGACACCCTTGCTATCTAGAAATTTTCATTAGTAATGTAAACTGAGAGTAGAATATTTTATAGCCACATTAGTAATTTTTCTGGTTGGAAGGAAAACTATCTGCAGTCTTAGCTGACAGAGTGCTTATTCATTAACACCCTGAGTGTGATAACCTCCAGATACTGTACTGTGGGGTAGTGTATTATTGAATATTAAGAAGTGACTATTTGGTTGGAGGCTCACATGGAGTTTCTGAAATGATAGGTAAAAGTTCACTACTTATAACCAAGATATAATTGGCTCAAAGCTGCACTTGAATTTGAAAGACAATTATTTCAAATCTTTAGCACATGGTTACTGGATTTTAGGGGAGCAAAATTCTGCTGGTCTTCATATTCTGTGAATCATTGAATAGAAAATAGATTCTTCAAGCAGCTAAAACAATACTTTGTTCAATTTTGAAAAACCTTTTGGCCATATCTGAAGCTGTTCTCGGAGAGGGTGAAGTAAGATGAATATGTTAGAAGGATTAGATTCCTTTGTGTATTTTAGTCATTTTCCCTTTGTCCAAGTTATTGGAGATTGAAAAATACTTTATTGTTTAAAGTAAAAACATTATTTATTTTTATCTTTCCTTCAGGTAACATTATAAGTTATTTAATTTTGATGAGTCCTGTTTTATAAAGTTAGTTTAGTTGAATACAGTAGGATGCATGCTCCATAAATACATGAATTATTTTTTTCTGTTTTGATTAATACTGGCACTTGGTCTTGTTTAATTCCTAGTACATAGAGTGGTATCTGGCACTAGTAGGTGTTTAATAATTATTTCCTAAATGAATGGGCAAATGTTTTATATTCTTTCCTATCTTTATTTATTTTATTTTTATTATATTAATATGTTTCAGCACATGGAGATTTATGTTATGCAAATGTTACTAATAAAACATAATGATACAGTAAACATTCATAAACCTCACACTCAGCTGAAAAGATAAGAATTACTAATAGTTTGCACATACCTATATGTTTTTCCCTTGTCTTATCTCTATGATTCTTTCCTCAGAAACACTACTATCCTAAATTTTGTGTCTCTGCTCTTTCTAATATGGGATTCTGTCATAAATATTGAATATTTAAGAATATATTGTTTAGTTTTACTCTTTTGGGGGTCTTTAAAACAGCATTATACTCTGTTATCTTCTTAAACTTTTTTTACTCATTATGCTTTCAAGATTTATCATTACTGCTATTTATTTATTTATGTGTATCTTTCATTTGCTTCTGTATAACTGTCACTTGTGTGACTATAGCTTGATGAACAATTTTTATTTTTACCAGTTTTTTACTCTTATGTAGAATGCTGTTATCAGCATTCATGTATATCTCTTGGTACATATGCATAAAATTTTATCACAGGCATATACCTTAGAAATGGAATTTCTGGGTATAGGATATTCATTGGAATAGTGAGAAAGTGTCTAATTATTTTTTCACGGTGATTTGAACATTTAAATTAGCAGCTTGCCCTCCAAGTGGCAGTGTATTAAAAGTCCCACTGCTCTATATCTTCACCAATAATGTTTTAATGCATTCTCAATTTTTGTTAGCCTTGACATTTTTGTTATTTATTGCTTTGGAATAGAGGAATTCTTGGAGACCACTTATGCTATTTGTGAGTCAGAGATGTCTCAAAGAGTATGGCTTTTCAGACTTTAGTTGTTGTGCAGTGAATAGGTCACTTAGTCAGCTTCAAGTTAGCCATATTGCCAAAACTTGACTTCCCTTCGTTCACTTGATAATTGACAAGTTATTCAAGGGGGCGTCTGTGTGGCTCAGTCTGTTAAGCATCTGACTTTGTCTCAGATAATGATCTCACAGTCTGTGAGTTCGAGCCCTATGTCGGGGTCTTTGCTGACAGTTCAGAGCTTGGATCCTGCTTTGGATTCTGTGTCTCCCTCTCACTCTGCCCCTTCCCTGCTTTGTCTCTCTCTCACACACACTCTCAAAGATAAATGAACATTAAAAAATTTTAAAAATAAAGAAAAGTTATTCAAAAGTTGCTAGATATAAGTTCAATATACAAAAGTCAATTAGAGTTTTATATACAAGCAACAATCCATTAGAAAAATGTACTCTTGACTCAATGCCATTTAAATTACTAAAAATATAAGCTATCTAAAAATAAGTCTAAAAAGGATGTGATAAAACTATTAGGGAGAAAACTGTAATACTTAACAGTTAAAAATGGGGAGATGTACTATGCTCATTAATAGAATACTCAATATTCACAAAACTATCAATTCTTCCAAAACTGGTCCATTAATTCAAAGCACTCTCATTTCAAATCCTAGTAAGATTATTCCGTGATCTATATAACACTCATTCTAAAACTCATTTGGAAAGATAAAAGGCTAAGAATTGCCAAGGTATTTTAAAGAAGCATCAGACAACAAGAAGTGTCAAAACTTTTAAAGGAAAATGATGAATAAGGTGTAGCAGTTTTGGTGTCACGGAAAGTAGATCCGTGGAAAGAAACACAGAGCTTGGAAACCTATACATATAAAAATACATGCATTCATGGACATAACTTGTATTGAGATTAATAAAGAGAGGCAAATATGTTTAGTAATTGTTGCTGGGACAGATATTTTCCATATGGAAAAAACTATTTGCTGTCTCATGCCATGCATAAAAATCAACTCCAAATGACTCAAGAACTTAAATCTTAAAGGGAAAATTTTAAACTTTTAGAAGAAATCAAATATATTCACCTAACTGTAGAACATTATATCTTAAATGAGACAGCAAAAGTAAAAGCTATACAGAAAAAATAAATAAATTTGATGGCATTAAAATTAAGACCCTTAAGTTCATGTCCAATAAAACTCTTATACATGAACAAGAAAACAGCCAAATGTCTTTCAAAAATAAAAAAGTATATTAAAAATGAAGCAGTATACATCAGTCTAAGTGAACTAGTGCTACATGTGTCATGAATAACCCTCACAAATTTAATGCTGGTTGAAAAGGAATAAGGTAGAGAAGTATAATTTAACCTCAAATTTTGCCAAGAAAGGATGGCATAAAAATGTAAGAATAAGAATTTTCTCCTGTCTTCTCCTCCCCACCCTCCTCAAAATATGTGAGCTTCACAATCAGCAATACACAAGAGTACCTTTGTGGAAGTCTGAGAGCCCAGTGGAGCAATTCTAGCACACATTTGGAGAAAAAAATATCTGAGATTGGAAATAGTGAAGAGGTTAAGAGGAATAGTTATACTTTACCTGTGCCTTCCCTTCCCCAAGACAGCACAGCTCAGTGCCAAGAGAGACATTCTCAGCCCATGATTTATCCCACTGGGGAAAATAAAAGTATGTAAATGAGTATTCAGGTTTCTCAGTTGTGTGGGTTGCTGCCAATGAGACCTACTTTTTTTCTGTCACATCCAGAATACTGAGATGTGATGTGCAACTAGCAGGCAGAGAGGGGGTGGCCTCTTAGAGAACATGAAAGGGAGGCAGGATCTACTTACCACTTAGCAGACTCTAACCATGAGCTATAGGGGACATCTTACCTATAAATACACCTAATTGGCCCATAGACATCCCCCGATACTCTGTGTACCTCACCCACACAACCCCCACTGGCAAAGACAGTGGCCCACTCCCTGTGCACATCCCTGAAGGAGACAAGAATGAGTCATTACAGATGGCTAATGGACACTCACAGAAAGCAGGTCCAATTCTGCAGGATTGGGAGAAAGCACACAAACTTGAAAATTCAGTACAACATAGGAAGAGTAAATAGGAGGCTGGCTTTGTAGGATCAAGAGAAGACATGCAATTGTAAGAATTTCCCTTGAAGAGGGAACAAGAAGTGTGGAGCAATGATATCCATTTCAAAAGTCTTACAAAGCCTCAGAATTCCTAACAGGACTCCCACAGTTAGTAAAGACTGAAAGATGTTGATTTCTTCTTCAGATGCAATCCAATGCAATGCAAGCCTTCAGGAAACAAGATAAACAAGGAAATGCGGGACACCACCAAAAGAACACAATAGCTTTCTAATTTTCTCTTAACCAACCCAAAGAAATGGAAATCTGCAATTTACCTGATAAAAAATTCAAAATAGTTGTTTTAAGGAGACTTTGTGAGCTTCAGGAAAACAGAAAGACAATTCAACGAGATCATGAAAACAATACCTGAACAAAATGAGAAGTTTAACAAAAAATTAGAAATCATAAAAAATACCAACCAGATATTCTGAAGCTGAAGAATACAGTGATTAAATTGAAAAATGTAGAGAGCATCCAAATCATACTTGCTCAAGTACAAGAAAGACTCTATGAAGTACAAGACCAGTCACTGGAAATTATCCAGTCAGTGGAAGCAAAGAAAAAAAAAAAAAAAGAAGAAGAGTGAAGAAAACCTATGGAGACTATGGGATATTATTAGAAGAAATAATTTATGTGTAATTGGAGTCCCAGAAGGAGAAGACGGAGAAAGGGGGAGAAAGCTTACTTGAAGAAGTAATGGCTGAGAATTTTCTAAATCTAGGTGGGTATTTGGACATCTAAATTCATGAAGCTCACAGGTCCCTAAACAATTTCAACCCTAAAAAGATTTTCTCTAAGACACGATATAAGAAAACTCTAAAATTTAAGACAAAAAGAGAATTTTAAAATCAGCAAGAGAAAAAAAAATTTCACACATACCAGGGATCCCTCAAGCCTTGTAGTGGACTTCTAAGCAGAAAGCTTGCAGTTCAGGAGACAGTGGGATGATATATTCAGAATACTGAAAGAAAAAAAAAACTGCCAGAAAGGAACACTTCACCTGGAAATGTTGTGCCACAGAAATGAAACGTAGGTAAAGAGTTCATCACAACTACATGGAATGCTGAAAGGAGTTTTTCAAGGAGACATGAAAGGATCCTAATTAATAACATGAAAACATATGAAAATATAAAACATAGTGGTAAGGGTTAAGTAAGTCAAATTTAGAATACGCTAATACTGGAGTGTCATAGCGTGTTAATCACTTTGATTAAAGGTTAAAGGACAAAAGTATTTAAAAAAAACTAACTACAATAATTCTTTAATAAAACACAACATAAAAAAGATGTAAATTATACATTTAAAATGTGGAGGTAATAGAATAAAAGAGTAGACTTTTTGTGTGTGATTGAAGCTGATTTGTTATCCGTTTAAAATAGACTAGTATAAGTTGTTTTATATAAGTCTCATGGTAACACAAAGCAAAAACCTATAGTAGATACATAACAGATAAAAAGAGAATCAAAGCCTCTTACCATGAGAAATCACCAATTTGGATGCCTTGTATTCCTTTGTGTTGTCTGATTGCTGAGGTTAGGACTTCCAATACTATCTTGTATAACAGTGGCAAGAGTGGACATCCCTGTTATCTTCCTGACCTTACGAGGAAAGCTCTCAGTTTTTCCCCATTGAGGATGATATTAGTAGTGGGTCTTTTATATATGGCTTTTATGGTCTTGAGGTACAATCCTTCTATCCCTACTTTCTTGACAGTTTTTATCAAGAAAGGATACTGTATTTTGTCAAATGCTTTCTCTGCAACTATCAAGGGGATCATGTGGTTCTTGTCCTTTCTTTGATTGACGTGATGTGTCACATTGATTGTTTTGTGGGTACTGAATTGAGCACTGGGTGTTATATATAGGGGATGAATCACTGGAATCCACTCCTGAAACCATTATTGCACTATATGCTAACTAACTTGGATGTAAGTTAAAAAATAAAAATGAAATCATCAATTCACAAAGGAAGGTAGCAAGCAAGGAAAAAAGGAATAAGGAAACTACAAAATAGCCAGAAAACAACTATTATAAGATGGTACCAGTAAGACCTTGCTTATAAATAATTACTAAAATACATTGAGTATATTCCTAAAATAGTTTAAATTCCCCAATCAATTAAATCCCCCAATCAATTAAATCCCCCCAATAGAGTAGATGAATGGATTAAAAACAAAAGGCAAAACTATATATTGCCTATTAGAGACTCACTTCAGCTTTAAGGACACACACAGGCTCAAAGTGAAGGTATGGGAAAAAGATATTCTGTGCAAATGGAAACCCAAATGGAACAGTGGTAATTCTACTTAGACAAAATAGATTTTAAGTCAAAACTATAACAAGAGAAAAAAAGTCAGTATCTAATGTAAAGGGATCAATTCATTGAGTGTATATAACAGTTATAAATAAATATGCACCCAACATCAGAGCATCTGAATACATTATGTAAATATTACAGATCTGAAGGGAGAAATAGATAATACAATAATAGTGGGAAACTTCAATACCCCATTTTCAATAATGGGTAGACCTTCCTGAAAGAAACCAAGAAGACAACATTGGACTTGAACTCTACTTTAAAACAAATGGATGTAATAGATGTGTGTGTGTGTGTGTGTGTGTGTGTGTGTGTGTGTATAACATTACATTTAACAACAGTAGAATACACATTCTTTTCAAGTGTACACAGATTATTCTTGAGGATAGATGATATGTTAGGTCACAAAACAAGCCTTAGTAGGGGCCCCTGAGTGGCTCAGTCGGTTAAGTGTCTGACTTTGGCTCAGGTCATGATCTTATGGTTCTTGAGTTCATGTTCTGCTTTGGGCTCTCTGCTGACTGCTTCAGATTCTATGTCTCCCTCTCTCTCTCTGCCCATCCTGCACTCACGCACTCTCTCTCTCTCTCTCTCAAAAATCAATAAACATTAAAAAAGTTTTTAAAAACATATAAAACAAGCCTTAGTAAATTTCAGATTACAATCATATTGAGCATCTTTACTGACCACAATAATATAAAACTAGAAATTAAATGTAAGAAGAGAACTGGAAAATTTAGAAATATATGGAAAGTAACACACTCCTGAATAACCAATAGGTCAAAGAAGAAAAAAGGAAATCAAAAAATATCTTGAGACAAATGAAAATGGAAACACAACATACCAAAACTTATAGAATGCAGTAAAAACAGTTTTAGGAGGGAATGCTTAGTGATAAATACCTACATTTAGATCTCAAATAAACAACCCAAATTTAGACCTCAAGAAACTAGAAAATGAAGAATAATCTAAGACCAAAGTTAGCAAAAGGAAGGAAATAACAAACATAGAGCAAAAATAAATGAAATAGAGACCAGTAAAACAACAGAAAGATCAATAAAACTAAAAGCCGTTTTTTAACAGTAAACAAAATTTATAAATCTTTAGCTAGGCTAAGAAAAAAAGAAGACCGAAATAAAATCGGAAATGAAACAGGAGGCATTGCAACTGATTCCACAGAAATAGCAAGGTTCATAAGAGACTACTGTGAAAAAATTAGATAACCTAAAAAATGGATAAATTCCTAGAAACATACACCATATAAGGACTGTATAATAAAAACAGAAAATTTTAACAGACCAATAATAAGTAAGGTGATTGAATTAGTAATCAAAAATCTCCCAAGAAACAACAAGCTCAGAACCAGATACTTGCACTGGTTAACTCTACCAAACACTTAAAGAATTAGGTCAATTTTTCTCACATTCTTCCGAAACAGAGGGGGAGAGAGAGAGAGAGAGAGAGAGAGAGAAGGGAACACTCTCAAACTCATTTTAGAAGGCTGGCTTTACTCTGATATCAAATCCAGAGAAAGACACTACAGGAAAAGAAAACTACAGGTCAATATCTCTGATGAATATACATGCAAAAATTCTCAACAAAATATAAACAAACCAAATTTAGCACTTCATAAAAGGATAATACATTGTAAGTAGGTGGAAGGTGGAATTCATCCCTAGGATGCAAGGATGACTGATAATCTTTTATAAAATCTAAAAAGTATGTGGTTGTCTCAATATACAGAGAAAAAACACTTAACAAAATACAATGTTGTTTTATGATTAAAAACTCTCAACTTATTAGGTGTAGAAGAAATGTACCTCATATAATAGAAGCTATAGATGCCAAGCCCACAGGTAACATCATAGCCAATGGCAAAGGGTTGAAAGTTTTTCCTCTGTTATCAGGAACAAGACAAGAGTATCCACTCTCACCACCCCTATTCGACATAATCTTGTAAGTCCTAGCCAGAGCAGTTAGGCAAGAAAAAGACATAAAAGACATTCAAATTGTAAATGAAGAAGTAAAAAATGTCTGTTTGTAGATAATATGATCTTCTTAAACATAGAAAATCCTAAAGATGTCCCAAAAAACTGTTAGAATTAGTAGAAAATTCAGTAAAGTTACAGGAGACAAAATCAACATTAAAAAAAAATCAGTGCATACACTAACAATGCATATCTGAACAATCGCATTTATGATAGCATCAAAAACAATAAGACAGTTTGGAATGAATTTCACCAAGGAGGTGAAAGATCTGTGTACTAAACAGTATAAAACATTGATGAAATTGAGGACACACATAAATGGAAAGACATACCATGTTTATGGATTGGAATAATTAATATTGTTAAAATGTTCATATTACCCAAAGGTATCTATAGATTCAATGCAATCCCTATCAAAATACAAATGGCATTTTACACATAAATAGAAAAAGCAAACTTAGAGTTTGTATGGAGCCCCAGAAGACTCCAAATAGCCTAAATAATCCCAGAAAAGAGGAACAAAGCTGAAGGCATCCTACCTATGATTTCATACTGTATTTCAAAATTTTAGTAATCAAAACAGTATTATACTGGCATATAAACAGACACAGAAACCAACAGAACAGAATCAAGAGCCCAGAAATAAACTCATATATGTAAGATCAACTAATATTTGACGAGGAAGCCAGAATGCTCAGTGGGAAAACTGGATAGTCTCTTCAAAAAATAGTGCTGGGAAAACTGGATATTCACATGCAAAAGAGTAAAATTAGACTCATATTTTATTCCACTCACAAAAATTAGCTTGAGATAGATTGGAGAATACAGTAAAAGTGTATACCACTCACAGAAATTAACTTGAGATGGGTTGAAGACTTATGTAAAACCTAAAAGTGTAAAACTCCTGGAAGAAAACATGGGGAAAAAGCTCCTTGACATTGGTGTGGCAGCAAATTTTTTGGATATAACACCAAAAGCACAAACAACGAAAGCAAAAATAAACAACTGGGACTACACCAAACTAAAAAGCTTCTGCACAGTAAGAAAAACAATCAATACAATGAAACATGAACCTGGGGAATGGGATAAAATATTTGCAAACCATATATCATATATAAAGTTAATATCTCAAATATATGAGGAACACATACACTTAAATAGCAAACAGTCTAATTAAAAAATGAACGGGAAAAATGGCAGAGAAGTAGGGAGCTCTGTAATTTTCTCCTGCCCGCATCTATCAGACTAAGAAGGACTGAAGCGACAATACTCTGATCTGCAAGAGTCTGGGAGGAAAAGACACAGAGTCCATTAAGAAGACAGCCTCATAGGGCTACCTCAAGAAACAAGCCAAAGTACACACAGTGGAGAGTCCCAAATATCACTGAGTAGGGAAGTAAAATAACCAAAGGCACAACAAGAGAAACCAAGAGACACCATTAAAAGAACACTTCCTGAATGGACAGGCCCTGGACAGTCAATGAGCTTCCTTTAATATAGCAATACTCACAGGTACAGAGTGCATAACAAGCTTTTAAAACTGACAAGAAACAGAAAGCTAGCCAAAATGACAAAACGGAAGAACTCTCCTCTAAAGAAATTCCAGGAAGACGTCACAGCTACAGAACTGCTCAAACCAGATATAAGCAACATAATGGAGGAAGAATTTAGAACAATTGTCATAAAATTAATCGCTGGGCTTGAAAAAAGCATGGAAGACATCAGAGAAGCTATTGATACAAAGACTAGGGACCTTCAAAATAGCTGTGACGAGTTAAAAAATGCTATAAATGAGGTGCATAATAAAATGGATGCTGCCACTGCATGGATTGAAGAGGCAGAGAGGAGAATAGGTGAATTAGAAGACACAGTTATAGAAAAAGATGAAGCCGAGAAAAAGAGATAAATTGATCCAGGAGCACGAAAGGAGAATTCAAGAC
>CM053560.1:76692967-76729680 GCA_028646485.1 Cryptoprocta ferox | reverse complement strand
ATATCCATATCATAGGAATTCCTGAAGAAGAAGAAAGAGAAAAAGGTCCTTAAGGGGTGCTTGATCAAATTATAGCTGAGAACTTCCCCTATCTGGGGAAGGAAATAGACATTGAAATCAAAGAGGCACAAAGAACTCCCCTCAGACGTAACTTGAATCGACCTTTGGCATGGCTTATCATAGTGAAACTGGCAAAATATAAGGACAAAGAAAGAATTCTGAAAGCAGCTAGGGATAAAAAGGTCCTAACATACAAAGGGAAACCCATAGTAGTGGTTACCTATCTACTGAAAGCTGGCAGGCCAGAAAGGAATGGCAGGAAATCTTCAATGTGATGAACAGAAAAAATATGCAGCCAAGAATCCTTTATCCAGCAAGCCTTTCATTCAGAATAGAAGGAGAGATAAAGGTGTTCCCAAATAAACAAAAATTGAAAGAATTCATCACCACCAAACCAGCCCTATAAGAAATCCTAAGAGGGACTCTGTGAGGGAAATGATGCAAGGAACACAAAGTACCAGGGACACCACTACAAGCATGAATCCTACAGAGAACACAGTGATTCTAAACCATATTTTTCAATAATAACACTGAATGTAAATGGACTGGATGCTCCAATCAAATGACATAGGGTAGCAGAATGGATAAAAAAACAAAATGCATCTATTTACTGTCTACAAGAGACTCATTTGAGACCTGAAGACACCTTCAGATTGAAAGTAAGGGGATGGAAAAATACCTATCATGCGACTGGAAGTCAAAAGAAAGCCAGAGTAGCCATACTTATATCGGACAAACTGGACTTTAAAGTAAAGGCAGTAACAAAATATGAAGAAGGGCATTATATAATAATTACAGGGTCTCTCCATCAGGAAAAGCTAACAATTATAAACATCTATGTGCCGAATTCGAGAGCACCCAAATACATAAAACAATCACAAACAGAAACAATCTTATTGATAAAAATGTGCTAATTGCAGGGGATTTTAATACTCCATTTACAGCAATGGATAGATCAACTAGAGAGAAAAATCACTAAAGAAACAATGGACCTGAACAACACATTGGAACAGATGGACTTGACATATATATTTAGAACTGTAGAGTTCACTTTCTTCGCTAGTGTGCATGGCACATTCTCCAAGATAGATCACATACTGGATCATAAAGCAGCCCTCCATAAATATAAACAAATTGAGATCATACCATGCACACTTTCAGATCACAATGCTATGGAACTTGAAATCGATCACAGGAAAAAGTCTAGAAAACTTCCAAAAACATGGAGGTTAAAGACCACCTTACTAAAGAACGAATGGGCCAATCAGGCAATTAGAGAAGAAATTAAAAAATATATGGAAACAAATGAACATGAAAATACAACAATCCAAACTCTCTGGGAAGTAGTAAAGGCAGTCCTAAGAGGAAAGTATATTGCAATCCAGGCCTATTTCAAGAAACTAGAAAAAGCTCAAATTCAAAATCTAACAGAACACCTAAAGGAACTAGAAGGGGAGCAGCAAGCGAACCCCAAACCCAGAAGAAGAAGAGAAATAATAAAGATCAGGGCAGAAATAAACAATATAGAATCCAAAAAAAAAAAAAAACCAGTTGAACAGATCAATGAAACCAAGAGTTGGTTTTTTGAGAAAATATACAAAATTGTTAAACCTCTCGCCAGGTCCCTGAGAAAGAAAGAGAGAACACCCAAATAGACAAAATCATGAATGAAAATGGATCTATTACAACTAGTCCCTCAAAATAGAAGCAATCATCAGGGAATACTATGAAAAATTACATGCCAACAAACTTGACAATGTAGAAGAAATGGAGAAATTCCTAAACACACATACACTACCAAAATTAAAATGGGAAGAGATGGAAAAATCTGAAGAGACCCATAATCAGTGAAGAAATTGAATCAGTGATCAAAAATCTCCCAACGAATAAGAGCCTGGGGGGGGGGGGGGCTGATGGCTTCCCTGGGGAATTCTACCAGACATTTAAATCAGAGTTGATATCCATTCTTCTCAAGCTATTCCACAAAATAGAAATAGAAGGAAAACTTCTGTACTCATTCTATGAAGCCAGCATCACTTGGATTCCTTAACCAGACAGAGATGCAACAACAAAAAAAAAGAACTACAGGCCAATATTCTTGATGAATATAGTTGCAAAAATCCTCAACAAGATACTAGCAAATCGAATTCAACAGCATATAAAAAGAATTATCCACCATGATCAAGTGAGATTCATTCCTGGGTTACAGGGCTGGTTCAATATTCACAAATCCATCTATGTGATACATCAAGTCAACAAAAGAAAAGATAAAAACCATATGATGCTGTCGATAGATGCAGAAAAAGCATTTGACAAAATACAGCATCCTTTCTTTATCAAAACCCTCGAGAAAGTCAGGATAGAAGGAACTTACTTAAACATCATAAAAGCCATTTATGATGAGCCACTCTTACCACTGGTGTGTAACATAGTGCTGGATGTCCTAGATTCAGCAATCAGACAACAAAAGGATATAAAAGGCATCAGAAGTGGCAAAGATGGAGTCAAACTTTAACTTTTCGCAGATGACATGATACTCTACGTGGAAAACCCGACAGACTCCACCAGAAGCCTACTAGAACTGATCCATGAATTCAGCAAAGTCGTAGGGTACAAAATCAACATAAAGAAATCAGTTGCATTTTTATACACCAATAATGAAGCAACAGGAAGAGAAATTAAGAAACTGATCCCATTCACAACTGCACGAAAAACCATAAAATACCTAGGAATAAACCTAACCAAAGATGTAAAAGACCTGTACGATGAAAACTACAGAAAACTTATGAAGGAAATTGAAGAAGACACAAAGAAATGGAAAAACATTCCATGCTCATAGATTGGAAGAATAAACATTCTTAAAATGTCATTATTACCCAAAGCAATCTACACATTCAATGCAATCCCAATCAAAATTGCACCAACATTCTTCTCAAAGCTAGAACAACCTACCCTAAACTTTGTATGGAACCATAAAAGACCTCTAATAGCCAAGTCATATTGAAGAAGAAAACCAAAAACAGGAGACATCACTATCCCAGATTTTAGCCTCTACTATAAAGCTGTAACCATCAAGACAGTATGGTATTGGCACAAAAACAGACACATAGACCAATGGAATAAAATAGAGAACCCAGAATTGGACCCACAAATGTATGGCCAATTAATCTTTGACAAAGAAGGAAGGGGTATCCAATGGAAAAAAGACAGCCTCTTTAACAGATGGTGCTGGGAGAACTAGACAGCAGCATGCAGAAGAATGTCACTAGACCACTTTCTTACATCTTACACAAAAATAAACTCAAAGTGGATGAAGGGCCTGAATGTGTGACAGGAAACCATCAAAACCCTAGAGGAGAAAGCAGGAAACAGTCTCCTTGACCTCAACCGCAGCAATTTCCTACTCGACACATCCCCAAAGGCAAGGGAATCAAGAGCAAAAATGAATGATTGGGACCTCATCAAGATAAAAAGCTTCTGCACTGCAAAGGAACAATCAACAAAACTTATAGGCAACCAACAGAATGGGAAAAGATAGTTGCAAATGACATATCAGATAAAGGGCTAGTTACCAAAATCTGCAAGGAACTCACCAAACTCCACACCCGAAAAACGAATAATCCAGTGAAGAAATGGGCAGAAGACGTGAATAGACCCTTCTCCAAAGAGGACATCCAGCTGGCCAACAGACACATGAAACAATGCCCAGCATCACTCATCATCAGGGAAATACAAATCAAAACCACACTGAGATACCACCTCACGCATCACTCTGAGTGGCTAAAATGAACAAATCAGGAGACTATAGATGCTGGTGAGGATGTGGAGAAATGGGCAACCTCCTACACTGTTGGTGGGAATGTAAACTGGTGCAGCCACTCTGGAAAACAGTGTGGAGGTTCCTCAAAAAATTAACAGTAGAACTCCCCTATTACTCAGGAATAGCACTGCTAGGTATTTACCCAAGGGATACAGGAGTGCCGAAGCATAGGGGCACAGGTACCCCAATGTTCATAGCAGCACTTTCAACAATAGCCAAATCATGGAAAGAGCCTAAATGTCCATCAACTGAGGAATGGATCAAGAAGATGTGGTTTATATATACAATTGAATACTACATGGCAAAAAGAAAGAATGGAATCTGACCATTCGTGGCAACGTGGATGGACCTCGAGGGTGTCATGCTAAGTGAAATAAGTCAGGCAGAGAAGGACAGACACCATATGTTTTCACTCATAAGTCTAACAGGAGAAACTTAACAGAGGACCAGAGTTAGGGAGAGGGAGGGAGGCAAATCATGAGAGACTCTTGAATACTGAAAACAAACTGAGGGCTGAAGGGGGAGGGGAAAGGCAAAGGGGGGTGATGGACATGGAGGAGGGCATTTGTGGAGAAGAGCACTGGGTGTTATATGGAAACCAACTTGACAATAAATTATATATATATAAATAAAGAAGGCACCACCAAGTATATAGAGTGTAAAAAAAAATGAACAGAGGACCTGAACATTTTCCCTAAGAAGATATATAAGTGGCCAAGCATTACATGAAAAGTGCTCAACATCACTTATCATCAGGAGAATTCAAATCAAAACCACAGTGATTTATCACTTATACCTGTTAGAATGGCTATTATCAAAAAGATAAAGCAAGTGTTGGGAAGGATGTGAAAAGGAAATCCTTGTGTACTATTTGTGGGGATATAAATTGGTGCAGCCACTATGGATATGGAAAACAGTGAAATTCCCTCAAAAAATGTAAAATAAAACTCCTGTATGGTCCTGCAATCTCACTTCTGAGTATATCATGAGGTAAATGCAATAAATATCTTGCAGAGATCTCTGCACTGCCGTGCTCATTGCAGCATTATTCACAATAGCTGAGACACAACCTAATCAACAGGTGAATTCCTAAAGAAAATGTGAAATATTATATATACAAATATTATTCAGTCATTAAAAAGAAAGAACTCTTGTCATTTGTGATAACATGGAGGGAACTTGAGGGCATTAATCTAAATGTAATAAGTCTATCAAAGAAAGACAAATCCTGTATGATCTCATATGTAGAATCTAAAAAAGCTGAAGTCATGGAAAAGGAGAGTAGAAGAGTGATTTCCAGGGGTTGAGTGGCTTGAAGGAAATGGAGACATGTTGGTCAAAATGTACAGACTTCTAGTTAAGATATGAGTAAGTGCTAGGTCTCTAATGCACATCATGGTGACTATAGTTAATAACACTATATTATTCATTTCAAAATTACTAAGTGAAGTTAAATGTTATCACTACACAAAAAGGTAATTATATGAAGGGATGGATATGTTAACTTATTATCACGTCACAATAAACACGTGTATCAAATCATCACATTGTGTACCTTAAACTCACATAATGTTATATGTCAATTATATATCAATAAAACTGGAAAACATTTTAAAAATTTTACCAAGAAGTCATCACTTATGGATGGAAATACGTAATGAATGTATAAAGATATGTATGGAAATGTTAACCAAAATTAACTTAGTGATTTCTCAGGAGGGCGAGGGAGACTAGAATGGGATACATAGGATTACATGGAGATATTCAAGCATATACATAATGTTTCATTTCTTAAGCTTGGTACATTTGTGTGTATTACAATGCTTGTTTTGTGTTTTGAATATCTGATATACTTTATACAATACACATTCAGTTCTTTTTTACCTTATAAAATTTCTCATTGATTAGAAAAGGTACTATTTAGCTAGATTTTTCTTCAGTTTCTCATTTATATTAGCCCATCTCATGGCTGTATAATTCAAAACATAAAAATTCACTCATGATAGTTTTAATTTTCATTTTAAAACCTTTTAAAAATTAGTTGCCCATCAACATTGAATTGACCATGTACTCTATGTGTGGTACTGTACCCACCATTAGGAGGGCACAAATCAAAAACAATAGCAACCCTGCTCCTGGGGATCTAGCAGTTTAGTGAAGAAGATCAGCATGTGAATAATTATTGCATAAAAGGCTAAGTGTTATATAAAAGGAACTACTGGACTGGCTCATGAAAGGTCAGTACCAGTGTTAGTCATTCTAGATACAGGGAACAATGTATATAAATGTAAAGTCATGGACAAAGTATTGTTTCAAAATTTTGGATTTCCTTTTTATTTTAATTTTTTGAGTTTATTTATTTGTTTTTGAGAGAGAGAGAGAGACAGAGAGAGTGAGAGGGGGAGGGGCAGAGAGAGAGGGAGAGAGAGAATCCCAAGCAGACTCTGCACTGTCAGCATGGAGCCCGATGTGGGGCTCATACTCACAAACCACGAGATCATGACCTGAGCCGAAACAAGGAGTCGGACGCTTAACCGACTGAGCCAGCCAGGCATCCCAAAATTCTGGACTTTCTAAAGTCTATCCAAATGCTGACTCTATCTTAAGTAAGATGATACTGCTTTTCTCAGCTCTGACAAGCTATTATTATTCTGCCTATTATCTCACTCCATAGAACTTTTGGGTTTTGTTTTCTAGACATTGTCACCCATTGCTCAATTTGTTTTAATTATGGAATTTAAGTATATTCTTCTTAGTTTTCTACAGAAACAGTAATTAACTACTCTGGGAATAATAATTTTAAGTGGTTCACAAAGAACATATATTAAACAGTGCTACCATGCTGTAAATCGTATTCATCTATTTTATAGTGCTGACTTCTGGGAAATAATAAAACTGTTGTTTCTATATTGGACAATAAAGTAACTTGTAATTTAAGAAGGAGAGAGGAAGGGAGGGAGGGAGGGAGTGAGGGAGAGAGAGAGAGAGAGAGAGAGTGCACTCGAGAAGGAGCAGTTTAATTGGGTTTAGAGCTTAAATAAGTGGCTTTCTTTAGTGTTGGATTTACCAGGACAAAATGTGGCACAGTGGGATTGCTGCTCTAACAGAACCTCAATCTGCTGGAAGAACACAAAGAGGTTGATAAATTTCCAGGGTAGGGGAATTGTGAAAAGCATCATATAGGAGATTTGATTTGATTTGGGTCTTGGCAACTAAAAGGCTTTGAAGTGGACAGAGAGAACATCATAGATAAATGGAACAAGTAACACACAACAACTACACAGTGACTGTTTAGAGATTAAAAATTAGATCATAGATAAAGAGTTCTTGGATACTGATTTTAATCTTAATTATTTTATCAATTAATAGCTGGATAGAATGCCTACTAGGAGCAAATCATCCTTCTTATGAGATTATATCCTGCTTATGAGATTAAATCCTCAAAGGATTTAGAAGTTCAAGGGCTGAAATAAAGGCACATATAGGGTCCCCTCCTGCTTTTTCAGCCTTTCCCAGGTTTTCCCAACTTTTTTGGAACCTACAGACTATTCTACTACCACTGACACATTCTTAGCTAGGTTGTGCTGAAATAATCTGCATCTAGACTCATAATCTCAGTAGAAAAGAGAGGAAAGTGAGCTGTAATAGTGTATTAACACCTTCTTCCTTTTTGTTTTCTTTCTGATATTGTATTTGAATCCATTAACTATAGGTAAGAAGAGTAAGTTCTATTCTCTGTAATTTGGACAGCTTTTCCTTAAATAGATTCGATTCCTTGGTTCCTCTTCCTCCTCCTTTCTTCTTCCTTTACCCTCACCACACACACAGACACAGACACGCAGACACACAGACACACATACACACACACACACACCCCCCCATACCAGATTCACGTTCTTAAAGTTTCTATGGCAGCTACTTCCTCACATGTGTGTTAACAAATGCATTGAAACAGGACTGACTATATCAATGGCAGTGCCCAGTGAAAAATGAAAATGTGAAATCCCTTGTTTCACAAGCAATAGAAGAAAAAGTCTTTTCCTTTCTACTATGGTCTTTGGACCTGTCATGTTGGGTTTTTTGCTTTGCTTTGGGTTTTGGTGTGGTTTCGTTTTGTTGCTAGTTAATGTTGTGTTTCCTCAGCCCTAGCTATACTCACAAGCAAATGCAGACTCTGTCCTAGGATGTGGAGTACACAGGGTATGCACACCCAACCCAGGCCCTATTGCATATGCACCCAGGTCCCTACCAGAGGTGAAGGAAAGAAGTAGTCTTTGGCCTGGAGGAGTTGGAGAGTTGGGGGGAGAGGCAGGACAATTTGGTCTCAGGAGGTGACAGGAGGCAGTATTTGCACCTGAGTTGAGTCCCCCGGCTCTGAGTATATACTCTATTAGCCCATCAGACTTCACTTATAAAATATACAAATAAAATTATTAATAAATTTAAGATTATTAATAATTTGAAGGCAATGACTGCATAACATTAAACCCCAAGAGGAAGGAACTCTGTGTACTTGCACTGGTCACAGGCCCATGCCATGAAGAGTGAGGCCCCATCATGGTTTAGTGTTGCCATATTGTTATTTTTAAGTTTTTCTTGACAATTTCTGTGGACCCAAGAATATAAGATGGGAAGAAAAGAATTGTATATTCTTTGATGAGGTTGGGGGTAGGTTCGGAAGTACAGGCAGAAAAAGGAGGGTTCTTCTTCTAAGGAATAGAGTAGATGAAATAATGCTGCCAGAAATATAATAAACTCCTGGAGGTCTCCCTCAAACTCTTGGTATTTAATTCTTTTAATGAAATTTTATGTTGACTTTGGAAGTAATAACTACCCCTCATCAGGTTCCAAGATATCATTGAGCAATATTATGTACTTTTATTTTCCTAAAAGAAGTGTGCAATTTAAGCTTGTTAAAAATGCTGTATCTAATTAGGTTGCACCATATAAAACTGCTGATATTCGATCAGCTCTGACCTACAAAAACAGCAGTTTCATATGTTTCCACCTAATATTATCTGACCAAGTTTCCTTTCCTCTTTAATAAGTATACACAAATATTATGTCTCACTTTTCATTTTCTTCAATACAAGGTCAGTTGCTAGATAATTTTGCAATATGACATCGATTTTTAACAAAAATATTTTAGCATTTTCCTGAACACATTGTGTTTCTATGAAGTTTAAAGGGATGCCCTTTACTAATGTTAGAAAATTGGTCTGAACTGATAAACTAGATAGTCCACCAAGGCAGAAGCGACCATGTTTGCCTTGATGGAAACCAGAAGATGCGATACTGCCTTATTTCCTGGGAGAGTTCTTTCCCAATGATAACATTGAGCGTTGTTTATTATGTTTAGTCTTTTAAGAAACAGGCACATCTTTGGGGGTAAATCTATTTCTTTTGCTTGTCTTTACCTCTCTTTTTTTAGACTTGGTTCATTTTATGGTTGAAAGTAAATTGGGATACATTTTCTTTAATCTGTGTTTTCTTAGCTTGATAACATGCAGGAGGTGTAAAGAAATGTAAGAGAGTCATTGATTCTTTCGAGTAAAAAATTTACAATTTTACATGATACTTAGGCTAGCTCACTGACTGACAAGAAGTCACACAAAAAAATTAAGTAATGAAGAAGGGTACAGTGATAAACTATTAGAGCGACACATTTCCAATCTATTTGTGCAACTAAGTTTCTTCATTTGATTCAATTTCTGGTGTATTTGGATTGTAAAAATTTCTTATTTTTCAGATATTTCTGGGATAAGTGGTCATTAGTTATAAAATGCTTTAGTTTTGAAAAAGCAACTATTGTTTTTGAAATCAGTAACTCAAGAGCATAATAAAAGTGATAGAAGTTCATTCACATGTTACAGTCTAATGTCACAATCTTGACAACTAGCAAAAATGTAATTAGAAAAATTTGCAACACTAATATTAAAATCAAACTTTCATGTAGTGCTTTCTTTCTGAAAAAAAATTATAAGATCAAAGAAAATCAAGATATTTAAATTTCATTTTTTTTCAAAAGTGGCTTGCCAAATTTACATTCTGGAAAAAAGTTATGAAATTACTGAAACCTAAATCTTCATAAAGTCACAATATAATGAATGTTGTACAACTTAGGAGCCTCACTGGTGAAATTTTACTCCAAATGTTAAGGAAGTTTGACCTGGAATGCCTCTGGCCTATATTATGGCATCAGTTGTCAAACTTCCTTTTTTCTTTTTGAGCACCAAATTGTTACTCCTGTATGTTGACTGCAGATTCTGCCTTAGTGTGAGGGCTATTAACATCTATCAGGATCAATTGTACATACTTGAACTAAGAAAAATTTATTTGACAATTTTAATGGCTTTAAAAAAGCCATTACAGAGTCACAAGAAAAAAGAAAAAAATGGCAAGGCATGCCGAAGAACCAAAGAAGGAATTTTTCTCCTTTTCTCTTACTAACTCCTACCATTCCCCGTTTTTAGACCCAAATGCATTTTTTTCCTCGTCCTTTTTACAAAGTTAAATGCATGATTCTCAATGTCTCTGCCTTTGTATTTTGTTGAAAATATGCATATACGATACAGGCACATGACCCTGGAGCCGCCGGCCACTGGGAATAACACGGCAGTCGATGCCATGACGCAGCTGAAGGAGCCAGCAAACACGGGGGACAAGACTTTCCTTTCCACGGAATAGCAAAGAGCATGAAGGAAATCTCCTAATAGGTGGTATTTGTCAGGCCAGCAGAGCAGCACTGCCCCGTGTTCCATTCTGCCCAGAACCTTTTAAAGAGAAAATAGGAAAATGATGCCATTGGCAAGTGGGGTCGTTTCTCAGCCTTTTCCATTATTTTCCAGAGCAGCTCCACCCAGCAAATCCCTTATAAACCTCCATGCCGTTTTTAGAGTAAATACCCCTAGAAAAGGTAACCGCAAAACCTTTATAAATTCAGCCAAACAGCTGGCAGGGAATTTGGGCAAACAATTTAATATTCCTTTCGATAAAACAGAAAGGTATATAATTCTTATCGCCATTTGACGAATCATTGCCAGTCCCCCCAATACATTAAGTATTTACGCATTTTTCCTTCTTCTCCTGCTTCCTGTTGTATTCACATTTTATAAAGCAGGAAAATGGGTGAAAATGGACATTATCCCAAAGGTTGCTTGCAGAGAGATGGTAGAGAATGGGGCTGTTGAGGAACCATGCAGTTGATCGCCAAATCAAACAGCCTGTTTATGAAAATAATCCTATACCCTCAACATCCATTTCGAATGCAGGAAAGATCTTCTCTGGGAGAAGAAATGCTCAGAAAAAGAAAAAATAGAAGAAACAGAGATTTTACTTTTAGCTCATCTTCAGATTTGCAAGGGACAATAAGCGAGATTCATTAGGCCATTTGTTTCTGTCATCTGCCATGATTCAAAATGAAATACTAAATGTTTCATGGACTCAGAAAAAGAGTAGAATTTGTCTTTGTGTTGGCTGTGCAAAGACGGTGTGGCTCACAGCCCCCATACAAGAGGCCTGACGGATGAAAGGGGGAAGGGCGGTGCCATCTGAATGATGATGGGCTAATATCATCACCCTCTTGTCAGCTGTAATAGGCTTTTCCTCACAGAAATAATTCATAAAACCGCTACATTATATTCTATCCCTGACAGGCCCTATCTATCCTCCAACCCAGCAGGCTCACAACTAATAAGAAAATATGTGGTTCAGGAACCCTGAAAAATTAAACAGGTAGTTTATGAACAATTTGTTTCATGGGGATGTTTATTATGTTTATTAAATATTGAGCCTTTAATGTTTTCCCAGTGCAGATGATATCATAAAAATGCTGACTTAAGCCTCGGATGTATTCTTAGAAAATGACATTTTACACCACTAGTCGTACATAGTAAATAACTAAATTATAGCAGCTTATGTGTGTGTATAGAGACAGGATGTAGAAAATGTAATTTATAATGTATCTTTATGTACATGTGTATGTGCGATGCGTCCTTGTGTATCCTTGTGTGTCATGTTCAAGCTTTCATTGTAGGCTGAGGTTTCAAAGTAAGTTAGGGAATACCATTATTTTAGTGCTTGTCTTGGGGAAGGTCAGCCAGAGGTTTGCTTTATTGCTTGTACTAAAAGAGAAACCTTGAGTTCAGTGTTGGAGGCATCAAGAGTACACATACTCGGGACACTAATAATAAACTTAATCAGGAGTGTTACTTTGTAAGTACGATTTTTATAGAAATCTGTTATCTGGGTTTTCTCTGGAGACCAATGTGTGTGAGCATATGAGGGTAAAATGGCTCCTGGTAATGTGATGTTCTTTATTTGAAAAGTACCAAATTAGATACAGAAACTGTTCTGCAGAGAGCCAGCAGAGAAAGTGCATGAAGCATGTTCTTCCCGTGCTCATACCTTGCACATTACTAGCTTTACTGTCATAATATATTTAATCAGTGTGACAGTAAATGATCTTCTGCTGTAGACAAGCAAGTGGAAGATTATCTGCATCTTACAGGGTTAATGGCCCTTTCATAATAAACAATACCCACAGTATGAAAATAAGGCAATAACTCACGTACATATTTCAGAAAGCACATGCCCAAGGTGATTTACAAAGGAAGTAGCATCAAACCTGTGGTTAAATGCTATAGCATTCTAGGCCACAGCTTTACTGATCTCAGAAGGACATCTTAATTTACTGTATATTCCCACAGAGAAACACATGCACATAGGCATTTTCTAATGAACACATCCTCATAGGGTTTCACTGAGGGTATAGATACATGTAATGTGAAAATTCAGTTGAAACAGAAAATAGCAGCATGAAGAGGTTAAATGCAGAATCTATTTGAAAGGTGGCTATTGGTGTATCAGTTTGATGCTGGGGGGGGGTGAGTTCTTTAGGGGCCACTCATGGACCTTTATTTTCTAATACTTTTATAAATATCCAAAATGATGGGATAGAGAGAAACTCACCCCAAGCTTGAGGATGACCCAGAAAGCTAGCTTCCACATTAAGGGTGACTTTTGTAAATTGGGCAGCATGGTCAGAGAGAAGCAGGAGAGGATTCAGTAAGGGGAGTTCCCCTTGAGTAAGAAAGCTAAGCTTGCAAAGATGAGATGGAGGATGCCTAAATCTGCAGGTGTGGCAGAAAGCTTTCATTGTGGGTAATATGCCAGTTGATAGCAAAACAGAGTGAGTATCTAAAAATCCAGCAAAATGCTGCAACTATTAAAATAATCTGGTTTAGGGTTATAAAACAGCCTTGTGTTCTTCCCTGCTTAGTTTTTGAGTTGTTTTCAGTCTAGCTGCTGCAAATGAAGAGTGGTATGGAGCATCTGGACAGAAAGGTTAAGGGATTGAGAGGTGTAGCTTGGATCACAGAATGGTGAGGCTAAACAACAATCTCTATCTCCAAAGGATTCTTACCTAGAGATGGGGATTAGACTGTTTTCCTTCTTCCCCCGTAAACTGGTCCAGCAGGATGAATTGAGATTAAATAATTTTTTTGGTCAATAATGGGATCATTAGGTAGCAAAAAAGGTATATGCTGTCGCTGAGGTTTAAAAAGTAGATTTGGAGGCTTCTGGGTGGCTTAGTTGGTTGAGTGTCCGACTTCAACTCAGGTCATATCTCATGGATCGTGGGTTCGAGCCCCGTGTCGGGCTCTGTGCTTATAGCTCAGAGTCTAGAGCCTGCTTTGATTCTGTGTCTCCCTCTCTCTGCCCACTCCCCCCCCCCCCGGCTTGTGCTCTCTCTTTCAAAATAAATAAACATTAAAAAATATTATTACATAAACATTTTTAAAAGTTTAAATATAGTTTTAATCTCTATTTGTTAGGCACCCAGCCTATGTGTAAGAGAAGGAGGTTGGTTTTTAGCCCGCATATGGTTCCTTCTGGCTTTAAGAATCAACGAATCCATGCGTGAACAAGTCTCTATCCCTGCACAGTTTCTAATATTTCCACTGAGAGTGTATACTAATGATTATTGGGCCCATCTGGAGATTCTTTTGAAGTTTATTTCTAAACAATATAAAAACTGTAACTCTCCTTTCCCAAATACCTTTTCTGATCTGTAGGTCATGTTCTAACAAAGTTGAAATTCATGCGTTTACACTTGACCTCTTTGGATTATTATGTCCTGGTGTATATTTACTGAGATGAGGTTGCCACTTCTGGGGCTGATATCCACTGAAAGGTAATGGTCAGTCCTTGTGGGGGATGAAGAGGTAACACTTCCTATGTTCCCTGTGACTGTGTATACAATCTGAATTTATTCATGATGCCCAGAACCCTGAATACTTCTCTGCACATGAGACAGACAAAATGGACGGTGGTTGGTGGAGAGAAAAAAAATGTACTCTGGGTCATTAAAGAACCATGAACATCCTAAACAACACAAGGCTATGTTTTGGTCTCTGGGGCTCATGTTGTGCTACCAATTTCAGACATCCCTCTTTTAGAGGAAGGCAGTTGGTGGCAATTAATTACCCCTGGATAGCACATACAGCTGCAGCTTATGTATGGAAACAGAAGAGAAATTAGATTTAATTGGCCTTAGCACAATCAGGAATGTGGCATTTATTTAATTATGACTTGTTGGGAATGGAGCCTTGATTAGTGTTTTATTGCAATTTTAATATTAATATAATTAATAACACATACAGCATATAAAAATGAAATAACATCTTGGATGTTACATTAAGGTATTGCATGTTATTTTTAGAAATGTATGAAGTGTGTTCTTTTGACGATCAAAAAATTCTCAATTATATCAAAAACGAAGGGTTTCTTACCCTTGAGTGTCAGTCACATTGATTATTTCAAAGTTTTCCTTTATCAAGCCAGGTCCTGACGCATCCTCAGCAGAGCTAATATTAGTGGGTGAAATGATTCATTGAAACCCAATTTATTTTCTATTTTGGTCTACTTTTTGGCTTTGAAGTTAAAATGTTTGTCATTAAGTGCCCTTGCATTTCTTACTTGGTAATAACTGGGGTTTCTTAAAAGGAAAAAGAAAAATAAATTGGTATTTGAACAAAAGTATAGACAATAAAACATTCTAAATGTTTGGGGCTTTAAAAATGTCATAATTCTCAAATACTTCTTTAACTTTTATGGAAATATTTGCCTAGGAAAATAGTCATGTTAATAAAATAATTGTGCTCACGCTCTGGTTATTGACATAGTATTCTTCCTGGTTTGTGTATCTTAAATAAAACCCTTAAAAGTCAGCCTCTAGAGTTCTTTAGAGACCCAAACCCCATGGTTTTGGAGGATGAATATTTGCTCCTAATTCAAGGAAATAAACTGCGTTATGATCTGCACTTAAACAGTTTCCCTGATGGGAATGTCCCCCAAATGCCACACAGACTAAACAAAATCAGCACTTCTGACTGCCATGCTGTATTAAAAAAATCTGTCTTCTATTCTACACATACCAAGCAATCTTTCTGCACAGTTTCACACAAAAGCAGCAGGATTAGATGTGCTTTGCAGTTGCACCAAACATTGGTAAATGGAGGAAAAGCAACACCCCGTGGTCCTACAGATGTTTATAAACTGCAGTGGTTGTGTGTTCTAAAGAGTAAAGAAGCATTGTCTTGCCACACTTGCAATGGTCACAGTGACTTGCTTGTTGTGTAGAGAACACTGTTTATTCTTAATTCCTCCACCTCTGCCAGTGGGATGCTGAAATTGTATACCCTAGAGTTAAGTGGAGAGAAAGGGTATCAAGCTCAGAGGGTAAGCAAGAAGCTAGAAAGACCAACCATAAATTCATAATGTCAGAGCTCAGAGAGAGGGTTACTTTACAGAGGACAGATTTTCTACTTTCTTTGAATATTTTTTCTCATCATATGAAAAGAAAATAATGAAAAACACAGAGGATAATGGACATTTCTTCATGTCATCAGACATTTAGAAAATCTCTGCTGTGTGTATATATCCCTGCTCAAGATACATGTGATATCAAATGAAAGATGGGTTTGCCTTTACAAATCATGAAAGGGGGCGCCTGGGCAGCTCAGTTGGTTAAGCGTCTGACTCTTCATTTCTGCTCAGGTCATAATCCCAGAGTCATGAGATTGAGCTCTTGGTTAGGCTCTGCACTGAGCATGGAGCCTGATAGAGATTCTCTCCTTCTGCCCCTCTCTCCTGCTCGCTCTCTCTTTCTAAAATTAAAAAAAAAAAAATCATGAAAGAACCAGAGAATCAAAGTAATTGTGTGATTGCTTTATGGGGGACACCCACCCCAGATGCAGTATTCAGGAAAAACCAGTCCAGACTTTGCAGTCAGGAGACCTAGCTGTCATTCTTGCTGTTCTGCCAGGAATTGACTCTGTGACCTCAGGCTCATCACTTCCTTCTCTCCAACTCAGTTTCCCCATTGGCAAAATAAAGGAGTTAAACTCTTTAGATGATCTCTGAGCCTCTTCATGTCCAATATTGTATTATTTTTACCTATGGGATAGAGAGGAAGTAATGGAACATTAACAAAGAAAAGGAAAAATCCTAAAATTCAGAAATGCTATTTTGTAAGGACACATCAAACATCTAGTTTGATCAACAGAATGTGATCTCTTTGCCAAAAAATATCCCTATGAAAATCAACTCAGAGAACTAACAGGAAAGCAGGAAGTAAGGGGAAGCAATTGTTTCCTATTTTTCTTCAGGAGCACGGAGACCTTTCATAAATATGAGGGAAATCGAGCTGCTGTCTGATATGCTGTGGTCCTCTGTAGAATGAGCTCCACCTGGCTTTGGGGCTTTGTATATCCTGCCCTGTGGCCTCAGCTCTTCACACAGGGCTCCGTTAATGCTGAGGAAACACCTCAGCTGCCTGGAATCAAGCTTTAAAAGTTTAACAAGAGAATGGGACATGCAGAGTGGGTGAAATCATAACCTGAAATTATAGGCACATTCATTATTTGACACCATGCATCAGAAATAAGTTAAATATTAACATGTCCATGTACATTTATATGTGTCTATAGACATAACCCCCACCTTCCTGAGAAGTTCACTGTTTTTGTTTGATTAGTTGTGGGGCTGTTTTCGAGATCTGCCAGTTGGAAGTAGCCACATTTTGTGAAGTTAAATGAAGTCGGGCTGGGAAACAGTCCATTATATGAGAAATTTTATATAAACATAAGAGGAACTGAATTACTCGTTGTTACTTTAAACCGATGACAAGTATCATTATCCAAAGTGTTGTTGGTTTGGTACAGGAGCTATGTGTGCTCCTAATGTACTTTCTTTACTTTTCTGCAGGGAAAAACCCCTTAGACACAATGTCTAATAGCAGCATGTACCTGTCTGTCAACAAAGAAGTCCGCAATATGAAATCACCACTGCAGCAACCAGTGGAGACAGGCAGCAAACAACCCCTGTTTGACAGAACACCCAAACATTTGGTGGCTAAGAAGCCATTTGCACAGCAACAATTAAGGACTGGGATTTTATTTCCTATTCCTCTAACCCCATCTTCCCATCACTCTTGTACAGAATATGTAATGACAATAAAGACTTCCAGTGAGAACAGGCATTAGGGGTTCTTGTAGCAATTATACTCGGAACAAAAATATTCAACACACACACACACACACACACACACACTCGGGATCAAGAAAATAAAGGCAGGAGAACATGAGTAGGTATGTGTTGGGTACAATTACAAAGCTGATGTATCCAAATTTTCATTATTAGTGTATAATTTGACACGTCCCTTCTAATGCAACTCATTGCATTTCCAAATAAGTTTTCAGAGGTGTGGAGAATAGAATGGCTGACTGGAACTGGTATTTCACTCACAGGGAAAGAAGGGCATAGATGTGTATTATGCATGTGCTCATTTCAGGATCCTACCGAAAATTATTTTTCTCTTATGTGGAAAAATGTAAGGATATATATTTTTTTAAATTGTTTTAAACATTTCTTTATTTTTGAGAGAGAGAGAGAGAGACTGAGTGTGAGTTGGAGGAAGGGCAGAGAGAGAGAGGGAGACAGAGACTCTGAAGCAGGATCCAGGCTCTTGAGCTGTCAGCACAGAGCCTGATGCAATTCTCAAACTCATGAGATCATGACCTGAGCCCAAGTCAGACACTTAACTGACTGAGCCACCCAGGTGTCCCTGAAAGGATATGTATTTAAGCTAAAAATGATAAATGTCAGGGGAGCTCTAAGTGTCCTAGGAAGGTACAGTTTTTGTTGGGGTTTGTTCAAGGATGTTGGAGATACATCTAGTCCTTTTTAACATCATGTTGGGAAACTGGAGAATAGGGCAAGGGTTAGGAGGTTGAGAAAAGGAAGGAAATCCATATTTTTGGTTCAGGAAGCACTTGTATTCTTTAAAGGTAGTTTCTAGGTGTGATTTTTTTCAGGCCACAAACTGATTTTGTAGATTTGTATTTGTGGGGAGCAGAGACAGGTGGAAAGGAGAAATGAGTGACTTCTATACACAGTTGCCTCTAGTGTACAAATGTGACATGCACATTCCAGCCAGAAACCTCCTTTATAAATAATAGATGCTGCATCTTAAGACTGATTTCCAGTATTCTACTGCAGGACTGAATTCAGAGCCTTTTCTTATTATATGTTTTGTTTGTTGGTTGGTTAATAACTTTGATTTAAGTTTTGAAATCTAAAAGTAACACAGAGACTTGATTGGACTTGGGGGAAGTGTCACTACTTCTGTGATGGAAAAGAAGGTGTGTTGTAACTGATGCAGCTATTACAGGGGATCAAATTACCTGTCCCCTCTGGCCCCACATGTTTATCTTGTGGAGAGGTTTTCTCTGCTTTAGAATCCATTCCCTCTGTTGTATGATTTCCTTTCCCTTTGGTGAGCTGCTTATCTCCAGCTGCCCAACAAAACAGCATCACATCCCTGATACTAGAGGGAGAAATAAAATCACCTTTAAAAATGTTTTGGTGTCATTGTTTTATAATTTAGAAAGATTGAAAATAAGTTGTCTGCACATCATACAATGCAAATACCTGGTAAACAATGGGGCACACAGATCCTAAGGCCAAAAAAAACAAATCAAACTTTTGCCTCAGGGAGGAATAAGCAAGAGAGGATTTTATTATTTCCATGTGTTATTTTGAATATATTATTCTGAACAGCACTTAGCACCTTCATGGTGCTAAATTAATTTTAAACGATAATGTTTTCCCTTCCTTTCTAAGTGATCTCTTCTGTGGGTGTTGTAGGATACAGGTGGTAGACAGAAAACTTGGAGGTTTTAATCTTACATATGAAATAGTTCAAGTTCTTAAGTTTTTACATACCCAATTTGTTGCTGGGTAACACACCAGGGAGGTAGAATATGATTGTATTTCCCGAATGGTATTTTCATCAGTTTATAAAAATTGTGTATTTACAAAGCGGTATTAACTTTTTGAAAGCATCTCACATTTGTCCATTAACCCTCCAGCTTCCTCAAGCATTCGTTAGATGAGGTGGGACATTCTATAATTTACAGAAGAGGAAAGTTAAATGACTTATTCCAATTTGGAATGTTATCATCATAAGCTGGATGTTGTCTCTTGTACCTCACAGTGAAACCAAAGTAGATAGAAATTGTACTTGAAATAGAAAGCATTGATCCCACTTGAATCTATTTCAGAAATTTTTAGGTTGTAGAAAACCAGGACCCTTGGTTCCAAATGGGCTAGAAAGATATATTCTGGGGAGACACGCGAAGGAACTTGGCTCCTGAAGAGATATCTTATAATAAAATGTCAGCTTATAATTGCCTGTCTATTCTTTGCACTTAGTTGTTGCTGCTGTTGCTACCATGATGGTTGTTGTTTCAGATCAGGATGCTGTGCTTCATAAAAAATATATATCACTCCTCAGAGCTAGACCCAGATGAAATAGTATCCTCACTTCTCCTTTTCTTTGCATTTGGAGACCTATTCCTTCTATTGCTCTATGCTTGCTTCTCTTTCTCCCCATCAAAACTCACTTTCAGGAAGTAAATTGGTAGCATTTTCTGATATATATTTTTTTCATTCTCTGATAATCTGAGAATTCAGGTTGCGTTTTACATACACACTCTCACACAAACGTGGAGAGATTTCTTTTGTCCTTCCGTAAACAGCGTAAACGAGGGAAGAGACCTCACTTGCAATCCTCGGCATGGGGATATAAGTTGAGAAGTGGACTTGAATGATAGATGTTTAAAATAGAATGAAAATTTTAGGAAGTGAATGGGAAGAAAAATACTAGTTATGGACATTGTAGGCACCATATGGACCTGATGAGAGAGAGAAGAGGAGGAGAAGAAGAGAGAGAGAGAGACGCAGAGAGAGTCAGAGAAGGAAAAAAGGAAGACAAAAAAGGAAAGCAGAAGGCAGAGAGGAAAAGGAGAGCATGGAAGGAAAGAAAGAAGACAGAGAAATGGGAAGGAAAGGAGAAAGAAAGGAAAGGAGGAAGGAAGGAAAAGAAATAAACAATTAGACAAAGAATAGGGGCAGAAAGAAGAAAATACATGTGCATTTAAAAAAAAACAGTAAAAACAAGAAGTTACAGATGGGAATTTGTTTTTAGAGACTTTGAAGTTAAGTTTAAAATATGAATATGGTAATAGTATTAAAATGATAAACTAGTAAGGGTGGATTTTTCTTTTTAAGTCTGGTGAAGATGTGTGTATATAGGAGACCATGGGCAGACATTTCAGTCACCTTTTAAAATAAAAAATAAATAATTTGAAACTAATTACATCTCGAGCTTTTGCTTCATGTCTTAATTGTTCAAATGGGAAATCTTGATCAAGAATAGTTTCAAAATTTAGCCCCAAGTGCTTTGATTACTCTCATAATCAACCTTAAATATAAGTTTCCTATGAATAATTTATACATTTAAAAATATGATTCTTTGGATTTGATTATTTTTAAATTTGGGTAGCAAACCATTAATGAGTCATGAAATCAATTTGGTAATCAGTATTTTTAAAAAAATAAAATAGAATAAATAGGAATTTATTAACTTGGCTTAGAACTGAAATGTAAAATTGAAAGGGCACCTGGGTGGCTCAATCGGTTAATCGTCCGACTCTTGGTTTCAGCTCAGATCATGATCTCACGGTTAGTGAGATCAAGCCCCACATCATGCTCTGTGCTGGCAGCATGGCGCCTGCTTGGGATCCTCTCTCTCCCTCTCTCTCTCTCTGCCCCTTTGCCTGCTCATGCTCTCTCTCTCTCTCTCTCAAAATAAATAAATGAAATGTAAAAATGAAATGAAATGTAAAACTGAATGAGGCATGTATAAGAAGAGTAAATATTGATTTCTGAAGCTTTTGTTTCATTCGTGTGTGGGGTGTGTGTATGTGTGTGCGTGCATGTACATAGGTGTATTTGCCCAAAAAGTAAAATGCTTTTCTCATTGCAAGTGATAATCAAAATGTTTGACAAATGCTATTCTGAGTAGTATTGAATAAAAACTCACCAGGATATGTATGTGACACATTCTTTAGGGTATTTTAACAGACTCTTTATTCCTGTTGGGAGGATGGTTTATTTCAAAATGTGTGCATTTTGTGTTTTAGCTCCTGGGATCTCCAGAGTTACTTTTTCATTCAAAGTTATCACTTGATTAATGAATGCATGTAAAAAGTGCTTTAGTTCAATATCATATTTCCCTAGGGAACTGCAAATTAATGAGATATTACTACACATCCACTATAATGGTCAAAATCCAAATCTCTGACAACACTAAATGCTGGTCAGGATGTGGAGCAACAGGAACTCTCATTCATTGCTGATAGGAATGCAACATGGTACAACCACTTTGGAAGACAGTTTCTTACAATACTAAACATAAGTCTTACTGTACAATCCAGCAGTTATACTCCTTGGTATTGACTCAAATAAATTGAAAGCATGTCCACAAAAAAGTCTACACATGAATATTTATAGCAGCTTTATTTATAATTGCCCAAACATGAAGGTAAACAAGATGTCCTTCAGTAGGTGAATGAATAAACAAACTGTGGTACAATTCCAGACAATGGAATATTATTCCAGGCTGAAGAGAAATGAGCTGTCAGGTCATGAAAACACAGGGAGGAAACTTAAATGCATATCACTAAGAGAATATGCAAGTGAAAGGAACCAACAAGAAAAGGCTACATATTGTGTGATTTCAACTATCTGACCTAGAAAAGGCAAAGCTATGGAGACAGTAAAAAGATCAGTAGTTTCCAGGGGATAGTAGGGGAGGCATTAATAGGCAGAGCACAGAGGAGTTTTCAGGCAGTGAACCTATTCTGGAAAATATGACAATGGTGGATACATGTCATTATACATTTTTAAAAACCCATAGGATGTACAACACCAAGAGTGAACCCTCAGTAAACTGTGGACCTTGGGTGACAGTGACATGTCAATGTAGGAACATGGATTGTATCAAATGTACCATTGTGGTGCAGGATATTAGTGAGTGATACTGTACACGTGTGGGGGCAGGAGATATAGAGCAACTCTGCACTTTCTGTTCAGTTTTGCTGTGAACTTAAAAATACCCTAAAAATAAAGTTCATTAATTAAAAAAGGGATATGCATTAAAATATTGATCTGCATTGCCACATTGCCCTCTGATAAATTATACCAATTTATTCTTCCCTTAACATTATATGGGAGTGTTAGTTTCCCCACACTCACACCAATTCCGTATACTGTTAATTTTGCTTTATATATTTACAATTCCAATATGAGAAAACAGTATCTCATTACTGTTTTAATTTGCATATCTTTAATTTATGGTGAAAGCTAAAGCATCCTTTCCTATGTTTATGAGCTATTTATACTTCTTTTTATAACTGCCTATTCATGTTCTTTGACAATTCTGTGGTTCTTAAAGTGGATGATAATTAATACAAAATCCTAAAAAATATTTTTAAAGGTGCTTTAGGTTCTTTAGGAACAAATCTTAATGCAAGTCTGAAATAGAAGAATCAGGAGCACCATTGGGATGAAAAATGATGGAGACAATACCAGAACAATTGCCATTCAGAGCTTGCCTTTTCCCATCGCACCTGGGAAACCCCAGTCCTTTTCTAGACTCTCAGGGCTGTGGATGACAGAGCAACACAACTCTGTGTTGTGACAAGCAACACAACCTTTGTCTTCAGAACTTTGCATTCCTTAAGAGTCTGGAAATCTTTCTCTTTTGCTTTTTTTCCTCCTAAATAGGTAAAATGAAATAGAACAAGTGGGAAGAGGCAGTAAGGAAGAAATGGGCAATAAACACACTTTTTAGCAAAAGAATCAGCAGCTGGAGATGACACAGAAGAGAAGTAAACACATAAAATGGGAGCAGTTGCAATCCTGCAGGGAAGTTGGCTTAGACTCCTCCATGGTGGAAAGCGCCAGCTCAAATGCCAACACCGCTGTGGGATTTGTAGCATCTTCTCTAGATAATTGTAGTGAGTTCAGACAAATCTATTTGCTGCCCATGTAACTGAGAGTGAATGGCAGGGAATTGTCTTGGTTTCCAGGCACCAATCCCTTAACCAAGTTACTCACTACCAGCGACATGATACATCTGTTGGTCTGGTTGGGGAGAGAATATGGCCTCAAATGCATGCCCACTTTGTACTGCTGGCTCCAGACTCTCATTCGTCTAGTCAAAGCATTATTGGGGGCCAGGAAGAAGCTCTTTAGATTTAGCCAAATCAGTAGTTAAGAAAACAATGAAAGAAACACTGACTCTACCTGCCAACTAAGACACGTTCGATGTGGTCCAGTGTCACCTGAGCAAAGAAATTATTTTATTAGTGCTCTTTTTTGAGAGCCGTTTCTGATTATGCCTATTTACATTTGATCCAACATTACTGGGATGTTTGGGCTGGGATGAAGGCTATAATATTGCAGATGGATATAAATGCTTTGTGCCTCTGTGTTTATGAAGGATACAGGCTCTCCTAGGACTTTGAACTCTTTGACTGTCAGGATTGGCAATCATAGAAAGCCTGTCTCTCCCTTCCCCACACCTGTTTAGTTTCACTAAAATTAGTTTTCCTCCCTCCAGATGAAATGTCAGTAGAATTCAGTCTCCTGGTGCATTATTTTCATATAGAAGTCTTAAATGAATAGACAATTCCAAATGGAGGTGAACCCCAAATTATGTTTTCATCATTAGCCCTACAATAATTTCAGAAAGTGTCCCTACTCCCCCACGGTAGCTTCTGTCTGTAATCCCTCCATCATTGCATTTACATGCTTTTATTATGTAGTCTACCTTCATGAGGGCAGTGTGTCAGGAAGCATCCCGTCTGTAAGTGACTAGAGTTAAAATCATCCTCAACAAATCGGCAATGCGATCGGCTCAGAGCCATGCTAATAATGCCATCCTGTCAGCTTCCACGCTTTTGATAAACACTCCTTCCCAGCGAAGGATGTGGGGAAGTTATGTAATCATTTGGAAATATGTCAACATAGCCGTGGGATTGGGGCAATTAAGCCTGTTCTTCCTTACGTAAATGCAGAATGGGGTCAGAAAAGTGGGTACTTATACCTAATTTGGTGATGGCGTCTGGAGCCAATTCATTTGTTTAATATCTCCTCTTTTGTGTACACTGGAATTTCTCCAGGGAGGGATGGTAGAAGGTGGGGAGAAGGAAAGGGGGAGATTGAACAGTTCAACAGGAAAAAAAAGAAATACATGAAAAAAGTCTGTGTGTGTGTGTGTGTGTGTGTGTGTGTGAGTGTTGGAGACAAGGTTGATTTGACTTCCTTTCTGTTCACCTTCCCTTAACTTCAAAATAGCCCAGCCCTCCTTTGTTGTTCCCTTGGACAAACATCCTGCTGAGCTACTGGGCTTCCTCTGCAGGTAGTGGACACCTCCTTCAGGAGTGGGTGCTGTCACCCATGTGTGCAGCGAGCCACGGATGCGTCGTTTGGCTAGAATTCTGACATTTGCCCGTGATGAGTAGTGACAAGGTTTCTGTCTCTTTTAGTACCAAATCTCAGACAATGCAGGTGACTCCCAGTGTGCCTACCCAACTTGGTACAGATTTCATAATAATACCTCTCTCCTTCCTAATCCCCTACTGTCACAATGTTCTGTTTTGTCTGTTTACTTTGGCTTAAGTTTTCAAAGTATCCTTTTCCTGGTCATTCTTTACATGCACATCTCAGGTACATCATTTCTTTGAAAGCAAAGACAGTCAGGTTCACATTTCCAATTATTATCAGGTCAATAACTCAAAGCCAGACAAATTTGGGTGGATTGGCAGCTTATAAGAAATGACAGTACACTTGGGTTGACGCTTTGCCTCACCAATGACCACAAAGAGATTGGAATCCAACCATACCAGACCCATTGGTGGAGTTCTGTCCACTGTGGCAAATGCATCATTGTGTTTGTGGTCTAGGAAGTCTGTTTTAGCTTCTTGTGGCAGAGTCGTGGCCTGTAGTTTGAGGCCTGTGCCTGGCTGGGACCAGATTTCTTCTCCTTTCTCTACCCAGTGCAGCTGCTTCTGTGGTGAGTAATTGGAGAGGAGGTGAATTTCTAGGAATGCACATGGTGTTTAGTCTTGCATCATTGTGGTTATGGTTGCTATTGTTTCTGATGCCAAGTGCCAGCCCTTGAAGCAGGCTGTCAGGAGCTGGCTTAAGAGACTATGACTTCACACCTTCTCTGGAAGCCCTGTAGTTTGGAGATGGAGAATGGAATGTGGGGAATGGGAGGAAGTGAGGGGTGAGAAGAGTGTGGCATGGACCAAACAAGGAAGTCTGGAGGGGGGAGGAGACACAGCACTGCTGTTCAGATGTTTCCTTTCCTTCCTTCCATATCGTCTTTTGTCCTCTGCACATTCTTTTTTTCTCCAAACTCTTGTTTCTGATCTCATCTGGAATCATCTCTTGACCTGCCTCTCTATTGTTAACAACCAGGCTAATGTCTGCCAGGTGTTTCCCACTGTAAGGCTGATGATAACACGATGGGCAAGGGCAAACATAGAGGGGCCTTTGAGTCAAAAGTGGGATTTAATGAAATCACAATCCACAATCTTTAAGCGAAGAGAAGAGGAAAGTGGTGGGAGGCCTCAGTACCAGTGTCCACAGTCCATCAGCACCCTGTGAGTGCGACGCTTACTGAGACCAATAATGACAATGTCAAGAAAAACCATTTTCTCTCCAGATACCATGTCTTGCTGACATTGGATAAAACTGTGCTCAGCAGGCCAGCAACAATGTAAAAGCACCCAGCCACAATTCCCTGCATGCAATAGAGGAATAAACTAAGAGTAATTCTTTGCAAGCTCTGTTCTTGTAATTGTAGAGTGCAATGTGTAAGCAAGGCACCTCATGAGGAGGACAGTCATCTTCATCAGAGAGTGAAAAGAGGCAAAAAGAAAATTTGAAGACATGGTTTCAAGAAGCGAGTGAGTCCCAATTTAGTAGTTTTATGGAATCATGAAAAAAGAGGATACTAGGCCATGGTGACAAATTCCAAAGCAGAGAGCAACAGAATAAAATTGATTGATGGTACTGGTGGACTAGGAACTCCAACTAATTTTAGAATATTGATGGCACCTTGATTGTTGTTGAACTTCAGAATAATTATACTTTCTGATATGAGAGATAATATAGTACATGTGATATGTTAATAGATATATTCATATGCCCTCATATGCGCATTTATATGCAACTATGGAAAAATAACAAAACCAAAACTTACCCTTCATGAATCTCCAAAGTAGTCGGTTCAGGAGAGCTATTATTTGTGGACAGAGAATGTTCAACAATAAAAGAATAAAATGTCTAATCACTTTGAGATTGAGTGACAGTGATAAGACATAGGCTTATTATTTCAGAAGGAGTCCACAAATTTTTTTTAAAAAATCTGTACAGATTACTTAGGGATCTGCGTCCTGAAGTATTGTTGAAATTACTAGAAACATCTGATTGTCACACATCCATTTCCTTTAACTATTTCATCTGCTAGTGAGAACACTGAGTCCCTCCAATCCCTCATACCAACTGCTCTCCTTATTTTTCTGGGAGGTTTAGTTTTTCATGAATTTGAGATGACCTTATGGCAAAAAAAAATGTGTTTCCTATCTCAAAGATGTTCTCAGTGTTCTCTAATTGTAATTTGTACATTGACTTCTGCTTCATTCTTGTTTTGTGCATTGTCATTAGGTCATTCTGGTTAACAATGGTTTGGATTGGGGTACCTGGGTGGCTCAGTTGGTGATTTTGATTTGGGCTCAGGTCCACCCTAAGTGTCAGTGTGGAGCCTGCTTGGGATTTTCTCTCTCCCTCTCTCTCTGCCCCTCCCCACCTTGCCTGCACTCTCTCTCTCTCTCTCTCTCAAAATAAAAAAATAAACATTTTTAAAAAATTAAAAAATTGTTCCAATTAACATAAAGATTTTAAAGGCAACCCCATTTTGTCCTAAGTGAAAACAACATTACTGCATGAGTCCTTTTGTTTTCTTCTGCTTTTCTGTGGATGTCAGAAACTGAGTTAGTTCTTGAAGACTAATCTTCATTATTACAGTCTATTCAACTTAAAGGGTCTATGGAGAAAATAAAAGAAAAACTTTAGTGGAACTCAGTTCTTTATTTTTTCTGTATTCTGCTATTTGGTGACAAGAATTCATAAATATTAAATATTAAAAAGGAGAGATGTCCAGGCTATATTCTGGAGTCAAAATCAATTCAGCTTAATCTCCTGTACTGTCACATCTAGAACTTTCTGTACATTGAAAATTCATGTTTGGAATTCTGACTTCAAAACTCTGCAGGATCTTAAAATAAGTAACCAAAAAATTCTTCTATAGAAGAAGCTCTCCTATCCTAATTCTACATAATCATGTCTGGACTGATTCTGTCCACATCTTTTGCAAAACTCACTGACTAATATCCTCCACTTCTGAACTCGTGTGGCAAGTATGTTGACACAGTTCTTCTCCCACTGGTTGAATTGTATATTTGCCAAGAGCCAGTTGTGTTTGCTCCCAAATCTGATTATGTCAATTGTGCTTGTTCTTGTAATTAGCTAATTTAATTAAATATTATGTAAACGGATGGACTGAGAGAAGAGAGCTGTTGTTTCTTAGTTGCATGCTTTGAAGACTCAACAAAGCCAGTCACTAAAAAATTACCATCAAAACATGTGAGGGCAAAACAACTGTAAAGGGTTGAGAAAAAATTAGTTTTTCAACCTGGATTCTTCCCTGAGATTAATGCACAATTGTCAATAAATTCAGTTCAGGCTGGCAGCCATGAAGACTGCGTTATTCTGTCTGTGTGGCTCTTGATGAACTGACATTTCTCTTCAGCAAAAGAATCCTGATTTTGGTTTTGTAAGATAAAAAGACCTCTGTTATATTTGGTATGTTGTCCTTGAGAGAGTAGAGAATATTTGTATATTATTCATTCATTTATTTATCCAACAAATAAATATTGACCGCATGGTATGTTCTAGGACCTAATAGGGTTGGAATTCAAGGTCACTGCCATTCAGGGCTTATATCTAGTAGGGATAAAAAGATACTTAAACAAATGGTGGCAATATCACCAGAGTTTTGAGGACAAGGAAGACTTGGCCAGATGAAAGCATTATTTGTGAAAATCAAATATGAAACAATATGCAGTTTAGAGGACCACATGGAGTAGCAAAGCATGAAGTAAACAAGGTTGGCAGCGGCCATGTGGTGATGGGTCTTTGATGAAGGGTTTTAAACCAGAGATCAAATTTCTGTTTTAAAATAATTAATCTAGTATCAGTTTAATGTTTAGATTAAAGACACCAAAGACCAGTTAGGAGGATATTTTCTCATTGAGAAGTGATCAATATCTGAACATATAAACTAAAGTACTCTTAATAGTGACATTGTATGTGGAGAGGATTAGAGGGACAGGATGGGTGGGAGGGACATAGAATGAGAGATTAGTCCCATTTCTGAAGTTTCATCCCATCAGGATATGACCACATCAATTATAGTCTTACCAACACATATATAACACTTTTTTGTTTCTTTTTTGTTAAAATACTCAATTAAGATTTGATTTTCAAAAACATTATACTTGGATTTTAGAATATTATGGTAAGGGACAACTGGTAATATTATTCCAACAATATTGTTAATCAATGCTATATAAATTATATATAAATAATAGCAATAATGCATCCAATTTAGGACAATGATTAGTGCTTTAAAATATGGTTCTTGGTGATTCCCCACTACTTAGTGTAATAGAGGTACCTCTTTTAAATGAATAATCTCAAACTTTGTTTTTCTTGCTAATACATGAGAGTATCCAGAAGTACATTTTAGAAGTTGGTTTAATTGTGGATTGGGACACTGTATTTACACATTATTCTAAACACAATACTGCCCAAATTTAGAATGGTTTCCTGTCTAATGAAGCCCCAAATTGAATTTGCTGAAAAATATCGAAAGCTGGGTTTGAAAAGGAATATGTAAAAGCTGGTTTAAACTTGGGGCTCTCAGCCACCACTGTGGATATGTGTAAATAGAATATACCCCAGATTAAAATAAAAGCATATCATTCTACCAACTTGAAAACAGAATTTTCTAATAAATATTTGTGTATACTCAGTCAGTAAAACTGCTTAACATCCTTTCCTGCAGTAGAGAAAAAAAACCTGTCAGGCTGAAAACCCAATCATCAAATTATCTTAAACCAGGTGACAGAATACATCATTATATGTTCAATGATTTCTGGGTCATTGTGTCAACACTAATTTTTAATGGAAATTATAAAATCATACTTCTCCTTTAAAGGTTGGTACTCAAATTTACCTGGAAAATAATGTGATTAAAGTACGAATCTGGATAATGCCTTCCTCAGGCAACAGATATAAAAAAGCTCAACTCTTAATATGCAGTAAGTCTGGAACTAACATCTTTTACCCCTCTTACCTTCTTACTTTGTTAGCTAAATGTGTATTGTATGGTTGAAAGCTTTAGCACATCAACTAACAATGCACTTTTCATTATTCAAAGCTTTAAAAAAAATCCCCTTAATAATTTTGCAGTTCTAAAGATGAGATTGTCATAAATGTCCAGCTACATAAGATCAAAATTAAATCATTTGTAAGCAAAGTAGCTTAGAAACTAGCAAAAAACACTTCAGACTTCTTGTATTCTTCTCTTTATTCACGGAACTGTGCTGCAGGTAATTTTGAGGAGGCAGCATTCCATTTATTGTACAATTATGTCATGTTATTTTCCTATTGCCACAAAGCTGCCATGAAGCATGCTTCATATATGCCTGAAGAGTTTACCTTGTATGAATATTTGCATTAAATAAATGAAAATTCACCTCTTTCTACAGATATCATGCAGAGACACAAAAGTGTTCCCTGCTATTAGAAATGGGCTCATACAGACTATAAAAATTGTAAATGAATTTTTGCTTGATTTGTTCCATTTATATAAAATAGATTGAACATGCGGCTTTATGAAAATGTGTTTATTTAACCAGAAACCACAAACATTTTTAAAATGCTCTTTCCTATTTAACTTTTAATTCCAAAATTTCTTTTTATGAGTGTTCTTAGTGATTTTATTGAACTGTAAGGTAAAATAAATGTAGCAGTGGGATTTTGTAGCTTATTTTTTCAACAAAGTGTTTACTTGGGATAGAACATAAGTTTTAGAGCTGTGGTTGATAGATGGTTGAAATAAAAGGCCTTCAATAGCACAGAGAGCAGACTCAGGGTGACTTCACTCTGAATACTTAATCGAAGTCAATGTAAACTTTAGTGGACATTGGAAAGCACCCATAAGAATTATATATTTTTATTATGATTCAAAATTCCCACATGGCTATACCTTTCTTTATTAGCAAACTCAGCAAGAGAAAACTGGATCCTTTACATAGTAATTGCATTTCTATTCTGAAATGCTAGCAAACCAAATAAAAATGGCAATCTCCATAGTGAACATTGTGCTTGTGCTCTGTTCTCCACAAGAGCGCATGAATATACGCATATATGTACGTATACTATAATAATTAGTGTTTCAAAATAGAAATTAAATAACAGCTGAAAAAAATGAATCCAGGGAAACGAAGTTGGAGTACAAATCTATTTTGGTTATCCTATCAGTAATTCATGCTGGATAATCATGAGCCCAGCAGTTAATGACCTCTACTCTGATACATTAAGTCCAACCAAAGATAATGGTGTCCTGGGTAAATTAACAAACCCAGTGGTAAACTTGCTTCCAGTTCAGCAGGAGACAGTGTGCAAATTAGCATTAGTTCTTAATAAGATCAGTGTCCTATAATCCACAGTTCTACAGTGCTCATAATGCTGTCTCTTTTCAGGTGAAAATTTTTTCTCCTGAGAAACCTTGCACAATACATTCTCTTGACTGAGATTGTTGTCATCCTAATCAGTCCCCCACCTTAAAACTTTCTCCATTTTTCCCACTTTCATGCTGTGAAGGCTGCTGTGAGTTGTTGAGAATGATTATTCATTTGTAAGCTTCTTTAATAACATTTTCGTTAGAAGTTGAGGTTCCCAACAGAGTCACCCAAGAATTTGATTTTATAATTATAACCATTCTGCAAAAGTTATGGTCAGTGTATAGGCAATCTTAATGGAATTTACTAATCACCACTTTGCATGTCTTTGTCAAGCAGCATTTATATTTTGTTAAGTAAATGGTACACCCCGTGGACAAGTAGGCACTGAGTTATTTTGTGGGACACTGGGTCTCTTAGGTAGCTGTGTCTGTTTCAGGCTGTATTTGGAAGGAGAAGACCTGCAGTAGAAATGGGAGTTATTTTAAAAATCGATTTTAAAGCCGTGTTTCCAGACTACACGGTCTGGGAAATTATGTATTTTTAAATGCAATTATCAGAAAAAAACCTGTGATACATATGATTTTGGTGCACATCTGCTATTTTATTTGAATTAGATATATTTGGCTTTTATAGAGTATCTGCTAAAAATGATGTATGGAGCATTAGAGTTTCAAATAAATGACACTTAAATGCCTAAACAAATAAGGTGTATGTGTGTCTGTGTGTGCATATATGTTTGTGTACATGTGTATGCATGTACGTTTATGTGTGTGCACAACCACCTATTTTAAGAGTCGAAGCACATGACAATGAAAATCTGCATGCATATTTCGATGCGTTTGGGATGTTTGGGATATAAGTTCTCACATATTACCTGTCAAAAGTTTTGTAAGTTAAAAAAAAAGTTAAATACATGGATCTTGTCTGAAGAATTCTCTCACTGTAAAATGTTTACCTTTTGTGACACATACTATTATTTCATGATTATGTTAAAATACTCTTAAAGAGTTTTACATGTTAACCAGCTACTAAGAATGCCTTAATAGAGTACTAATTTTTGTTAGAGGTGTCTCGACAATTTGAATTTTATATGCATGCATTATGTTTTCTTAAAATGGGAAAATTATGCATCTGAAGGAATCTGTCTAGAATAATGGGGTTCTATAGAGGTTACTTTAATCACGTTCTCCAGCAGTTATAGCTGTTTTACATCTTATTTGCAACAAAAGGGAACTCTAATTATCTTCAAAAAGAGCATAAAATGGTGTGTCTTGCTGCTGATGTAATGTTGATTCCTGAATGCTGGTGATAGGAACTGACAACTAAATGCATGTCACACTTTTCAGAAATCAGCCGTAGTGACAGGATAACCACCTTTTGTGACCTGGGAGCCCAAAGAGGGAGTATATATTTGCCTGTTAAGTAGAAACAATTTGTGGTCTTTCTATTTTTTAAATAAAAATATACTTGATATACTTGTCCCTGGGTGAAAAATAATTTATTTACTAATGTTAAAACTTGCTCGTGTGATTTAAATTTTAGAAGCCACCCACTACTGTAAATTATCCTAAGTATATTTAATCTCATTTCTAATCATGAAAAAGGAGAGTAGCCTGAACCTCTGACCCTCCATTTCCTTCCATTTTCTCCTTTTTGGCTTACAGACATAGGTGGGTATATATTTATGCCCAATGCTAGAGTCCTGCATATATGATTAACATGTGCTTGCAGTTTCATTTCCAACTCACACGGATCTCATTTATAAATACAAATGAGATGCATATAGTCTATTACAAAATATTAAAATTAGAATTGAAAAGAAGATTGCATGTTTTAAGTCTGGCTGCAGTAGTCATGTTATACAGTGTTTGTAAGATTGAACTGGTCGACTCGGAGCCCTAGATATGAAATTAATCAATGCAGGTCTGTAATATACTGCAAATAACCAACCTGAACCACAAGACTTGATTTAAGGTTCACATTAAGCGATGGTGAGCTGGTCTAGCAAAGAAGTCATACTCATCCATACATGGCATGTTCAGATATACAGAACTCAACCTCAAAACTAAAGTTGAGCCTTTGTGGACAATAAAACCCATACCTTATACTCAGATAGACTTTTATGCACAACAGTGACATGATATCAGATCCTATTGCTCTATCTGTCTTTTCTTCTCTCCTGCCTAGAGTGGAGACTTGAAAGGGGGCCAGAGGTAAAGTGCAGAAGAGACATTTTCCTGTATTATCTACACAATTACACAAAATATATCTTTATTATGGCTGCTTAGACCAGAGCAAATTTCCTGCGAGCTCAGAATTTTGAACATACAGTACACATTTATGGCTCAACTATTTACAGAGTGGATTAATCTACTTTTAGAATTAAATTGGCATTCCCTTTTTCCCTTCGCCCAGCTAGCTTTCAAGTTTTCAATAATACAACTGAACTATAAGGAATAGTAATAGGCAGAAAGATGGAGAGAGAAAAAACAGAAAAAGAGAAAGAGGGAAGGGAGCAGAGAGAGGTGGGAGATATACAGATCTGTAGTCAAATTTGATAAAACTATAAATATGCTCAAATAACTATTGCCTTTTAAGATTATGTGCACTTTCCACTACAAATATAGTAAATCAAAAGTGGCTATAAATAAAACAGATAGCAGATGGTTTAATTCAAATGAATACCTCCATTCATCCAACAAAAATTACTTCAACTTCTCTTTTTTTCTCCCAGCTTCATTGGATATAATTGGCATATAACACTGTGTGTGTTTAAGATATACGATATAACGACTTGTTATATGTATATACTACAATGTGATTACCACAGTAAGGTCAACTAATACATCCATCACCACACATAGTTACAACTTATTACAACTTCTCTTGAGACAGTGAGTACCCTGTATGTTGAGGCCACAGCAGAGAACAAGGCAAATTAAAGAGGTAATATTGTAGTTGAGGAGATACAGGATATAAGTAATAATTGAATTACAATCATGATATGGTAAAAGGTAAGTGTGGGGTACTAGAGGTCAGGGAAGATATCCTTGAGGAAAAGGCCACAGAAATTAACTGCAGGATTTGGATAGGGAGAGAGGGGAGAATGGAAGCTGTTGATGTTGGTAGTGGGTGTAGAGTGTCGCACAGTGAGTGATGTTGTCCCTGGAATTAAGCTGTCCATATATTCCCTCCGTGGTGAGAGCAGTAATACTCTTTTTGTTGCCTCTGATTTCAAGGAGAGTGTCCTGGGTGCCCTGTGATGATAGAAAACCAATTGCTCTTCTACTGTCTAAACAAACTAATTCTTTTTTGCTGTTGTTACTATAGACTTGGGAATCTGAAAAAACTAACTCCAACAATTTCTAGCTTTGCAACTTGGGACAATTTACTTGGAGTCTCCATTTCCTCATTTGTAAAATAGAAATAACACCTCAATTATTGGGTTATTGTAAAGAGTAGATACATAAAGCATTATACCTACTACGTACCCAGGAAAATAGGTTCCTAGTAAGTTGGGCTTAAGAAAGAAAAAGTTTTCTGGAAAGCATTTGGATATACAATAGAGGGGAAAGAAATCAAAGAGGATGCCCCCAATGTCTGCTACCTAAAAATCCTTCATGGGGGAATCAGTTCTTCAGTGTTCACATCCCAGTCTGCACCATTAATTAATACATTAAGTTCCAGCCCCTGGAGGTCAGACCATTCATTCTGCCTTTGTTTTGCTATACCCTCAGTCTGCATGGGTTGTATCAGAATTTTACCAAGTTTGTTTATGGGATAATATTACATGTTACATATAAAAAAAGAAAGCACATTTTTTTCTTGACCAAATACATTTAGGAAACTTCGGCTAACGGAAGCCAAACACTTCTCAGAACCTTTTTTCAAGTTAACGTGCATTGTTTAGTCCTTACCCTAAGCCCCAGCAGGGGGTATGGTGTATGTCATTTTCCAAATATTCTTGACATATCAGAGCTTCTAGGGAAATTCTCTCCCTCAAGAGGAACAAAGCTCTCCTTGCCCCTCTTAAGGCTTTAATCAAGTGCTTCTCATTTTCTCTCTCTCACATGCACTCACACGTTTCTCTTGTGAGAAAAATGGTTATTAAAAATGGAAAGAATCTCAAGGTAGTGTGGTACTGCCGTAAAGATAGAAATGCAGACCAATGGGATAGAATCAAGAGTCCAAAAATAAACCTTTACATTGACAGTCAATTAATTTTTGACAAGTTGCCCAGAATGATTCAATGGGAGAAAGAATAGTCTTTTCAACAAATGGTGCTGGAACAATTAGATGTCCACATGCAAAAGAACAGAGTTAGTTAGACCCCTTACTTACACCGTACACAACAATGAACTGGAAATAGATTACGGATCTGAATGTAAAAGTGAAAACAATGAACCCCTTGGAAGAAAATATAGGAATCAATCTTTATGATTTGTGGTTAGACAGTGATTTCTTAACTACAACACCAAAAAAATAGCAACAAAAGAGAAAAGTAGGTAAATTAGACATTATCAAAATTAAATGTTCTTGAGCTACAGACAACACCATGAATAAAGTGAAAAAACCCACAGAATGGGAGGAAATGTTTGCAAATTATATATTTGATACAGGATTTGTATCCAGAAAAAATAAAGAACCTTTCTATTCAATAATAAGAATAAAAATAACCCACTTTATAAATGGGCAAGGGATCTGAATATATAGTTCTCCAAAGAAGATATACAAATAGTTAATAATCACATGTGAATATGCTCAACATCATTAGTTATTAGGGAAATACAAACTGAAATTATAATGATATATCATTTCACATCTACTAGGATGGCAATAATAAAGACACGCAATAAAAAAGTTGGCAAGAACGTGGAGGAATTAGAAACCTCATTCATTGTTGGTGGGAATGTAAAATGGTGAAGCCCCTTGGAAACACCATTTAGGACTTCCTCAGTAAGTTAAACATAGAATTACCATATAACTGAGCAATTCCACTCCTGGGTACCTACCCAAAAGAAAAAATTGCACATAAAAATTTGTACATGAATATTCATAGCTACATTATTGATAAGCACCAAAAAGTGCTAACAACTTAGCTATCCACCAATTGGTGAATGGTTAAACAAAATATGTCATATCCACACAATGGCATATTATTAGGGAATAAACGAATGAAATTCTAATACATATATCAATATGGATGAACCTCGCAAACATTATTTAATCGAAAAGCCAGTCATGAACACCACATATTGAATAATTATATTAATATGAACTGTCCAGGATAGGCAAATCTATACAGACAGAAAATTATATTTATTACTGACTGCCTAGGGCTATAGAAGAGTAAGGAGAGAATGGGAAGCGTCTACTATTGGGTACAAGGTTTCTTTTAGGAATGATGAAATTGTTCTAAACTTAGATTGTACCCCAATGTTCGTAGCGGCACTTTCAACAATAGCCAAATCATGGAAAGAGCCTAAATGTCCATCAACTGATGAATGGATTAGGAAGATGTGGTTCATCTATACAATGGA
>CM053560.1:76681394-76692867 GCA_028646485.1 Cryptoprocta ferox | reverse complement strand
GGAGGGAGACAAAACACGAGAGACTCTTGAATCCTGAAAACAAACTGAGGGGGGAAGGGGAAGGGGAAAAGGTAAAGCGGGGTGATGGTCTTGGTGGAGGTCACTTGTGGGGAAGAGCACTGGGTGTTATATGGAAACCAACCTGACAATAAACTATAAAGTTTAAAAAAAATATATAGAATGTAAATACATAGAATTACAAAAGACACCAATTAAATATTGTAGTAAAAATAAGTTTTACCATTAAAAAAAAAATAAACTTAGATTGTGGTGATGATTGCACAACTCTGTAAACAATACTAAAACACATTGAATTGCATACTTAAAAAGTATGAACATTATGGTATGTCATATCTCATTTCAATAAAGCTGTTTAAAAAAAAAACCTGGATAACTACACATACACACACACACACACACACACACACACATGCACACACACTGAAGGATCTGAAAGTTCAGAATGAGATTCACTAGGATAAAACTCAGTTTTTCATAATTTTATAAAATAAGAGTAATAATAGAGAAAGGAAAATCCAAATACAACCAAGATTTTAATAACTGCTGTCAAGCCCAAATTAATTTCACAGAACAAAATAATTTGTGAATATAAATAATATAAATTCAGGTTTATACACACAAAAGTAAAACTCTGGAGGCTGCTACTGCCTACTCACTGTCATCATTATAAAAGTATTTAATTGTTACAGGTTTGATTTTGTGTTTTTTGTATTTTTATTCTGTCATTTTAAGACCATATTAGAGCTCATTGCAAACCAAAGAAATCATTGGTATTAATCTGACTGTCAAACAGAAATAATGTATCCACAATTTAAGATGTAAATGTAATAAAAAATATTTAATATTATTTCTGAGTGTCTTAGTAGGCAAAGCATCTTTATAAACTACTGAGTTGAGAGAGAGATGACTGATGGAGGAAGGTTTATTCAATCACTTAACATCCCTCTTTTGACTGCTTTTACATAATAAATGAAGGGAAATCTGTTAAAAGTCTGTGAAGCTAATCTCTATTTCCATGATTTTCAGATATATGCAAAGAATAAATTTTCATTCAATGATTAAGGCATAATTTTAAAATTTTAATATTATTAGTATATTATTTAATCCAGATGGGATTAAACATATAGCAGCTATATAGAACCTTCTCTTCTAAAATTGAATTATTTTAAGATTTAGCTTTGGTAACCAATGTTCCTGAAATGATACAAGTACAGACCTAAGGAAACAGGACAAATGGATGCACTGGCATAAAGGCACTGTATTTGCATTTCCCTAATGGCAAAGGATATTGAACAACTTTTCATTTGCTTATTTGCCATCTGTATATCTTCTTTGGCTTTTGCCAATCTCCTAAATGGATTGTTGGTTTGTTTGTTTACTGTAGAGTTGTGAGAGTTCTTTGTTTATTCTAGATACCAGTCCTAGGTAGGATATGTGGTTTGCAAATACTTACTCCCAGGCTGTATCTTGTCAGATTCATTCTCTCTCTCCCTCTCTTGTGTGTGCGTGTGTGTGTGTGTGTGTGTGTGTGTGTGTGTGTGTTTCAGAGAGAGAAAGAGAGAGAGAGAGAGAGAGAGAGAAAGTTTTATAGTTTTATATTTTGAATTTAAGTTTATGACCCATTTTGAGTTAATTTTTGTATCTGGTGTGATACTTAGACTGTTGGTCATTTTATGGCCTTTGGGTGTCCAAATGCTCCAATACTATTTGTTGAAAAGGCTATCTTTTCTCCTTTAAATTATATTTGTATTTTGTTGAAAAATTAGTTGGACATAATTCTGTGGCTGTATTTCTAGATTCTGTATTATGTTTCATAAATCTATGTGTCTTGATTACTATAGCTATACAACAAATCTGAATAGATAGATTCTTCCCACCTTTTTATTCTTTTGCAAGATTGTATTAGCTATTCTAGTTTCTTGGCCTTTACCTTTAAATTTCAGAATAATTTTGTCTATAGTACAAAAAAATCTTTCTGGAAATTTAATAGGAATTACATTAAACCTATATATCACTTTGGGAGAATTGACATTTTTTATATGTTAAGTTTTCCAATTCATGAATATGGTATTGTAATATTAATTTCAGTGTCCATGTGTTCATTGTTACTATGTAGAAATATGGCTGACATTTTGTACATTTATCTTGTATCCTGTGACCTTGATTAATGGACTTATTACTTCTAGGTGTTTTTATTTTTGTTTTTTGGATTCCTTGGGGTTTCCTATGTATAAAATTATGTCCTTTGAAAAAGGGAGAGTTTTACTTCTTCCTTTGTGATATGTATGTCCTTATTTGTCTTGCCATAGTGCACTTTCACCTTTAAGTATAATGTTAGCTGTAGGTTGTATATATATGATGTTTATCAAATTGAGGAACTCCACCCTACTCTTAAAAATTTTGAATAGAGGTTGAATTTTGTCAAATCCTTTTTCTGCATCAATTGTATATCTTTCTCTTAGCTTGTTAATATGGTGATTAAAAAGATTGACATTTCAATATTTCCTTAATTTTTTTAATGTTTATTTATTTTTGAGAAGGGGGGGACATGGGAGGGTCAGAGAGAGAGGGAGACACAGAATCTGAAAGCAGGCTCCAGGCTCTGAGCTGTCAGCACAGAGCCTGATGTGGGACTCTAAATCACAGACCTTGAGATTACGACCTGAGCCGAAGTCAGATGCCTAACCGACTGAGCCACCCAGGTGCCCCTGATGTTTCAATATTGAACCACTTTGCATCTGTGCAGTGTACTCTACCTGTTCATGATTACAATTATTTTTATATATTGCTAAATTTTATTTACTAATATTTTGTTAAGGATATTGTGTCAATATTCATGGGAAGTATTATTCTGTGTTTTTCTTTTTTTGTAATGTCTTTGCCTTGTTTTTATCTCAGGGTAAAGCAAATTGGGAAGTGTTTCCTCCTCTTCTGTTTTTATGGAAAAGGCTGTGTAGAAATGATGTCAATGCTTTAAGTGTTTGTTAGAAATCTTCAGTAAACAATCTGGGTCTGAATATTTCTTTTGGGGGAGTTTTTAAAGTAAAAATAGTAAAATAGTACAAATTCTATTTCCATATCAGCTATAAAGCTATTCAACTTTATTGATATTTTCAAAGAACCAGGTTATTATCTCACTGGGTTTCTCTACATTCAGGCTCATTGATTTCTGCTCTTATCATTATTATTTCCTTCCTTCTGCTTGCTTTGGGTTTATTTTACTCTTATATTTTTAGTTCTTGAGGTTGAAACTAAGATTATTGAAGTGTTCCCTTTTTTTAAATATATGCACTTAGTGTTATAAATTTCCCCTCTCAGTATCACTTTATCAATGTCCCAGAAATTTTAATATATTATTTTAGTTTTACTTAATTCAAAGTACTTTTTATTTCCTTGAAACTTCATCTTTGACCTATAGGTTATTTTAAAATGTGTTGTTTAGCTTCCAACTGCTTGAATATTTTCTAATAATATTTCTGTTATTTCTAGTTTGATTCCATTGTGGTCAGAGAACACACGCTAAATTATTTCAGTTATTTTCTATTTTTGAGGTTTGTTTATGGACTAGGCTATGGTCTTTATTGGTATGTATTCTGTAGACACTTGAAAAGAATGTGTATGCTGCTGGTATGGAGTGGAATGTTCTATTAATGTTGATTAGGTCTTACTGGTTGATGGTGGTGTTGAGTGCTTCTGTACCCTTGTGATTTCTGCCTAGTAGTTCTATCAATTATTAAGAGTGTTTATGTCTCTCATTGTAATTTTGGATCTATCTCTCCTTTTAGTTCTTTCAGTTTTTTGTTTACATATCTTTCAGCTCTGTTGTTAAGAGTAAACACTTTTAGGATTGCTATGTCTTCTTAGTAAATTAACTCTTAGATTGTAATATATTTCATTGTGTCTCTAGTTATTTACTTGTTCTGATGTTTACTTTATCTGACATTATATAGACACTTTTGTTTACTCCTGAATAATGTTGGCATGATATATCTTTGTCTATTCTTTTATTTTAGGTTGCTGATAGTGTTATATTCAAAGTAGGTTTAGGGTAGACTAGTTACAGGTGGTCATGTTTTTTAAATCATTTTGTCAATTTCTTTTTTTAACACCATTTATGTTTAATGTAATTATTGTTATGTTTGGGAGTAAATCTGCTTTTTTGTCATATATTTGTTCTCTGTGTTTTTTATTTTGTTTTATTTTACCTGCCTTTCTATGAATTACTTGAATATATTTTATAATTAAATTTTCACCTATTTATAGTGTCTTTGAATGTATTTCTTTCTACAGCTTTTTTAGTAGTTGGTTTGGGTGTTAAATTATATATATAAATATTATATATAAATATATATAAACTATATGTAAAGAGATCTGTATTTGTAGAACTATAGATATAGATTCACATAGATAGAAAGATAGATGGTCTTATTTGAGTATACTGGTACCATCATTTCCTTGTTTGAATGAAATGTAGAAAACTTTTCTCTCATTATATCACTTTATTTTCCACCATTCATGATATCATAATCTTAAATATTTCATCTAGATGCATTTAGAACTATATCAGACATTGTTACATTTGCTTAAACTGTCAAACATGATTTAGAATTCTTGAAAGCAGAAGGAAAGTCTATTGTATTTACCCATATTTTTACTTGCTCTATTTATTCTTCTAAGATATTCCAAGATTCCTGCCTTTATTTTTTCCTTTCTGTTCAGAGAACTCCTTTAACCATCCTTTTAGGGTAGGTCTACTGTCCTCAAATTCTCATAGTTTTCTTTAACCTGAGCATATCTTGATTTCACTTTCATTCCTGAAGGATATTTTTACTGGTAAAGGATAATGTGTTAACAACGTTTCTTCTTTTTAAGCACTTGAAACATGTTATGGCACTTCCTTCTGGCCTTTATATTCTCTGATGAGAAACCACACTAATTTCTTGTTATTTATAGGAAGGGTAAATTATCTTTTTTTTTTTCTCATTGCTTCAGGATATTTTCTTTTACTTTAGTTTTCATAAGTTTGATTGTCATGTGTCTTGGTGTGGATTTCTGTGGATATATCCTATTTGGAATTCACTAAGATTCTTGAATATATAGTTTATGGCTTTTGTTAAATTTGGACAGTATTAAGCCATCATCTCTTTGAATACTTTTTCAGAATTGTGTTCTCTTTACATTCCTTCTGAAACACTAATAACATGGATAATAGATTTGTTATAGTTACAAATATCCCTGAGGATTTGTTCTTTGTTTTTTTGTTTTGTTTTTGGCCTGGTTTTCAGTCTATTTTCTCTATGTTGTTGAAATGAATAATTTTTGTTGTTCCTTCATGTTCACGGATTCTTTCCATTGTCCCCTCCATTCTGCTATAAAGTCCAGTGATTACTTTTTTAGTTCTATGGTATTTTTCAGTTCTCAAATTTTTTGCATTTTTTTATTTTCTGTATTTTTGGTGTGACTGTTTTCTTACGTGTTTCAAGTGTACTCAGAATTATTCACTGAAGCACTTTTATTATAAAACACTTTAAAATCTTTGTCAGGTATCACTTCTCAGCCTTTTGGCTAAGATCAAGTGTAAAATCTTTTGTCAGGTAATGCTAATAACTCTGTTTTCTTGTTGTCATCATCTATTAATTGTCTTTTTCCCTCCCCATTCAGTTTGAAATCTTGTCAGTTTGGGGTATGACAAATGATTTTCAATTGAAATCTTGGCATTTGGGATATGATGTTATGAGATCCTGGATCTTATTTAAATATCTGTGTTTGGTGGCTTCTTCTAATACTACTCTGGTAGGAAAAGGAGAAGCATTGTCTTGTTAACCTCCAGGTTGGGTAGAAGTTTAGGTTCTCTGCTTGACCTCTATTGATACCCAACATAGGGATTTTTTATTATTCTTGAGTGAGGGTGAGAATTCTGACTCCCTACAATGCCTCTATTGGCTTTCATGGCTCAGAGGGCTAGATGTACTTCCTTATTGTTCCCCAAGTGGACTTTACTCACATCATGAATTGGGTGGCCTCATTAGCACTGGGTTGGGATGAAAGTCCTAGTTTCCCTTTAGGCCATCTCTGACATATTTCTAGCAGGGACTGGGGGTCTCAGAGTTGGGGAACCTCATCACTGTGGTGGTAAAATGTGGAAATCCAGGATTCCTACTACAAGACCTCCACTGACACTGGGGAAGGGCAGTGGCTCACTGCTACCTGGCAGGGTGAAAGTTATAATCCCCTACTTGAACTTCTCTCACAATACCACAATATGGAGATTTGAATAACTCATTAGCTTAACTAGATTGGCAGTCTAGGATCTCCACTTAGCCTTTGCTAGTATGGGTGAGGATGGGGCTACAGTTTTCTTCTGTGATGTTTTCCTGCAGCAGAGTAATTATTTTCTAAAATTTTTCATTCTTATAAGAATACCTTTTCCTGGTCCTTTGGCTAGGAAGAGTTAGCCATTATTGGTTCTTTTTCTGTTTGTGCCCATTGGTATTTCTAGTATTGCCTGTTTCTTCAACAACAAGTTTAGTATATATGAAGGAAAAATAAAAAGCAGACAACTCACCACCATGATGTTTTTTGGATCCCAAGGTCTCTAGCACTCTAGCCTTTCTCTTTCCACCTTTCAGAGACTTTGTATGTTTGTTTTATATATCATAGCCAGGGTTTTTACTACACCTAGTAAGAGGAATAGGAAAAAGTATTTTTATTGTATCTTCACAGAACTAAAACTCTTTCTGTTTCATTTTTTTTAAAGAAACTTCCAAAGTTTTTTCCAGAGTGGCAGTTTTACTGTCTATATTCTCACCAGCAGGTATGAGAGATCTAGTTTCTGTACACCTTTGTCAGTTTTTGGCATTGTAACTATTGCCTATTTCAGCTGTTCTTTTAGATATTTAGTGATATCTCATCATGGTGTTAATTTGAGTTTCCTTGATGGTTATTGCTGTTGAACATTGGTAAAAAGTCTCATCATGTCTTTTTCTATACAGTTCTGATTTAACTTACATTACTAGAGGGGCTGTTTTCCCCAAGTATTAGGCCAAATACTGTCAACAATGCTGAGAAATAGAGAAGTGAGACAATGTTGGTAGGCAACAATATCATTTATTATCTACAACAAAGCTTCTCACTTTGGGCACTGTGTGAAGTCATTGATATTTTAGACTGGATAACCCTTTGTTGTGGGGAACTGTCTGTGTATTGTAGCATATTTAGCAGCATCCCTGGGCTGTATCAATTAGATAGCAAATCCCCTCAATCCCTTCCCAACCAGACAATCAAAAGTGTCTCCAGACGTTGCCAAATGTCCTCTAGGGAAACAACCACCTGGAGTTGAGAACAACTGATCTATATTGACTCTAACCAATGTTAGTGGAAGAAAAAATATGTATGGATTAGAGTCAGGATCTTTCAAATACATAGGCTCAAGATGACTCTTTTACATCTGACTCATTTTTAAAAATTTCTATCCTGACTTCTTCTGTGGTGTAATACTTTCTTCACTCTACCACCAATACTGTGGCGTACTTCCCCCTGCCCCTCCCAGTCCTCCAAGTGTTCACGAGGCCTTCCTTCAAGTTGGTGTTTTGTAGACCACATGTGGTTCTGCCTATAATTACTATTTATATCATTTGCCTATGTTTTTTTCTCATTAAAAAGTCATCATCACAGGCAGAGGCTCCTTAGTTAGGGTGGTGTGAAAAGATTCATGAGCAGTTCAGTCTTCCCTGAAACTAACCCTACTTGGTAAAGCTTCCACTGTGTTCTTGGCTGACTTCAGGTTTGTGATTTTAAAAAAATGCTTTGCATTCCACAGTTACATTTACTTCTTCCCACAGCTTTGTTCATCTCTTCATAATTTCTTGCTGACTTTACAGTTTCTCCTGAATGTATTTTAACTCCTCTGAATTCTCTTGTCAGTACTGCCTATTAGGATTATTTATATAAAAGAAATGACAGAATATAACCCAATCACCCCTAAATGAAGGCAAAGACTCATAGCATTGGGATGACAAGAAATTATCTTGTTTTCTGAAATAGAGATTAATAAAAATGGAAATTGAACTTTTTAGGAGGGGTACAATAGAAATTGAGATCCAAGAGACAAAGACATTTAAGAAAAAGAACTTGCTTAATGCGTAAGGAAATCTGGCCAGCTGGTAGAATATGTGACTCTTGATCTCATGGTTTTAAGTTCAACCCCCACTTGGGCCTAGAGCTTACTTAAAATCAGAAAATCTGGCCAGAATGACACTATTTTATTCATATAAATGGACAGGTAGGCATAACATGTTAACAGTGCATATCTTTGCTACACAAAATTCCTTAATGTGAGCCTGGATTGCAAGGACAAAAAAAAAATTGATTATGTTAGATTTCAGTATTTGTATTGTTTTAAGTACAATATTTGAGAGAACCAAGAATGTTAAGTCATAATAATGGCCCCTCTTTTTCCTTTTCATTTCTAGGATTGGTTGAGTTAATGTATTACCTTTTACTAAGAAATCAGATCTGGGATAATACAAATATACCTTCCTAAAGATACTTCAGTTAGAATTAATTCCTTCTGTGCTGAGTAGTTGATCTTCTTCCTTTTAGTGTTATAGCACAGAAAGCATTGTTATACTGTGATTCAATCATTTATAGATTATCAGTTTTGAAATTTTCAGATTTGAACATCTCTAATAATTTCTGAATGTATTTTTAAAAATTTCAATATTAAGGTCCAATATTTCCCTAATTCAAAAAACCTAGATGTAATTAGGGCTTACTTTTATATAAACTACACAAATTGAAGGAAGATTTTGCCATCCAAAATTTATTGGTTGTTGGAATGTTTGCAATAATTATGTATAGACAAAAGTTAGCTTTTTAAAAGCTTGACTTGGAAAAAAAAGCTTGACTTGAAGCTTCTTTTCTTTTTTTTCCAACATGATTGATTTCACATTGAAATTGAGTGAAAGCTAAAGCCAGCTCTTCCAAATAAATTATTATATATTGGTGAGTCACATGGTGTTGGGAATTTGACAAGTTGTAAAGTTTTCTTTAACATGTGACACTAGAAAATATTGACACTCAAATACCAACTTGCAAGATGTAGTTTTCTCCAAACATCTTACAACTTAAGAAACACTCCATTTCAGTATGCTTTAAAACCTGTTTTAAAAAAACATCAGTTTTTAATTAATGACAACTATGGAGTTTGAGGAATAGTTCTATCTTTTGCTATTATATTTTTTTTAGTTATAACTAACATTTTGTTTACAACTATGCTCATTAGCATATCCAATTAGAAGAAAAGTAAAAAAAAAAAAAAGAAAGAAAAAGTAGGAGATCTGAGCTAATCCATTTTACTGTTTTCTAACATCCTAGTCAATTTGAAATGGGATATAGTATAGCCTATAGTATAGCCTATAGCCTATCAGATTACCAATTTGTAGCACATGTGGATTTTATATTATGAATGACCTAGAACCAACGTAAGTGAACTAAACCAGTGTGCATGCATGTGCAATTATAATACTGTCCCGTTGTATGCTTAGCAACATCAGTAAAATGAGTGATTAAGGATAGTATCAACTAAAACAGTTTCTGAAGGTTCTGAAAAAAAAAGTAAAAAAAAAAAAAGAAATTTTTAGTAGTACAAGTCTGCACCCTATACAACAGAGGACTGGCCCTCTCTTGAAATCTTTGAGTTGCTAAATAAATTAAAGTGTATAAATGTGTGTCGAAAAATAATTCTTTTTAATATTAAAATTATACGTGGCTTATGTGTGTTGCATATGGATCTGTGATATATTTCTATATCTGTATCTACCTACATTTTCAATTTTCTGTTAAAATGATAATTTTTTAATTTTGACAAATTTTAAGTTATATATCTAAGTCAGAAATTTGAAAATCACCTTGTGTTTTATGAGCAAAAAGGAATTGGTTTCTTGAGCTTTCTTCTTGGGGCAGGTAAGAAAAAAAAAACACTTATTTTTTTAATTAAAAAAGGAATTTTAAAGAACTTAAATAGCTCTTTAAAGTATAAATTCATTTAAAGAATTCTTTGAGGGGCACCTAGTTGGCCCAGTCGGTTAAGCACCAGACTTCAGCCCAGTTCATGATCTCGTGGTCCTTGAATTCAAGTCCTGCTTTAGGCTCTGTGCTAACAGCTCAGCAAGCCTGGAGCCTGCTTTGATTCTGTGTCTCCCTTTCTCTCTGCCCCTCCCACACTCACACTCTATCCCTCTCAAAAATAAATAAACATTAAAAAAATAATAAATCAAATTTAACATTCCAGATATTGTACACAGGTCTACAGTTGGGTTTCTTAAAGAAAGCAATCATATTGTACTGTGTCACTGAGAGGTTTCCCTTATTATCTTATCTTATCTTATCTTATCTTATACAAATATTTCCTTTTCTTTCAAATGCTGATATTATTTAAATTTTTTATTGTATTTTATTGCTCTATAGTCTCCTTGAGTTAATTTGTTAATTATACACCTTATACACTTCTTGTAATGGATACCTAAGAGATTACAAAATGTATGTTTCACTTATTGAAATATAATACGTGTTATTACTTTTAGTTCTTTTACAATACTGTAGAAGCCTAGAACATATAATTTCCATTTATCATCCTGACCTTCTACACTATTGTCATGCATTTTAGCTCTCTATATTTTAAACTTAAACATACATTACTATTACTGTCTTTTAAAGTAGGTATATTTTTTATGTTTACCCACATAGTTATATTTCCCAGTATTCTTTTTCCTCCTACATTTCACTGCTTACAGTTGGGATCATTGTTCTTCAGCTCGAAGAACTCTTTTGGGTTATTTTACTACAGACCTTTATCAAACCAATTGCTTTAGTTTTCCTTTGTTTCATGCCATCTTTATTGTATCCTCACTATTGAACAATATTTTTGTTTGATATAGAATTTTAGGTTGGTGCTTAATTTTTTTTAGCACTTTAAAGATTTATTTCCATTGTCTTATGGCATATACTATTTCTGTTGAGAAGTTAGCTGAACATCTGATTGTCTTTTCTTTTTTTTATTTATTTTTTATTTTTTTAACTTTATACTTTATTGTCAGGTTGGTTTCCATATAACACCCAGCGCTCTTCCCCACAAGTGACCTCCACCAAGACCATCACCCCCCTTTACCTTTCCCCCTTCCCCTTCCCCCCTCAGTTTGTTTTCAGTATTCAAGAGTCTCTCCTGTTTTGTCTCCCTCCCTCTCCCTAACTCTTTTTCCTCCTTCCCCTCCCCATAGTCCTCTGTTGGGTTTCTCCCGTTAGACCTATGAGTGCAAACATATGGTATCTGTCCTTCTCCGCCTGACTTATTTTGCTTAGCATGACACCCTCGAGGTCCATCCACTTTGCTACGAATGGCCAGATTTCATTCTTTCTCATTGCCATGTAGTATTCTATTGTATAGATGAACCAC
>CM053560.1:76528181-76680894 GCA_028646485.1 Cryptoprocta ferox | reverse complement strand
TTCCCCATATTCGGGAAGTTTTCAGCTATAATTTGATCCAGTACTCCTTCAGGACCTTTTTCTCTTTCCTCATCTTCGGGAATTCCTATGATACGGATATTGTTCCGTTTGATTGTATCACTCAGTTCTCGAATTCTCTTTTCGTGTTCCTGTATCAATTTCTCTCTCTTTTTCTTGGCTTCCTCTTTTTTTTTGTTTTTAAATATTTTTACATTTGTTTATATTTTGAGAGGTAGAGTGAGACAGAGCATGAGCAGGGAGGGTCAGAGAGAGAATGAGGCACAGAATCAGAAGCAGGCTCCAGGCTCTGAGCAAGTCGTCAGCACAGGGCCTGATGCGGGGCTTGAACCCATCAACTGTGAGATCACGACCTGAGCCGAAGTCGCACACTTAACCAACTGAGCCACTCAGGTGCCCCTCGGCTTCCTCTTTTGCTAGAACTCTGTCTTCGAATTCACTTATTCTCCTCTCTGCCTCTTCGATCCGTGCAGTGGCTGCCTCCATTTTGTTATGCACCTCATTTATAGCCTTTTTTAATTCGTCACAGCTATTTTGAAGGTCCGTAGTCTGTGTATCAATAGCTTCTTTGATGTTTTTTTCAAGTCCAGCAATTAATTTTATGACAATTGTTCTAAATTCTTGTTCAGTTATGTTTAAGCCTGTTTTGAGCAGTTCTGTGGCTGTGACTTCTTTCTGGAGTTGCTTTAGAGGAGAGTTCTTTTGCTTCGTCATTTTGGCTAGCTTTCTGTCTCTTGTCAGTTTTAAAGGCTCGTTGTGCCCTGTGCACCTGTTAATATTGCCCTATTAAAGGAGGCTCATTGACTGTCCAGGGCCTGTTGTTTCAGAAAGTGTTCTTTTAATGGTGTCTCTCGGTTTCTCTTGTTGTGACTTTGATTATTTTATTTCCCTGGTCAGTGATATCTGGGACTCTCCACCACATGTACTTTGGCTTGTTTCTTGAGGTAGCCCTGAAAAGGAAACAGACTAGCATACAGGGAACAAAAGCATGCACACGCACAGACAAATCAAACAAACAAGCAAGCCAAAAGGGGAAAGGAAGTAAAGACAAGGAAAGGAAAGGAAAGGAAAGAAAGAAGAGAATAGAGAAGAAAAAGAAACAAAAACAAAAAGAGAAAGAAAAACAAGGTGGGGACATATATAGCAAAAGACTGTGGACAGTCTAATAGCATATAAGCAGCCAAGAGGAGAGATAAGAATATGCTAAGGGATATATATCTGAATGGCAGCAGAAAAGAAAGAGAAGCAAAGAAAAAAGGAAAAAAAGAAAGACAACTCTCCTGTGCGGATGGGCGCGCTTTGGCGTCAGTTCAGGTCTCGGGGGCTGCTCTCTCCGAGGCCCCGCCTTGGTGGTTGCGGGGAGAAGTATGGCGCCTCTTCAAAGCTTTGCCGGAACCAAGCGTTGCAACCGCCCTTCTGAGTCCGATCTCCCTGTGCTGTGGGCGAGCCAAACTGTATTCTCCAAGCTCCGCCTCACTTCCAAATCCCAGTCCATGCAGTTCAACACCGTCACCGGGGATGAGATGCGTTTCCACTGGCGGCCGGCCTCCTGGCCCGGCTTGCGCTGCCCTTTTCGCAGAGCCGCCGCTGCTGCCGCTGCCGCTTTTCAAGGCACCTTTCTCAGCGCAGCTGCCACTGCTTTTCGCACCACCACCGCCTTTATCTTGTGCCACTGCCTTTCGCGGTGCTGCTTGAAATGGATGCCGCTGCCACTGTGCCCAAGGAAGGATTCGCCAGCCAGATTGACGGATTTCTCTCCCCGCTCCCGGCAGTAATATATGGGGGGACGGGTGAGTTTTTCCTCCCTTAGACATCGTTCTATGAGCGTTTTACGTCTCTCTTTCTCTTCCCCTGGTCTCTCCGGGGCACAGCGCGCTCTCCCTGTCTTGGGCTAGGGCTCCTTCCCCCTGCGCCACCGGGACCCGCCCGTCCCCTAATTTCCCAGATCACAGTCACTCACTCAGGCATCTTTGAGGTTGTCTTCTTTCTGGCGTCTGTTTCTTCTTTCCCCCACCTCAAATCCGAGTTTTATCACTTCAGTCCTTCTCAGTTCAATCCATGCGGGTGTGCGTGGATTACAGAGCTCCCTGCTTCTCTGCCATCTTGCCCACTGAGTAGTATCTTATATGTTTAGCAATTATATTGTAGTATGCCTATATATATATGTATATATATATATATATGTATGTATTCTGCTTGTTTAGATTTCCTGCATATGTAAATTAATGTCTCTCATCAGTCTAGAAAATTCTCCTCCTTTCTCTCTTTGTATATTACTTTTGTCCCATTTTCTCTATACTGTCTTTCTGGAGCTCCACTTTCACACATAATAGATGCTTTGAACATGTTCTCTGTTTTCCTTTTTTTTTTCTTTCATCTCCTCTCCTCTCCTCTCGTCTCCTCTCCCTTACTCTTTTCTCTCATCCTTACTTCTCTCTGTAGAGTTCAATGTTTTTTCTTTTTTTAAATTTTTTAATGTTTATTTATTTTTGAGAGAGAGAGAGAGAGAGAGCATGACCAGTGGAGGGTGAGAGAGAGAGAGACACAGAATCCAAAGACTGGCTCCAGGCTCTGTGCTAGCTGTCAGGACAGAGGCTGACATGGGGCTCGAATCCATGAACTGAGAGATCATGACCTGAGCCGAAGCCGATGCTCAACCGACTGAGCCACCCAGGCACCCCGAGTTCAATGTTTTCTATTGACTTGTCTTCTAGTTCATTAATTCTGTCTTCATTTATGTCTAGTCTACAGTTAAATCTTTGATTGTATTCTTAATTCAGATATTGTATTTTCATTTCCAGAATACCTATTTGATTCTTTTATATAGGCTCTAATTCTTCAATTATTTTTATCTCATTTTTTTTACTTATTTTTACTCCTTTCACCTATTTTTAGACATATTAATGGTAGTTATTTTAAGTATGTCTCAGCTACTTCAAAATGTGGATCATTTGTAGGTCTGCTTTTATTGTTTATGATTTTATTATATGGTAAACATTGTATATTTAAAATTCAAACATCCTCTAGATGGTATATTTTTTCCACCAGAAAGGATTAAATGCTTCCTCTGTCAAGAATTTAGAATGTAGGATATGGTAGAGTTGGAAGTTTTATCATTTCAGTACAACACACAATTAGTTGTGTTGAGGGTGGGTTGCAATTTTGCTAACAATCAATCTATGCCTAGGTCATCCTGATTCCTAGGGCATGGCCACTAAGGATTTCAAGTGAGAATCTGATGAATCTTTGTCTCTTCAGCTCCAAAAAAACTGCAGGATTTACATCTGTCCAATGGAGGTCTAACCTTAGCTGTTTATTCTCACACTGCGATAGAACTTCAAAAGTTGGTCTTGAGAGGGAAACCAACCTTGTATTTGATGCCCTTGGGTCTCTTTTATCGTTCTAGCCCACAAATGTCAAAATACCAGTTGTTTTTTCTATATCTCAGCAGCAACATTCTGCCAGGTCCACGCCTAGATGCTTAGCCTCCAGGTACCCTCAACATTGATGTACCCTTAGGGGAAAAGTACATGTAGATCTTTATGTTTCATATCAGTTCACAACTCCTAGGGGGGGTTTTCCTCTCATTTGCTCTTTTTCCCCCTTCTTGTTCTTTTTTAAATTAGGGCTCCTCCTTCTGATGAATCTTTGTTTTCTAGCTCCCATGAAACTAGAGGATATTTCACTCTTCTCACAGATTTCAACTTTGCTCTCTTGTCTTCTGTTGAACCTCAAAATTCAAAAAATGCCTCATATAGAAGGAAATGGCCTTTTATTTAAGGCCCCAGAGGTCTCTCTAATTTTGCCACGTTTGCTTCTGTGGTTGCTAAGTTTTGTTTGTTTTTCTTTTTACCATCAGTGGCCCTGCAGTTATACCACACTCTAGTTCTCAACCTCTAGCCTGTACCTACCATCAGCCAATTCTATGGGAAAAAACAGCTACCAACTTGCCTTACTTTTGGCCTCTCTCTGGAAATTTAGTACTTCTAGTTCTTATTGATTCCCTAGTTCTCTGATGCTTTAAAGGTTTTTTTCCTGTAAAGCTTTCAGCTTTTGTAATTGTTATGGACAGAAATATTGACCAATTACATCTCACTGGAAGCAGAAGTCAACTTTTCTTCAATGTACTTCATCTATATTATTTGGTATGTGTTTGTTGCAAGACAAGAGTCTGCTTAAATATATCATTAACATTATTATTACCAAGTATTTTTGTTTAACGTTTAAGCTAGGTAATTTACTAAATGCCTAATATTATCTACCACATTTTGTTCTTAAAACAAACACCACTATTAAAGTCATTATATAGATAAGGAAAATTGAGGCTTATGATGTTTTATCCCAAGGTCAAACAATTAATGATGGGTGAATTTGGGATTTTAATTCAAACTACTAAACCATACTGCCTCCTACCAAACTGTAATAGGATAAAGAACATTGCTTTATGTCATTTTATAATTCTTTTATATGTATTTGATTTTCCACCCCAAAATAGAATAAATTCCAAAGCTATTGTTACCAAGTTTAATGCTGAACTAATACAACTCTTATTTTATGCACTTGAAAATATATTGGCATGTCATATTGGAAACATGTACAGTCTAAGCATATGTGTAGCAAAATTCCTGATACAAATGCTTTGAGAATTTAGAAAATTGACCCAACATGTGGCATTGTCTACTAAGTCTCTGTTCATGCTGATTTCTGATGGTTTTGCAGAATATTGTGTTAGTTTTTAGGGCTAATGAGTTTGGCTTAATTTCTTTACCCCTCTCAGCCAAGTCTTTCCACAATGTGTCTTCTCCCATGGGGTCCTTGCTAATAAATATTTTAATTGAACTTCTTTATTAAAATGAGTGTCTATATGATCATCTAGACACCCCACAGATGTGAGGAGATATTATGAGTTCAAATGAGATTGGATAGGCAGATCCAGGTTTGATCCTGACACTGCATTATCATAAACTCTGATAATAAGGGAGTCCAAGTTCACACAAGATTAGTAAACATAATGAAATGAAACTTTTAAGTATTTGCTGTTTGTTTTCAGTAAATCATTGCTATTTATTAAGCATGAAATATTGGCACAATCTCAAAGCACAGGAAGCAAAATGTTGTTAACCACATATTAATTTCAATTGCTATATAACTACATTATTCACTAAATTCGTTGAGTCACGTAGAGGATTGCCTAGTATGCTGTCCCTTTAAATAATTATTTTTATTCATATTTAATAAACAAGATCATAAAAGGTAAAATTTTGGCTTCCATTTCTATTTAGAATATCATTTCCCTTGTTTCTTTGTCTTTTCCCAAACAGCCGTAACTATTCACAATTAATTTTATTTTAAATTATGTTTATCCCTTTGTAATTTTGTAAATTTTATGTGACATTATTTTATATATAACAAAATTTTAAAAAGGAACAAAACCTCCTCAAAGGAAATTTCCAGGTCTTACACTTCTCAAAGATTTTCTTACAATATTCACTGTCTACATGTAATTAAAATCTAAATAGCATTTAAACATTCTTATATTGAGATTCTGCATTTAATTCAAACCTTGCAATAGCCATGGCTGTCAAAGATTTCATATTCTAAGACAAGGACAAAATAGTCATAGATTAATTCTAATACCTTCCTTTTATTCCTAAACTGAAAGCAGGTATCATTATTATAGCTTTGGAAAAGGAAGTTGAGAGCTCTCTTAATTTAAATGACATCTCACTTGGTGAAGAATTTGAAACTTGGGGTGCTAAAGGATTAAAGAAAAGAAAGGAATAGATTTTATTGGGATGAAGTAAACCAAGACAGCTCTCCTGTTGAAAAAGTACAAGGGAGGATCTAAAGGTAACTCAGTTAGTTCTAGAAAAGAGGTGTGAATCACAAATTGATGAAGATTATATGTCCTTCTTTGAATACTGTTTTAATTTAAACAATAATAAAGTTGCTTACAAATAAATTCTTTTTTATAATTACCATTTTTGCCAGCAAATTAATCTGAAGATAAAAATGACTGTTGAAGTCTTATCAAACCTTAAGAATGTTGGAGTTTATGGCTAGTTTTTTTTCTACCCCATGTTTTGACCATTAGGCAGAATATAACCATAAAGGAAATTGGGGACAAATACCTTTTGATATTTGGGTCTGTTTAATTGTCCCATTTTTAATCTGCTTAAACAAATTGCCTCAGATTTGCTATGAGTCATAAAAGGAATGCTTTTTTTTAAACTCTGAGTTTCTCATTTGCCTTTAAATATCAGCTACACTTCCTCTTCTTCCACATCTGGCTCCAATCACCTTTCAAACTTGCTAAAATTAATAATAATAATAATAATTAATTAATTAATTAATTAAATACCCCCAAATACAGCGCATGTTGGTTTCCTAAATTTCCTCTACTCCTAGAAGGTATTCTGTCTCCATCTTAGTTTGGGAGAGGGAGCATGACTCCTAAATGCTTCTGGTCCTCCAGTCATCACTTTCCCATCTCTCAAAGAAGGGACCTATTTTGTAATAGGAAAACATTTGGGTATATTTCAACCCATAATAGAATTTGAACCATGAAAGCAAATAAGCCAGATAAATTTTCCTCCCAGAAGTTTTCTTGGGTCCCATGCAAATATTCCTACCTCTTTCCTTCTCAAGTGACCTTTGGGTCATAAAAGATTCTTTACCCTTCCTTGTGGGGTAATAGCTATCTAGTGCTTTAAATTTACATATTTGCATTACCACATAATTCTTTTGAAAACTAAAAGAGATTGCAAAATGGTGATTTTCTGTCTCCACAGAAATGTGGCTAGCCACGGTGAAATGGGTAGACTTCTGTAAAAGTTAGTAAGTAAGCAAATAAATAAATAAATGAATACCAGCTTTTTTCCCCCTGTTCCTCCTGCCCCCAACCCATGCAAATGAAATTTGTGCTAGCAGTTTTGTGAGCCTGAAGGCATTGGGTCAAATGAGACACAAGGCCTATACACAAGAAATTTACAGTATCAATGTGGACTGGTAGTCCTATAATTTCTGTACATGTTGGCTGAAGAGAAGATAAACTCGAGTCTCAGTGCCACATTAAAGATGCTGTTTGTTTTCTGTGTGTCTCCAAGTTAATCTCCCCTGCCCAGAGGCAGCAGTGGCGTGTTTGGTGCTGAACTGTTTCATACCCACAAGTTGTGTTTTACCAAAATGGTACACACACATACATTGTACTTTGATTTCTGTCCTCTTTTACTCTCAAAGCTCTGAATATAAGAATTACCTCCAGTTAATCAGTTACTTGCCCAGTAAAGAGGAATTTCATTGGAAAGGCCTTTTACAGAAGTAAACCCAAGTCTAATGGGTGGAAAGACAGGTAAAATGATGTGAAATACCTTTGGTCCAAAGTCAGTAGACACAGTTAGAGACCACTGTGCCACAAGGTGGGAGTGAGTCCATGTTTGCTGGGTCTCTGTTTCTCATCTGAAATAGGTACCTCTTAGACACTCTGTTAAGAATACCAATTTCAAGTATCATTTACAAAGGCAGAACTGCAACTAGAATATAAGTTTTCTGCCTTGTAAATGGAAATTTTAGAATCAGATCCAGTGAGAGGAATTCTCGGAGGAGAGTCTTCCAAAATCTCTTCCTATTGAGCTTGGCCTCATAGGTACAGAGGTTGCCTATGGGGCTTTCTGGGTCCAAGAGAAGTTGGTAAGGATTTGCAAAGATGAGCTTTATATTTCTATCTATAGGGAAGAGTCTCTCATGGAATATATTTGAACTTTTCAATTCTTATATGAGTGTATATTTTCTCGTTAAATGAGATATAAAGGACAGATACCTTCATATTATAATTTAGATGCTTTTTTAATTCAGTGGAGGGATTAGGGAGTTTTCATTGATTAACACAAGAAAAACATAAGGTTGAAGAACTAGAATAAATGAAAGTAGACTTTTTCTTTCTATCCACAATATAAATTCTCTCTTCTCCCCTCCCTCTTTTTCTCACTCTCTTTCTCCTCTCTTTCAATCTCTCTTTCCTTCTCTCCTGGTCTTTCTCTCCTCTTTCCACAGAAGACTAGATTGCTAGAAACCCTTATCTTGGTACTAGTATCAGTAGAAAATGTATAAATGTGTGAAGACTGTACACAATCATGTTTCCAAGCAGAGATTGACTGAGTGCCTGCAGTAGTTGGACTTGATGTGTTGAATTTTTATTTTTTTTATCTTTTATTGCATGGAGTGAATATTGTCTTTTTTTGCTATTATTATTTGCAGTGTCTCATGGTCTTGAAATGGCTTGAGGGATTTACCTCTGCTTTATCTATTAAAAAATATTTTCTAAATAAAGCCATCATTGGAAATATGTTTCCAAGGGAAAGACACTTATCCCATTTAGAGAATTTGATCAATACTTAAACCACTCGGTGTTAATTTGTTTACAGGTAATCAATATGGTAATTGATAGTAATGCTATCATTTATTTCCTTGCATATAATCAAACTGATTTTTTTAAATAAAAAGAGACTTTTATTATAAGGTCTATTTATTATAGACTATTTACTATTTAGAGGGCCCTACTGTCCTTTGCCATTCTACTTTCTCCCAGTGAGTGCAGTTTTAATATACATAGAAATTATGTAACTGGTCATTTAGTTACAATGTAAGTGATGTTCATTGTATTAAAATGCTCTATTTTGTGGCTGTCAATATTGCTATTATTTTACCTATATTCATTGACTACATCCAGTAACACACACACACACACACACACACACACACACACACACACACATACACATAGACCTTCCTTCCAAGGAGCTTAAAGTATTTTCTTCATATATATTTTTTTTTCCTAGGGAGTAGACACTATTTTACCATATAGAAAAGAGACAGAAATATTGAGTTGGGCCTAGAATCCAAATAATCTATTTCTGATACCAACTACATGTTGCTATAAAGCAATCATAAATATCCATTAAGCAAATACTATGTGTCCAACATTGTTCTAGAAGTTCTACATAGCAAGCCCCATTTTAGCTTGTTAAGGCAGATTGTATCAATACCTCCATTTTGCAAATAAGGAAACAGGTATAGAGAGATTAAGTTAAGTTGCAGGTTAGTGAGTGTCAGAGCCAAGCCCCATCCCAATGTATCAACATCCAAAGTCTTACTATAAGCACTGAGTTGTAATATACCCCCATCTATGAATTCCTGGTCCTTGAGTCACTGGTATTCTCCTGCACGTCCATTTCTTTATTTACTATGTCAGGGAAGTGTTTAACATAATGTACATGAAGCTTCAGTGTCCCTGCAAGTCTTGGGAATTGGTGGGGATTGCAGAGTGTTCCAGGAGGAGAGAAACTATTTACAACCAAGAACCATTTGGGGTGCCTGGGTGGCTCTGTCAGTTAAGTGTCAGACTTTGGCTCAGGGTTCCTGAGTTCAAACCTCACCTCAGGCTCCCTGCTCTCAGCAGCAGAGCCTGCTTCGGATCCTCTGTCCTCCTCTTTGCCCCTTTCCCTCTCTTTCTGCTCCTCCCCTGCTCACACACTCTCTCTCTCAAAAATAAATAAACATTTTTTAAAGAAATAAGCATTTCACTGTAAGCATTTCTGGTAAGTTGTCCACAGATCTCAAAAGAAAGAGGCATAAAACTCCAAGTTCCTAGGTATTTATTATAATTTCTTTTTTATTCTATATAAATATTCCCTTTCATATCCACTTTTGTTATTTCCTCTTTTCCTTAAAGAGAGCATCCAAATTGTAAAAAACTTTTATTCCCATGAAACCTGGATTGTCCCTCTACTTACCCTTTATTTTTTTACATCATCCATTTTATACTTATGAACATGCTGAATGCTAGGTGCCACTGGGAAGGACTAGTTGTATAACTAGGATCAGACTGCCTTGGAAGGTAACTGATCATTTCAGGAGCTGCTGCAAACAGATATACTTTTTTTTTTAAGATAGTAGAGGATAGTAGAGCCACCTGATGTGTAATACTCAGGTAGGATGGAAATTTACCCGGCCAAAAAGTACTACCTTAATACTAGTGTTTAATCCAAAACACAAATAACTCTGTAGCTTTCAAAAATTTTTTAATGCAACTCACAGGCAGAAATACATGTTGTATACAATTGTCATGACCCATTGTCTTAGTACATTTGAACTGCTAAAACAAAGTACCACAGACTGGGTAGCTTATAAACAACAGAAATTTATTTCTCACAGTTCTGGAAGCTGGAAAGTGCAAATCAAGGCACCAGCATGGTTGAGTGAAGGCCCTCTTCCTCATTCATAGCCAGAGTTTTTCATTATGTCTTTACATGGTAGAAGAGGCTAGGAATCTCCCTGGAGCCTTTTTCAGAAGCCACTAATCCCATTCATAAGGGTTCTACCTGCCTAATACTATCACCTTTGGGTGTTAGGATCTAAACATATGAATTCAAACCATAGTACCCATTAAATGGATTTCACAGCTCACCAGTGGATGACAGATTTTAGTTTGAAAAACAGTGCAAGAACACATTGGCTCCTTCAATGATTTTTTTTCCTTTATAAGCAATGTACAGACATGGAGAAATGGACTTATCTAGTTGTCCTTCATTGTCCCATCTCTTTCCACAATGAGAAATAGGACTAACTGTTCCAGAGACAACTAATCACTGACAATAAGGAGAAATCAGTCATCCAAAGTAGTAATGAGATTGTGATTGGTATGTTGGTTCATTTATTAATTGGGAGTGAGCCTTTCCATGGCTTTTACTGCCCATTTTACACAGGTGCTCCACACTGGTTCATCGGCTACATTGTCTAATCATCCACAGGAGGCTAATTTAAATGGCTATGCTATTGGTGATTAAGCCATCAGTTGATAATGGAACCAGTGGTTGTTAGTTTAAATTCCCCTCCAAAGATTTTTTTCCCAAAGTATTTAAATACAGTAACTAGCACAAAATAGTGATTAAGAGACTTAATACACTGGATAAAGAGTGATATTCTTCCACAGTATACAATTACTGAAAATAGTCAGCATATGTTAGCTAAATTGCACGTTTTGTGAAAAAAAAGAATGTAGGGAATTGAATGAATACTCAGTGTCTCTGCTAGAACTACAGAGTTTCACAGGGTTTCTGTTAGTATCCTATGTCTTCCCCAAAATAAAATTCATCAAGAACTTTAGATACTGTCAGTCTTGGAACATGAATTTGTGAAATAGAGCTTCCTTGTCATGTAAAATTAACTAGTTTGTAATCAGGGAATCTTAGTGTAGATACTAGTTGGCAGGATAGAGTTGCAGATGAACTTTTAGTTATGAATTTCGTACACTAATTTGTTTTCATTTGTAATGGGGTATATTTAACATGTCAGCCACAGGTGGGAATTTGGAAGTCACTGGAAAACTTCACACTGAATTGAAGACTTTAAAGTATAAATCAGGAGAGTTTGTTTGTAAACACTTTTTAATGTATTTGCAAAATGTACAGTAATCATTACAACAGCCATTGGGGGCAAGCTTCTGTTAAGCAATGATTAACACTTTTTGGATGAGGTGATCAGTGACTTTTTCAGTAGATTTCTTTGGTATGAGGAAAGTTCTGTTCATCACTCACTGCATTACATGAACTATTTTAGCTCACTGAATTTGATGTCTTAAAAAATGTAGATTGTTGAAGATGTGGATAAGTAAGGAAAATTGTTATATAAATTCTTCACTGCTATGTAAGCTGTTCATAATTTTCTTCTCATTATACAAGCCTGCTAAGAACCACTTTTGGGATACTTTATGTTTCAATAATTTGTTCCTCTGCCTAAGTGAGCAGGTCGATGGCTGGTCCTTTTTCCCAGTACCTGCAAATTTTTAACCCAATTATATTTGAGGAATCATCTAAAGAAGATGAAGCCATGTAGATAAGTCCCACTTGCTCAGTCCTGATCACTGAGAGAGGCAGGGTACTATCCCTACCTGAATGGGTGAGGAAACTAAAATACTGGTGGAAATAAACATTTATTGAACATTAGTTTAGATTAATTTTAATGCCATTCATTGTCCTGGGAACTATGTCATATGTTTTCCTACTAGCATGTCAATTAAACCTTAATTCCCAAAGGATTTTTATTATCCTTATATTACAAATAAAAACAATGAGACTCATAGAACTAAATAACCTCTGCAGAAAGTCTGAGAGCTAGTTAGCAGCTGAGTCAGAATCTAAGAGGTGTGTCTGAAGACAAAGTTTGTTTTAACGTGCTCTTATAGGTCCCAAATTAATCTGGGGCTGCTCTCGGAATAGAACCCAACCTCCTACCTTTCTGATCTATATTCTTTTACTAGGCTATGCTGCATCATAACATAGCTACAGCTCTATCAATTCAGAGCAAGATTGTCTTCTCAATATGGGCACTTGACTAATGAAGTAGCTTAGGTGAAGGGTCCAGAGCTTTCCAGTGAGAGGCTAGTCATTCAATTAGTCATCCAACTACATGTTCATGACACAGCAAACAGAGGGTCTGAGTCAATCAAAATCAATTCTCCTTTCACAAGTGTAACCAAGTGTTGTTGCCATCAGGGAAGAAACTTGGTTTCATTAATTAAAAAGTAGCTGTGGTGGTTGATGACAGAGCAAAACAGTCTTGCTTATTCTATAGACGGAGCCTTATCATTGTGGTCATACTCTGTCTTCAGAGCTTATTTTTAAGAGCTAAGCTCAACCTTCCCTATTTTGATTCTCCAGCACAAGGTTGTTCTAATCTGTGATTACCTAACAACAAATATGAATGGCTGTTCTCTACATTTCCTTTCTCTGAACACTGCTGTTGAGTCTCTCCTGTGAGGTAACTGTTGCTCTTTCAATCAAAATAGATGCAGAAGAAATAATTAACATTCTCCAAGCCAATTCTATTCCACGAATATCAGCTACCTACTGCATGCCAGGTATAGTCATTGATCCTATGAGGTTACATAGATGAATATGTAGTTTATCAAGGGAGGAGAAAAATGTGCACAAATAACTCAATAACTCTAGCATAAATCACACTGTGCTGTCATAAGGGTACGTGATAGAAAAGCTACTTCTTCTTAGGAGAATAAGCCATATATCAAAAAGGAAGAAACATTTTATCTGGTTTTAGAAGACAAAGAATGTTTAAATTTTAGTCAGAGAAGCACTTTTGATGATAGGGGAGAGGAAAGAAAGAGCATTACAGGCAAGGGAGGCAACACGAGTAAAGAAGTATTGGTGTAAAAAACATGGTTAAAAAAATTCAAGTAGCACCGTACAGAGAGACAAAGAAAGGGAAAAGCCCATTGAGATTCAAGGGGCAGATGAATCTAAAAAAACTTTGTGAGGCAAAATTACCAAGCAGAACTCATAAGTTGCAACCTCATTTTATAGAAAATGAGATTTTTAGGAAAAATTGTTTAAGACGTATAGTGATTTCAAGATGAAAATGACTATCAGTAGGTTAAGAAATAGAAAGTGATTCTAACCATCTCAAAATAGTACTTAAGAAAAGTTTAAATAAATTTTACCTAGATTTATATTTTTGAGTGAATTTCAACCTTGGATGTCAATACTCCAACTCACTATTTGAAATATACTCTCCACTCCAGACTTCGTTATGAAGCAAATGTGTGAGAAGGTAATTTTATCTGAAATACATACTGGGGAGAATGATTATATGCAAGAGCATTTTCCTTTCCGAGATGGTAGAGAAAGCTATCTCAGCCATGCTCTTTTGAAATCATGATCTCTTAGCATGACTGTGAGGATCTAATTTGGGAAATACAGTTCTAGAAACAGAATTGTGCAGGTGCTATGTAGAAACTTTTCGTCTTTCTGCGTTAGAAGTGCTACTTGAAGGAAACTGATAGCCTAGCCTTTGCTTTGCCTATTTTGTGAAGACTCTGAAGACTCACAGTTTGAGCAAGAAGATATCAGAGAACATAAATAGCAGAGTATAAGGCATCATTAATTTGTCCTTACTTTTTAAAATTTTTTCAGTTTATTCATTATTGAGAGAGAGAGCACATGAGCATGGGAGAGGCAGAGAAAGGGAGAGACACAGAACTGACGCAAACTCCAGGCTCTGAGCTGTCAGCACAGAGCCTGCCGCGAGACTCCAGCTCACAAAGTGCGAGATCATGACCTGAGCCAAAGTCAGATGCTTAACTGACTGAGCCACCAGGTGCCCCAATTTGTCCTTATTTTTATTGTCTTTGAGAGGCAAACAAGCTGGTCATCTGGATTCCTTTGCCTCAATATTGGCCTGGACATTTTAAAAAAATTTTATTTAATTAATTAATTGATTTTTAAATATTTATTTTTGAGACAGAGACAGAGCATGAGTGGGGGAGGGGTAGAGAGGAAGACAAGATTACCTATTTTTAAGTAATCTCTGAGCCACTCAGGTACCCATTACCTGGCCATTTTAATCACAGATATTTCCTAAAGTGACTGTTCTGTGAATGTACTTGAGGAGCCTGTATCTCTTTGCACTATAATGTGCAAGTGTACCCACATTAACAGAGGGCATGTTTCTAATCTTGTCTTTTTTTATTTATTCATGGCTTAATTTTAATCCTTCATTGGTGCTTTAAATGCCTCAAATAAGAATAATGCCAACTAGGGTGATTTTCACCTTTTTATTAGCAAATGTGAAACATATGTAACTCATAATCACCTGGTTGTTCTTAGCCCAGGGCATCTGGAGAGCTTTTTCAATATTTCTGCTCTCCTCAGGCACTCACCAAAGGGAATACAAGATTCAGTTGTTTTAACTTACAAATCAAGTCCAGATTTGGTTATTAAGGTTTTCTATTTCCTACTTGCTGTCACAAACCCATCCTGAAATTTTATATCCCTAGTAGACATTTTAAGCAAAATGTTTAAAGGAAAATGGCCAAACACTAATGAAGACTTTCAAGAGGAGCGGGTGTGAGATTGAGCCAAGAGCTGAGTCTTGGGTTTGTTTAGAGGATGGCAAATTGTAGAATATGGATAGTCTCTTTCTTAATTAATCTGTGCATTGAACCCTTTCCCAAACAGTCCCCAAATTTCTGTAGCTATACATACCTATACTGGGTACACTGATCACGTATATGTCAATCCAGGTATGTTGCAGAGAGGAACTAATTCTCTTCTTGGTCCAATTACAAGGTGAAGTAGGGGAGGGACATCTGGATGGCTGAGTCCGTTGAGTGTCAGACTTCAGCTCAGGTCATGATCTCACAGTTCATGAGTTTAGAGTTCGAGCCCCACATCAGGCTTGCTGTTGTCAGCACAGAGCCTGTTTTGGATTCTCTGTGCACTTCTCTCTCTGTCTTTCCCACACTTATGCTCTGTCAAAAATAAATAAAACTTAAAGAAAAAAGATACAGTGCTGGGACAGAAAGAATAGCTTAATTATAATTCTTTCAAATAAGAATTTTATTTTTAGTATCATTGGTGACAGAGAATCATGAAAACTTTCTGAATTGCTGATTCTACTCCTAAGTGTGTTGATGCTTGATGTAGATTTTCTTATTTGTGAATAATCATTTTAATATGATAATAAATGAAAGCACCCCCCCCAATGTTTTTCATTTATTTGTTATTATCAGTACTTGAGATGTTCTTCACACAGTCTCCTTCTCTTCGTCACATTTTGACCTCCTCTGCTCCCTAAAGCACACAATCTCAAGTAGCCCAATGGCACCATCTCTATCACAGTATCTTTTCTTCATACCTGTTATCTCTGTCAAATGTTTTCTCATTTATGTAATTATATGTTAACATACCATCTCTCCACTCTAGGATGTAAGCTTCATGACAGCAGGGACCTTTCTGTCTTGTATGCCATTGTATTCTGACCCCCTAAATCTGTCTGTGATGAGGTATGAGCTCAGTTATCAACAGGGTACAGTTTTTGATGAATTTTGGACTTATTGCTCATAGAATTAGGAAAATATTGTATTCATTAATTAAGGTGTATTTTTCAGAATATGAACTTTTAACATCCCTTTGAAGTAAAAATGTCCATGTGAAAATGTTTGGATGCAGAAAATATTTGCTTCTGTGTTTTAACCTTACTGCTATGGACTGAATTGTGTGTCTTCTCCCCACCATATTCACACATTGAAGCCCTAATCCCCAATATGACTACACTTGGAGATAGGACTTCTAAGAGGTGATTAGTTAAATGAGGTCATAAGGGTAGAGGTCCTAATCCAATGGCATTAGTGTCCTTATAAGAACAAACACCAGAGAACTTACTCTTTCCATTATGTTGAGGACAAAGTGGCTATCTACAAGCCAGAAAGAGAGCTCCCATCTAGAAACTAATTTGGCCAGTGACTTGATCTTGGATTTCCCGGCCTCTCTATAACTATGAGAAAATAATTTCTGTTGTTTAAATCATCCAATCTATGGTAATTTGTTATGGCACCCCAGTCAAACTAATATACTTACTAATTAACAAACAATTATTTTTAATGACTTCATTAGAAAAATTTTTATTTTCCATGCTATTTCATGCTATGTCATTCAAGTCTTGTTTTGCTTTTTTGCCACTGATAACATTACTATGGCTGTGATGATTGATGGGAGTGAATGAGGAAGGGAGGAAACAATTTTGTAAGATCAAAGTTGAAATTTCCACATTATAAACTTTATCATTTATTGCATGATAGTTTCCAAAAATAGATGGCATTGTGTAGAGAAGGAAAGCACCTTAATTGTCCTATTACTGCTACTTCCATTTTAGATTGATCAAGGGGTAGTCTTCTGGGAGAAAGTGTATCTTAAAATGGTGTAATAGTCTCTGAGATCAGTAAAGTGTTAGGGTGCCTGATTGGCTCAGTCAGTACAGTAGAGCATGCAACTTTTGATCTTGGGGTCATGAGGTCAAGCCCCACATTTGGCATTGAGATTACTGAAGGAAATTTAAAAAAAGAAAAGAAAAGAAAATGTTTGGGTGTGCAATTTTTGAACATTCCTTGGACGTTAGGAAAGTAGATAAAGACCAAAAGCATGAGCATAAAATAACTCTTAAGTCCTTCTGAGCTATTTTCAGGCAGCAGATAGCACACACAGAGTAAAAACCAACTAATGTGCATACATTATTAACTTAAAAATGCCTTCAAACATTTAGTGACCTAGTTTTCTCTTTTATTTTGTTTTCAAGACATAAAGGCTACAGGTGTCTGTGAGAGTGAAGAAAAGTCATTGCAGCTAAAGGTTCATCCAAATAGTAATTGTTTTTAAAGTTATGTTGGTCATTTAAAAATGCTTTCTATACTAATAATGAAAATTAATGGATGAAGCAGGTGCATACATTGTTTTAATTAACAACAGCTGTGCTATAGCAATATTATAGGCGTTTATTATGGCTTCGTTTATTAAGAATATGTTACCAATGCATTTTGTAACATGCATTATAAAAAGTTATTAAAGGATATGACTACATCTTGGAATCATTCAATAAATATTAATAAAGCATTTATGATTGTGCCCTTAATTTAAAATGCTATCATCTTTCAAGCAGGTGTCAGCATCAAGTGCCAACAAGCCGTTCCTGACCACATCAATGGTAGTAATGATTAGCAGTTTCCCTGACTATGTGTTAAGCCTCCTCCCCCTTTATTGGTTTGGAAGTACTCACCTTCTAAACGGTAGTTTCTGAGTCTCTCTCTGTGCTCTCTGAATCTTAATAGAAAAAAAATTCCCCCAAATCTTGCCTACTACATTTTAAACTATAGCTACTTGTAACTCACATATTAGATACTGATTATGGTTGAATTTTCCTTGCTATATGTAAGTAATGTGTGGTTAATTTTCTTTTAATTCTGTTTTTTGCATTACCAAATATATTTATTGAAAAAGAATGCTTTTCTTAAGGCCCAGTGGGATCCCATAGCTCATTAATTACTCTGAAACCTCATCAATCAGCTTGTAATTTGCTATTACTTAGGTAACAGTGCTGAATGGAGTTACTAAAAACAGGGCCATTTATTTCAATTTATTGTTTGTTTTATGCTTTATCAGTTTGGAAAAGTAATAGGAAGGAGTCCTCCCTAGATGAATGTGCTAAAAATAGACTTAACAATTTTGAAATTAGAGGCTCTTGGATAAATCAATGGAAAGTCCTGAAATGTGTTTCTCTTAAAATGCAGAAATTGTAAAGACTTGTAAACTGTAGCATCATGGCTACCCTTGTGATACAGAATACAAAACAATGAATAACTGGTATTTAGGTATAATTCTTTTACTTTTCTTTAAAAAAAAACTTAAAGGTTTATTTATTTATTTTGAGAGACAGAGAGTACAAGCAGGGGAGGGACAGAGAGAGGGAGGGAGAGAGAGAAACCTAAGTAGGTTCCATGCTCTCATCACAGAGCCCATCATGCGGCTTGATCCCACAAACAGTGAGATCATGACCTGAGCTGAGATCAAGAGTTGGATGCTTAACCAACTGAGCCACCGAGGCTCCCCTTACTTTTCTTTTCTTTCTTTTTTTAAAGTTTATTTATTTTTGAGAGAGAGAGAGAGAGAGAGAGAGAGAGGGAGAGAGACAGAGGGAAAGGGAGAGAGAGAGAGAGAGAGAGAGAGGGAAAGGGGTAGAGGAGAGGAAGAGCAAAGAGAAGATGAGAGAGAGGATCCCAAGCAGGCTCCACGCTGTGAGCACAGAGTCTGATGCAAGAGTCAAATCCACAAACAATGAGACCATTATCTGAGCTGAAATCAAGTGTCACACACTCAACCTACTGAGCCACCCAGGTGCTCCCCCTTACTTTTCTTAAATGGAGTCCTACCATGTGTTTTTTTTTTCTCCCCCCCTCTCCCTCCAAAAAGCCCATTTGCAATGAAGTTGGTATTTCTGGGCTAACCAAGCAAATGTTGATTTCACATTTCATTATCAGTGGTTAAATTTATTAAACTCTCTATCTGTTGTCACTTAAGCTAGTTTTATGCTTTCTAGCTTAAATTCTTTAGCTTTAAACTAAGACAGAAATTTTCAACAGCCCTTTGGCTGAAGAATGCTTATAAACTTTCTTCTCCTGTCTTAACCAAACCAATCCAGAAGACAACCATGTTTCCCATCTAATAGGTCCTCTTCTTAAAATTTTCTTTCATATAAAGGAAGGCAAACAAAAGATAAGTGTTGGCGAGGATATGCAAAAGTTGGAACCCATGTATGAGACTGGTGAATATAAACTGGTGTAGCCACTGTGGAAAATAAACTAAAAAAACTAAAAATAGAACTACCAGCAACTGATCCAGCAATCCCATTCAGGGTATATATCTCCCCAAAAATTGACATCAGGATCTTGAACAGATATTTGCACTCTCACGTTCATTACAGTATTATTCAAAAGAGCCAAGAACATGGAAACAATCCAAATGTCCATCAACAGATGAACAGATGAGGGGTGCCTGGGTAGCTCAGTCAGTTAAGCCTCCAACTTCAGCTCAGTCATGATCTCACCTTGAGTTTGAGCCCCGCATCAGGCTCTGTGCTGAAAGCTCAGAGCCTGGAGCCTGCTTCGGATTCTGTGTCTCCCTCGTTCTCTGCCCCTCCCTGTCCACCCCCCCTCAAAAATAAATAAACATTAAAAAATTTAAAAAAAACAGATGAACAGATTTTAAAGATGTGTTATATGCATACAATGGAATGTTTTTCAGCCTTAAAGAAAAAGGAAATCCTACCATTTGTATGGCATGAATGGACCTGGAAGAGATTATACTGAGTGAAATAAGCCAGTCACAGAAAGAAAGTAGTGCATGTGTCCACTTACATGAGATATCTAAAACAGTCAACCTTGGGGCACCTGGCTCAGTCAATTAATCATCTGACTCTTGATTTCAGCTCAGGTCATGATCCCAGGGTGGTGGGATTGATCCTGCTTAAGATTCTCTATCTCTATTTCCCTCTGTCCCATAAGCCTGCTTGTGCTCTCTCTCTCAAATAAAATAAAATAAAATAAAATAGAAGTCAAACTTATGGAAGCAGATAATAGAATGATGGTTGACAAGAGATGTGGGGAGAGGGAAATCAGAGTGGTTGCATAGTGGGTATAATGTTCTACAAGATTAAGTTCTGGAGATCTCTACAAACACAGTGCCTATCATTAACAATATGGTACCATGAACTAAAATTAAGAGGGTAGATCTGTTAATAGTTCTTACAAAAAAAAAAAAAGTTCGGTGAGACAAGGAAACCTTTCTAGGTGAGGCATATGTTTACCTTGATTGTGGTGATGGAGTCACAAGTGTATGTGTATGTCCAAACTCATCAAACTGCATACATAAAATATATGCAGTTTTTGGTACATCAATTATACCTCAATAAAACTGGGGGGAAAGGAAGGCAAAGTCCTCAAATAACTCAGATTTAGGCCTGTTTTGTTTGTTGGTTCTCAAGCAATTTTTCATGGTTAGAGTTGATCTCTAAATTTTGTTATTTTAAAAACAGAAATTAAAAGGGAAAATGATTTTAAAAGAGAAAAGAGGAAGGACAAAAACTCAAAGATTTCTTTGTATAAGAGTGGTCAAGATTTTATATATGTATTATGCATGTGATATAATGCAACATTGTATGGTTTCCATGTGACTTTTGGTTTCCTTATATCATTTAAATGTTATTTTTAAGGATCAAAACACTTAAACTTTGAATTCCTCCGTATATGTTGGGTGCACTTGGACTTAAGTGGAGGACTTGCAAGGTTCATGGTAAAATGTTACTCTGAAGTAGTAGTAGCAGGAGTTTTGGTGTAGTAATATGTAGCAGGAGCAGTACGAGGAGTAGTAATAAGATGACCTTAGTAATACTTTTGATTGTTTTTCTAAGTTCCGGAGCCTGGGTAATCTTCACAGCTGACATCTTATTAGGTCTGTGAATAGATTGAAAGAATCAGTTGATCAGTTGAGAGTCATAATCTCTTCCACAAACTATGTATGTCTGCTTTAAAATCTGTTGTCTCCTTGTTTATGAAATGAGTAAAACATACTTGTCTTTTATTTCTTAGAAATGTTGTAAATCAAATTTAAGAACTAATAAATCATTGAGTAGCCAGCAATTCTGCCCTTCCTATCTGGTGGACCTTAGGGTGCTCTGCACCAGAGAAAACACCAAGTGTTTACTTGTTGAATTTCAAGTGGGAGCATTTTTGAAAAGTTACACAAATAATCAGCAATATCAGTTTGTTGTTTTACCTTGAGTGGCTTCAAAGCATTGTACACCTAAGTGACATTATTGGACCAAGAAAATTCTTTGCAGAAAATACAAATGAATAAAATTACAGGATTTAAATCTTCCAGACTCTAAAATTTGAGGAAGCTGTCCATAAATGAATTCTCCTTTCCAAACAGAATTACCACCTAATGTTTTTTTTTAAATAACGAGAGCCTTGTGATAATCTTTAAAAAAATTTTTTTTACATTTATTTACTTTTGAGAGACAGAGAGAGACAGAGCGTGAACAGGGAAGGGACAGAGAGAGGGAGACACAGAATCCAAAGCAGGCTCCAGGCTCTGAGCTAGCGGTCAGCACAGAGCCCAATGCGGGGCTCGAACCCATGAACCATGAGATCATGACCTGAGCTGAAGTCAGACGCTCAGTGGACTGAGCCACACCAGGCACCCCCCACCTAATGTTAATCTGTGAAAATTATCATAGATTTTAGAAAATCTGTGAAAAGTTGTGTTTTCAGAAACTGGAGAATTTTACAGCTCTGAATGCCTTTCTTAAAAATAATGACTCCTAAAACCATGTATTTTTTAATTTAAGAAAGTTACTTACATAGGATTATGGTTTATAATTTTTCAAACTCTACTGGTTTTGTTTTCAATGGTAAAAAAAACCATAACTTGTAAAGTTTGAGCACATCACATACTTTATATAATGAAAATTATTAGCTAACATTACTTGAGCACTTGGGATACTGGTTACTATTCTAAGCATTTTGCATTTTTGAATAATTGAATCTTCCTAACAACCCAATAAGATAGACACTATTGTGATTTCTATTTACAGATCAGGAAACTGAGATACTGACAAATGAAGTGACTCTTTCTAAGGACTAATAGATGTAAGTGGAGGAATCAGAATTTGGACCCAGGATAGAACCAAAGCCTAAGCTTACAAGATGTGCAGAGATGAGTCCACCACCTTGAATACATTCAAACTCATCTCTTAGGGTGGTACCTAAAGAAAAATGACCCAGTGAGGTAGATTGATTTCACTTTAAATTTATTATCTCAAATCTCAGATAGGCTCTCCATATGGTCCAAGAATGTTACAACTTTTGTATAACAAGCTTCATCCCATGTTTTCCATGATGGCAATTTCATAATTTCTCAACTCTTCAAATGTTCTACATCAGTGTTTCACTCACAGTCAGCTTCATTCTTGCTTTAAAAAAAAAAAAAAGGCCATGGGGCACCTGGGTGGCTCAGTCGATTGAGTGTCAGACTTCAGCTCAGGTCATGATCTCATAGTTCCTGAGTTTGAGCCTACATTGGACTCGCTGCCATCAGTGCGGAGCCACCTTCAGATCTTCTGCCCCACCCCCACCCCTACCCCTTCCCTGCTTGTACTCTCTCTCAAAAATAAATACATCTTTTAAAAAAAGAAAAATAAATTAAAAAAAAAATAGAAACAGGGGCACCTGAGTGGCTCAGTTGGTCGAGCGTCCCACTCTTGACTTTGGCTCAGGTCATGATCCCAGGGTGTGGGATTGAGCCCCATGTTGGGCTCTGTGCTGAGCGTGGAACCTGCTTAAGATTCTCTGTCTCTCTCCCTCTGCCCCTCTCTCCCACTAGCACTCTTACAAAAATAAAAATTAAAATTAAATTGAAAAATGGAAACAGAGTAGCACTTTACCTACCACCAAATCTGCAAACATTTACAAATCTTTTTTCCCCTAATACAACTAAACAAGAGTTTCTCTTCCTTTCAGGAAAAGTTCTTTTACGAGTGTGTTGGATTCATCATCATTCACCAGCTTAGTCTACCTCTGCTCAGCTGAATTAGGATTCTCTTTCTCTGTCTCTCTCTCTCTTTCTCTCTCTCTCTCTCTCTCTGAAATGGACCATACCCATTGCTTTCAATCTGCTCTGTATTTCTCATCCCTGAAACCATGCAGACCAACCTCCATGGAACCCCTTATCTTGTCCCATCTCTCATGCCATTTTTCTCCTCCCCTTCACAGCAAACTACTCTTCTTGACTTTTCCACTTCCTCATATTTGTTCTCCTGTCATTCTAATTCAGCTTAGGGTCTGCTCCTCAAAAAGCTAATTTTTAGCAGGATGCCAAGTGTACTAGGGCACCTTCTGTCCTTATTATATTCTACCTGTTGGCAATATTCAACATAGTTATTTACTCCATTTAAACACTGGCACAGCTGCATAGTTGAGAACCCTAAGAGAAAGATACCGCACACATTCAATTTGCTGTTTTATTTTGACTTCACCTCTCAACGCTCCATGCAAGAATAATCAAGTTTGAGGCAACTTGGTAAAGTATGAACCTCCACTTTTATTATACCCAGCACCTGAAGAGGCAGCCCAATTAACAACTCTGACTCAGCTCTTCCTGCAAAATGGAATCCAGTTCTGTAATTCCTCTATCTCATCCATTATAACTTAATTCATTACCTTGTTTCCTTCATTAATTATAACTACCTTCTTGGGGCCTGTCCTGTCTCAAACAGGTTTTAATTGCCACAGCAGTTCCTCAGACATACTGTCTATTATTGATTTAGTTCATCCTGAGTCAGCCGTGTGTTCTTACCAGCCCCATCCTTTTTCTTTTTGGCTTTGTCCAGCTGTGGCCTCTAGTTTTATTCTGTTTTGTTTTTCACAATCCTTCTTTTTTAAATTTTTTAAATGTTTATTCGTTATTTTGAGAGAGAGAGGCAGAGTGTGAACAAAGGAGGGGAGAAAAAGGGAAACATGGATTCTGAAGCAGGCTCCAGGCTCTGAGCTGTCAGCACAGAGTCCAGTGTGGGGCTTGAACACAGGAACCACAAAATCATGACCTGAGACAAATTGGATGCTTAACCGACTGAGCTGCCCGGGCCCCCATGTTTTTCACAGTCCTTCTTAAGTAAGAACACCCCAGCCTGGACATTTACCCCACTTCTTTGTCTACAGTATTCACTGACTTACCTGGTACTATTTACCATTTTTGCTATTTTCATTTATTTCCTTTTATTTTATATATAGAGAGAAAGAGCACGAACAGGGGTATAGGAGCGGGGGGTGGGGGAGAGAGAGAGAATCCTAAGCAGGCTGCATGCTCAGTGCAGAGCCCAACACAGGGCTCGATCCCACGATTCTGGGATCATGACCTGAGCCGAAATAGAGCCCCACGCTCAACCTGTTGAGCCACTCAGGCGCCCCTATTTACCGTTTTGGTTTTTTTTAATCCAATGAAACTCATTTTTTGCTCTTGGGTTCTGAATTGGACCTAAGTTACAAGCAGTAATATTTATAAGCAGAAAACATTCCTGACATTTTTGGACTTCAAAGCATTTAGATTCCAGCTACTCTTTCGGTTTTTTCAAAAATGTATCCCCTGACATGTGGCAGAATGATATGACCTTCCTGGTTCTCAAATCCACACTTAATCAGTTTTTGCTCTGGGACACAGGGTGATGTAAAATTTCCATCAAGTAAGCTTACAGATATTTTTGCCTGAAAAAATATACGTTTAGAAGAGGGCCACCTGACATTTGCATCGGCACCATTTTAAAGTTTTAACAAAACGTGCAAGTGGCAAAATTATTATACCGTGCCTAATAAACTAAGAATTAGTCATCTAAATTTACATCAATCTTTCAAAGTTACTAAAATGAAACCTTGAGCTTAAAAAAAACATGACAACAAAGAAAATATCAAGTGTTACCAAAATGTAGGGTAAAAAGTACCAAAAGCTTGTTTTTCCAATATCTCTTTAAGAGATTTTTTTTTCACCAATCTTTTATACAGAGGGGTGAAGCTGGAGATGGACATCTGAAAGGAGCATCTATCATAAACCATGAGAATGATTAATCCTCTGGGTCATATATTCTCTCATCATTTGCTCACGGCCAGATTCCTCTCGAGCCTAAAACTAATTCCATTCATGCTCTGGGCCTGTAGCACCAAGCTCATTTACATAATACATTTAGCGCTCAGTGGATGCTGAGGGTAGATTAATAATCTGATTAGGAGAAGAGTGAACAATTGTTTTGTGAAGTTGCAATTGTTACTGCTATTGGGGTGCTTGAATTACAAACCCAGCGACAATGAGCATATTGATCCAAGCATGTTTGTGCCGCAGAAATAAATATCACAGAGATACCAATATTTGAATTTAAAATATGTCAGTATTGTCCAACATTCACTGCCTTTTGGCAGGCAATTCAGTGAATCTGCGAACGTATTCATGCGAATAATTGTTCATGATCACACAAAATCTCTTGACTTCTATTGTTAGCACCAGCCACGCGATGCTATAGCAGAGTTTTGGAACTACCTTTGAATTTTTCTGAATGGAACACATACCCAGGGGGACAGAGAATGGTTCAAGCTGGGTTACATTTATTTTTGGTTCTCTGTCTGTTCTCCTCATAACTCACAGCACTTTAATCCAAACATATTTTTATATAATGTAGAACTTCTTGGTTCAGGAAAGTGTTAATTGAATACTGCATCTGCAGCACCAAAGATAGCCAGAAAGTAAATTATTTTCCTATTTTGTGAGCCTATAACAATCCAAATACCATCCGTCACTATTGAGCAAGTGTATGTGTTTCTTTAATAATGTTTTTCACCTATAAATGAACTTTTGGCAAGGGCCATGTGACCACAACAAAGTCCCTGGAAATCACGGAGAAAGAAAATATTTTGGATAAGGAGTATCAAAAATGACACTTTGTTGCAGTTTTTCCAAGCAAATTATAACTGCCTGTCATGCAGACAAGGGTTGCCATGGTAAGCAGTTTTTCTGAATAGGTAAACCATATAAAAGTGAGGCAGAGCATGTTTGAAGCTGGTGGGAAAGGGAAGCTCAGGTTGCCTGGAGCAAGAATAACTTCAGGATTTAAAGTCATGGGCGAGCTCAACACCCTTTCCCCAAATGTGGTGCAGGCAAATGTCTATCTTCCTTTGTCAGGCAGTTTCTTTCTAACATGTTTAGCATAGAAAACACTACGGGGTAATGGAGTAAAAGAATCAGAGAACTATCACCAGCAGGTTAGGATTCATTGTTTGTTGATTCTGAGGAAAACGAACACCTTGTGCCTTCAATGTACATTCTTGTCATTGTGCCAGGTAACCAGCAGAATTTCAGATACTCGGTCCTCCAGCAGTAGCCAAAAGGCAGGGTAAAATCCTCTATCTCTAATAGAATTAGGAAAATTTTTAGTAGGATGTTCTCATTCCCTAGTTTTCCCTAACTCAAGAACCCTCCTGTTTATATTACTGCTTCACTTGATATCATTGAAGGAAATGGGGACATTAGTCAATATGTATCCATATATATTCTAGTTTTTAACTCTTCTGTGCTCTCGCACTTCTAGGCCCTCTTTTTTCTAGCTACACTCTTTTCTTCAGTGCTTCATCTAGCCTCACAGCTTTCATACTCTCTGTGTGCTGCTGGCTCCTTCATCTGTTTTTTAATTTTTTAAATTTTTTTTTTTTGAGAGAGAGAGAGAGAGAGAGAGAGAGAGAGCTGGGGAGGGGCAGAGAGAGGAGACAGGATCTGAAGCAGGCTCTGTGCTGATGGCAGAGAGTCTGATGCAGGGCTCATTCTCGAGAACTGTAAGATCGTGACCTGAGCTGAAGTCAGACACTGAGCCCCCCAGGCGCCCCTGGCTCCTTCATCTAAACAGGGAAACCTCCAGGCCAGAGCTCTCTGCCCCCATCCTCAGGTCTGCACATGTACTGTGCCTACAAACATCTCTACTTGCACGTCTAACAGATAACCTTCTCAATATAGTGAGCTGAGCATGAGCTAAGTTGTTCCCTTCCAAATAAAACCTCTAAAAAATGGCAGACATTGGTAAATAATTAAAGTGATTATAAAATTAAAGTAATGTGCTCAAAAAAGAGAAAAGGGAATACACAAATAGAAAACTCTTAGGAACCCCCAAGGATGGAAAGCAGGTAGGATTTGTTGAGTACTAGAAATGGAGGTGGCCTAGGAGAAAAAATGGGAAAGCTGGATGGGTTACCTTAGCAAAACGGCCAGGTGAACTGACGGTGTCATGGTCTGGACCACACAGCTGTGACAGGGATTTCTGGCTCCACGTAGTGTCAGGGATGTGTAAACTTGTGTCAGAGAGACATGGCTATACCCAGGATGCTGGCAGTGGCTGGAGAAATGGAAATCATCTGTCCTCAGAAGAGTAACCACACAGGTGCAGCACCAGGAAGCATGCCCCACTCCTTGTCAAAGCTTAGTGAGAACCGGCCAGAATAACTTCTTGCCAGATATTCCCATCTCTCCCCACAGTAGGTCTTAGACTCCTATAGACATTGTTTGACAGGAAGTCACAGCCTCAAGGATGGACACACACAACCAAGAGCTCAAAAACAAAACAGTAGGATCAATAAATACACATGCTTAGATCAGAACAGAGTTGATGGAACAAAGAGGAAAAGGTATGAATATAAGAATAATGGATATATTCAGAAGGATAAAGCAAAACAGAACACCCATTAAGAAAAAAGAAGAAGAAGAACAGCGTGTTCTAAATAATTCTGTTCAGAATTCTCCTCTGAAAGAGCTGGTCTTAAAAGAAGCAGAGACTCAGAAGACGTTGCCAGTCCAGAGAAATGCGGGTTCCCCAAGGAGGTCAGCAAATAGAGAGTGACAGCCTGAGGGCAGCACAGTAACCATGAACTCTAACAGAGGACTGCAGAGCCTCAGGCAGGGGCTTTAAATTATATTGGAAATATCTGCCCTCTGTCCATACACACCTACAGCCATCCCTCTCCTTGCCAGGGTCTCTAAGGGGATGCTAGTGTTTTCTCAGGAGACACAACTGGATGGGGACAATCATGTTAAACATGTGACACTAATGGAATTCTCAGAAATTCCATTTCAGACAAATCAAGATGCCATGCTAATTTAAGACTAGGGCTTCTGAGTGTTGAGTTTTGGGGATGCCCAGAAGTTAAATACAGCTTAGGGATGCCAATATAGAAAAACATAGTTTCTCCATTACGGAGACCCAAACTAATTAGAATAAAACTAATAGTAATGACAATAAACCTTATTGATTCTTCTGTGTCTGACTCTGCTAAACAGTTTGCATGCTTTATTCCATTCAAGCTTTTTAGAAACCACATGAAATCAGTACAATGAGTATCAATTTTCCGATGAAGAAAATGAAACTTCTAATGATAAGGTGACTTATCTGAACTGGTAAGGTTTGGGGTCAGTGGTTGAATCTACATAGTTCATAGGTCACCTGCTTAAGCACTGTGTTCATTGGATTCCTAAGAGTGCTGTGAGGAAATAAACATTAACGTTACAGTCACACTATCCCCTAATTACACAGAAAACAAACTTGCATTGCCCTTCAGATTCCTGGAGGCAGATCATGGCTACAACATACAGACTATTAAGGCAGGAGCTCCGTAGTAGGGCTTGCTGGTTACCTGGTGTCTGTTTGGCCACTCAAGTCTGAGAGGTGGAAGAGGAACCAACCATTGGAGAAGGAGTTCAGCTAGAGTGGAGGGTAGGGAATACAGATTTCAATGGGAATACATATTTTTGCCAAGAGCAGTCCAGGAAGAATTCTCAGGGACAGTAATGTTTGAATAAACCCTGGATTAGGAATATGGCAGAAGAGGGCCATAGTCAGGAGGCTTGGGTGGAAATAGTCCTTGGGAAAATAGACCAAGGAAAAACAGGATCCCAAGTTTGGACAACTGAATTACTGTGTATATACTATTGAAAACTGGGACTTGGAGAGATAAGATGGAAACATAGGCAAAAGGGATGGTAAGAAGGCAAAAGTCCAATTAATAAAACTGTGAGATAAGATCTTAGGGAGATGAATCAGTAAGTTGGCTTGAATTCCTTAAGAATGGAACTAGAGCTTTGACTCACCGAAGAAAAGGACTGATTGCAATGAGGGAACCTGGGATGAGCCTGTGGAGGTTTACCCAGTCACAAAAGAGGAAGAATATGAAAAAGAATAATGAGGCATCTGCCACTATCTAGTAATCTAGTTTCTGGCAATTTTTTCTCTAATGTGTGTTTTCTTTTAATGTTTATTTATTTTTGATGGAGAGAGAGTGTGTGTGAGCTGGGGAGGGGCAGGAAAGGAGACAGGATCTGAAGCGGGCTCTGTGCTCAGAGCAGAGAGCCCTTTGTGGGGGTAGAACTCATGAACCATAAGATCATGTCCTGAGCTGCAGTTGGATGCTTAACTGACCAAGCCACCAACATGCCCCTCTATGTGTTTTTAAGTGTTATGTAAAAGTTTCTCCTTCTTCAGTACCCAACACAATCTTTCTCACACACGCACAACCTCTGGTTGATGACTCAATGTTATTTTCTTTGTTGTTTTAAATCAGGTAGCATTTGTTGAAGTATTTTTAAGAGATGAAAATCTTTTGCGCTGTGTAAAGTTGGAGGTAACAGGAAACTTATTTGGATTTATGTAGGTCATCTTTTTTAAATGTTTTTTAATGTTTTATTTGTTATTGAGAAACAGAGACAGAGTGTGAGTTGGGGAGGGACAGAGAGAGAGGGAGACAGAATTTGAAGCAGGCTCCAGGCTCTGAGCTGTCAGCACAGAGTCTGATGAGGGGCTCATATTCATGAATTATGAGATCATGACCTGAGCTGAAGTTGGATGCTTTACCAACTGAGCCACCCAGATGCCGGTGTAGATCATCTTTAATGGGTGTCTCAGTCAGTATATCTCAGAAATACTAAAAGGTAACAATATGTAAAATTATTGACTTCTTATAGAAGATAATGCAACATGAAGGATTAGATATCCAACTCCAAAACTTGGATTTATAGTTTTTAATATTTAAGAAGTTTATCTTTTATCTGATTTTAGTTTGGTAGTGCATTTTATAATTGATGGTATCTTTGCCTCAAAAACTTACTACAGAGTCAAGAGAGTCTTCTCTCAGGAGGTACAGTTTGCCCAAAGTTGGCCCTCAATAGCAAAACTGGCTAAACTTGCACGTGTTTTTACATCTAGTGTACACCCTCCAGGGCTAGGCTCTTTGTGTCTTGGGTCCTGGAGCCACTACTGCCTTTGGTTCAGGGTTTACATTCCCGAGAAGGACTTTGTCTCTTCACCTCTACCTGGAGGAACAGTAAGGCACTTCTTTTCAGGGAACCACAGTTTACTGTTAATGTTACGGAGTTAATAGTATAGAAATTCACATAACGATGGACAGAAAGAAATAAGGAAAATTCCTAGGAGAGGTCTATGACTGTAATTTGTTTTTGTATTGACTTCCAATGTGTGAACTATGATGGCAGAGTCTGTCTTTCTTTCTAGGATATGTGTTAATGTGCCCAAAGGCTAGTAAGCATTCAGTGCATTTAATATGCATGATAAATAGAGGCATGAAGCCACCAATTTTGCTTAAAAAAGGTTTATATATTTTTCTAAAAGTGAACACTTGTCCATAAATGAATCTTGAAGAAACACACTATTAGTCTGAATCCTTTGATGTAGGAAATTATTAATAATTCAGATTCTGTAGAAAAGAATATACAAGTCACTTACTAGGTGCCACCTCCCTACATTCTATAGGCCCTCTTCCTGCTGGAAATAGAGGGGAAAGGATTGAGAAAAAACAGACCTCTGGGCCACAAGTGCAGTGCAGAATGGCCTGGAGCTACCGACCTTAAAATCCACATGTTAAATGAAAAAAGTAAGAAAGGGTGATGGCAGTCAGCTTTCTAAATCATTTGTCCTGCACCTTACTCTTCATAAAATTAAAGCCCCTTTCTGATTCACTTCACTCTTTTTCCTATGTTCAGTGAAACTTAGCCAGCAATTGACCCAGAATTTTCCAGGCGTTTTGATCAACCATGGCTTTAACAGATGTGTCCTTTCATTCTGTTCAATCCTTTTACCTTATGGCTCCAGAAGAAGCAGAACATTTTTACTTTGTCTTCATCATCTAGCATGCCCAAGTGTGAGTTTTATAAATTGTTAAATCTATTTTACAAATATTTTTGGTGTATACTCAATACTTAATAAAAATATCAAATATGTATGAAATCAAACCAGCTGTTTTTCTTTGCTTCTGAGTTATACTGCCAGGTATTTGCGAGTCCAAGGCCACTGTGTTATGGTCATATGTCCAACAAACTGGCAGAAAAGCATGTTAGCTAAACATAAGGCTAGAAGAATGAACCATTATTAAGACAAATGTTATTTCTTAGTTCATATGAGGGTTCATTTCCTCACTAACATTGATGGTTTTCTACTGTGGGAGATTAATAGTCCTAATCTATTAAGACCAAAGGTACTGGTGAAGCCAAAACTGAGTTTCATATTTGATACAATGACCCACTTTGGCACAGAGGAAAAAAACCCTATCCTGTACCACTTTTTGAGTGCCTGTATCTTGTTGCATGGGAGACTCACTGCAAATGTGTGGTTGAGAGCCCAGCAACCATTGGTGTCATCTGGAAAAACAAATGCAAGTATAGAGTTATGCCAGGGTACTTTCCAGTAATTCATCCAATAAGTGCTAACTGAATATCCAGGTTTTACAGAATATATTACTACTTGGGTGACCTAAGACGCAGCCATTCCTGTTGGTTTTGAATCCAGCATGTTAAGGCCAGCACATATGTTGAGTGTGTCAACTTATCTGAATTATTTATAAATTAGCTTTGATTTTCAAATTTTTGTTTCTATTAAACACAGTATATATGAGGTGGTACTTAATTTGAGTTCTTAAAGCTATGATAAGAATAGATTTCCAGAGAGGTATTAATTAGCATAGATCAATTGAAACTTGTGGCCAACTTTCATTTTTATGAAATTCCCACTTATTGCTAAAGATTTATTTCTTTCCTGTGTCTTTGTGTAACTCAATACATCTTAAGAAACCTATATCTCTTCAACAAAACAAATTCCATAGTTAATTACTTTTTTTTTAGCTCAGACAATTCCTTTTTATTCAGGATTATTGAGCCTTTTCTAAGACTGTGCTGTTGAATGTATTTTGTGTGAGAACTCCCGATAAATTAGTAATTGAGAAAGTAACCACTCGGAGCTCTTGCTCTCACGGTATTACCTGCTTTGGACCACAAATCTGGGGTTATTAAATTAACAACAACACAGATTTCTTTAGCAAATAATAGTAGATTATTTTTTTGTTACAGAGTGTAATGGGAAAGTCTATGCATGCATAACAAAATGGATGCATAACAAGTCTTTAGACTTATCTTCTGCAAATTCCAAAATTAAGGTCATATTTTTTGAATTCACTGTTTCCAGTAGCACTTGTTATGCTCACTTTTTTCTCTTCATAATAAACAAGAGTCTAACATGCTTGCTTAAAAACCCCAGGTTTTGGTCCTTGAGCTGGCAATACAGTGTTTATTTCCTACCTGAAGTATAATGAAAAAGAAGTCAAAAGATACAACTTCAAGGGTCTGAATAGCTCATTACACTTTTCCGAGCATTTGCTTCCTTGTCTTCAAAATGGAGGCGATAATGTCATTCTTGTTTGTGAGGATTAAATGTGATAATGGATGTAAAATTATTCATAACTATAAAGTGGGTATAAATATGGGTTATTACTAGTCTTTTAGCAGCTATATTAAAGGTGGAGGTGCTTCTTCAAATTCCTTGTAATCTTCTCATGGATTAAAGACAAAATTCAGTCACAAATATATCTGGTGAAGTTGTGTGATATTTATGTTTCATTCCTATATGTGGAACCCTGATTAAACCTACAGATTGTATTTCCTCTTATAATCCCCCTCTGCCTGATGATAGGAACTCTCTATCTGTCTTTAGCAGAAAGATAATTATTTATGCCAGGGTGTAGAGTGTGATGGTTGGGAATCTTAAATGTTTTACTGTGTACTTGAATTCTAACAATGAAAATACAAAAATGGAAGAGATTTCAAGATGGATTCTGGGGAGTGATCAGACAAGCATGCTTTTATGCCATTTCCATCATTTTGAATTTTAAATCACCTTTTAAAGGGCACTAACGCATTCTTGCAAATTAGTCTGCTCTCCAATTAATGCGCCCAACATGACAATAAGACCGATTTCAGCTTGGCTAAGCAAACCAGTCAACCAGGAGTGTGTGACTTGAGGACTTGGAAAGCTTGTTTGAGTCCATATTTCTTTCCCCCTCCCTCCTCTGGGGCCCTTTTAACAGCTTAGATCTAATTAGGCCAGTTAATCCATCTAAACCCAGTGGATAGAAGAGTTTCTATCAAAACCCACCCACTACTTGTAACAATATGAAAATATGTTCCAATATTGCCAAATCTAATTGCTACATGAACAATGGTAGTGCATTTCTTAATCTAGATCAGTGTGTCCAATAGAATTATATTGTGGGCCACATATATAATTTAAAATTTTTTAGTGGCCACATCAAAGTAGAAAAAGTAAAATTGACTTTCACATATTTTATTTAATCCATCATATCTAAAATATTATCATTTCAACATGCAATCAATATAAAACATTGTTATTGTGACATTTTACATTTTTTTACACATCTTCAAAATCCAATGTGTATCATACTTCTGGTGCATCAGAATTTGGATGTTTCAAGTGCTCAGTAGCTACATGTGGCTAATGGCTACCATATTTGACAGACCAGGTCTAGATCATGAGAATTGTTTCCTTGATAAGCCCATTCCATGACATTTACTGATACAGTGAAGATTTCTTTTTTTTCTCTTGATTTTCCAGACCATGCACATTTTTGACATGCATTACATTTTATAAAAGTAGACTGCAAATGGTAGTGATGAGAAATGCCAGGTTTTATTACAAGAAAGTATTCATAAATAGAAATGACTTTGTGTTTTCAATCAAAAAGTAAATAATGCTTGCATGGAAATATGGGCATCAGATTTTCCAAAGGAAAATTGAAGAGTGGGGTGCAAGAGGAAACCAATTATATACTTTATGAAGGTAGAGATGTGCTATTTCCCAAGTTCCTATAGAAAAATAGTGATTTTGAGCTATAAGAAATGTTAAGTCATAGTAAGAAATAGTCCTTTGTGGTGTTCTTGTCTGAAAGATATTTATTAAATGCCTGCCTTCGAGTGGTTAGAATTGAACACCACACCAATGAGAATTCCCCCTGCCATGTTGGAGCTTTTAAATTAAGATAGGCCACAGGAATGCAGATGTACAGATTTATGGATTTTCTAAAATATTTGCTTCCACACTCAAAGGATTTTCCACACTCAAAATGATTTTCCTTCTTAATTTTGCATTGTTTGGGGCAGGTTTTCTTTCCATTTTCTTTTGTTCGCTCGATTTGGCGTAATCTTGAGGGAATAGGAAAATGAGTATGGAGACTGAATACTCAGGAAATCTTCCATATCAATGGAAGAGGAAATGTATCTATAATGCTTCTTTAGGCCTTCCTTCTTCTAATATCTAACATATTACAGCTTTAATGGATAGGACACTTGAGACACAGATGCAGAGATATGTCAGAAAAAATGTTTTCGGCACCGCTGACATGTGTGGGACCAGGATGAGTCTATGGTCCAGGAGTTCCTCAGTAGGTGGTCTCAGAACCATGAAAAGCATCTCGTTTGTCTCCAGCACAGTTTCTTTTGAGGATGCATCTGCCCATGGAAGGGGAAATATTGTGTTCCTGTATCTTAAGGCATGTAAAAACTTATTAATAGATCGTTGTAATTATTATTTTTATTACAGAAAACATTTTGTCTATAGATTTTAGAAATAGTCAAGACAAAAGTATATATATATTATAAATACACATATATATAATTACTACAAGTGATTCACTATAAATACATGTTTCTTATGTACATGTTATGTATAGTATATACTAAATTACTAAATGTGTATAATTCACCATTTAAAAATTAGTTTAATTTTAAAAGCTATATCCAAATATTGATCCACTATCTTTTGCTCAATTTACTGTGTATAAATATTACCTGAGGAGCATGGTATATATTGATTTCCAGAGCTTTACTCCCAGAGATTCAAATTCAGTAGGTCTGATGTGGGATCTGAAAGCATTCAGATTTTCTCAGGTGATCTTGAAGATCATGCTTAGAGAAATGTGTCTCTATCTGGATGAACATCAATCAGAATTATCTATATAGGTGTAGGGGATTGCTACCTTTACAGATGGATTAATTATTGCCAGCAATGTTGATAAGCTTAAGGTCAAGTCAGCTAATAAGTGTTAGTTCCTTGTACAGGCAGGATTTGATTAACTGATGCTTTTAATATTTTAAAATACTATCCAGCCTAACGCAGGCACCTTAAAAAAAATCAATAAATAATTTGCATTTTAGAAAGAGCAATGAAAATGTTTAATATAAAAACATTACAGTCATGGGTCATGAAAAATGCTTGTTTCTTTTTAAGTGCTAACTATGAAAAGTAGAAAAGAATACAGGTACTTTTTCTAAATATAAATTAGTCCTCTGAGGAGTCTATTTTGTATTTGCTAAGGTATTCCTTAATTTACATTATTAAAGAAATGCTCTTATTGTTTGAAATGAAAAATTACCCTATTTCCTTTAAAAACAGCAGCATCTTTTATCTTCAAATATATTATGCAGAAATATCTATGTGATAGATTTTTTCAGCCCTGCTCCATCTGTCAACAGGTAGTTCTAAGCATTGGCTTCAAGCAGCATTGGTGACAGGCTCTGATAATTTGATCTTGTTCCTCTGAGCAAAACTGGGAAGCTGCAGGTATATTTTAAAGCCTCATAGCTGAACCTGGTTGTACCTTCCTTAATTTGAAAATTTAAGTTGTAGTAGCCTTTTAGTCATCATGTTTGGTGAGAAATTGTATGTTTCATAGTGGAGACAAGAATCCTAGTAACTGAATACTGACACCAAAAAGAGCAATTCTACATTTCTCTATCATAGAAAATTAATATCCTTATTATTCACATAAAAAGTAATGAAAATTAAAATATATTTGTATCTTGGGGCACCTGGGTGGCTCAGTCAGGTAAGCATCCAACTTCAGTTCAGGTCATGATCTCAGGCTCACAGTTCAAGCCCCGCGTCGGACTCTGTGCTGACAGCTCCGAGCATGGACTGCTTCAGATTCTGTGTCTCCCTCTCTCTCTGCCCCTCCCCTGCTCTCTCTCTGTCTCTGTCTCTCTCTCTCTAAGATGAATAAACACTAAAATAATTATAAAATAGATATATATTTGTACATATATTATATCCTAAATATACAAAATATTATATACCGTTAATTATTTATATTTAATATGAGTAGTTAAGGGTATTTGTTTCATACTATCTTAGGGTGAAAATGGAAAAATCTCTATTTGCCAAAGAAGACTAGAACAAAGCATTCACAATTCTTAGTATCTGAACTCACACCCTGGAATGGACCATACGGTCTAACAACATCTAGCCCTAGGATTACCATCAAGTGTATGTGTGTTAACTAACTGGACTTTAAATTAAAACTTGGAAAGAAAAAAAAGAATTACTGTCAAATATATTCATAAGAACAAAACTTATTTTTCTTCATGAATATTAGGTTGATAAGAAAACAGAAATTACAACCAGGTTTAACAAGTGTGTCTACACCTGACTCAAAATTGAGCATGTAGAAAACTAAGCCAAAAGGCTTACAACTTTATTTTCTAAGACAGGTTGAATTATTTTTCTGACTATAAAGAATTACTTGCTTATTATTTTTAGAAAGCATGGAAAGCCAAGTAAAAGATAAATAAAAAAAATCCATAGTCTACAATGCAGAGATAATTCCTGTTAAAGTATTTCATTTCTGTATATATGAAAGTACACATAAGTATTGTTACATGATTCAGATATAATATTTTATATGCTATTTTAATAAATCTGAACTCTAAAACCCCTCCAAATTGTCTTATGTCACTCACCATTGTATTTTAACTTTTTAGTGCTATATAATATGCCAAAGAATTGTGGTAATTGATTTGAATACTTTAATTTCAGACATTTGGGGCCTCAAGTTTTTACTGTTATAAATAATGCTGTGATAAACACTTTTCTGGGTTTATCATTAACCACATTTCTATAGGACAACCCTTATGAATAAGGCAAAAGTATGAATGTTTGTCTTCCCCATACTATGTATTGTCACATCTATATTGTTTGTTACACAGTAATATGTGTTGCCTCACACTGCACAACATCTATTGATTTCCACAAAGATAGTTCCAATTTAAACGTACACTCTAGTGTTTATTAGTTCTGGTCTGATCACATCTCAAGAGAATGCTGAATTTCAATACATTTTTGTATGTGAGAGTATTATTCCAGTGGTCTTTAAAAGCAGCAATTAAATGAGGTCAAAAGGAAGAGCCCGACTTAATCTGTGAAAAATATGACTTTACTGTTAATTAACTGACCCCAAAGCTTAGTGATATTTTTCCTGATTAGCTCTTAGACCCTGAACTTTCCCTTGTGCTTATGCAAGTCAGGCTAATAGGGAACATGTAATGGCAATCATTAATTGCATCGGGTATTTCAAATCAAAGGTATAGTCATTGCCCATTTTCCTTTTCGTTTTGTAACACTTGTGGTTTTCTGAGGGATTGACTGTGGCTGTTATTATCTCTTTGCCCTTGTCATATTTTATAAGAGACAAATATACACAGAGACATTTGCCGAAGATAAAATGGGTCAAGGGCATTTTCTTTGGATTAAAAAGTTATGATATACAGTGTTCAGTGTTTAACAATGTGTTATTATTTGTTGATCCCTCTCTCTTGCTGTCATTTCACTTAATATGATGAGTCTGATGTAGGGATTATAGAGAAAAAAAACTTTTAATTGAGTATTGAGCACCTTTTGCATCCAAAGTGAGAGATTTAAAGTTCTATAACATTTAGTGTGGGTTAATGAAATTATAACATATACCTGGTTAGCTCATTAGTATCACCCATGTTGTGCCCTTGGTTTATAAACAGATTTGTCAGTATTCACTCCTTTGTTGGCTCTGACATCCCCAAAGGACTTGATCTGTTATGTTCATGGGGCTTACCTGACTAGGCTTTCAGTGGAGGTATGAAGTAGCATCAATGGATTTAATATGGTTTTGAAAGCTCTTAACAGTCACTCTGTAAGGTACGAAACTCCAGGATCGTATATCCAACTGCCTTCTTGACATCTCTACCTGAAGGTCTCATCTCAAACAGTATGAAAGTTTATCCCTAAACTCATTTCACCTACTACTTTATCCATCACAGCTGTTAGCAACTATATATATACTAAATATATATACATTTGGTTTAAAAACTTACTAATTTCAGGCAGTTGTAAGGTCCTTTTTATACACATACCTGAGCCTTTGTCCAATTTATACCTTGCTAAGGTAAGTGGATACTGCTGGGTTTCTTTTTTGCTTTTTTGTTTCTACAGATGAAATTGAGATACAGATTGATTGTCCAACATTACTGGTATTCTTTATCCAGGACCATTAAGTCTTTATTCAGAATTGTTAATGAAACTCTTGGCTCACCTCCAACCATTAGGCCACACTTCCTGAATAGAATCAATTTGCTTATGTAAGAGAACAAAACAGTGTGCACAAGACTCTATTTGGTTTCTTCTTTCTTTCTTTCTTTCTTTCTAAAAGATATATATATGTGTGTATATATACATATATATATGTATATATACATATATACACACATATACATATAGTTCTTTGCTATCTTTGAGAACTATGGTGCTAATATTAACTGAGTCCTTTGGGGACTACAAAATAAAAATTTTAGAAAGAGAACCAACAAGCACGTTGTCATTTGGAGAAAACTTCACTATTCGGTCTTTGGACAGAAATATAGACAGATCACTACCACTTACTATGATAAAATACTTACTATCTTTTTCAGAGAAGTGAACCCAGGTAATTCCACTAAAATTTAAATAACACATTTCATTTAACGAGTAGAGGGATTTAAGATTGTATTTACCCTATCAATGATGACCAACTTCCTTATAGAATGAATCCAACAAGAGATGACAATATCTTAACTAACATTATTCAATAAGTATCTGTAGAAGGGAATAATAATTAAAATAATCAAAGGCAAACTTGCCAAAACACTTCAAGGGTGATCACAGAGCCTATCTTTAGCAGATGAAAAAATGTGGCTACTCAGAAGTTACTGTTACCAGAGGCTGGGATGAAAGCACATATTGGTGAGACAAAAAATTTACCACAGAAATGATTGAATAGAAACATGAAAGAAAGCATACTCAGCATCCAAGCCTAGATCTAATTGCAAAGAGGAACCATTCCATGAAATGCAATTAAACTTCTAGAGAGATCAAAGCATTCTTCCACACAGGAGGTGTAAGGGCAAAGAAATATTCCCCCTTACAATTAAGAAACACTACCAAATTTTAGAGGAAAAGAAAGTACAAAATATCTCATAAGATTAAAAAAAAAGGTAATATGAACATATAGGATAGGTTGGTTGTTAGGATGGCACAAGCATAAAACATAAATAAATGCAATTAGCCTAAGATACTCTAGCTGGTAAAATAAATTACCTTGCATTGTAATTAAATGTCATCTAAAAGCATCTTTATAATAGTAGTTACTTCATTTTATAATATTTTTGAAAATTAAATTTACAACACTGAGTAGAAATGATTCATAATTCTCTATTGTGCTCAAATACAGACACAGTATTCATAGACAATTGTGCATTTGTAATGCTGTTCTTTTGAATTGCTTGAATATTTGAAAGACAATGAACTTCCCTACTCCATGCAAGGTAAAATGGAGGAAGATATTTTGTACATAGATTATATAGTAATACCTTTGCCATTGAGAGTTTTTCTTGCCCCAAATCCTAGTTAATTTGAATTTGTCTTTTGTTTCCAGCTTTATTCTAATAGGAAAGAAAGCAGAGGAAGTATAAATGTTGTTGTTGCTGTGGGTTGGCATAAAAGCCTCTGAGAGTTAACAGGCTAGGAGCCCCAGAGTCTGATTCTGTCAGGAGAAAAGGTCTAGGGTCTATGTTTCAGCAGGGCGGATGGCTAGTGGCTTAGCAACAAGGTACCATGCACTGTATGACAACCACCCAACCTTAGATTGTGTTTGGAGAAAGGAGTTTTGAAAAATATCTACCCAGTTATATCTCACAGGTTAAAATGCAGTTTCCCAAGGCTTTGCAACACTTAAAGGACTTTTGTGTCTGGGTCCGGGTAGGTTCCTAAGGCAGAAGATAATGTTATGTCATAAAATCAGAAAAGGCATGGGAAACAAAATAAAACAATCCTCTTAGCAGGTATTTTATTTCCAGTAGAACACTTTCAGGTATTTTGTTAAAATCATAGACAGGAAAATAAGTTTCTGAAATGCTTATAGCAAGCATGAGATTCTAAATGAAAATAAATTAAACAGTTAAGTATTATTTGGTAAGATATATAAAAGTTGTTGATGTTAACTTTACATATTTTACTATCTTTTTGTGATGCACATATATAGGAATTTTAATAGATTAACATGAGCTTTCTTATACTAGTTTTGTACTTCAACAAAGGGTTTTGTTATTATAAGGCTAGTGGGGAACAAAAGTTTCCTGTTCTGGAAAACAAGCTAATATCATGATTTTCCAAGGGCAAAAATGGATTAATATTTCCAATTTATAACTGGCATACATATCTAATAAAAACAGGTGTTCCATATTCCAAACCACATTGCTTTTCTCTTTTACAAGCAAATTAGAACATGTCTATTCTAGCAAACTGATTACTTCTGCAAAGAAAAAAAAAAGAAAGCCTAAGAAATTAAGATTTTGAATTTCAGAATTTAATTTTCAGTAGCAGTTGAAGAGGGAGATTTAATTTGAAATTCCCTTGAACCTATTTCCACTTTAACAGTACTGATTTGATATTTCTGTTTTTAAACTTTGTTATATTCGGTTTAAATCAGTTAAAAGTTGTTTCACAAATTTAATTTAAAATAATTATAGGAGGCACATGGTAATTGAAAGTAAAGTAAATGGGAACAGTATTTCACAGTGTTTACCCAGAGCTAAAGCTCTGCGCAAATGGAGATTTTTTTTCCCCAATTCATTTTCCAAGCAGAAAGTGGCACTTCCATCTCCAGGATGTATTCTTAGATGAGAAAAGCAGGGCTCAGACTTTGTGTATTGTGTGCCCCCTTAATATTAAAGGGTTAGGATTAAGAACATATTTATATTTACTTTCAAATGCATCGAGAGACCCTGGGAAGATACCAATGGCAAACAGAGCATGAGACAGCAAGAGGAACACAGATAGGGATCTCACATTCAGAGGTACCCCCCTGAAACTCACAGTGGAGCAGTTGATGGCCTTCCAAAACCATGCTGGAGGAGGGAGATGACCTCGCTTAGAATGAACGTAGAGTAATGGTAGATATTAGCTCTATGAACTCAGAAATAAGGAGGTTGAGATACAAACGTAACCCCCCAGCACACAAGTAGGATGCAGTCCTGTGCAACATATAGAGGAGTTTCAAGAGAACCAGGAGAGTGCCTTGAGAAGTGGGGGGTGGAGGGGTCCCTGCTGACACAGGATGAGAAGAAACTGAAGGTGATAGGATCCCATGTGAAATTGTTGCATGCCAGTATGCCTGAGTCTTTGTAGATTCAAGCACAGTTAGGTCTGTTTTAGACTTTATGTTAAATCCTTATGTTAAAATTCTGAGTTGATGAACACAATGTATTTAGGTATGTAATGCAACAAACAAGGTATTGTTAATAGAAGTGTAATAGGAAGAATTGGCAATCACATCCCCCTTCATGTAGTGGGGGTGGGGAAGGCAGTAAATAGAAAGAATTTAAGAATCATGATTGCCATAATCCCAAAGATGACAGAGAAAGCAGCCATTACAAGCTAGAGCAGTTTTTGCTTTTCATGGTGTAACCTCCCTTGTGGAGCAAGAAAGAAATCAAATGATCCTCAGAAGATAATAAGGACCCATTGACTCTAAGGATAATGATGCCTGTTTGATAATGGGTAAAATCACTTTTTCTTCAATATGAATTTTGACTATACTGTTTCTGAATATTTTTTTTACATCTGAAATACAACTTAACCTTCAAAAGTCAGATATTAAAAGAAAATCACCCAGAATGCCCCCCACATAGATGGAGAGGATCCAAGAAATAAAATATTTTTTAGAGACAGAGGGTAGAAATTGCCCTAGGGTTGGAGAGGCTTGGAAAAGGGGGTTCCTGCAGACCTGCCTGAGAATTTGAGGGAGGTGAGCCAGGTTAGAAGGGGAGGAGCATTTGGAGTACCCTGATTTTGTGACTATTATGTTTCTAAGTGCCTTCCATTGTCCCCTGGTGAGCTGGGTCCATGCCTTAGTTATGAAATTGATTTATACCTACCTGTACAGCCTGGCCCTTTGTTTTTTTTAGTGTGGGAGGAGGGTTGGATAGCCAAGAGAAGATCAGTTTTTTCCCTGCCTTCTCCCCTCCTAGACTCCCAACTCAGAAGGAACATCTCCCTATCAAGCGGATGATGACTTCCTATGGAGTCCTCCAACCCATAAATAAAGTATATATTTACATATATTAAGGCTTTAAAATTTTTCTCTAAGCAATGTTTTGTCCTTTACAGTGTACAGTTTACTTTCACATCTTCTATCAGATTTAAAACTTTTAATACTTAGTATGCTATTTCATATGTTTGATGTTAGTGTCAATACACTTAAATTTCCTTTTCTAGTTGTTCATTGCTAGCAAAGAAATACAACTAATTTTTGTACACTGATTTTATATCTGTCACCTTATTAAGCACACTGATTAGTTCTAGTACTTTTGTTGAGATTCTATCAGATTTTCTACATAAATGTGATGCCATCTATGAATAAAGAGAGTATTACTTCTTTCTTTTCAGTCTGGTTACTGTTCATTTATTTTTATTACCTTTATGCAGTGGCTAAACATTTTAACATAGTGGAGAATAGATGTAGTGACAGCTGACATACTTGTCTTGTTTTTGATCTTAGGGGAAAGTATCCATTCTTTCACCATTAAGTGTGCTGCTAGCTATAGGTTTTTCATAGATTAATTTTTAGATTGAGGGTGTTCCATTTTATTCTTAGCTTTATGAAAGATTTTATTGATTGCAGGTGTTAGATTTTGTAAAATTCTTTTCTGAGATTGAGATTATCAGATATTTTTTCTTTTTTTAAAATTTGTTAATACAGCGAATTACATCCATTGATTTTCAAAGGTTAAACCAACCTTGCATTTCTAAAATTAACCCCACTTGATTATGATATTATTTCTTCTACATAGTGTTGCATTCAATTTGCAAAAAGTTTGTTTAAAATTTTTGTGTGTATGTCCATGAAAGATATTGGTCTCATTTCTTGTAATTTTTTTTATGATTTTGGTTATCAAGGTAATGCTGGCCTTATAGAATTAATTGAATTCATTGAAAATCTCTTTTCAGTTTTCTGAAAGAGTTTTTATAGAATTGGTATGATTTTTTCCTTGAATATTTGGTAGAAGTAACCAGCAAAGCTATTTGGATCTGGAGCTTTCTTTAAGGGAAAAGTTTTTGCCTATAATTTCAGTTTCTTTAATATAATGTGTCCAATCAGCCATAGCAACTTCTTACTAGAAATGCCTCTGGAGACAAGGGAAACAAAAGCAAAAATGAACTATTGGGACTTCATCAAGATAAAAAGCTTCTGCCCACTTGATTGCTTAATCAAGAAAACTAAAATGGCAATGTACAGAATGGGGAAAGATATTTGCCAGTGACATATCTGTTAAAGGGTTAGTATCCAAAATCTATAAAGAACTTAATCAAACTCAATATCCAAACAACAAATAATCTAGTTAAGAAATAGGTAGAAGACATGAATAGATATTTTTCCAAAGAAGACGTACAAATGGCTAACAAATACATGAAAAGATGCTCAACATCACTCATCCTCAGGGAAATACAAATAAAAACTACAATGAGAAGGGCACCTGGGTGGCTTTGTTGGTTGAGCATCTGACTTCGGCTCAGGTCATGATCTCATGATTCATGAGTTCAAACCCAATGTTGGGCTCTGTACTGAGAGCTCAGAGCCTGGAGCCTGCTTCAGATTCTGTGTCTCCCTCTCTCTCTCTCTCTGTCCCTCCCCCACTCATATTCTGTCTCTCTCTCTCTCAAAAATAAATAAAACATTTTAAAAATTTTTTTAAAAAACTACAATGAGATACCACCACATACCTGTTAGAATGGCTAAAATTAACAACACAGGTAACAACAGATGTTGGCAAGGAAAGGGGAACCCTCTTACACTGTTGGTGGGAATGCAAACTGTTGCTGCCACTCTAGAAAACACTATGGAGGCTCCTCAAAAAACTGAAAATAGAACTACCATACAACCCCACAATTGCACTACTAGGTATTTACCCAAAGGATGCAAAAAATACCAATTCAGAGGGGCACATGCACCCCGATATTTAAAGAAGCATTATCAACAGTAGCCAAATTATGGAAAGAGCCCAAACATCCATTTTCACCAACTGATGAATAAAGAAGATGCAGTGTGTGCGCACACACACACACACACAAAATATTACTCAACCATCAGAAAGAATTACATCTTGCCATTTACAACAATGTGGATGGAACTAGAATGTATTATGCTAAGTGAAATAAGTCAGCCAGAGAAAGACAAATACCTATAATCTCACTCATGTGTGGAATTTAAGAAACAAAACTGATGAACATAGGGGAAGGGGGGAAAAAGAGAGGGAGGCAAACCATAAAGGACTTTTAACTGTAGAGAACAAACTGAGAGTTGCTGGAGGGAAGTGGTTGGGGACTAGGCTAAATGGGTGATGGGCATTAAGGAGGGTACTTGTTATGATGAGCACTGGATGTTATATGTAAGTAATGAATCATTAAATTCTACTCCTGAAGCCAATATTACACTATATGTTAACTAACTAGAATTTAAATAAAAACTTGAAACCAAAAATAAAATAATAATGATAATATAATGTGTTCAAACCAGCACAATTTTGACCTTCTCCTTCCATGAAAGGAACATTTTGCAATATCTATAGACATTATTATTGTTATTATTATTATTATCATTGGTTGTCACAGCTGGGAGAAGGGGCATTGCTATAAGCATCTAGTGAGTACAGGCCAGGAATGCTGCTAAACATCCTACAATGTGTAGTATAGCTCCCATAGCAAAAAAACTAGCTAGCCCAAAATACCAATAGTCCCAATTTTGAGAAATTTTGCTTTAATAGATATGTGACTTTGCAGATTATCTATTTGTTCTTGAGTGAGTTTTGGTAGTTTGTGTCTTTCAAAAAATGTCCATTTCATGTACGTTGTCAAATTTTTTGGCATAAGATTGTTCATAACATTCATTAATTTCCCTTTCAGTATCTGTAAAATCTGTAATGATATCAGCTCTCTCATTCCTAATGTTGCTAATTTGTTTCTTCTCTGTTTGGTTTTGTTTTCTTTTGTTTGTTTTTATCCCAATCAGTCTGGTTTAGAGGCTTATTGATTATGTTAGTCTTTTCAAAGAAGTATGATTTGGTTTCACTGATTTCCTCTACTGACTCTCTACTTCACTACCTTCTAATGTATTCACTATTATTTTTTTTCTTCAGCTTGATTTGAATTTAATGTGTTCTTTTCAAGTTTCTTAAGGTGGAAGTTGACATGTTTATTCAAGACCTCTCTTCCTTAGCAGTACAGCTATCTCTTGCTGTACGTTTTTCTCTAAGTATCACTTTAGAGGCTTTCCACAAATACTGATATGTTGTGTTTTCTTATTCACCAACTTAAACATAGTTTTTAATTTCACTGTAATTTTTTTTATCCAGAGATTATTTGGAAGTCATGATATTTAGTTTCTGAATAATTGGGATATTTTTGAGTATTTCTTTAATTAGTTTCTAATTTCATTCCATTGTGGTCATAAAACAATCTATTTAAGACTTCAACCCCTTTAAGTTTATTAAGACACATTTTGTGGCTTATAATATAGTCTGTTATATATGTTATACATATATGCATAAACTGTTACATTAAAAGTGTAGGTGTCCAGAGCATTATCACAAAAACATACAAAAAAGTTATAAAAATCTAAAAAATAAAACTTCGAATCCAAAATAACTAAGTCATCAACATGCGATTCACAAAGGGAACTCACTACTAAGTATACAATTTTCCTAGCAATCAAAGGCATAAAAATTAAAACAGTACATTATCATTCTGTGTCTCAACCAGTTTGATCAAGCATAGTATCTAAATATAACAAGTCTATGAAAAAACTAGTATTCTGGTATACAGCTAAAATCATTCTAAATTGAAAGATAAATAATAATGAAAGAAAAATAATAATGACCACTATTTATTAAGCTTACCTTATGTTGTTTTAACATATTATTCTTAATCTTTCCAAAAATGCTACATACTAAGTGGTATTATCCAATTATACAGTGAGAAATTGAGTCTACAATTTATTAAATTATATCCTTGAGGTCACAAAAATGGTTGAATTAAAATTTGCATCCAGATCTGTGATTCTAAAGCTTATATTCTTTCAGTTACATTAGTAATATTCATACTTTTTGAGCCAGCAAATTTCCTTTCTGAGAACTTGTTTTAAAAATAATCTAGGGGGGGCACCTGGGTGGCTCAGTTGGTTAAGCGTCTGACTTCAGCTCGGGTCATGATCTCATGGTTCGTGAGTTCAGGCCCTGCATCAGGCTCCATGCTGACAGCTGAGAGCCTGGAGCCTGCTTCACATTCTCCCTCTCTCTCTTCCACTCCCCTGCTCACACTCTGTTTCTCTCTCTCTCTCTCTCTCTCTCTCTGTCTCAAATATAAATAAATATTTTTAAAAAATAATAATCTAAGAGTCCTGGGTGGTTTGGTTGGTTAAGTGACCAACAATTTTGGCTCAGCTCACGATCTCATGGTTTGTGAGATAGAGCCCCACATTGGGCTCTGTGCTGACCATGCAAAACCTGCTTGGGATTCTCTCTTTCTCTGCCCCTTCCCCATTCTCCCTCTCTCTGTCTCTCTCTCTCAAAATAAATAAACATTTAAGAAAAATAATCTAATTATTTAAAAAGCTATAATCATATAGGTATTTGAAATGGCATGGAATATAACTACAATATTGTAAATAATTTACCGACTTTGCACTAGTGTATAGTTAAATAAATCTTGATATATCCACTGAATGGATAGCCAGTAGTTTTTATAGGCTGTTGTGATGTGGAGAAGTATTTATGACAATGTTCAATAGGAACTCAGTGTAAAAACTATCTAAACAATACTTTTGAAAATATATAGCGTAGGCTTATGAAAATTAGAAGAATATATGTTATCGATCAGTTATTGAGTTAGGGCATTGAATTATGATGATGTTTTCTCTATTGTCCAAACACTTTAATGTTATTTTACTACTTTTGCAATTAATTTTGTTAAGATAATCATCCATACAGAAGGGTTGACCAAAAGTACCACAGACTTTGAGACAAGGCAAGAAATGATCATTGTAGTCACAGTCACAAGGGATGGTTTCATACAGGGGACTTGAGCACAGCCTTGGAAAATGAACAGAATTTAGATAGATAGGTAGAATGCTAATTTTACCAAATCAGGTCTGTAAAGTGATGTCAAACATCATGTGTCATTTTTTTAAAAGAAGGAACTGGTGTTTAAGTATCAAATAATTCACTTGAGACTTATGCCCTCTCACTGTGATGGAGACAGGATTGGCCTAGGGGCTTTAGATGAGGTAGAGGAAGAGCAAAAATGTCCCAATGCTTCATTCTAAAAATTTAATTTTTACCACATACCTCTTCTTACTGTCTAGACTCTCCTCTCCTCTTCTCAGGGAAGGAAAAGCATGTGCTATGAAGTGGTCCTATGAAGGTGCAGGAGGAAGAAACTGCTATTAGAATATGCTTCTTTCTGCTGTCTGACTTCACATGATACTTGGGTTCTATTAATCTCTCCCAGTCATTCTCAGAGGCAGATATTCAAAGTCTGCTTAGCATCTCTGAGCTGAGCACAAATCAGAAATGAATTTATTGGTGTGCTACGTTTATTAAATACTGTTCCATTTGTCAGGGTAAGTGACCTTGCTCATTAGCAGTAAATATTGAGATGAAAGCCAAGAATTAGATGGCTCATAGTTTCACTGAAGTATGCCTTTCTAAACTTATCTATTTGACTACAACAAATAATTCATTTTTGTTTGAATCACACAAGATGTTAAAACACTGTGCCTCTTGTGTTTATGGGTAGAATGAAAAGCACTTAAAAGGCAAGTTCAGGGAGGAAGTAGAATTGTCATGGGTGTTTCAATTCACATGTTGATAAAATGTGTAAATAACATTATAATTATCTCTCCCCAATCCTCACTTTCATTGAACAGTAAGAGAGTAGCATAACAAGTAGACTTGTTTGTTTTTAAAGCAATAACCTGAAGTCATCTCTGTTCATTACCAATATGAGAAGAAGTAGAAAGACAGGATAGACATTCTAACCACTGGCCTTAAGGGGCCATATACCATTTTCCACTCTCTACCCAACCTCCCCACCCAATGAATAAAATAACCATCACACAATAGCACTTTTCTCTTGCTTAAATTTGGTTTTAAAGTGAAGCATAACTTTCTGAATAATTATTTTGAGCTTGTAAATGGTGTCTCTCTATAACCAACCAAGCATATAACAAGAAGATGAAGATGAGACTTATTTTCACTTCATTTCACTTCTTTGTAATTGACAGGCTCTCGCTGGGTGTCAACTTTAAAAGATGACAAATCCTAAATCTTAGAGGACCCAATTCAATAGTTCAGCTTTCTAAATTGTTTGCAAATTAATCTACATTTTCAAATGAGTCAGGCATGAAATATAAGATGACATCTATATTACAAAAATATTAATTTCCTTGTCTTTCTCTTTTTCCCAGTCAAAGACAAAAGGTACATTTAAAATGTTCATTTTGTTAAGAGATTGTGAAAATGAACATATAGTGTATATTTTAGCATCTTAGCTTTTTCTATTTTTTTTTCACTAATTCATTTCCATCTATTCAAAATGCAAGTTCTTCTATTTGTAAATGCTCTGTGTGTTGATGAAGGGAAAATTAAATTTGCAAAGTATTTTGATACATTACATTTTTTAATGAAGACTCATTTGGGGTGAACAAATGAAATAATAACTTGAGTCCTGCTGATTTAAAAGCTAGCCTGAGCCCTCTTCTCAAAGGGTCGTTGCCTCAGTTTACCCAGGTACGTAAATACTGGTGAATTGTTTCCATGCAAGCTAATTGAGTGCTGTACAGTGCTCCGCACATTTATATTTCCTAACTGAACTTGCCATGACACTGATGTCAGTGGTCTGATTTACTGAAGGCTATGAAATATAAGATAGACCTTGTGGAGTTTTCTGTTCCTCTAAAATGAAATTTCAGATAATTTTTTAACTGCATTGATTAAACATATATTTTGAGCCTAACAGCTAACTCCAATATCACTATCAAAAGAAATTGATTTAAATTAATTAATGATCATTAAGGGACGGGCAAATCATATTTCTCTTAAAGACATCACATTTCAGATAACACTATTTCCTTAGTACTTTTACACACTCCATTAAGGAAAGCTAGGAAAATATTGCCATTTCAGGAAATAGCGAGTGGAAGAATTTCCAAGTTGTCTTAGATATTAGATCCTCCTTGGCCAACTGTCGCAATTATCATCATCAGATATTATTGGACATAAAATTAATATAAATGAAATGAATTAATAAAAGCAAACTACCCATTTATATGAGCAGGGTCACTACCCCTCTGGGATAGGAAACTGTGACTGGTGAAGCAGTCAGTTAGGTCACAGTTAAATTCAATGGAGACTTGTTTGTTTATGGACATTATATAAAAGTGTGTATTTGTAGAGCTAAGAGGGACTTTACAGGCCATCTTATCCAAGGTAATTATCTTACAGAAAAACTGAGGACGAGATAATCAATATAAATCCAAAAGGGGAAAATTATGAGATAGGTACTTTAAAAATAGTCTTTTATATACTATGCACATTTCATTTTGTGTACTAGTGAAGAATGAAAAGGTGACTTGTCACATATTATTGGATTCATGTCTGAGAGCAAGACTATAGCCCTAACACTGTGCCCCGAGAGTTAAGCCTGGCAGAGAGTGGCACAAAAGCTTGGCTCCTTGAATTGCTGCCCCAGCTGCTGCCATCAAAAAGGGGACAGAATTTTTATCTGATGTAAATCAATGAAGGGAATATAATTTAATGCAAAACTCTGGGGTGGAAGAACAGAGGAAGAAACCAGAGACTCTAATTTTGGGTTTCAAAACAATTATGCATGAGTCCTTCTTTGATTTCACTGGTTCTAATATTACCGTTTCACTAATTAAAGTTGAATTTTTTGACTGAACATTCTTCCTTGAGCTATGTTGAATGTATTTCTAAAATACTCTGTCTCACACTGGCTATACTACACCAATAATTTCTACATCCTGCCATTTGGACATGGTGACTTGAATGCAGACAGTGTCAGTTACACATGGAGGTCATGATAATTTGTTTCTTCTGCCTTTATGTTCAGTCCCTTCATAATTCTCAGTAGTAATACAGATCATTATAATATACTTATTCATATAGGTGTCTGTCTTCTCCCTTACATTTTGTTATTCTTGCAGGCATAAATTTCTCTTTCTGCATAATGCCAAATAAGCACCATTAACAGAGTAAGTGTTAAAAACAAAATTTTTAAAAAATTTTTTATTTATTTACTCAGAGAGAGAGAACCTGTGGGTGGGGGGAACAGCAGAGAGGGCGGGGTAGAGAGAGAATTCCATGCAGGCTCCAGCTATCAGCACAGATCCCGACATGGGGCCCTAACCCACAAACCATGGGATCATGAGCCAAAATCAAGAGGTGGACGCTTAACTGACTGTGCCACTCAGGCACCCCATAACCAAATTTTTTTAAATGAAAGAATGAACAAATGTGAATACATTTCTGAGATTATCAATAGTTCTTTCAGTTTACCAGCTATTTATTTTCCTTTCAGGTCCATCATAAAGTTAATATCTGGCTAAAAAAATGTATAAATTACCTAATATGTTAAGTCATTTTTTCTTACTCACCCCTAAGACCTTCTGTTTTGGGATTCTTTGAAATATTGGTGTACAGACTCAGCAGCCATTTTGCAAAGCAAAATGTGTTTGATTCTTTCCTTTGCCTAAAAAATTTCTGGCCTGATAAGAAAGAAAGAAAGTGAGGTTATCTGTCTAAGGAAGCAAAGATACTAAAGTAGATGGTACTGTCTAATTATTGTTCACTGAAAGATATTATGGACAATCATACATCCGCTTCAACATGGTTCTTTCCGTTTATTTAATGTTCAGAGCTTCCTCATGGTCTCTAGATTCTTCCCCAGGTAACTTTCATGGTATTGACCATCTCTTTGATTTAGAACAAGAGTTGGCAAGCTCTTTCTATCAAGGGATAGATAGTAAATATTTTCAGCTTTGTGAACCATCTGGTTTCTGTTGCAGCTACTCAATTTTGCCATTGGACAACAAAAACAGGAATAGACATTATATAAAGAAGTGGACATGACTGTATTCCAGGAATGCTATATTTACTAAAATGGGTAGAGACTTGAATTTTGGGTCCATAGGTTGCCAATCTTTGGGTCTTCTTTTCCAATGTTACTTCCAACCACATTGCTATTAGCTTTTCAGATCCAAGACAAATATAATTCTAATTCCATGCGCTTAAAGTAGTTTAATCTTCTATTATTATTCACATGAGTCCTTAGCCTTGGTTTTCTTCTTTGTGGAGTGATAATATTATGTATCTACCATCTCTGTGTAAGGATGAAATCACTATATGTGAAAATTGTTTACCTCTTATGAAGTGCTATATAAAGCAAGCATAGGATTATTTTGGTGGTCATCAAATCTGTGAAATTATTCAAAGTTCTTAAACTACTGGTCTTGGAAATGGGAAGTTTAAGTATAATGAAAAAATCATAACATCTTGGAGGAGTTTTTCAAATGTGATCATTTCACAGTGGACAAAACACATTCTCAACTTATATTGTATTATATATGCTACTGAGGGCATCTTTGATTTCTTTTATACTACTATTATCTCCATATATCCTTGGTCAGGGGCTCAAGAATTCTTTATAGTGAGCACAATTGCAGGCAGTGGATTCTCACTTCTCATACCATTTCTAAGTAAAAAATAATTAAGTGATTTAAAATGTCAAGGAATTTGGTCCAGTGGTTATGTTAGCATAAATAATTATAAGATTGTAATTGTACCTTTCCAGTCTGCTCAAATCATTTCTAAGCAGATTTTACTAGCTTCTCAAAGTCATGAATTTATCTTTAATGTATAAAACTGCTTTCTTTAAAAAGAAAAAAAAAAACTAGCAGCAGAAGCCAGGAAGAAAATGGAGTACATATTCATTGAGCTGTGAAATGTGAAGATCTATTCAACTCCATTAACTACAAAATATACATCATCTACTAACATACTGGACAATGAATGACTCTATATGGAGCGCTACATGTCCAAATTACTGCAAGATGAACACTTTGGTAAAGGTTAGATGCTACAGATATCAGTTTACATATTTTAGCAGGAAGGTAAGCAGTGATGGACTTACAGTCCTTCCTCACAGACTTAATTCCCTTAGATTCCAATGAGTGCTATAGGAATTTCAGAAATTTTTCTAAAAGAATAATCTGTAACCTTTATTTTTCAGGGTAAAGGAAGATTAAATTCTTTGTATCACGTTTTATTTTAGAAAAGTTGTAAGGCATGTGAGCCTTAGAATTACTTTCATTTATTAAGCACCTATTATATGCCTCTTAAGTAAATTTTATGTGAGTAAAGGGAGTAAACAGGAAAATAAATAAGTAGTCTTCCCTAGTAGCAAGAAGCTTAAGGTAACATTCTGTCAATAGGAATTTTAGTAGTTTTATTTTATTATTTTTTAAATATTTTATTTTTGAGAGAGAGCACGAGTGGTGTAGGGGCAGAGAGAGAGGGAGACAGAGGATCTGAAGCAGGCTGTACTCTAATAGCAGAGTCAGATGCGGGCTTGAGCTCACGAACCATGAGATCATGACCAGAGTCACAGTCAGACAGACACTTAACCTACTGAGCCACCCGGGCACCCCAGAATTTTAGTAATGTTAAAGGAAAATGATCCATATTTTTTTTATTTTTAAAATACTATCCTAATTATTGTTATGATGTATCTATGTTTAGGAAGCTCTTACAAAGGTAAAAAGTGACTTTCTTTTCCCCTAGAGATGGAATTCATTTTGGTTTTTCTATTGCAAGATGGGTATTTTAGTTTTCACAAGAGAAAATTACTAGACTTGAAGATGTCACCATAATAATCAGCAAAAATGTTTATATGCCCAATAAATGACAATATTAAGGACAGAAATAGGTAAAATGGGTAAATGTCTTATCTCTCTTCTCAAGGAATTTATTTTATACACACACATATACATATAGGTTTATGTAGGTGTATACGAAATCAGGCATTTATACATAGAACAAGAAATAACTCAAAGTAACATAGGCAAAGTAACAAATTAGTAGTTGAAATAAATGTCTGAAATTTGACAAGACTAATGATGGTTTCACATTTATAATAATAAGCTGGTACTTACTGTGTGCTTACCATGTGCTCAGCACTGTTCTAAGTGCTTTCCATGTATCATTTATTCTTTACAACCTTCTTAGGAGATAAGTTCTATTTCATTCCCACTTTACAGATGAGAATACTGAGAATTAGAGGAAGTAAGCAATTTGTCAAAGTTCATTTGGTCTTAAAGTGGAAAAGCAACTTCTGATCCCAAGCAGACATGCTGCAGAATCCACACTGGATCAAGCTATACTTTCTCCCTCCCATTAACACACTTTTACCAATGCAAAGGGCCCTGACTTTCATGCAATTGATTTTGAAGTCCCAATGTCATATTTTGACTCATATGATCAATTTTGAACATCTCAGAATTCCATACATTTTATGTGGCATCTCTAAAGCACATGCACAATTTATATCTTTGCAAATTCAGTTATTAAGTGAATATTTTGACCTATCAAAGGGTGATGTTTGCCCTTATCAAATGATTTGTTGCCACTTTTAAGCAGTAGAATTTATACAATTATTTGAATATTTTAATGTATTCTGTCATCCTTAATTGCAACTAAATCATAGAAATGTTAAGACTACATCCTAGTTATAAGAAAGGCCTCATAAAATTAAAATTGATCAGTTAAAATTTGAAACTACCAGTAGGCTGAAAACTATGAGTGTGTAGCCTCATTCATATTTTCACTGGACTTGAGCCAGTTGATTTCAATTGTAAAAGAAAAAGATCAATGTTTATGATCATGTGTAAAATCCTATAAATGTATCATGAAAAATTGTGCCTAAAAAGGTCAGCATAAATCAGGGTTCTATAATGTTAGCTCTCTTAGAAACTTCCCTTCCCCCATTAGTGCATAATACATTGGTTTATTGTTTACTTCACATGTTAGGTTTTCTTGTGCTGATTTTCAGAATATGTTACATATTTAATTCATAAACTTACTGTATAATATTTAATCCTATTTGTTCAAAATCTACTTGAGCCTTAGAAATATTTTCATCATTCATCCCAGGTTAAAAATATATATATATATATATATAATATATATATATATATATATTATATATATAATTCTACTTTTTTTTACCTCTCTGAACTGTCCAGTGCTGGAAGAGGGTCTATAATGTAATGTATGGTCACTAAGTCACTGTAATTAATTTGTAAAGCTATTAATTAGTTTAGAGAGAAATAAAGAATAATGAGTCAAAAAATAGACACGTGGTATGCATATTACTTATTTTGCAGGAAATTTCCAATTTCTTTGATTTTGAACCAATATACAAATACTAGGGTCTCAAATGTGTTTTTATGTAACAAAGACCAAGTCATTTCAAATATTTTAGACAAAGCCACATAATAATATCTTTCTGAGAGCAACAATAATAAAACTTATTTTCATACACAATGATTGATAGAAAATATAAAAATGTGAATAATAGTTAATTATGGGTGATGTTTTTCTCCTTTTCCAGTTTTCCCTATTTTCACAATTTCCCACAATAATCTTAGAGAAATTATACTAAAATCTGGGATTTGGACATTTGATGGGAATTAATGGAGCAGATCTCCTCTTTTTAACCAACAAATAGATTTGGTTTCAAAACTCTTTCTGTCTAAGTGTTTCAGGTGGTAAAGATTTTGTGTTTGCAGTATTTTGAATTACAAATGGCTTACTGGCTAATAGTTCACTTGAAGTGAATTAAATTACATGGAAGTGGAAATCACACATTTATTCCATATCCATTCTATTGACACTTTCCCCAGTGCAATCCTGCTTTGGAAACAAGTTTATGTGGCATCTTAGTGTGTGTAGCATCTGAATTGAAAAATCATGCAGCCTGAATCTGGTGACTTTCTCTTCACTGATCCTTTGAATTATAATTCTTATGTATTTCAATCAATCTCCTTAATAGCACCAATCAGTTTTGTGGGGTCAGGGTTTTGCCATAACATAGATTAGTAAGGTGTAATAATTTTTCTTTGTTAGTGCAGCATACCTAATTAATTACTTCCTTTTAATGTTTGATCGAATTTGGTAAAAACCATAGTTCAAACAAATGAAGGTGTGTCACTGACCTCAAATGGGCCCTGGGTTTAAGGAAATCATTTGATGGAGAAACTGAATTAGTTCTTTTCCTTACTCTATTTTTATCAAGATATGAAATCTTTCAAGCTGGCTTTAAATGATAAAAGTGCCTCTGTAAGATATTTATTAAATTGTGAACTTTCAAGCTCTGATGCAAAATTTGAAGGCAAACAGAAATTTCTTTTTATATATTATGTATATATGACTTATATAAAAATTTTACAGATTTTTCTTTCAAAATGTTATTAAATCAGGACAACTGCTTGTTATGCTTCCATTTATCATAGTGTCACTTTATTTCAGTGTTGTCATGTGAATAATAAGCAATCAGGATTGAAAGTTTTTCAAAATTGCAGTCCTCTAGATGTTACAATTAAATTAATTACAAATCCAGAATAAACAGTTCTTAATCACATAAAACACTTCTGCCACATTATACACACTTTTGTTGTAATGTAAATTGAAAGCCAATGGAATACTTTTTTAAATAAATAAAACCGCATGTTCACAAGGCTCCGGCTAACCCTTCATTAATAAACAGATGCACCGAAAAAAATGTGCCACAAACATCTGCTCTTGCTAAAAATGACATCTTATTTTTCAATTTTAATATTAACAATCTGACAATCTAAACAGTACTTATTTCCCATTTTTATATGAACAATCAACAGCTAAACAGTTCTTAAGTACTTTATTCATGGGCAAACCAGCTTGACAAAATAGGCTGTTTACAGAAGAGGTTCAAAGAGATAAAGTCAGTCTGGGTATCTGAGTCCATTTGGGCTGCTATAATAGTTTACCATAGACTGGATGGTTTATAAAGAACAGAAGTCTATTATTGCTCATGAATCTGAAACTTGGGAAGTCCAAGATCAAGGAGCTGGCAGGTTTAGCATCTGGTAAAGGTCCATCTTCCTGCTTCATGGATGGCCATTTTTTTGCTGTGTCCTCACACGGCAGAAGTGATGAGGAGGCTTTCTGAATCTCTTTAATAAGGGCACTAATCTCATTCATGAGGGTTCCACCCTCATGACCTAATCAATTAAGTTGATTACTATAATTATCTGTTTATAGAGATTCCCCATACCTTTATCAGTGTTCTGTTTTTTTCTTAGTTGTTCATTGATTTTTTTTAAATCTTCTGTTTTGGAATAACTCTTTTTGAGTTATGCAAAAGATAGTATTTATTCAATGTTATTTATTAAGAACCTATTATGTGACTATACTCTGCCAAGCACAAATCTGTATATAATCTTAAAGAATTCTGTAGTCTACTAGGAGAAATAGTCAAGGAAACGAACAGTTGCAATATATTACGAAATTTTGCCAAAAAACCCATACAAAAGATATTCTAGGGAAAAGCTATACTGAGTAGCAAAGGGTACCAAAATTCAATAGGCAAGGTAGGTCATCTTGAAGAAACTTCCAGTGAATTAAAATGAGTTTTGAAGAATACAAAAGAGGAGAAAGATATTCTATGCCAAGGGAAGACCATGGAGGATGGCTCAGGGTAGAGAAAGAATGGAGAGAGCATTTGAGGAACTCAGAATAAGTTTTATATATTGGAGTGAAGGCTGTGTGTGCAAGAATGGTAGCTGCTAGGGATAGGGCCAGAGACCTAGTAGATCCACAGCAAGAAAACCTTTTTTCCTTCAGCTGAGTTAGAACTTTATCTATAAATATATGAATAACTATTAAAGAATTTTAAATCAAAGGACAATATTACAAGATTTGTGTATCAGAAAAGTAAGTCAGGAATTACAAAATAGGAATGATAGATTGAGGGTGGGGTTAGGGTGCCATATCAGTACCTTTGTTGGGTTTGTTGTTGTCATTGATGCTACAATTCATACAAAGTTGAACAAAATCTAGTCAATTACCATAGGTTTATTAGTTTATTTACTAATTTACTTATTTGTCCCCTGCCTTTTTGAAATAGGACTGACCCCAAGTTGCTTGGTACCTCATCGTAGTCAGAGAGAGAGGACAAATCACATATGCATATAAATACATAGATTATTTAGAAACACATACCAAAAGCAGGTGGGTTATTTAAAATAATTGTTCTAAGACAGTACAAGCAGGATCAAATCCATTTAGGTGATTAGAAAATGCATCAAGGGAGCAAAGCCACAGAAAAGAACTTTTCCTGTGAAGAGAAACTTCATAGCCACCACTTTGAGGCTGTCCAAATATCCTAAACTCATTCTAAATTAAAATTATGCAGTACCTCAAAAAAAGAAATAATTAAAAATGGAATTTACTATTAATGATGGGAAAAAGGAAAAACTTCTGAAATTTACTAAGGGAATTACTCCATAACGAAATACAAAATTTTCAGACAATTTGAAAAGGGCCATTTCATTTTGCACGCTATAAACATTCTCTATTTTACCCCCAAATCATTTTTCCCCATGTTGTTTCCCAGTGTTTCTTTCATTTATCCTTGATTACATTCCCTGTCTCTTTCTGAAAGTTTGTTGTCCCAAATGTCATCTCAATGATCTACTGCCAAATACCAGGAATTTTGCCATGAAATTCAAAGTGTTTCCATGTTTTATGCAGTCGGGAATCTCATTCAGTCAGTACTACATCGAAGAGACTACATAGAGAGGAATGATAACTGAGACAGACTGAAAACAGCAAATACAAACAAAGACAACCTCATCAGATTTCTTCTACTGACATTGCATTTTGAGTAGTGAAGACATCTTTAAAAATGGTATAGTTGATTCAAATTAAAGATCACTGTGTGATCTTCTAACACAGTCTTTCAACTTTGGCTAGATGTGATTGCCAAGGAAAAGAGCAGTCTTTGATTGAAAAATGTTCTTTTTGTGAAGCCTTTGAATGAAGTGGTAAATACCACTAACTGATGCTTTTTGCCTAGAAACATCTGTATGGTGGATGTGTTCCGATAGGCAGATTAAGAGAAGGAAATGTAAACATATCTTTATTTCAATTACAAAGACCCCTTTGTTTTTCTGGAACCAAAAGTTTATGTAAACTTCTTAAAGTCAGTCTGTATTGATCTGGTTCATTGTCAGGAAGAAAAAAATCTACCAGCTAAAAACAATTCAAATTCTAAGTTGGGGGTTGGAAGGAGAGCTATCCAAAATCAAAAGTATATTCAAATAAATTAGATTTTAAAATAACTATAGAAACCTTATACAGAGTCATGGAAATCCATTTTGTTTAAATACTATACATGATTTAGAAGACTAGTAGAAACAGATAAGAGGTCAAATATAACTCTCACAATAAAGATTACAACATATAGCACTTTATGTATCCTTCCCACCAAATTATAAATTTAAAAGCTTCAAGGTCATTAACCAAACTTTTTACAACTTGCTGATTCCTGGGAGGTTTAAGCTATTAGGTGTTTCCCTTCGTCTAACTCATTTATTTCCCTTAGTAAACAACTTTGGTCTGAAAAAGATGATTAAGAGGATATGAACTTAATCCATTAAGTTAAATATATAAAGGGCATTATTATAAATTCCAAAATTTACAGTTTCCAAGGGTCTCTGAACATGACAATCGACTTTCTCAAGATTGTTCTTTAGAAACATGCAAAAACTCAAAGTCTTCCAGCCTTTATCTAGAAAGTGAATTATCAACAATGTAGTCGATAGATTGCATCTGAATACACTCATTTTCGTCCCACTGACATGAAGAGTGTTGACTCAGGAGGATTAATGGAAGCACTAAGACAAAAATGGGAAAAGCATTATAGGATTTGGTTGCTTTTTCCTAAAATAGAGGTTATTCTCTATCATTCCTGAACTCTACATTAGTCTCTTTACTCCTCAGTATCTAGTAGCACATACTGAATACGTATGACTATATACTCAAGGATACTGGTAAGATTAATTGGGTATTATGAGTCTCTATATTGGACACACTGTCTATAAGACATCCAAAGTAGGCACAGTCCAGTTTGAATAAACCCCAGGTGAAGTGGACACAAATCTTTATTTAAATTAGTGTCTAGGACCAGATTAATTCATCATGAAATTTTCTTTCCTTTAACACTAATGAAATTTTCAACATATGATTCTATACTAACAAAAATTTCCCTGCAGCTTTTTGTCAATTCCTTTTCTGATTCCTACCTTGGTGTTCCTTCTCCTGGATCCTAAATATCTTTCAAACTCCACGCTTGACTAATTTCTTATCGCTACCCTCTTCTCTTTGCAATAAATTTGAAAATAGGAAAATGGATGCATTACCAGTAAAATATAAGTGCTAAATGTTGACCCAAGAAAAAAAGAAATTTTAAACCTATCAATTATAGAGTCTCACTATTTGAAAAGGCAGAGGATCAGATGCAGATGTAACTTTAAAGGAGCATACAATTCTTTTGCAGGTGCAGTATTTTTATCCACAGTTCTTATATCCAATACTGAAAACTTTTTTAAAAAATTCATCTGACAGAAAAATCTAACCTCTTAAGTCTTGTCCCACTTAGTATGAATATTCATACATTTTTCTCCAGAAATACTAATATGATTACAGAGTAGTATGACAGATCCAGGATCTAAAAGTAAAATGTTTAAGTATTAGCAAAACAAAGCCAGGAATATCATTTTTTAAGTTTTTATTTTTATTCCAGTTAGTTAATGTACAGTGTTATATTAGTTTCAGGTGTGCAATATAGTGATTCAACAATTCTGTACAGCCCCCAGTGCTCATCACAAGTGCACTCCTTAATCCCCATCACCTATTTCATCCATATCCGTACCCCACTCCAGGAACATCATTTTAAATAATCATTTCTGCCAAGTAGATTTACTCTAGGAATGCAAACATGGCTTAACAATAAAATTTATTAACATAAGTAATTTAAAAGAGGAAAAAGGATTATATTACTAGATGCTAACAAGATGCTCGACAAAATTCAGTTTGCTATAACTGATTTAAAAAAAAACTGAGTTAAGAATTTGAAGACACATTTCTATTTAAGTTAAATAGTATTTACCGAAAGCCAAGAATAAGCATCAAATGAAATGAAGAAATGATAGTAGCTTTTTATTTTTCTTTAGTAACAAGGCAAGGGTGCTTACTGTCATTAGTATTGTTTTTTTTAAATTTTTTTAATGTTTTATTTATTTTTGAGAGAGAGACAGAGATAGAGACAGAGACAGAGTGTGAGCCAGGGAGAGGCAGAGGAGAGAGGGAGACAGAATCTGAAGCAGGCTCCAGGCTCTGAGCTGTCAGCAACAGAGCCCAATACGGGGCTCAAACCCATGAACCATGAGATCATGACCTGATCCAAAGTCAGATGCATAACTGACTAGGCCACCCAGGCACCCCTGTATTGTTTTTGAGGTTCAATCAAATGCAGTATGATATACATACTATAGGAGCATCCTAAAAGCAAAAATATTACCACTATTTATAGATTAATCATATTTTTAGAAAATTTAGACAATCAACTGAAATGATTTAAAATAATACTGAGATTTAGTTGAATGCCTGTCATGGAATCACTTACACTTGTGCTAATTCCCTAAACTTTCTTTGCTCCAGTTTTCTCATCTTAAAAATGGCAAAACAAAAATATCTAACTCACTGGATTATGAGGATTAAATGAGACAATATATGTGTAGAGCTTAGAACTCCTGGCTCTATGAGTATTGTCAATTGTTCTTATTGTTGCTATTATGATGGATAATATACAGTATATATCCAAATCAGACTATGTATCTTAGTTGACTCTGTGTGTGTGCATGTGTGTCTGTGTGTGTTTGTATTTCTCAAATCAGAATTCTCTTCCTACTAGGCTACTGAAATAATACTTATCAAAGCACCAGCAATCTATTCTACATATTTAATATTCGAATATTCCATTTTCTATTATCATCTTATTTGACTTCTCAGTAGCATTATACAAAGTTGACTGCTCCTTTTTCCTATAAACACTCTCTTCCCTTGGCTTTAATGGAACTAAACATGTTAATTTCCTGCCTGTCTCACTACTTATTTGTCCATGCTAATGGCCTGTTGTCCTTTGTCCTGACTCCCAATGTTGGAGTGCCTCAAGACTCAGGAATTAAGTCCTATTATATAGCTATATACTCTTCCCCAGATGGTCGCATAAGGAAATCAATTTCAAATAAATTATTGGCATAGCACTTATAACCATCTTATACATATGTATGTATTTATTTTCTATCTCTCACCACTTGAATATAACCTGCACAATTGTAAGAAACTTCTCTATCTTAACCTACTATTTTATTGCCCAGAACTGTGCTTGATAAAAAGTATGGGTTCAGTACATATTTGTTGAATAAATGAATGAATGAATAAATATCAGTCATAGCTAGTTAGGAATAAAAATTTAAAAATAAGCAATTAATAATAACCAAAAATATATAAAGTACTGAAGAATAAAGTTAACAACAATGGTACAAAATCTGTAAGAAGAAAATTATAAAACTTAATTAAGGGGGGACCTAGCTTCTCAGTCAGTAAGCATGCACCTCTTGATCTTGGGGTTATAAGTTTGAGCCCCATGTTGGATGTAGAGATTACTTAAAGATAAAATCTTTTAAAAAACTTAATTAAAAAACATAAAAGTTGAATGAATGGAGAGACATATTACACTCTTGAATGGGAAGATTGTCATATTGTAAAATTTAATATATGTATTATACATTTTATATATTACTATCAGAATTACAACAGGATTTATTTGTTGGTTTGCTTTTTGGAACATAATTAAATTGTACAAAAGTTCAAATGGAAGAAAGAAATATATAAGATTTGTTAAAGAAATCTTAGAAAAAATAGAAAGGGGGAGCTAATATTTGATTAAGACAACATTCCAATTAATTGTGAAAAATGGATTATCTAAAAAATGGGGTTGTGATACCTGACTATTCATTAAAAGATATGGTGCTCTTACTCCTGGTATGTGCCTAAGAGAATGAAAACATATTTTCACACAAAGCTCTGCATGCAAATATTTGTTACAACAGTTTTTTTTTTTTTCATAATTGCCCCAAACTGGAAACTACTCAATGTCCTTCAACTGGTGAATGATAAACAAATCAGACATATCTGTATGATGGAAAACTACTCAGCAATTTAAAGGAACAAATTATTCATATACACAAAATAATATGGTCTAATCTCAAAAGAATTATACTAAGTGAAAGAAGCCTGACTCAAAAGGCATGGTAACATCCCATTTGAATGACTTCTGGTAAAGGTAAAACTATAGCGACAGATATCAGATCAGTTGTCATCAAGGGCTTGGAGTATAAGGGAAGGAATTAACCACAAGGATCATGAGGGAACTTTCTGAGATGAGCTAAATATTCTGTTTTTATTCTGATGGTAGTTATGACACAGCATACATTTGTCAAACTCATCATACTGTAAATTTTATTGAATATAAAGTATACCTCAATAAACTTAAGTTGAAAAAAGAAAATGAAGGTAGATTTCTACCTCCAACCATAAACAGGATTAGCTTTAGATGTGTTATAGACATAAATGTAGGTAGGAAGCTCTAACGGGAGAGCTTGACTCAGATATAAAAATATTTGTTGCCAGGACCTTTCCTGCAAACCAACACTGAGGCAGAAGTTGATGTTCTTTTGCACCTTGCTCCAGAGCAATATTTTCTGGGGACTGTACAAGTCTTTAACAATCTACAGGCATAATAAATGCACTTACACTTTAAAGAAATCCTCAAAACTAAATTTGCCTTCTGGTTATGAAACAACATTAATACATGTCCATTGTGGAAGATTTGGAAAAAATAGAATAGAAAAATCTCTTGTAGGGCCATCATTACTTTTTCTTAGTCTTTTTTAAAATGTAGAGAGTAAGGAATGAAGCTTTTCCTCTCCCCTTCGTCCAAATCCATGTCCTATAGGTAGCTGCTATCATCTGCATTCTGGTACACGTTCTGCCAGAGGCTTTTCTGCTGCTATATACTCTTGATTATATAGTATAAATGTTGTACTCCATATCTTTTTTGGTACCTTTTCCTCTGCATTTATTAACATACCCTTTTCACATAAACATTAACATTGCTTTAGATTGAGTTCTCTGAGCAAGATGTTGCAAGCAGAAGGTCCATTGGGGTGAGCTCATGGGAGATACCTTTCTAAGATCCAGTCCTAAGGAAATGAGGGCTGCAACAATGGGCAGAGGGACAAGCTTAACCAAAATGAACTTTCAGTTGAGGCCTTATCAAATTCATGGAAAATCCTTGTGCTCCAAGAAAACTTACAGAGTTGTCCAAAACTGAGGCAAGGGGGATTTTGTACCCTCACATGAGTGAATGATTAGCCAAACCCTGGGAAGAGGTGCAAACTTGGGTAAGGTAGTTTCCAGTGAAGGACACAACTTGGAACACTCATCAGTTGATAAGCACAACAAATCATTTATACTATATATTCAAGGGACTGGAATTAAAAAGAAAGGGCAAGGGAGAGTATTTTACTTTATTCACATCTTTATTGTTTTAATGATTAAACATAGAGGTTTCTGTTGTCATATAAATCACCGAGAAAGGGGCTCCTGGGCAGCTCGATTGGTTAAGCATCAGACTCTATTTTGGCTCAGGTCATGATTTCACGGTTCATGAGATGGAGCCCTGGGTAGGGCTCTGTGCTGATAGTGCAGAGCCTGCTTGGGGTTCTTGCTCTCCCTCTGCCCCTCCCCTGCTCTCTCACATGTTCTCTCTCTCTCTCTCAAAATAAATAAAATTTTAAAATAATTGTAAAAAATAATTCACTGAAAATGTATTTTGTGAAACATCATAGGGAATTATTCCTGTTGACATATAGTCAGAAAAATAGGCACCATTCCCAACCTTTTAGTTCCTTTTACCTGCTTTAAAAAGAAACTTGTTTAAAGTTTTGTTTTAAACCACTCAAACAGTATAGTCATCAGGCTTCCCAAATCGGCATACTCTGCACTTTTAATTTTATGCTGGCCGAGAATGTGATCAATAAATTATTGTTGTTTGTGAAACATTTACTTTCGTAGTCCTAACATATTTTAACTCCTAGGGTTACCAGAATGTCGGGGTTTTTTTTCACATTATTTGACAGCTGAAATTAAACAAATCCTATTCAACTACAAAGCTAAGAGAAGGTTTACTACGTGTGTCATTAGCACCATCCATATAAGGTAACAGAAAAATATGAGGTGTGGATTTTTAAAATATGATAAAATCAGAATACTGTTAGATGCACAGGAAGGTGTGACTTCAGGCCTGGCATTCTCTTATTAAAATAAAAGTGCCTCTGTTTTATTTCACTAACATAATCAGCATTATGTGTTTTTAGTTGACATATTTCAAATTATTTTATCAATTCAAAAATATATACCTCTGTTAAAATGTTTTAACTATCATGTCATTTTAATGTAATATATAGCAAAGATTGCTTTGTAATAGGCTGCTAAACATTTTTATGTTCAAGAATATCGTGGTTAGAAAGAAGAAACATAATTTACTTGGTTATATTTTTTAGCCCTTACTTAATGCTTTTGCAACATGCTTTTTATGCTTGAATAGAAGACTTTTGGGAAAGTATAAAAGCACATAAAAATTGCCCCAAATATTTAAAATCTAAGCATGAAAGTACATATATATACACAGAGACACATGTGTATGTATATATGTTTATATATACATAAATTTTAAAGAGCACATGTTATTCATAATCATAATACTTCGATTATGTATTATCACACTGGGGCAGCTTGTAATCTTCAGATTGCCCTTCTCCTACTTTGCATTTATACAACTTCTTTCATTCAGAGATATTCAAAGAATACTACATAAAGAACAAGGGCTTGCACACCCTAACTACAGCGGGAAAGAGAATGGAGGAGAGTCTTCATTATTTTTTTAAAACATAAAAACTACTGTCCATGTGTTGAATGCCAGTTGAGTTGCATAATTCCTAAGGCATATTATTTTCATCTCTAATCCTATTCACACCCTAACTACAGCGGGAAAGAGAATGGAGGAGAGTCTTCATTATTTTTTTAAAACATAAAAACTACTGTCCATGTGTTGAATGCCAGTTGAGTTGCATAATTCCTAAGGCATATTATTTTCATCTCTAATCCTATTTAAGCAATAGTAGTTATTGTAATTCATAATTTAATTAAATACATGAAATAATTAAATACAAGTATGTAAAGAAAGTCATTCTCAAAATCAAAATAATGAATGTGTTAAACTGGATAAAGATGAATTGATTTTTACAAAAGGTAATTGCTGTGCATTTAAGTGTGGATGAGACAACTATAAAACGATAGAAGCAAAATTTGTAAAAGTCTAGAATAGAAATTTATTTATATTTCTTTACAAGTGTTTTTGTACCACTTAAAGATACTCAAAAATGTGAAGAATACAGTATAGGTTAGAGGAACTTATGCATATATATCTGTAACTTTCTTCATAATTCTTCTCCTAAAGTGTTTTCTTTTAATTGACTGATTCCTGGGCCTAACTGGGTTTCATAAGGTACTGGAGTCAAATGCTCAGGCAGAATCAGACTATCTGGGACTTAGTACAGGCTCCAACATGTAAGGGACTTGAGCAAGTTATTTAACCTCTCTGAGTCTTAGTGTCTCCATCTGTTAAATAGTATAGTTGGGGTGCCTGGGTGTCTCAGTCGGTTAAACATCCAACTTTAGCTCAGGTCATGGTCTCGTGGTTTGTGAGTTCAAGCCCCGTGTCAGGCTCTGTGCTGACATCTCAGAGCCTGGAGCCTGCTTCAGAGTCCATGTCTCCCTCTCTCTGCCCCCTCCTCTGCTCATACTCTGTTTCTGTCTCTCAAAAATGAATAAATGTTAAAAAAAATTACAAAAAAAGAATAATAGTTGGATCAACCTTATAAAGTTGGGCAAGAATCAGCTGGAACCTCACTGAGCAAACAGTGAAGAGAGTGACAGGAATTGGTAAGTACTCAATAAATGCTACCTCGTATGTAATGGTTTGTGAAGGAGGCTGTGGCTCTGTATTTGCTGCTATCTAACAATTTACATTTTTTCTCACAACTTTCACATATTTTTTTAAATAAAGTGCTACATATAAAAAGCAAATTTAATACAATCTTAGTGTTATTAGTATTCCAACTATAGGATGTTGAACCTTTGTGCTTTTAAAATTAAGAACAGTTTGTTTTCAGTATTCAAGAGTCTCTCGTGCTTTGTCTCCTCCCTCTCCCTAACTCTTTTTTCTCCTTCCCCTCCCCATGGTCCACTGTTAGGTTTCTCCTGTTAGACCTATGAGTGAAAACATATGGAGGAAGGGGGAGGGGCAAAGGGGAAGGAGGTGATGGTCATGGTGGAGGACACTTGTGGAGAGGAACACTGGGTGTTATATGGAAACCAACTTGACAATAAACTATAAATTTAAAAAAATAAATAAAATAAAATTAAGAACAGAAAAAAATTAAATTAGGGGCTCCTGGGTGGTGTGGTCGGTTGAGCATCTGTCTTCAGCTCAGGTCATGATCTCACAGTTCATAGGTTTGAGCCCCGCATCGGGCTCTGTGTTGACAGCTTGCTCAGAGCCTGGAGTCTGCTTCGGATTCTGGGTCTCCTTCTCTCTCTGCCCCTCCCATTTGTGCTCTGTCTCTCAATAATAAATAAATGTTTAAAAAATTAAATTAAATTAAGAACAGAAAAATACAATCTGTGAATAAACCCGATTCTAAATATGTGCTGTTTCTGTATCAAAATTCATAGTTATATGAAAAAATTGTAAGATATATATCACTGATTATGTATATGAATGGATGACATAATGAAGCTGAAGTTAGGGGAAAAGTTGTAAAATCCACCTTTTTTATGACTACTTCTGAATGTAAACAAAATCTCAAGGGCTACTGAAGTCAAAACTATCCTTGTATCCTCTATCCTTTTTTAACTTAAACATACTTTAAAATGCAGATGCTTTATTCTTCTTTCAGAAACAATATGAGATGATAAGTTCTAATATATATGGTGTGATTTATTTTGGAGAACAAGTTTCAAAAAGTATAAGCCATTTTTTAGTTACCCAAGGTACCCTAATTACAAAATGGTACCTACTTATAAAATGTATGGTTCACTATAACCACCTCCTTTTTAAAAGTGTGGAATTTCTAATCCAATTTCAAATATCAATGAATGATGCCTTTTTCTAGATTGACCAATAATAATGTTTCAGGTGACAACTCTTAATACTTGTAGCCATGTTTTTAGATAGGGCCAACGAAGAATTTTTATACGTGTGCATCAGAAGAAAAATTGAGTCCTAGAAGTTAGCAGAAAGAGTTTCTTGAATTTTAAAATTAGTCTTATTAGTCTTTCTAGGGGCACTAGGGTGGCTCAGTCAGTTAAGTGTCTGAGTTTGGCTCAGGTCACGATCTTTGGTTCTGAGTTTAAGCCCCTCATTGGGCTCTGTGCTGACAGCTCAGATCCTGGAACCTCCTTTGGATTCTGTGTCTCCCCTCTCTCTGCCCCTCTCCATCTCACTCTATGTCTCTCAGAAATGAATAAACATTAAAAAAGTTTAAAAAAAATAAGCTTAGTCTTTCTATTGTATATTATTTTTTTTTATTAACTTTATAGTTTATTGTCAGGTTGGTTTCCATATAACACCCAGTGCTCTTCCCCACAAGTGACCTCCACCAAGACCATCACCCCCTTTCCCCTTCCCTCCTCCCCTTTCCGCCCTCAGTTTGTTTTCAGTATTCAAGAGTCTCTCGTGCTAGTAGCTTTGTTGGAAAATAAAAAGCCAACTTCACTCTAGCTGATCTGAATTTTTCACATTGCACAATGTTGATTAAATATACAAACTTCAATAAATAATACTTTCCATTTCTGGAATTATATTAAAAATTTTTGTTTCTGGAATTATATCAAACAATTGCAAAAATATAGCATTTTTATCCTGTTTATTCTCTCTTCTCCAAGCACAACAGAGACACAGAAGAAAGATAGTTTGGTAATGAAAAATTATTTTCTCTAAGTAAACATCAAGATTATTCAACTCAATCGATTCATTTTCATGGCCAAAATTAATAATAACTATGATAATAACCTTGAAAAATAGATACAACCTTTTTTTTTCTATGAGCTCTATTAAACTGGGAAAACACAAAGATATCCTCATCCATCATTTCTGATTTGAAAGGCTGGTTTAAAGAAAGGAAAAATTGAGAAAGGAACTTTGCTTATTATTACTTTAGAAACAGTATAGATTAATCTTTAAAAAAACTATAGACTTTGAGACATAAAGCTACTTCAAATTTTTTAAAAAGTTTAGTTAAGAAATTCTTTCTCAGAAATACCTACTTTTTGAATACATGTATTTCATTGTAAACCATTGTAAAGTTCAATGAATTTACCTCCCATGATGTCACAAGAAAGCTTACTATACTTGTCAAATTGGGTTTGGAAGGTGGATTTCAGATCCCATCAATAATACCATTATATTATCATATCTTATAGTTGAACAGTGCTTTCTAGTTTTAAAATTGCTGTACCTAGAATGAATGTATGTCTTTGTTTGTCAAGATAGTCCCCCATGTTATCTCAGCATATTTTTATCAGTATGTCTCTCCTTCAGTCTCACAGTGTCCTGGTTTACATGATAAAAAAATATAGCCATCTTAATTTTAACCTGCGTTAGGTTATACGGCCATTCTATGAAAGAACTCTTTCTTAACAGACGAGAAAACTGAAGTCTTTTATTAAAAGGTTACTTGCTCTCAAGTAACTGAACTTAATTTTTTTAATGTTTTATTTATTTTTGAGAGAGAGAGGGACAGCGTGAACAGGGGAGGGTCAGAGAGAGAGAAGGAGACACAGAATCTGAAGACAGGCTCCAGGCTCTGAGCTAGCTGTCAGTACAGAGCCCAACACGGGCGCAAACCCACAAACTGTGAGATCAAGACCTGAGCCGAAGTCGGACGCTCAACCGACTGAGCCACCCACAAGTAACTGACCTTAAACTAGGTCTTTTGGTTCCTTTTTCAGGACCTTGCCTAGTCCTGGGTTCTTCAAGGTGAAATCAGGCAGGCATGCTGCTTCACTGATGACTTATAGTATATTCAAAATACATTTATTCTTTATGGAGTATGGATTAGAGAATGCCTCAGGATTCTAATTTGTTCTTATTAGTTGATGGTGTGTGTGTGTGTGTGAGCATGTATGTGATTGGTCAAAGGGAATCTGCAAACAGCCCACACTACCCACACTTCTGATGGGGACCATGCCTGAAATAATTCTACATGACCTCCTAATTCCATGGTGTTTCAGGACAGACCCCAGAACTGCGAGGAAGCTGCTCCAACCACTGAGATCCTAAGGGCTGATTTTTGGATCTAGCCAATAGGAACTGTATTAATCTTGTCTGTACTTCCAGTTGATGACATACTGTCACACCAGAAAGTTTCAAGTACAGAGCAAGATCACAGAGTAGTTTCTCTGTGTGCACAATTTATACACTGAAAGCTTTGTAAGTACAGGATCTTGCCCCACTCTGAAGAGGAAAAGGCAAATTTCTGTCTTAGAAATTTGAGTGTTTACTAACATGCTTTAAACAATTTCAGGATAAAGGCAAATGTTAAGCAATAAGTCAATTATTTTGAATTTGCCTAAGAGGACATATTTTTAGAAATGTGCTAAATTTTAGCATTGATGTGATTTCATAATTAAAAATAATTTCAAAAGTAAGACCATAGCGTAAAAGAAGAAAGAGAACAAAAATAATTTATAATGAAACAAGTAGATGCATTTAAAAAGAAAAAAGCATTTAATTACATCTTACTGTATTTGCAGTGATTCATGATGGCTATTTACATCAAATGATTTTTTAAATATTAAATATTAAATCCATTTAAATGCAATAAGTTGTATGGAGAATTTTCATCTTTATTTCAGAGTCATGCTACTTTAAAATTCGTCATTAGAGTTAATAAGAAATTATATTGGAACTACTCTGTCCATTTAAATGGAGCATAAATCAATTATTGAAGCAAGGAATTTTTTCATCATTGTAATGATTATCGGAATAAATTTAGTTCTTCAATGCTGCCTAATGATATCTTCAATAACAAAAAAATTACATAGACTTAATTTTTACTAGGCACTCTTTAAATGTGCTTATAATTTCTTTTTTTCAGACAAAAATATTTTAGAAAATTCTCATGCAGCTTCGGAATGCTCTAAATGCCAGATTCAGTTATCCTCAATACCCTGGAAACCAAAATTAGATTCAGAATCAATATACTGTACTATCCATTTAACATCTAGTACACCAAACACTAACAACATTTATGAAAGAGTAACAGACTCAAAAAGGTTAAGCTAGTAAAAGCAATCAATATAGCAAAGCTGTATTATAGAAAGGGGAATTTTGTGTGTTCATGACTTCCTCAGATGGGGCCCACAGAAGCTAGTTTGCTTTTAGAAGAACATCCCTTGGAATTTCTTTTGGAATTTACCTGACAATCTCTTTAGTCAGGCAGGAGGCAGCTACACTTGCCTGTGGCACCCTGCACTTTGCACTTCTCACCTTTTGTGGAAAAGAAAATAGGGAAAAATCTAAAATCATTGTTTGGTGGCCATGCTGATTGCATCCTGGTATGAGTTAATAGGATAGAGTAGTAGTAGTAGTAGTAGTAGTAGTAGTTGTTGTTGTTGTTGTTGTTATAAAGTGCATAGTGTGTGCCAGGAATTTGGGGAGTACTTCAAACACATCATTTCATTCAGTCCTCATGATACTCGACCTCATTTTCCTAATAAGGAAGTAGGTACCAAGTTACACTGCTGGGAAGTGGCCAAGTTGGAGCCCCTACCAGGTGTAGATAATGACATAGGCTGTCCCCCTAACTGTATACAGGTGTGCTTTAGTGTGGTCTGCAGCATGCCCAAAGACTCAAGAGTCTTTGAATCAACCAGAAATTAAGATGACATGATGATATTTGTCATTATTCCCACCACACACACACTAGATTAATCCATAGAAAAGTGATCCTAAAAAGTTTTAAACATTGATCCATAGATATAGATTTTAAAATACACACAGACAAAAAAAAAATGATAGTTTGTCAAATGTCTTCACATGGTCTGTGATCTCTAGTCCAGGCAATGCCAGATAATACAAACGTTCCTGGTAGAGCTGGCCATCAGAATGTGACATGGTCACTTCAGTGGCTAACCCATTGCAGTCCATGCAGATCTGTATTCCCTCCCCCTGAGATGGAAGGAATCCCAATGTTGTCTTGATAGCTTGAGATAGCTAATCACTTCTGAAGCAAGTTACTGAGAGTAGCAATGTTTGAAAATGATAGAGAAAGAGAGATGGACGAATGGGTGGATGGATGGATGGATGGATGGATGGATGTTGAGAGAGAGTTAAAAGGAAATCAAAAGTTCACAAATAGCAGATGTAAAACCAATGAATTACTGAAGTAGTGATTAGTAAAAGTTAATCATTCACACATCAAGAAGATGAGAAGCACTCAAACCAAAATATGCAATGACACTCTGGAGTATATTGTTATGATATGGAAAAGATAGGATAAAATAGGCAGAGAGGGAAAGGTTAGGACCTGAGATTCCAGGGTGGGGAAAAACACATATTTTGAAACAACGCTGGGAGTATCAAACCACAGCAAACCCCCTTGGACGTAAGTTTCCTCTTAAGAATGTAACAGATACCACTTATTCCCTCTCAGGAGCCCCTCAGAATTTTAACAATCGAAATACCTAACTAAAAAAAGTAAAACTCAGGTTACACGAGGGACACTATGACCAGTCTGACTCCTCACACAATGGAGTCAAGCCAATCAGGAATGGACGACCCAGTACCTAGAGTTATTCAGCCAGTTAGGGTAGAACCTGAGAAGGAACGAGGGGGAAGGGAAGGGGTGCTGACCAGACCTTGTAAAACAAGGACCCTTGCCTATAGTCCCAGACATTCACTTTCAAAAATCCCCTCTCTGCAAAGAGAGCTTTCCTACTATTCTTACTTTGTAATCTTATACTCTAATAAACTTTTGCCCGCTGCTCATTTTATTTTGTGTCCACCTCTTCACTCTTCCAAGCAGCAAGACAAAGAACAGAGATATTGAGGTGAAAAAGAAAAAATCCTGCAACATTGTTACAAAGCCACTTGTATAGCAAGGAAGCAATGACTGTTTATTCTTTACAATGATTGGTTATTATATCAGAATTTTCTTAAATAGTAGGGACTTTATCAGTGGTTACCTCTTATCAACCTTGGGAAACAGTTTAAATTTTGTGTATGATTTTCAGAGGCATAAGCAAGAAATGACACAGGTCAAGCTGGCCTTGAAAAATAAGCTAAATTAAGCTTTATTTGTATGATTAAACCACTTTTGTCTATTCAGGGAATTTTCAAGGCTGGTCTCCATTTGTTCTGAATTTAACAATAGACAATGGTAGATAGATAGATAGATAGATAGATGATAAACTTTTAATTTGCCACATAAAAATACAACCTTCAGGGCTCCTGGGTGGCTCAGTCAGTTGAGCATCCAACTTTGGCTCAGGTCATGATCTCATAGTTCATGAGTTTAAGCCCCTCATAATGCTCCATGCTGACAGTGCAGAGCCTGCTTGGGATTCTCTCTCTCCCTCTCTCTACCCCTCCCCATGTGTGCGCTCTCTCTCTCTCATTCTCTCTCTCTCAAAAATAAATAAGTAAATAAACTTAAAAAAAAGAAATATTTTTTAAAAATACAACTTTCATACAGATAATGCTTTTTGAACATGAGAAAACAGGGGTGGAGTTTCACCTAACGTTTGGGGAATTTGCTTATTGGGAGTACATCACTAATATTAATGTTGTCTTATATGGGTTTTCTGCATCAGGAGAAAGGTTTACCACAGCTCCTCAAGGAAGATGGACCCAGAATATGAAATTTTCTTCTTGGATTTGGGGAACCAGCAGATTCATTCAGGTATGATTAAGAACAAACCAATCAAAAAAAGAGATGAAGGTAGGACATATTATATGTATATTTATTCATTATATTATTCATTATGTTATATTGTCTAGAGATGTCATGATTTAGATTTCAAGTTACTCCTTTATTGACTTCCACTTACAAAGACTAAGGAAATCCAACTTAAGAATACATTATAATCTCTATGAATACATTTATAGTTATGGAAATAAATCTGGATAACCTCAAAGATCATTGTATATATAATATAGGTTTAAGTGAATGTTTTTTCCTTATTTTGCTAGCAACTGTTAGTAGGTACCTGATTACACATTCACTAACAAAATTCTATAGAGATGTGCTTATATATAGTAACACTTAGTGATTATTTTCTAGATGCATCACACTTTACTCTGTTGTCAATGTGTTACACGAAAAAAATGAAATTTAAAAAGAAGCTAAGAGAACACAAAAATATCAATGTAAACATTTGTTGCTATTTTCATTTTTCCATTTTGAATCTGGCAAAGCAAGTCAATCCTAGTACCCTGAGATAGGAAATTAGACATCTGGACACTGGGGCAAGCGTCAGGTCTGAATCAAACCAAGCCTGGCTCAACCACTCATTAGCTGGGTGACCTTTAGCAATTCTCTTGATTTTTCTGGGTCTCTGTTTTATCATCTATGCAACAAAAGGGTTTAATGAATATACTTGTAGTTCTAAAATTATCAATAAGGACGTTACATTTTAAATTGAATATTGAAAAACTATTCAGGAAGGATTTGAGTGATTATTTATAAAATTTTATTTGATAGTTTCCCTCTCTTCCATTTTTTTCACCCGAGACCAAATTCTTTCCTCTTGATAAAGACTACAGAAAGTACTATATTAAATAATATGGGGGGGTGGTGCCTGGGTGGTTCGGTCGGTTAAGTGTCCAACTTCGGCTCAGGTCAGGATCTCACAATTTGTGAATTGAACCCTGTGTCAGGCTCCATGCTGACAGCTCAGAGCCTGGAACCTGCTTCAGAGTCTGTGTCTCCCTCTCTCTCTAACCCTCATCTGCTCATGCTCTGTCTCTTAAAAATGAATAAATGTTTAAAAAATTAAAATAAATAAAATAAATTAAAAAAAATAATATGGGTGTATTTATACAACACAATAATTTGGCAAAGAAAGTCATCATCACCATGAGCACTGCACAGAGAAAAAAGCTGAGGCTTAATGCTCCTGGCATTCCTGGAATTAAGCAGTTTTGTAGATACAGTGTGAGGAGTAAGATTTTACTGCCTTCTCCACTTGAGCCTTATGAAAACATGCTTTCTTTCCATTGGTTATTCATGCCTGTCTCCCTCACTACATCATTAACCCTGGAAGCTCATTTTTATTTCACCCAGCATTTATACCAGTGCCTGAGGGATCATTGTTATTGTGAGTAAAGCTTATTTAACTTGGATATTGTTTGTGGTATATGAAAAAATCAGCAGTGACCTGTGGTCTGCAGATCTCTCATGTCTTATGTTCAGTGCTACTCAGCAGTTGTTCACTTATGACTTTGGGTGGGCAGTAGGGTGACCAGGAGGGAAAATGGTGGAGGAGGAAGCTCAAAATTGGAAAGCATTGTGCTCTCATAATCTCTTTTAGTGATTAATCTCTCTCCCTAATTCAGTTGGCAAGTGTCCTAGATGCCATTAAGCCAAACTTCTACGAATACAAGAATCCCGTCTATTGTTTTCCTGACAACTTCTTTTCAGCAGAGAATATAATATCTCTAGTGGCAACAGATTGTTAAAGTTCCTTGTTTTTTTTTTTTAAGAAGTATCTCCTTACAGCGAGCTTACTTGCTGTCCTAGTTCTGCTGTCTACACTTTGTTTTTTCTGCGTGCCATTGTCTGCATAAAATGGATAATGAACATTGATTGGCTCCTATCTCACACTTTGAGAACCCTGATGGTTTTGGGTAGAGTATTAGGAATGGTGAGAGACAGGAGAGTCATTAGAAATTCATAAATGAATAAATCACAACCTTAAAAGGCAGATTTTAAAAATTCATTATGATATCGTCGAGTAACTATGGATACTGATTCAGAAGTCCTTCCATAAGAAATTGCCTTCCCCTCTCAAATATAAGGAATGTCAGCTGGACTTGGATCCGGAATTATGATCCTATTGCTAATTGACTGGGTAACTGCTTGGCAACTTAACCCATCTGAACTTAACAAACTAATGTATATGAAAATGTACAGTGTATTATCTGACACAGCATAGATTTCCTTCTTTACCAATTGAAGGACTGTCCCTTTTAACATCTTCCCAGAAACCTTTCCAAACTTATGACATCAGTAGTTCACCTTAAGGAAACTAAAACCAAGTAAAACCATATAAAACAAATCTCTAAAGCTTTCATACAGATTTTTAAAGTGCTATTTGTATCAACCACACACAGGTAGGTAAGAGTATTTGTTACCTACAGATCACATCATAACACAAATGTAAGCATGACAATGGTTTTCTTGGATCAGGCCTTGCATTTCACTTCTAACACTCTTAGAATTGTTCTCTTGTATGATTATTGCCCATTGTTTATCTAAACTTTGCTTTAGATTTTGTTTCTTTCCATACTTTGATAACTCTGGTAAAAACTACATTTGTGAAGTGTGCCACTTACCAATTAGTCATTATTGTATATATTTGGTCTAAATTTAGTCTCTTAAGTTCTTAAGCACTTTCTTCCATTAGTTTTTCTCCATATTATCAAAGCTAGTTATACTTACAGATCATCTCTACTATGAACACTAACCAAAAGATTTTGTCTGGTAAGATTCACTCTGATAAAAATAACAAATTGTAATATGTAATAACATGAAAATATGCTTTGAAAAAGCTTAAAGTATGACAGATTGAAGTTTTCACACTTGTGGCTCAATTACCTGGCATAGCAGGGACAGGACATTGTGACCCGCTTTACGTTTCAGTTATCTGAAGATGAAACAATTTATGTGGACACATCACCTTACAACTTAGGGACACCACTGGTAAGAATAGGATTTGTGTACCAGGAAATTTCACTATAAACCATAGGATTCTAGCTGATTTCTTAGTTATGATAATCGAGAAACAGTACTTTACCAACAGTTGAAATCATACTTCAGCATCTATATATTTTGAGAGAGGTCTCACAATAACATAGTAAACATAAAGTTAGCCATAATAGTCACAGATATGTGCTACTTCCCTTTTCTACTCTTCCTCCTACCCATGGTCGTGATTTTAATTATTATTCAACCTCACCATACCTATAATCCCCATTCTCTTGGCTAGGAATTCATTCCACATAGCAATTACACCCATGCCTGATAATAATTGTGTCCAGCAAACAGCATGTGTATTGCTTGTTCCCATGGAGTATTCACCTTGGCTATAAACAGAGGAAACCTCAAAGACCAAGCTGTTAAAAGATCATCCAGGTGTGTAGTGAAAAAAGAATAAGAATTCCGTTTTCTGATATCCAAAGACAAGTAGGAGGGGATATAAAAGATACACATGACAGAAATACACTGTCCTTGGAAGCATGTGATTTTTTGCACATCTGCCATTCCTATTACCACCTTGTATGGTATTTTTAAATAGCTACAATTTTTATAAAAGTACTCTTAGAGACATCCTCATGGGCAATACTTTTTGTTTTTCATGGTCAAATAAGAATCATTTTTTTCCTCCAAGGAACTCAACCATTCATTGTCTTAGTAAATACCCAGATATATTATAGATTGCTTTGGGTCCATTGCACAGGTGGACAAAGTAAAGCATGGAAAGACTAACTATTGTTAGGCTTAGGGATGATGCTAGTTATTGAAATTCACTTTCATAATCCCCTAGTTTATGAAATAAGTCTTTGGGCCAAGACTTCTTTGACGTAGCATATATCATATCATACTGTTTTGACAGGAAAGGAAACATATCTAAATTAAATCATTGCCCCAGTCAAATCATAGAAATGCTTTGTCAGCAGTGACAAAGTTTTGTATTTGATTTGTTACAGAATCACAGAATTTTGAGCTGAGAGGGACCATTGAGATAATGTGTCCATCTTTTCATTTTCTAAATGAGGAAAACAGTTCCTAAAGACATGATACAAATTACCCAAAGCAATATAGTTAATCCATGTCAGGGCTGGGACAAGAGCCACGTCTCCTTACTCCAACGTCACTGTTTGTCTCCCTACCATTTTGTCCTATATATTCCTAAGGAATGTCTAGAATTAAAAGTAAATTGAGATCCCAAAAGATCCCAATAGATCCTTTTATCCAGTAATCAATCTCCTTGTTATCTCCTCAGTGGAACACTCTTTTTCATACTGTGTACCTGTATTTGCCTTTGCCTGGAAATGTCCTCCCTTCCTTCTGCTTCTGGAAAAGTTCCCTTCATTCTCCTAAGACTCACCTAAAATGTTACTTTTGGTGTGACACTTTACCCTTGTCCACCAATCAGCCTCTTGTTTTCTCTCTGTGGTCTCTTATAACATTTTGCAGTGTATTAAGTGACTGGTTTTTGATCCTTTCCCCTCTTTAGACCATGAGCTTAGATAAAGTTAAAAGTTAAAACTTTTGAGGTTTCAAATAAAGAAAACCTATTTGAAACAATATCAGCACAGAAGCTTTTGTTTTGTTTTGATAGCTCCCACTATATAAGGAAAGGATGCAGCCTATTTTCAGGAATGGGCTGAGTGCAGGACTGGAACATTATGAGGAACCAAGAGGTCCTCTCTTTTCCCCTCTTGTCCCTGCTTCTCTGTGCACCTGCTTCATTCTTTGCTGACACCACAGACTAGCTCTCTCTATTTCCCAGTTCACAGAGTTGGAAATGGACATTACTGATAACTCTTTAGTTAACATCACCTCCACTCAATAATAAGCCAGATCGATTTAGAATCTCCTTGTCTCAAATACAATTCCCAGGAAAGACAGATGCCCACCCTTCTACTACTCAACTGTGACCAGGGGACAGACCTGTCATATTGCCATGGTGCTGTCACTATAAGGGCATGGTAGAGAAGGAAGTTTCCAGAAAGAGGAACCAAGCAAACTGAGCAGAGAGAACTGGATTTCTACTACAGTATCTTATTCATTGTTTGGTCTCCACTTAAGCAACACACACCTTAACCAACACACTGATAAACTTAGTTCTTTGGAACCATGAGAGACAAAATGTTTTGAATGAATCAATTTAAAATATTTTCTAGAAACCTATCACTCTATACATAAGTAAACTGAGAGCCAGAGAGAGTAAGTGGTTCCTTCAATGACACATGAATGGTTAGTAATCAAGAGATTTCTGGAATGTTAGCCTTGGGCTCTTATTTAACCATTTATTAATCATTTATTTTGTACCAGTTAATTTGCCAAGTGCCTTACCAACATTGTCTCAATTAATGCTCACAAAAACAGTATGGTGAGTATTATTATTTTTTATTTTTTTAAGTTTATTTATTTATTTTTTGAGAGAGCACATGAGCTTGAGTAGGGGAGGGACAGAGAGAGAGGGGACAGAGGATCTGAAGGGAGCTCTGTGCTGACAGTAATGAGCCCAACATGAGGCTTGAACCCACAAACTATAAGATCATGAGCTGAGCCCAAGTCAGGCACTCACCCAATTGAGCCACCCAGGCACCCCTGGTCAGTACTATTATTATGTAAGAAGGAATCTGAGACTTAGAGACATCAAATAACTTCAGTGGATCAAAGCCAGGAGTGAAAGCCAGGACTGCCTTACTAGAAATCTCCAAACTAGCATTGCCCAATTAAATAAAATATGAACTATGTATGTTATTTTCAATTTTCTAGTAGCCACACTTTAAAAGTGTAAAAAAGAAATAGGTGAATATTTAATTCTCATGATACCTTTTATTCACTTCAATATGTCTAAAATATTATTATTTCAATACTCCTTCATTATTAAAAAATTATATCACATCCATTCTTTGAACTAAGTCATGCTTATAGCACATCACATTTTATTTATTTATTTTTTAATGTTTATTTATTTTTGAGAGACAAAGCATGATGAGGGACGGGCAGAGAGAGAGGGAGACACAGAATCCCAAGCAGGCTCCAGGCTCTGAGCTGTCAGCACAGAGCCTGACGCGGGGCTCAATCTCATAAACCATGAGATCATGACCTGAGCCGAAGTCCAACGCTTAACGGACTGAGCCACCCAGGAGTCCCACCATGTCACATTTTAAACTTGCCACATTTCAAGTGCTCAATGGCCACAGCTGGCTAGTAATTACCATATTAGACAGTGGAATTCTAAATGATTCTGCTGAGGTACCCATCAGGACTAACTAAACTACATGAATTTTGATGTGACATAAGGACATATTGTCAATCAGTCAGACTTTGTTACATCTAGTCCTCCCCCTGGGTATCATATCAATACTACAATGCCTACTCCAAGGTGGATTACACTGACTTGGAATCCTCCAGATGAGCTACCCAATGAGCTACAGTAGTATTACTCTGGGTGCAATGGAAAGCCACCTGACAAAAACCCCGACCTGGGGTGCACACAGTTGTCCGCTCTCGCAGCAGAAAGACCCATCCTAAGAAAAGCTACTGTGAAATCTGGGCTTTCCTATGTGCCACAACAAAAGAAACCAGTTGTCTTAGTTACGTGAGAAGTTAAAAAAACACAGGTAGTTCAACACCCTTTATGTTTGGTTCTGCTCTCAAAGTGCCCCTTTCACTACATGATAACAAGCAATAGACGTGTTTTGACTCAGATGGTTTTCCAAGTTGGGGTGTAGACCATTCACAGGAATTCTGTAACCCATTTAGATGAAGGGGGCGGGGTTTAGGGAGTTAGCATTAAGCATATGTGGAGCACCCATCTCTGCCTCTGTTTCTCCAGCTGTGGGAGGCAATTAACATCACCAGCTGACAATGCTTGTCCTCTTTTCAACTCCATTTTCAACAACACTGAAAAGCAACTCTACATAATGAGAAGAAAACAGAAAGATTGTTGAGAAGCCCACTAATATATGAGAATATGTAAGGTGAAAAGTGAGGAAGGATAATTATGTGAGCCACATCTAAAAGTGATGGAAAATAACCAGTTTATAACCTCCATGAGCTCATAGTTCTTCAGTATCTTATTACTGTTAATTTCCAAAACATGTAACTTATTCATGTAAATCTGCGTATTTTATTGATGAACAAGTCTAAAAAGATTGGTAACTATTCTAGAATTAAAACATTTAAAATTTAAGTACCGTATCTTCTATTGATCTACCTTTTAAAAGGTTTTTATAGATCCCTTCTTCTCCATATGCCTTATAATATTAAAGTGTTCAGAGGAACCCACACTTAAATATGTTAATAAGAAATAAGATGTGTTAAAATGAATACATTTACATCACACCCATTTCTAATATCCATAATCTATTTTCCTGTATGTAGAATAGCCCTCACTTGCAAATTCAACAGATTAATCATAAAGACATTTGTTTTTTCATTTTGTTAAGTATTTGGCGCATGCTTTTGTCATTGACCACGTTATAGAACAAATGAGAAGAATATAAACCAATAGACTGTTTTTGAGGAAATACAATTTACATTTAAATTCTTCTTGGAGAGACAAGACAAACAAGATGAATTACTGCATGACTCCAGTAATTGCCAGAGTAAGTAGGAAAGAAGCAAACAGAAAGAACCATGCTAGCGAATTGAAAAAAAAGGGCTAGTAAGTCTAAGATGGTTACCTGGGAGGGTTCTAAGCCCCAGCAAAATAGGATTCGATTTAAAACAACATTTTAAAAATAAACTTGGGGGTTAAAAGGAAAGCCACTGGGTGATGTGAAGAGAAGACTGGTTACAAGAGAACAATTTAGGTTACAAAATAAGGAATTGAAGTTTAGATGATAAAAACAGAGAAGCAGAGAGGAATAAGAACCTTGAGGACAACTCAAGATACCTGGGCCATAGTAAGCCTTCAATAAATACTTATTATTATTAAAATGAGTTTGAGAAATGGTGAGGATAATTCACAGGAAATCAATGAATAATATCAACACAGTGGTTGGATTGACTTGAGGATTATTTTTATCTGTAATGTAATGAAAATGGACTAGAGTCTTGGAAACCAGGAAGGATAGAGAAGTAGAAGTGGAAGGATCTAGTTGAGGAAAGGCAAAAAGGAATGGGCGAAAATAGTACAATGTTTTGGAGCAACAACTTTAAACTATGAAAAGTTACCACAGGATTGCTGGTGATTTAATAAGAAAAATCTTAGTTTCTAATGTTGCTGTACTAAACAGCTTGTGTACTACCTTTGAGTGTTTAAAAAGGCAGAATGATATAATCCCCAAATGACATTCTTATTACTGTTATGTTTATGCACATGCAAATCTCACACCATATTATCAACCTTTTCCTTTCCTTCTATCTTCTTAGAATTCTCTTTCTCCGGAGTCCATGGCCTATTCTATATATGTTGCACTTTTCAAAGGAATGAGCAAGGATAAACTCTCTAACTAGACATGATTACTGGACATTTTGTACCATACAACTGTATAAATTTCATCTTTAAATTCAAAATTCCTTCTGTGTTTAACTGTAGGAATTTATGAGACCTGAGTATGCCTTTACCTATCTAAGTTGTTTGTATACTGAAGCTACTTTTTAATGATTTTCCATCATTTTTTAGGTCTATGCCTTGCTTTCTGCTCTAGTTGCCAACTATCCCCAAATCTAGTGGCTTACAATAAAAACCAATCATTTTTTTAGCTCATTTGTCTGCACATTGGACAGGGTACTGTGGGAAGACTTGTATTTCTCACACAGATCAGCTGAGGTGGTTCACCTGAAGGTTGTAGGCACCTGCTTCTAAGCTGGTTTAGTCACCTGCATGGCAAGGTGATGTTAGCTGTCAGCAGGAAGTTCAGCCAGAGCTGAGGAAGTAGAGTGAAGTAGTTCTTCTCCACGTAGATCTGTCCATGTGGGCCTCTCCACGAGTTGCTTGGACTTCATTGCAGCATGGGGACTGGTTTCCAAGAATGGGCATTCCATAAGAACCAGGTGGAAACTATCACTTTTAATGATCTAGGTGTGCAAGTCACAGAGCACCCTTCTGCCATAGTCACCAGTCAGTCCAGATTCAAGGAAGGTGACTGTAGAGCCCACCTCCCAATGGGAGGGACGTTAGTCTCACATCCTAAGAAGAGTTGTGAGGAGTGCGAGAAACAGCTGTGGCCATTTTGGGAAAATACAGATTCAAAATCTGTCCAGCTCTGAATGAACAAAACAAACTTCTGTTTTACTGCTCTCCCTTGCTTTGCTCTCCCAATTGCATCGCTCTGGAAGCCAGAATTCCTCCCTGGGCTGTTGGCTCTTCAGTCACAAGGAAAGGATTAGAGAACAGAAAGCTCTACTACCTAGACCTACCAGAGAGATCACAGTTAGCTCTGGAGTCTAAAGCTGTGCACTTTCAGGAGAGCACTTAGTACCTCTTTTACAAATCAAAGTACTTCTCACTGATTTGATATTCATGACCTAGCAAATCACAGCTCCCATTGCTCCCTCTACACAATTTCTGGAGTAAATCTAGAGAAAAGCAAGGAACACGTAACTTGGAAAGCCGGATTAAAGTTAGACAGCACACACCACCAGGGAACAGACAACAGCATGGTTTCTATTGAATATCATTTGTGAGAGTTGCCTTAAAGGATTGTGTATTCCAAAGGACAGATTGAGAAAAATACTTGATCTTGGAGAGTCCTGATTCAGATCTAAGAGCCACGTGCATAGTGGCAGAAACAAGGGCTCTCAAACAGAAAGATTTAGATTATAATTCATCTCTGCCACTTAACTGTGTGATCTTGAGTAAATCACTTAATCCCTTTGAGCCTCAGTTCCCTTGTCTGTTAAGAAGGAATAATACCCATCTCACAGGGTTGTGGTAAGGACTGAATTAGATAATATAAGAAAGCCCTTATATCTACTATATGGCAAGACCTAAATAAATGAACTCTCTTCTTCTTTTCTCTGCTGCAGATTCATTATGCTTCAGAGCACCTAATTTTTCTGAATTTTAATTATCCCATTTTAGAGCAAAGGAATTCAGATGAATTTGACCTCTGTGCCTCAAACCAGCAAATGGATGGCAATGCCAAGAACAATGTAAATATATTACAATCTGAAAGGTATTAAGTGCTCTTCAAATGCAAAGAATGCATAGTACAGGGAAAACCCAGCATCATGTTTTCCAAAAAAAAAAAAAGGCCAATCCCCTGCAATTGTAGGCAAATATTAAAAGGAAGATATTGTATATGTATAAAAGGAATCTCAAAAGAGCACATGGAGAATCTTTACCAGAAAGCATGTAATCTTTACCAGAAACTATGTAAAATAATTTTGTATATGTATATATACTACACATACAACTTGAGAAGAATGCTGATGAATATGGCAATTTTGGAGTAATTTTAGAAAATGCTATGTTTGCCTAAAAGCCTAGAGAGACCTTAATTAGATTCAAAGGTGAAATCACCAAGAAAATACCCACCAAGTTTTTCAAGTGTATTATTTTTGCTCTGGCTTTCTATGACTGGCCGTTTTCTGTATCATTGCTGCAGTCCCCATTTATGCAAAAACCAGCAGATAGAGAAAGATTGGCAGGCTTCACACATGCTTCTTACCCAGAGCCCAATGAGGGAAGAGTGGTAAGTTTGTAATGTTGGCCAAAACAGCCTGGAGTCACTTGCTGGACTGAATTTAAAACACTGGCGAATAACGGAAGCTAATTTCAGCTTTAGATGACAGTTCACTGAATCCGCACTGTCTTTGCCCAGAATGTCAACTCAAGATATATCCCTATTCTTTGAATGCTCTAGAGAAGAATTCCTCAACATCACTTGAGTGCCCACTATTACCATCTTTCATTCCACCATCATGATGCCCTGCTAAATCCATCTCAACATAGGCCAGCTTTCTGTGGCCTTTAAAGAATACAGATTTGTGGTTTGTGGATATTCTAGAACATTCCAGTATTATTTTAGTCATTTTCCATTTGAGTCATTTTAAATTGGCAGCTGGTCCACGGGGCCATTATCTGCCTCATCAGAATCAGTTAATATTCTATTAGCAATAATTAAGCCAGGCAAAGAGAAAAGAGCGAGTCAGTATAATGTGAAAAGGGACCCAGTTTCCTCATCTATAAATGTATTTCTGGGGAATCTGGGTGGCTCAGCTGGTTAAGCATCTGACTCTTGATTTCAGCTCAGGCCATGATCTCATGGTTTGTACCCCGTGTTGGGCTTTGTGCTGACAGCAAGGAAGCTGCTTGGGATTCTCTCCCTCCCTCGCTCCTTCTCTCTCTCTCCGTCCCTCCCCCATTTGCATGCACTTGTTCTTTCTCTCTCTCAAAATAAATAAATAAACATTTTTTAAAACATGTATTTCTATTTCACAGGATTGCTATAATGATCAAATGAGAAAATAGTTTTGAAAGTGTTTTATAAGTTCTACAGAGGCATGGAGGTAGGAAGGAGAACAGACTCATTATACTGAGAAACTCTGAGAAGTCAACATAGAGTCCTGGGAGAGGAACACTCAAAGCAAGCCCTCACAGGAAAATATTCAGTCCAAAGTTAGAGTCTGAGAAGCAGGCTAGGGAAGCAGACCCACAGAAACATAGGTCCCTGCCCAGGACAAATGAGGTTATCTCAGGTCTGGAACCCAAGAGATGTGGGCCAATACAGAAGCACCAACCACAGTCACCGTGGTGGAAGCAGACAGGTGTAAAGTTTGAGCTCACCATCCGACACAGGCACAGCCTGGGGAACCGTACTGCATGCTTACTGCCTTTGTATCCTTAAGGTCCAGCCTGCTTGTTTTCCTCAAGAAAAAAAAAACACTTAACATTCTGTGTGAGGATGAAGTTTGACAGGCAAAGCCAGGCTAAAGACAGAAGTATAATTTGTTCATGCTTCTTCTACACTCTTGTCCCCATATATGTCCATCTCCACTGTTTTCGACATCCCTTCCACGATCCAGCATCCTGATAGGCAGCTAGCAGCCCACCCCTAAGGTTCTCTGGGAAGTAATGATCTTCAAATTCCTCATGACATCCACCTCAAGTGAACATCTTAATGTTTCTTGGCATTTATAGTTCTTCATCTCAATCAAAATGTACCCATGTTATGTTTCTTTTCCTTGAACATCTGGTCTCTGGCTAGCTGACCATTCTGTCTTGGGATGTGACAATAATCGCCAATAATGGCTAACATATTATTTCTCCAAATAACAATTTTGCTGTAGGGAGTTTTTAATGCCATAAGCCAAAAATTGAGGACCTCATGGCATTGATAGTGGAAGTAAAACTGGCCATGTTTCCAGGCATCCTTCAAATCACCCCTCCAAAGTGGGCACTGCCACTGCTCATTCACAAGGTGTCAAGCAGGAAGAGAAAAGTAGGCAGGCCAATTTCAGTAGGGGGTGCTTCCTGGTGGTGGTAATGAGCGCGGGTTGTTAGTCATTCATTTGAAAACCAAGGTATACGCTTTGGGAGAAAATGATATATAATTCACCAGTTTTTATTATTTTTCCTGAACAGTGCAGTTAATGGTCTGAGGTTGTGCATACAATTAACATAATTTATTTGACAAATATTTATTGAGCATTTACCATATGCTGGGCACTGTGCCAGTTCTGGAATGTACAGTGAACAAGAAGATAAAAAACTAAGCACCCAAGTAAATAATTTGAAGTTGCAATCATTGTTCTAAAGGAAGATACAGCGTAGCAGGAGAGAAAAATACCAGGGAATTGAGATTTGCATTGGGCGTTAGAGAGAAACTCTTTGAGGAAGTGTCCTGGAGGATTAGTAGAAACTGGGTGAAAAGACGGAGACAAGAACTTTTCAGGTGCTGAGATGTGAAAAAAACTTGGTTATCTGTCTAGGAACTGACAGACAAGGAGAACAGCTGTAACCCAGAAAGCTAGAGAAAAGTAGAGTGAAAGAAACCAGAGGGGCATGCAGTGGGCACAGCATGACACTTCCCGTATGTCTTGTGAAGATTTCAGCATCTATCCTAAGTACCTGTAAAAAGCCATGAGCAGTGGGGGATGGGCAGCGGCCATTTAATTAGCAGAATGGCATGGTATTTAAATTGCAAGAAATCATTCTGGTTCTTGTGAAGGTGGAATTACAGCAGGGGGAGGCAAAATCAGATATGCAGGCAAGAGAAAGAGCTTAGACTAGAATGGCAGCAACAAGAAAAGAGGACAAATTCAAGATGTATTTGATAAAGAGATTCTGGAAGACTTAATGATAGATTGATTGGGGTGGGTGTTCCGTAGGCCAGAGGAGGTGTCAGGAATTGCTCTCACATTTCTGGCATAAGCACCTACATAACTAGAGGTGCCATTAATGGAGATGAGTAGACCTTCACTTCATCCCATGTTGAAATTGATGGGATTTCAACAAACGTAAAACACAGATAGTGTGGACGTAGGTTTCAGCTTGTAATATTCAATGAAAATGGCAGTGCCAATTGCCGTCATCATTTAAGTGTGTCTATGCGTCTGTGTGTGACAGTGACTGTGTTTGTGCTTTGTGGAGAGGGGAAGGGGGGGCTTAAAAAGAAAAACTGCAAACAAGGAGGTACCTAAAATAATGAAAAAATGATCACTGACTAGTATAGATGCTGCTGGGGAGTCTTTTTGATGCAAATACATACCTAAGTTAGCTCTGCTTTCACCTCAGGAACAAAAAAAAAAAAAAAAAACAGAAAAAAAAGAAAGAAAGAAAGAAAAGAAAAGCAAGGTTTAGAAAAGAAACACTGCCACCACAAGCTACAGATTCTATTGTTTCTAGGGAAAAATTCATTTACATCAAATATCTGAAGCTGTCAGTGCACACAAAGACTTTGAAAGCATTTGTTTGGAGCTAATACTGTACTTTCTATTTATATTCTAATACCTCGTCCACCCCCTTATGATTCTTTGTGAACTTGCTCAAGTTTTGGCTTTACTATACTTTTATTTTTTTTCCCCTGAGACACTTGTAATCTTTACAGACTTGTTCCAAGAGCAAAGAAATGGATCATTAAAGAAGAATGAAATGTTATTTGATGGTGTGCCTGCTGCTTTCTTTGTGGAGAATCCATTTCCATAGCCATGAAAAAGTGGAGAGGCTGTATGCCATGGATGATAAGGACTAGACTAGTTGTGGTCCAGGACAGAAAACACATGTGCTACCTGCCCCCTTCCAAGAAGATGAATTCTGGACCTAATGAAATCTGGTATTTCTAATTGTTTTTAGTGAAAACAATCTTTTCATGATGTTTCTCAGGGGTGGTAAACAGCCTCTGAAAATGAAACCAAATGCATGCAACAGACACAAAAACCCTCATAAAATAAATAATAATAACAACAAAGCTTTAGTAAAATTAGGGCTAACAAAAATTGTATCTGAAATAATGAAACATTGTCTGACAAGTCATTGGCCACTTGAAGTTCTGATAATAATGGTCTGGAAGATAGAAATGCTTGTTGTGATGAGCACTGGGTGGTGTATGAAAGTGATGAAACGATAAATTCTACACCTGAAACTAGTATTACACTGTATGTTAACTAACTGGAATTTAAATAAAAATGTGAAACCAGAAAGAATAAATAAAAATAAATAAGAAGAGTGTCAGGATTAGTAAGAAAGAAGGGGATATAAGAAACTATACACATTTTTCACATTTCTGGAAGAGAGAGAAAAATGAACCAGAAACTAAAGATTGGTTCTGTTGAAGGGGTGGATAGAAAAGTGGGAGAAGAAAGGTGGAGTAGGAATGAATGGAAATGAAGAGGGTCTGACACCTTGCTGAGTAAACCACTTTGTAGAGCTCTGACTTTAAGAGCCATAGTATTAGTTCACATTCCAAAGAGATAATTAGTTAAATGATCAGGAAGGATATGGAGGAACCCAAAGTGGAATGCAAACTGTAGCAAATAAATCTAACTGTATAACTGCATTTCAAATGAGTAACATAACCATACTGAAGAGGAAGAAAAGAACTAACCTACATAACTGAGGAAGCAGTGTCATGTTTGAATAGTCTAAGGCTAAAGACCAAAAGAACTGTACACAAACACTGTACTCACATTACTAGATGTGTTTCTTACAGAGATATGGATTAGAAATTCTGAAAGTGCCTCATGTGTATGCTAAAAATAAACAAATAGATAAATATTATGTAAATAATGGGAGTCAGGTTTCTCATAGGTAGAGAAAAAGTTACAGATGAGGAAAGAAGAAAACTAGAAGGAACCCTGTGGTTTTGGATTTAAGACAGAGATACAAGTATGAACTCATGTTCTTACTCTATATATTCAAAAAGATACAGAAATATAGATGTATATACAAGCTTGTATATATATATGTATATATGTGTGTATATACATAGTGTATATGTATATGTATATCTATATCTGTATCATCTATATCTTTCCATATCTATGTTTGTATCTATATATCTAGATCTATATCTAGATCTATATATATATTCCCTAGCTCTGTCGGCTAAAGGTCCTAGAAGCAATGATACTCATGACCAACAAGCACACCTAACACCCAGATCTTGGTTTCTAAACACGATTCTTCAATAAAGAGAACCCAGTCCCCTTGAGAAGTAAACTGAACATTATCCTGGAATGACTTTAGTTATAGAAAGTAAAGAAATGATTAAAAGTGGATGGAGGTATGTCAGAGTAGCATAGCCACCAACAGGAACAAACTCCCAATGTCTAAAGCTGAAACAGTTTGAGCAAAAAATGGTAAGTAATGGTCATACTGGAGTATAAATCATAGAATAAAATAAACATCCATGAGTCTATACTGATGTAATGAAATAATCACATAAATAAATGAGAAGAGACAGGTCATCTGTGAAGAAGAATCCTAATTAATGCATGTGAATGGAGCGAGAGAAATGCAAAAACCACCATTAAGCAGACACCACAGGAATAATCACGGCTGGCAAGACCCATCCATGAATGCTAACATCAATAGATGAGTATTTGAGGAGAAACAGTACATTTGAAGAGTCTCAAAGTATCTGTACCAAGATATTTGTTAATTACAGCAAGAAAAATTGTAACTTTATAGTAGGGAAACCTGGCAAATACCACCTAACCAAGTGATCAAGATTAGCTTTATCAGTAATAAGACATATTGACATTAAATACCCTGATATGATGCATTGATAAGAGCACTACATCACTGTGGCTGGTTTTCTTGACAAAAATATATAGCCTCAATCTAGTTATAAGACAACAGCAGACAAACCATAATTGAGAAACATTTTACCAAAGAATTGTCTTGTAGTCTCAAGATCAGGGAAGACAAGGAATGGCTAAGAAACTTACAGACAGGAGGAGACTAAGGAGACATGACAACTAAATGCAACATGAAATACTCAATTAGATCCTGCACTTGTAAAAGAATTTTATTAGAACAATTAGTGAGATTCAAATTAAGTCCCAAGTTTAATTAGTAGCATTATACCAACTTGAAGTTCCTGGTTTTGATATTTGTGCTATGGTTATGTATCATGAGTAGGGGAAGCTGAATGAAAGATACAGCAACACTTTCTGTACTCTTTTTGCAACATTTCTGTACATTCAAAATTATTTCAAAATAGGGGCGCCTCGGTGGCTCAGTCGGTTAAGCTTCTGACTTTGGCTCAGGTCATGATCTTGTGGTTTGTGAGTCTGAGCCCCCACATTGGGCTCTGTGCTGACAGCTCAGAGACTGGAGCCTCCTTCAGATTTTGTGTCTCCTCCTCTCTCTGCCCCTCCCATGCTCATTCTCTGTCTCTCTCTATCTCTCAATAATAAATAAAAATGTTAAAAAAATTTTTTTAATTATTTCAAAACAAAGTTAAAAATAGAAGTACCAAAAAAAATAGTTCCTAGAGTTAGATAATTGAAATGGAGAATATGAATGTTATAGAGAAAAATGAATTTTACTTCTACAAGATCAAACTGAAAACATCTGTGTTGCTGTTAAAATGAGTTGTAGAAAATTCCTCTTTCACTTTATTTTACTCTGTAGTTGTATCAGAATAACTTAGTACTTCTGACTAACTCTTGGATTTGATGTCCTAAATTCAATTTATAACTTCTCAATTTTATTTCTTGGTCTTTGTTCATTCATAATTTTCTATCATAATGAACAGCAATAAGTAAGAAGATATTTCAAGGGAGTAGAAAAATTCTTTTCAAGCAGAGTACTGAGCTCCTTCAAAAGAAAAACTCTCAGTTTCATGTTCCAGTTATTATTGTAACAAGCAAATAAGGAGTCTTAAACTGCCAAACAAAAATTCTTGAGACAAAGGAGCAAGTTAGAACTTTTACCTCATATAGCATTTGTTTCTTTGGGTTTCAGGAGACATATTGGAGATAGAATCAATCAGTTTAATGAATAATATTCATGTGATTTAGGTCAGATTTATGTTCTTACAAGATGACTCCATCAGTCTTGTAGTGAGAACAGTGGTTCATCCAATGACTATTTCTTGACACCTGCTGGGAAAACCTTATAACAGAAGTAGTTTCTATACTTAGTATTTCATATATTCCCAAGACATTAAATCAGGATATATATAGACTGGGAAAGGGGGGCGGGGGAGAGAACATAGTTCCATATGTCTTTTCTTAGCTCTTCAATCCAAGTATAACAAATACAAAATTATAGAAAGTAGCTTAAAATATGAAGCTTTCCCAGTAGGTACCAGTGGGTGGTAAACCAGTTGGGTTGCAGTAACCACAGGATCCTTCTGTGGTAATGGAATAAAGCATTTTCATGAGTTCTTCAAGAAGCCTTGTTCTTTCCAGGATCTTCCTGTTATGATTGCTGATAACTGAATGGCTTTACTAAGGAAAGAGATTCTCATTTCATAATTATCATGAAATAAGAAAGAGACACAGCAATGTCTGTAGATTATATCAGTGAATAAATAACTAATAACAAATCCTATTTTTAGGATTTAACCATGTTAGGAAAGAGAGCTTCAAGAGAAAAGTATATTATCTCTTATTTAAATATTGATCATTTCTTCTCTGAAAACTTTGATTTCTCATCTAATTAGGTGGCAGAAAAGCAGTAATCATTCCATCTTTACTAAGTTTTTACCAATACCAGGCATTGTAAACAGAGATTTTAGGTATTAATTCATCTAATCCCCAGATAACTCAAGAAATAGGTATTTTTAATCCGCATTTTACAGATGGGTAAACTGAGGAAAGGGGAGCCAACCAAATTGGGGCAGTAAGTACTTGCGGGCTTGAAGAAAATAAAAGTAATGCCTTTACTCCTGACAATGACACTGTTGTCAGGAGGGTAAGTGTTGAAGTTTTAGTATTTTGAAATAACGTATTTCCAAATGCATGTGCTTGTTGTAGAGGTATGTTAAATTCTCTCAGATGCATTAGTAAATCAATGATTATTGAGGAACTCGTGTTGCTAGTACTAATCCTGATGTAATCCTTTCAATCATGGGCCTTACTTCCAAAATAACATAACAACTAGATATCGAAGGAAAGATTATTGGAGGAAAGGATGAAACGTATATAAAAGAGTTCAGAGCTATTCATTACTGCAAACACAGAACTCTCTGGATTCCAAGCTTCTATGTAGGATGAACTACAATATCCTCAACACTAATTTATTTAGATTCATTTTCTAAATTTGAGTTTATCATATTAATTGTTATATGAAAATAAAAAGAAAGTGTAACAAATTTTATAATATGCAGAGAAAACGGATTTATTAGATTAAGCACTTGGTACAGAACCAAAGAAGTTAAAAGGAGCAAGACTGGTACCAGTTCAGAATGGCTAGAAAACTGGAATTAGGCATATAAAAGCTAGGTGAGACTGAAGTGCTCTGCAGAAGACTAATCCTAAGGGTTTACATACCATGAACAGGTATTATTTTAAGGGTGTGTGTATGTGTGTGTGTGCGTGTGCGCATGTTGTAGACAAGAAGGAGCCATCAAAGGTTTTAAAGAAAGAATTGGTGTATTTTTCTTATAGTAAGTTCATTCCAGCATACAAAGGAAGAACAGATTCAAGGAATTGAAGCCTGGAGCTGGGTAAAGAATTTACCTTAAAAAGGAATGATGGAATAATTTTGAGGGATTGGTGTGAGCAGAGACTTATGTGGTCTGTTGAATATGAGACATTTCAAGCTTTTGGAGAAGACTGGTAATTATAGAGCAGACTGAGGAAGGATGAACCTGCCAAGGGAGAGAAATCAAAATGGCAGATGGATTATGTATACACGATCATGTCATGAAGTATTTACAGCTCCCGTTTTAACTTAAAAATCTATAGCTAGCTATTCATTTGTAAAAATCTTAACATAGGTTAAATCCTATAAAGAATGGCATCTGTTTTGATTGTGTGGTGGGAAGGGTTATAATGATAGTTTTGACAGTTAATTGTTCATACCTACTATAAACATTTTAGTTAATTCTAAACACCAAATATAGAACTAGAGGAGGGCCTGTGTGATCACAGTCAACACTTTCATTGTATAGATGGATCAATCCAGACAAGCTAAGCAACTTGTTCAAAGATGCACAACCTTCTATTCCAACTCTAGTTTCTAGAATGTAAGTACTACCCCCATGTGTATTCTCCCTATTTTACCTACAGAGAACCCTGAACGTAATTCAGTATGTCCACATACCGAATGTGCCCAAATTCACAGAGCAAGGGGGCAGTGAGTCTGCTGTTAGAAAGCCGTCTTTCTATACCGCGTTTATTAACACCACTTTGTATGGGTGGTTTCTTTTGTCCAACAAGCTGCATAAGAAAGAGGGAAAATCCATTTTACCCACAGTGCCTAGCACAATGATTGACACATAGCAAGAACTGTTAGCTGCATCCAAGTTAAACAGTGAGCAATGGATGCCACACTCCCAAGCAAAGGTCACAGACAGAGCAGGACTCAGCAACCAAGGATTAGTGAAATTCATGCCATGAAGACAACTCACCTGAATAATTAGAACAATAAACCAGTTATTTAGGGACCAGCAGAGAGATTATAGTTTTATCAGTCAACTGTTTACATGGATCTAATGCCTCATCATCTTTCATCCCTTTTTGTCAGCCTTTGGGTAAACTTGCTTGCCACTTTTAATTCTGAAGTTTAGAGTCTCACTTCTTGAGAAACTTTACTCTCTTAAAAGCAAGAATTAAGTTGAATACTAAGTGGATGTACTGCACAATCTTATAGCTTGTCATTGCTTATGTTTTTTTAACAACCCTTTGACTTGCTTCTATATTTTTACCACCTTTCTCTTGATAGTAACAGGGACTTACATAAAATCTCTTTGTTTCATTGTTTGCTATTTCAAGTCCCATTGTTTTGCTGTTATCTCTAAAAAGGTACATGATCTCTAAAGACTTGCAACGATAATGTTTTGACATTGCAATTTAACACGGCAATGTGGTCTCAATAATCTTTCAGTGACATTGTTTTACCATTGTCTTGACATTGTAAAATGGTCTCTCTAGACTTACATTTTGCCATCGCCTTGACATTGTAATATGGTCTCTATAGATTTGCATTGAAATTTGTTTTGTCATTGTCTTGATATCATAATGTCCTCTCCATGGACTTCTCTTCACATATATCATCCTCTCCAAAGACTTGTGTATCAGCCCCTTTACAAGAGCAATGTGCCTGTTAACTTCCCATTCAGGTGAACTGGGGATGATCTTTCACGGTTTCTACTTAACACTAAGTATCACATCTCATCAATAACTATTTTCAAACTCTTTTATCTCAACCCTTTCCAAATCTCATTCCTGATGCAGAGATTTTACCAGGAAGCAAAGTGGACAAATTCCCATTAGGTAAAATCTGCCTGCACATTTTTCATTTTTAATATTAAACTCACTCACTTTAAAAGCATTAAAGTGGAACGGATCATGAGGGAGTTTACATCTCTCTAACCCATAATAGGGAACTATTTCATAGAGTAGATCCAACCTGTACAATAGCACAGTAAAGTACTTTAGAAAGAGAAAATCCTGATCCTTCCTCTACTCACAAAATACCTTGGTAAATTCTGTTCCCCTTTGTAATGTCACAACTTTTAATGCTTACTGCTTTAGACAATGTCACCACATGTTTTATCTTTCCCCATTATCATGCACCCTAAAAATACAAGGAATGTTTACTGTCCACATTTTCATCCACTATTCTACATGCATGCCTCAGTGAAGCCATTTTTCCTTAGTCACAATAGACAAGTTAAAATAAAAGCAAACTCATTTAGTGTGATCATGAATTTCCTGCAGAAAAATAGAAAGCTCTCATTTGAGCCCTTTGGGGAAATTAAGGAATTGAGTAGGTCTCTGATAATTGGACTCTGCCTAGAATGCAGCCCTCTGGCTGAATGATCGTCCCCTCCCACTATTGTTGGAACACTAGGAGCAAGTTTATAACATTTAGTGACGTCCTACATTGTGCCAAGCACAGTACCAAGTACTTCATGTGCATAATGTCAGTACTACAAACACATATACTCCATAAATTCTCATTATCTTTCTCCCCCTTTAGGACCTTAAAGAGCCTAAGTCTCCTGCTAAGGTTACACAGCTGTTATGTGTAAACAGTGGGATTTAAACCTGTTCATTTGGACCCCTGACCAGAGGTTCTTAATTCAAAGAGCATTTAAAGGGAAAGAATTATATCTGAATTTCACAAACTTCTAACTGAAACATATTGTTTTTTCAGTTATGAATGCAGGCAACAAAGCACAGTAGTATTAGTAGAATATCTGTGACTTTGGCACCAAGAGAAAGCAGATATATTCCTGTCTCATGATGGTTACTGCTGATCTCTCAAAAAAGCATGTATGTGGGGTGCCAGGGTGGCTCAGTCAGTTACGCATCTGACTCTTGATTTTGGCTCAGGTCATGATCTCACACTTCGTGAGTTCAAGTTCCACGTCAGGCTCTGCACTGAGAGCATGGAGCCTGCCTTGGATTCTCTGTCTCCCTCTATCTCTGCCCCACCCCCTCACTCTCTCTCAAAAATAAACTAAAAAAAGCGTTTATACTCATCGTTACTTCAAAATTGCAGTTGTTGTTAGACTTGCCTCTAAAATTATTTATTTAATGTCTTAAAGAAACACATATATTACTATATTAAAAGTTGTTTTTTCTAATGCTTTGATAACTATACTTCAATATAATTGGTTTCCTCCTATGATTTCCTTCTATGATTTTTTTGCCATGTCCACACACCCCCATTTTTTATTTACATAATGTTTTCTTTAACCAATACATGTTTTACTCAATGAACTCTTTATAGAGAAACATTTCTCTTGCTATAACAATCGGTTATGTTTTTGAAAACATTAAAATAAATACACAACTATTAGAATTTTAATAAGAAGAATAGGTAGCTCACATTCAACATTTTGAGAAATGCTAAACTAAAGCATCAAATGCCAGATGTGGCACTATTCTGGCAAAGACAGTCTGCTTTGCTGAAAGGTCAGTCATCACTGAGTGATCCAGAGGTTTCTCCGAGGCCCATTCTGTGCATACAAAGGTACTTCACACGGAGCTCATGGCAGCTCTCACTGTGGAGATAGGCTACATGAGGCAGTTACTCTATGAGGTATAAAGAACCTGACTTTGGAATCACACTGTGGTAAAAATTCTTCTCACCCAACTGTCAGCTGTGCAATCCTGGCTAACTCACTCAACCCTAGCTGATTTACCTGATCTGCAATATTCCAGTAAAGAGTAAAACTCTGAAAACTTCACCAAAAAAACTATTGGAACTAATAAAGAAACTCAGTAAAGATGCGGACTACAAAATCAACATACAAAAAAACAGTTGTGTTTCTATACACTACCAATAAACTATCTAAAATGAAATTAAGAAAATCCCACATACAATAGTACCAAAACAAAATTTTTAAGAATTAATTTAACTAGGGGCGCTTGGATGGCTCAGTCGGTTGAGCTTCTGACTTCGGCTCAGGTCATGATTTCACGGTTCATGGGTTCGAGCCCTGCGTTGGACTCTGTGCTAACTGCTAGCTCAGAGCCTGGAGACTGCTTCAGATTCTGTGTCTCTTTCTCTCTCTGCCCCTCCCCTGTTCACGCTCTGTCTCTCTCTGTCTTTCGAAAATAAATAAGTGTTTAAAAAAAAGAATTAATTTAACTAAGGAGATGAAAGATCTGTACACTGAAAACTATAAGAGATTGTTGAAAGAAATTGAAGACATAAATGGAAATGTATCCCATTTTTACTGATTAGAAGAATTAATATTGTTAAAACGTCCATACTTCCCAAAGCTGTCTAATATTTAATGTAATCTCTGTCAAAACTCCAATGGCATTTTTTATTATAGTTTATTGTCAAGTTGGTTTCCATATAACACCCAGTGCTCATGTCAACAAGTGCCCTCCTCCATGCCCATCACCCCTTTTCCCCTCTCCCCGACCCCCATCAACCTCAGTTTTTCTCAGTATTTAAGAGTCTCTTATGGTTTGCCTCCCTCCCTCTCCTTAACTATTTTTCCCTTCCCCTCCCCCATGGTCCTCTGTTAAGTTTCTCCTGTTCCACATATGAGTGAAAACATATGATATCTGTCCTTCTCTGCCTTACTTATTTCACTTAGCATAATACCCTCGAGTTCCATCCACGTTGCTACAAATGGCCAGATTTCATTCTTTCTCATTGCCAATGTAATATTCCATTGTATATATAAATCACATCTTCTTTCCAATGGCATTTTTTAAAGAAATGAAAGAAGCAGTCATAAAGTTCATACAGAACCACAGAAGACCCCAAATAGCCATAGCAATCTTGAAAAGGAAGAACAAAGGTGGAGGCTCACACTTCCTGATTTCAAACTGTCCAAAGCTATAGTAATCAAGACAGTATGGTACTGGCATAAAAAATAGATACATAGACCAATGGAACTGAATCTAGAGCCCAGAAATAAATCGGCACATATACTCAACTAATATTTGACAGTGAAGGCAAGAATAAACAATGGGGAAATAATAGTCTCCTTAATATATGGTGTTGGGAAAACTGGATACCTATATGCAAAAGAGTTAAATTGGTCCTTATCTTCTAACTTGAAACAGATTAAAGACTTAAACGTAAGACCTGATACCTTAAAATTCTGGGAAATCTCCTTGACATCGATCTTGGCAATGATTTTTTGTATATGACACCCAGAACACAGGCAACAAAAGTAAAAATAAGCAAGCATAGCTACATCAAACAGAAATGCTTCTGCATAGCAAAGGAAGCCATCAACAAAATGAAATGGCAACATATGGAATGGGAAAAAATATTTGTAAACCATGTATCCAAAACGGGGCTAATATCCAAAATACACAAATAATTCATATAATTTAATAGCAAAAAAAATCCTAATTAAAAATGGACTAAGGGCCTGAATAGACATTTTTCCAAAGATGACATACAAATGGACAACTGGCATATGAAAAGGTACTCAACACCACTAATAATCTCGGAAGTGCAAATCAAAATCACAATGAGATATCACCTTACACCTGTTAGAATGACTGTTATCCAAAAGACAGGAGATAACAAATGTTGGTGAGAATGTGGGGGGAAAGGGAGCCCTCGTACACTGTTGGTGGGAATGAAAATTGGCACAGCTGCTATGGAAAACAGTATGGAGGTTCCTCAAAAAATAAAAAATAAAAAATAGAACTACTGTATGATCCAACAATTCCACTTCTGGGTATATACCTAAAAGAATCGAAATCAGGATATATAAGAGAGATTTTCATCCTATGTTCATTGCCCCTTTATTCATAATAGCCAAAATATGGAAACAACCTAAGTGTCCATCAATATACACACACAATGGATATGATGTATACACACACACACACACACACACACGCACACACACACAGTCTGTTATATGTATACTTAGAGGCCAGTATGCTAAATGAAATAAGCCAAACAAAGAAATATAAATACTGTATGGTATAACTTAAATGTGGAGTCTATAAGAGTCAAACTCATAGAAACAGCATGGTGGTTGCTACCAGGGGGGTGGGGATGGGAAAATGGGGAGATGTTGGTCAAAGGGCATAAAATTTCAGTTAGATGAATAATTTCTGAGGTTCTAATGTACAGCATACTAATTATAGTTAATAATATTGTATTGTATACCTGAAATTTACAAAGAGAATAAATTGGTTCTCACCACACACAAGAAAATGTTAACTATGTGAGGTGATGGATGTGTTAATTAACTTGGTTGTGGTAATCATTTCACAATGTATCAAATCATCATGTTGTACACCTTAAATATATATGATTTTGTCAATTATACCTCAGTAAAACTAAGCGGGGAAAGAGTAAATAGGATGCCATTCCAGGTGCCTTGATCCTGATTAAGCGCTCACAGAATGTTTGTTCTCTTCCTACTCCAATTTCCTGCCACTCCTTTTCTTGGTTAGTCGGTTATGGAGGAGACTGCCAGCTGAACCGAGAGACAAATGATGTCGGTGATGTGGTATCCCAGTACCATGTCTGACTGGTAAAGACTCCGCTTTGAGTGGAGTCTAGAGTGCTAGAAAATGCACCAGAAATTCTGGATTCCTATGTCCATGTATTTCCAACGAACCTCTCCGTGCATCAGGTTTTCTTCTCTTTCCATTAGAGTGATGTATAATTAACATCACTGGTTTATTGCAATAATTACATTAAAATATGTTCCAGAGTATTTTGTCCAAGACATGCAGAACAGTCTTATAGTTACCTATCTGGCATACAGGCTTCTGAACTGATTTGTGACTTTTATGAGTGACTCTAAGTTGTCATGAGCATCCATTAGGTTATAGACAGTAGGGCAAATTGTTTCTACAATTTCTGTTCCTTTCCTACAGTATCAGATTACAATGCTGTCCTACCTACTCTGTGTTTATTACTTTATTTACTCCTGGGGCACCTGGGTGGTTCAGTCAGTTAACCGTCTGACTTTGGTTCAGGTCATGATCTCACACCTCGTGGGTTCGAGCCCTGCGTCGGGCTCTGCTGACAACTCAGAGCCTGGAGACTGCTTTGGATTCTGTGTCTACCTCTCTCTCTGCCCCTTCCCTTCTCATGCTCTGTCTCTCCCTCTCAAAAATAAATAAACATTAAAAATAATTTATTCCAAAAATGTATTGATTATCTGTAATATTTCAGACCATAGAGCTGAAAATAATATCTAATAGGAAGATCTAACACTTAAACAGAACTCAATATGTGTCAGACACTATCAAAACATTTCATGTATATTAAAACATTTAATCTTTGCATCAATTCTATGATATATAATTTGCAATGGAGGAAACTAAAACACAGAGAGGTTAAGTAATTTGCCCAAGGGTACACAGCTAGTAACTGGCAGAGCTAGAAATCATCTAAAGCAGTCTAAGTTCTAGAGTCTGTGTTCTAATCACTATATCATGTCCCTCTAAAGACAGACAATATGGACATCACATCTTCCTACAGGAGGTTCTGTGAAATAAGTGTACCCTAACAATAAATAGTAAGAAAATAGAGCTTCGCAGTTCCCTGAGCATTTTCACGATAGTGTTTCATTTGATTTCTTCAGTGGCCCCAGAAACACGGAGGATATTAGCACCTTCACTATGTAAATAAGAAAACTGACATGATTTTAAAATACTGAAAAAGATATAGACAATTGAGAAGCGAAGACCTCAACTTGAAATTTTAATAGAACTAAAACATCATTTCATGGATATTCTCTTCTTTTGTAATATGACACAGGCTTATGAAGATCAAGTAACATGATAGATTGTAAATTCCAAAGAACTGTATATTATCTATAAGAAATAGTAATCATAGTAACAGTAGCAGTACTAGTATCATTATCAATGCCTACAGAAACTTGACTCTCCACATGGAATTGGTCTAATCTAGAACCATCATCTTCATAATAACTTCAAAACCTAAAGATCCTATTCTGACCTTAAACCCACACATAACTCTACAATAGAACCCTCTGCTGGCATAACACTGTAGAGTATTTCAAACCAGCAAATGCCAATTGTCTCTTCCTCCAGAATAGGAGTTTAGGAGCCCCTGGGTGGCTCAGTCTATTAAGTGTTCAACACTTGATTTCAGCTCAGGTCATTATCTCACAGTTCATGAGATCGAGCTCCACAAAGCATTGTGCTCTGTGCTGACAATGTGAAGCCTGCTTGGGATTCTCCCTTTTCCTCTTTCTGCTCCTCGGGTGCCCTCTCTAAATAAATAAACTTTAAAAAACATAAGAATTTGAACTCCAAACCCAACCCTGAAGCCAGCCTACTGTGGGAAGTGATTTAGCTGCAAACCTCTGGCCTTAGTATCTTCATCTGCAAATAGTTGGTGGAAATAATATAGAGGCCTCTTTCAATTTCCTGTGTGTGTGTGTGGGGTGTGTGTGTGTGTGTGTGTGTGGGTGTGTGTGTGGTTTGTCCTTCTTACGTTCCCCACCCTCTGACCTCCAGTGCTCATATCTTATTTCTGTTACCATATTCTCCATACTCTCTCTACCACATACATTTGATACTTGTTTTATGAATGTCATTTGTCTGCATGCATTTGGTGTAAAGGGAATCCAAAAAGGGAATTTTTCTTGGAAATAATGACATTATTAATCTAATGATTTTTTGAAAAAATCAGGACACTGGGTTAATATTCTTCACTCAACATACTATATTTGTATCTTGCAATATTATTAATTGGAGAGATCTTGATTTCAGAGTTCAAAATATTATTAATAGATATCATGAAGACTAGAAACATTGTCAAGACTGCATAAAACTTCTTTTATAGGAAAAGTTCTCTGATTCAAAGTTGTGTAGGAAAAAAATTAACCAGCTTTATGTGTTTTATGAAGTAAAAAGAGCTTGGGCTTTGGAGTCTGACAAGTCTGAAGTCTGAATGTCAATGTACTCATCTGTAAAGTGGAAATAATACCACACGTTCAGTTTTCAGAAGAGAACGGGAATAAAGGGAGGGAGGGAATCCCTTTGCACAAGAGCACATAGTAGATGCTCAGTAAGGGTTCATTTTTCCTTATACTCTTAACCTGATGTTGCCCACATTTGAAATCTACCCTCCAAGGTGCAACATTCAGCTTACCAGGCCTTGTGGACTTTGTCAGATAAGACCCTTGGTTCAGTATTTTGTAGGTAACTCGAATGCTAAACAATAGCAAACACTTTAGTTAAGTATGCAAAGGCAATTGAATTTCCTTGTTTTAAAAAAAGGCACTTGGGGTGCCTGGGTGGCTCAGTTGGTTGAGTGTCCCACTTTGGCCCAGGTCATGATCTCACAGTTCGTGAGTTTGAGCCCCACGTTGGGCTCTGTGCTGACAGCTCAGAGCCTGGAGCCTGCTTCAGATTGTGTGTCTCCATCTCTCTTGGCCGCTCCACCACTTGTGCTCTGTCTCTCTCTCTTTCTCAAAAATAAATACACATTGAAAAAAATTTTTTTTGTCACCAAAAGTTTATCAACTTGCAAAAGCCTGTTTCTAACCACCTCAGCCTCCACTGTGACAAGAGGTACAGAATGATTGCTTCTAATATTTATTATGACTTTCACAACATAAATCACCAACAGACTTTTGCAAGGCTGATACCAGTGTTCAAAGACCTCATTCCAGTTTTTTTCTTGGCATTTACATAATTCTTATTTTTCAAATTGAAAAATAAAAAGGTGTTCAGATTAGGCTCAATGCTAGCTTTGTCATTGATTTGTAAGTCTTGGATAAAAACCTTTGATGGAAAAAAGACTGACTAAAACTAATTGTCCATTCAGTATATAACATTAAACAATTAAGGATGACCCAGAAATACATCCACATAAGCAATAATTGTTCATTGTCAGTGCAAACAATAAAAACGCGTTGAGTGATAGGCATGGCTTCCCAAAACAATTGCACAATAAAAAAGAAGCTCCTTGTGTTAGATAGAGCTAAAGTTTAAGGGCTAAAGTTCAAGTTTTCATTCTGCACCATTCAGCTCTACATGCATAGAATTCCCAGTAATATCGACGTAGGGAGAGCAGAATATCAGTCAAAATCCACCAGACAGATGTGAAAATTGAATTTTTCCAGTAAGTTATAATGCAAAAGGAAACACTGGCACATTACAGGGCGGTGGAGGACGAACGTCAGTGAAGATGAGAGCTGCAGCTATAGCAACGTAGGAAACTGTGATGGAAGAACTGTACTGATGAGTAAGGGCAGGGGAATTTTCTCCTAACGATTCAGGTGTTTGAGACTACAGTATTCATAGGAGATAAGCTAGTCTTTTACCCTCACCACCATGTAGGTAACAACGCCCAGACACAGAACTCAGTTGTATGAAACACAGCCTCATGGGAGCAGACTGCTCGCCCCCACCCCCGCCACACACACACACCTGAGCAGTGTGGCTTTGATAAGAAATACACTGATCTTATGAGCTTCACTTTTTTTTTTCTGTAGGAGAATAAACATGATTAAAACCTCATCTTACTTTCAAATTTCTTACAATATGTGTTATAAGAAGGGCACATGCAGAAATTTAAGAAACAAAACAGATGAACATAGAGGAAGTGGGGGAAATAAGAAAAAACAGAGAGGGAGACAAACCATAAGATAGTCTTAAACACAGAGAACAAACTGAGGGTTGCTAGAGGTGAGGTGGGTGGGGGGATGGGCTAAATGGGTGATGGGTACTAAGACAGCATTTTGGGGATGAGCACTGAGTGTTATATGTAAGTGATGAATTCCTAAATTCTACTCCTGAAACCAGTACTACACTATATGTTAACTAACTTGGATTTAAATAAAATAAAAACTAAAGGAAGAAGAAGGAGAAGGAGAAGAAGGAGAAGAAGGAGAAGGAGGAGGAGGAGGAGGAGGAGAAGAAGAAGAAGAAGAAGAAGAAGAAGAAGCAGCAGAAGAAGAAGAAGTGCACATACATAATTCTCCTTAGGATAGAGGGTCGTGGTCGTGGTGACTTGAACCAAGTAATAGCTAATATCTGTATAGTCATAGAATGTTATACTTTTCACATTGCTTTCACATATATTATTTCATTGAAGCATCTCACAACTCCCTTAGGTAGAGATTATTCATGTTACTCCAATTCGGTAGATAACACCGTGCTTAGATTCAGAGCCATGTCCACAGTTACACTTTGGGTCTAGGGGCTTGTGGGAACTTCCACCATGTTTGTGGTGGTTGTTTTTACTTATGCTACTTTTGAAAATCCCATGCTGTTGCTCATATTAACATATGATTGCAGAGATTTTTCATGTTTTTTTTTTCATTTAAATTATGCAACTACCCAGTAAAGAAGGTACTGTCACCCATAATTTACCTATTTTGTGGGTAATAAAACTGGGGCTTAGAGACGTTAGTGTCTTGCGGAAACCTCACACCTGGCACTAGCAGAGTGAGGGTTCTGGCCCAAGTCTTTCCATTGCACGATGGCTATTTCAGAACTCAGAAGTGAAGATATTATTTCTGACCATAAGTGGTATTTTGCTGGGGCTTGAAAGCTATTTGAATAAGAAGATGTTGGCAGACAGGAGAATAACCCAGGTCTGGATGGAGGGCATATCAAACAAAGAATATACTAAGTCACATAGTCCACAAAAGCAAGAGTATGGGATGTATTGGGATATAAAATAAAATTAGGCTGGAGTCAGTTGATGTAAAGTCTGAACTGCCTTTTCCAGTAGTTTGAACTTTATTCTTTGGGCCATAGGGAACTTTGAAGATGGATGATAATTTTTTATTATTATTATTCTTTGTTCTGTTCCTGTTTTTAATCTAGTAATGACACAAGAATGAGCCTTAGAAGAAGAGATTGAAATCAGGGAAGCAAGTCTGAAGATCATTGCAATAGATAGACAAGCAATAGTAAAATTATGAAGTAGGTATTAACAGTAGGAATGAAAATCAAAATAATAATCCCTCTTTTGCAGATGAGAAAACCGAGGCATTGAAAAGATAAGTTTTAGATGCAGTGTCTCTCCTCATTATCATAAACAATGGGAGCTAGCAGATACTAGTGCCAAATACTCCAAAGCGTCCAAGATCCTTAGCTTGGACACTCCTACTAGCCTATCTCCCATTCCCTACACCTTTGACTTCAAAAACTATTCACCATACCCCGAAGCCCTCTGTTCTCTGTACCATTCCACAAACTGAGCCTTCTGTCACGGAATCCTTTGCTCCCAGGGAACGCTTGCTCAACCCTCCACAACACTGTTCACTTCCGAAGAGCCCCAATGTGCAACTTTCCCATCCCTTATTGTGAGTGCATCTATTGTAATGTGAGTCACATTGTACTAACATTTTATAAACAGTAACACCTTGGTTTGCGGGCATAATTCGTTCAGAAACATGCTTGTAATCCAAAGCACTTGTATATCAAAGCAAATTTCAAGAACCAGGGGTTCAGTTGTGATCATGTGACATTTGCCATCATGTACTACTCGTATTGCAAGACATCACTCATTTATCACGTTAAAATGTATTAGAAATGTTTGCTTGTCTTGTGGAACACTTGCAGAACAAGTTACTCCCAGTCTAAGGTTTTACTGTATTTGTTTCGCCTAGAAGCCAAAAGCTAAATTGTAGTCATCTTCATGTCCCTAGAACTTTGCATATTTTAAGGACCTCATTTAGCTTACTGAATGAATGTTTTGAGCTTCTTCATCATTAATAATCATAGATTATTTGATTCTGTGATGCAGGGACATAATAAGTAAAGAATATGTTTAGCCCACTGGTTTTCCAGTCTCTAAAATGACATGGCGAATATATAGTTTGGGCCAAAATATATTTTTGAATTAAAATTTGTACCTAGAAAGGCATCTGGCTGTATGCAAAGAGACAGAAAGGAGACCTGGATATTTGTATGTTCTTTTATTTAAATGGGTTTTATTTCTAGAACTCTGCTTCTCTACCCCACCTTGTATCCCCCTTTATTCACCTCTCCTCTGCTACCCTTGTCCCATGCTCCAGACTGATTACCTTATCTCCACCTCACCTGACACCTTATTTCTTCCTTGCCTAGGCTGTCCCATGACCTAATTAGGCAGCTGAGCACACAACAGGGCCACTGGCTGTGCCTCACAGTGGGAGTCTCTGGAAACACCCAGGTCCCTCCCCTGGAGACTGCAGCAATCCTGGATAGAAAGGCATCTTGTTGCTAACATGATTCATAATATGTTGGGAGGTGGGAAAGTGGAATATAGGGGAGTGCATCTACTGGAAAGTTTTTCCCTCTTCATTGCTTACATCATATCTACTTTCATCAGACAAATAAGAATCTACAAAAATGAGATGTGAAATGACTTGGACATTTTCGACAAAGCACCATGCGGAGCAGGCAAAAGAATGTATTTCAAGGGGATATACTCATTTCAAACCACGTTTCACATGTTCTTTACAGATTTCCCATTGTCCACTCAAAGGACAAGTATGGCTCATGCATAGCAACCAACAAGATGCATTGGTTTCTGACTGTCAGAGGTATAGGGAATCCATGATTATTTAAGTGTATTGGGCCTTTAAGAGAGACTGCTAGTAATATATCATGGATTTTTAAGCTTGGAAGTCAAGGGTGGGTATAAATTTTACTTGATTCAGTTTATGCCAAGCTCCTAAATTTGCAAATGAACAGTATTGCATCACAATACAAAATATGAATAAAAATTTGAAAGGAAAAACAAGAATTAGGATAAGTTTGGTTCAAATTCTATGCCCTTTGAAAGGAAGAAGTTTTATAAATAATGTGAGCAAGCTCATCATCCAGAATATCTAGGCAACTGTGATTTTTATAGGTTAGTATGACTATTAAGACCTTGGTCTTTGGAGTGAGAACTTATGGATGAAAACCTGTGGTCTGCCTTTTACTAGCTTTTTGAACTTAGAAAAAATTTCTTCCATCTATACAAGAATCTATTATGGGAATAACATAATACTTATAATACTTATGTTATACATTTGGAAGGATTAACTGAGGTAAAGTATATAAAGTGCATTAGTGGCTAGATGGTAATGTATGCAGATAGACACTGTGTCAATATTATTAGTGATGCTTCACTGGCTTTCAACTTTTCTAGGGATTACTATCATAGGAAAGCAGCTATTATTTCTTTTGAATAGTCCTTAAATATTAAGTTATGTTTTTTAAAAATTTTTAATGTTTATTTTTGAGAGAGCACAAGCAGTGGAGGGGCAGACAGAGAGGGGCACACAGAATCCAAAGCAGGCTCCAGGCCCTAAGCTGTCACACAGAGCCCAACATGGGACTCGAAACCACAAAGTGTGAAATCATTACCTGAGCAGAAGTCAGACTCTCAACCAACTGAGCCACCCAGGCGCCCCAATATTAATTATGTATTGACTGACTTCTGGATCTACTATAAATGGTTGATTATATACCTAAAAGGCCAAAAGAAACCCTGTGTTCAAAACTGAATGGTGTCATGCAGAAGGTTCTACTGTTTGGTGATCATGGTGGTCTACAAATATTTTCATTCCTCCCATAAAAAAAGTGGAGTCGAATTCCTCTCCTCTTGAGTGGAGGTTGGCTTTAGTGACTTACTTCTAATCATGGAATATGGTGGTGATAACACTTTATGACTTCTGAGACTGAGTATGAAAAGTTATATAGCTACCCTGGTTCTCTTAGGACACACACATACCTTAAGCCCTGGGCCTCCATGCCCAAGACCCTGTGGAAAGACGACATAGAGACAGAAGGTGCTCAAGGACCCCAGGCTGTTCTAGCCTCGCAGCTGTTTAAGCCCCTGCTTAAACATCAACCACCAGAATGAATGATAGAGTCTTAGGTGATTCCAGCCTCTGGTCCCCAGCACCCACCGGAGGCAGGATGTTATTACCAATCCCTGCCCAAACTACAGATTTGTGATCAAAATCAATATTGTTGCTTTAATCCACTAAGTTTTGTGGTGGTTGTTTGTGCAGTAATAGTTTTGGGGAAAAAAGTGACCAATTTGTGTGCATCTGTGTGTGTGAAACATTTTGCTTATTCATCTTTTATCTCCAATTGTAACTCGTTGTCTGATCCGTAGCCACGTCAATGGATATTTCAGGACAAGAGCAGGGGAAGTAGCAAAGATGAAGCAAATCTTGCTACCACCCCACACCTGGGTTGATAGGTTTGTGTGAACCAACTAGAAATTATTGGTTCGCCTAAGAACTCCAAATCAATTGTCAGGCCTAAGGGAACAGCCTGGTTCTAAAACAGATTTTTATCTATAATGGTTTACCCTGGGGCTTTGTCTACCCTTGAACTGAGAGCAATAGAGGGGGGAAATGGTAAAATAGTTTTAGGCATTTTAACTTGACCCTAAAAACCACTGTGGTGGAGTCTGCTGAAGGATACTATTTTAATATCCAAAGAATCATGAACCCAGCTGTTTTCTTTATTGAAACCTCCTGATTTTGTATTCCCATGCGCTTTTATTTACCTTTGTTCATTTTCCCTTTGGCAAAATAGGTGATTAGACCCCTCTCACATAGAAAAACAGATTAAGCCCTATAAAAATAAATGAAATAAACACATATAGAATGCAAGTTAAACATAAGAATATAATAGTTGGAAAAACAATACAGCCTAGCTGAACACACACAGGCATCATGCAGATAACCTTGTTACTGCAGCCCTGTGGTTAATTTACTTCAACTCAGTTCCTTCAGTTTCCTCATTTGCAAAATATCCACCCAGTAGCACTATGATTAAAACCAATAAGGCACTCCAGTCTAATCAATAGAAAAACATCAGAAAAATTCCAGTAGACGAGCTTTCTACAAAATACCTGACCTGTACATTCCTCAAAACTGTCAAGGTCATCAAAAGCAAGGAAAGACTGAGAAACTGTCATAGCCAAGAGAAGCCTAAGGAAAACTGACAGTGAAATGTAATGTGTTCTCCTGGATGGGAACCTGGAACTGAAAATGGGCATAGGGTAAAAACTAAGGAAATCTGAATAAAGTGGGAACTTTAGTTAATAACAGTGGATCAATTTCAGTTTACTAATAGTAACAAATGTCCCATAGTAATACAGATGTTGCTAATAATGGGAGAAATTGGGTATAGGATAACTCTCTATACTATTTCTCAATTCTTCTGTGAATTTAAAACTGTCCTAAAAATAGTCTATTTTTAAAAAAAATCAAGTCAGGAAACATACATAAAAGCACATAGTTGGTGCTCATTCTATAGGTGTTACCTCTTCTCTTCTGGACACTGTGGACACATGGACAAACCATTGTCCTTTTCCTCCTATATCTTTTCCCTCTTCCTAATCCACCAGAGAAATCTGGGGAAAATGTGAACCATCCCTATATTTTCATCGGTAGGTTGTCAGGAGTAAGAAGGCTTATAGTTTAAGATTATTTTAATTATGCCTATGACATAGTTCCTGCTACATGTAGAATAATTTTTGTTGGAATCTATTAGGGTTGTTTTGGTCCAGATTCCCCCCCCCCCCCAAATACCCTCACAAACCCTTAAACCAATTCAATGTATCAGGTAAAGGTCAATCCATTTCGGCTTCTTGCAATAGACTTTGTTACGTTAAAAGTACTTTAAAACTAGGAACAAGATATAAGTGTTTCTAAGAAATATTTTTTTCACCAATAGAATACAAATACAAGTACAAGCTGTTCAAATGGATCCATATGCCTGAAACAGAAAGAATGTCTCTCTTTCTGTCTCTCTCTTCCTGGCTTGATTCTTTAGAAAAGTGTTTCTTCTTACTTCACTTTACAGCCTCCTTTATTGTACCAACAATTTATAACTCAGAGATTAAGTAATAAAGACTTGGCTTTTTAAAATATAGGTGAAGAGACAAAAAATGAAAGTCTTGTTGCTTTCCCAAGTTATATGACAGATTTTAGTGTATAAATCAGATAAACTTTTAAGTGAAATTTTACTTAGCCATGTAAGAATCCTAGGCAAAATTCACTACATGGTTTCAGCACTATTTAAAATACTTCCAGACTTGTGATGTGGAGTAGTATTTTTATCTGCATCTTATATTTTAAGTTACTATAATATTAAGGCATAAGATGTCTCTTCCTAAACCAGGAAAGGTATTGCTAAGTTTCTCTATATTCTCCTCCATCACAGAAGTTGCATCTAAAATTTAAACTACTTCATGTTAAATTTTGATGTAGATAAACGCAGGAAGAGTGCTAATCTGTAGTGTGTCTAAATTCCCAGTGTGCTGGGATTCAGGATTCTTACTGCTGAGGTCTTTGTCGGGCAGTGTGCCCAGGGAGTCTCAGCCCAGGATTTAAGATTCCTTAGCTACGTTAACACATTTGAAAACATTATTCTGATCAGTAGTGTGTAAGTGCCTTCATTTTCTCAAGTACAAAATGGACATAATTGAATATTTACTGCATCTTAGAGAAGTGTGTAGCTTTCAGAACACTGAAACATTTCAGAGGCTCAGATGAGGGATTAAAGAATTAAGTATACACACCTTCTTTCTTAATTTTGATCTGAATGGGTAATATTCAGTGTGACGTGATACAGCCGGTTACACAGCACAATTTGGCATGTTGAACAAAGTATCTCAAAAAGCACTAGATGGACCTAAAGTGAATCCAATTGCCTACTCTGTTGGTATGCAAGATTATTAGGAAGCTAGTATAGGTAATATTTTGTAACTGCCTTCTTTTCCTTTAAAACAAAACCCTCTTTCTTGTTTATTGGACTGTTCTTGACCTTGAATAATTCACTCATTCCTTGTTAAAGATAATAAGAGGAAGGGAGCATGACAAAGAAAAAAATAAATTCTAATTTTTGAGACTGTGAATTTATTACATATATCTAAACAACCTCCTATATAGCTTTTAAGGGACAAAATATTTTAAATATAAATATATAAAAGTTATATATATATGTATATATATATGTGTGTGTGTATATATATATATATATATATATATCCCAGACTGTAAATATTAGTTGGTTGATTTCAGGGCGATCTTCCTTATAGTTTTTATATTATAAAATTCAGTATCATTTTCACATAAACCTCTTCCTTTAATGAATTTAACAATTCTTTGTATTTAAATTATAGTTTATTTATTAAATAAAAATATTCTTTATTCTAAATTGTGTAATAGTACTGCAAAAGAGGATTGTTAAGTGGAAGACTGCACCTTGTTATTTTGTTATGCTTAATAACATATCGATAGCAAAATTCTAAAAAAGGAAAAAGATAAGCTACTCTCTGATATTGTATGTCCTTTGTTACTTCAACCATTAACATCTGTGAGCTGCTGTCAGTAATTTCTTTAATGAGATTATTGTGTTTTTCTTTTAGAAATGTAACTGTCAGGCATTTTACATTTGTCCTTACTAATAATTCCCCAGGCCTTTATTAAAGAGATTTACAGATTTCTTAAATCCACAGTCCTGCATCACCCTGATACCGACTTCCAATAAAATAATAAATTAGATTTTATTCTTCGCCTTATCCTTACAAATGAGCAAATAAAAAAAAATGTTTACTGAATAAGCTGTCCAAAGCCAAAATAAATCTTATGCTTCTCTTTTTCAAGCATTTTGATAGCTATAAATGAGCATCTACTTGATTTTGAATAAAATGACCATTTTAGCCTTATAAATTTTTATAAAAGTGAGAACTTGATAATTGGAAAAGAAGCATCACGGCTCAGACACTTTTCAAAGAAAACATCTAATGATAGCAAATTAATTAAATATTTTCTCAACAACCACTTTCTTACTGTTGGTAGGTTTGCCTAAGAAAACATGCTAAATTACAAAATGCTTTTTTCTGATTCCGACTCACTTGAGCAGATCCGTTTAGCTAAGTAGCTTAAGACGTATGATTTAGAAATATTTTCAAACATCTTCACCATAACTACAAAATAATCAGATGTTCATCATTTAAAATGAAATGCTAAACTGTTTGGAAATATTCTCTAAAGCCAGCAAAAATTGCAAGGCGGATGATTTGCCTCTCAGTATCTTCCTCTCTACCTGCGTTCTTCCCTTTTTCTCTCCATAATGCCATGTTGTAGTACATCCTTCTTAGCCTCCAATCAACATTTCAAGCACTGGGATCATGTTTGATATTGTCAGATGGCCTGGAAAATTAAAAACCCAATTAAAGGCTCAGCACGCGGGTCAGCTCTTCTGCATATCAAAAGGCCTCCTCTGGCTATTCTGCTCAAATTGTATCTGTTAACAGCTCACTTTGCAGAAAGTGAAATAGCAGAGCGTTTATGAGTAATAAGTACTTTCCAGCTGATACATTTCAAACATAAACCACTTTCATGGCCCCGGCAAAAAGTACAAGTCATAATCAAATTGTCAATTTTTTCCTGTGAGATGCATGGATCTATTGTAGCCATGATTGTTAAAGAAGGAAATGCATTTTATTCACATGTTGGGGGAAAAAAAGATGCACATTTTCCCTACAATTAAAGATTTTTTGTCACTTTTTTACTGCCTTTCCTTTACATTTCTAAATAGTTACTGTAATTGATTTTCGGGTTGCATTCTTTTTTTTTTTTTTTTGGTAGGAGAATCGTTTATAGTTTTTATGTAGTGGAAGAAATGGTTGGAGTGAATAGCATTTTTGTTTGGCGGGGGTATTAATGTTCACCCAAATGTTTATAATGTGAATGTGCAAAGCACTAAAAGCTTTCGAGCTAAATGCAAATTAGTTGAGCACTCAAATGACATTTTTAGAAGGAGTTTTCATCTGTCAATGTGGCATAATATTAAGTCGAACTAAAGTCACTACTTTAGCTACTGGCCATTTGAAAAAAAAAATTTCATAAGATACCAAGGTTGACAGAAAAGAAAACAAACTACATAAATATTTTTCAACATATTATATTAACCAAGCAGCTGCTACAGGATTTCACAAGAAGTTAGCATATAATGTCTCCCCTTAGAATATATTGTGAGTGTATGCAATGTCAAAAATCTAAATCCCTGGGTTTTGCATAATGCATTAAGGTCCACATCTAGACAAGAAAGATTTTTCAAAGAAATGTCATATGATAAAATAATACATACTCCCTCGGTTAAAGAAAATAAAAATAATAGTGATACTAATCCAAAATAACACTGCGAATTAGGAAAATAAGTACTCAACTGCTAAGTGTATTTACGCAGCTCAGATTTATGCCTCTTGAAATAAACACCGGTGTTTCTAAGTGTTTCCTGTGTCTATTGGTTAATTATTTATAGTAAGTACTTAGTCTCTCTATTGTTCTGAAAACAAGAGTCTACCAGGACCTAAGGTAATTGTCCAGAATTATTGAGAATCCAGGACTCATCAAAAGAAGAGGAACTGACAGCCACAACAGAAACCTCAACTTGCACCGACCTCCACTGCACCTAGATATAGTGTATCCAAACTCGCCCGCTGTTCCAGACACCTGCAACACGAGATGGCATAGAGTTGTTGTCATTAATAGGGTGTGAGCCTGCACACAGATATTTTTTTAATCTGCATTTGGTGGACTCGTTGCTGCCGTGTTTGTCGACATTCCCTTCTGAGATATCCACAGCCCCCTGATGCTTTAATTTCCTCTCTTTCTGTATGTATACTATATCTACACTACATATGTATAGTACAAAGATACTACATTTAGTATTTTTATTGTGTCCTTCATGGATGCCAATAGCAAATTTTGGAGTGCGCCCCTTTTTTCACATTAGAAGGGAAAAATGAAGGATCAAGGGTAATCTCCAAATATTCCTTCCAAGCTCTCTTTTCATTTGACTGGATTTACTAGAAGCTGGGAGGTTTTCCACCGAGTCTTCAATAAATTTTTTAAGATTTTTCCAAGCTTGGGACGGTGGTCTCAAAACACAGCAGCAGAGCCCACCATGGCGTCTTTGGGTCCATAATAAAAGAAGCGACAGATCCTTAACTACAGAGGCACGAGTGGGTGCCCTGTTAATGACTCGAGCGCCTCACTACACCTTATTCATATTAAAGGGCAACATATTGCATATTAATAGACAATTTCAAATAATTACATGCTTTAATCTTTTCTAAAGAACAGTTTCTTGTCTCTTGAAAGTTTTGTACTTCTTATATAGCAAAGAAAGCAAGTGCTTTTTCAGAGAAACAATGTATAATAATATGTCAGTAAAGATTGAGCAATTTTGAGTAGTGATGGGTGAAAAGGACATTATGTTCTTTTTTCTTGTCATGGTCGGTATTTTTCTGTCAGTCGGCAAAGGCTGCACTCAGCAAGAAGAAGCTAAAGACCTGCATTGAGAGACGTGAGGGTGACAGCTACCCTGACAGGTCAGGAGATGACTGCAGAATTAGCCTTACTTTAATTCGCACTAAAATTCACAGCTCCTGACGAGGAAATGGGAAAAAGAAATTTCCTTACACATTTTCTTTTCATTTCATGTGCAGATTATACATATTCTGCTTCCATTAACAAGAAGGAGATTGTACTTTATGCAGCTCTATATTTAAGGGCAAAAGACCAAGAAGATGACAAGAGTGACCTCTCTCTTGTCTTATGATCACTGCCAGTTTGACATGACACTAATTAGACTGCCTTAATCTAAACCCAGTTAGTTCTGCATGCTTGCAGCAAAACCATTGTAAACCCTAACATAAATTGCCTTAGGCCTTTGTCTTCTTAAATCCCACCTCTCTCCCTCCACCCACACCCCCCATCTTTACATACCCACATGTATACATACGAAGAAACAGATCTTTAATAATCCTATCCCATTAATTTTAACAAATAAGCCCATGAGTGTCCTCTTAATATTCCTCTTCTGTAAATGTCACCAGTTTCCACTACGTAATGCTGTCTGGTATGACTTGCTGGACATGGTGGGAAGTTTCCTTTCATTGTAAAAGCTTTGAAGGGAATAAAGGTCTGAAAAGGGCAAGGGAGATTTTTAAAGTACATGGTGATGCTAGAGCTTGAAATATTATTAAGTGTGAATTGAATATACTTCTCTTTAAAAAAGGAAAGAAAAAGAAAACAAAGAATGAAGAAGATATCTTCTTGACCAGCTGATTAAAAATGGAGTCAATTAATTCAGCAAGGGGTCAGACAGTACTGGGAGAGGGCTAGAAGAAGAATCAGTAAGTCAACTTTCTCTTAAACACCCAAGGGAACCCTAAGCATGAAGAAATTATAAGGGTGGAAAAGAAAAGATGCACAAGCTAAGACCTATTTAAGAAACACGAACTTCAAATATCTATAATCACACATTAACCTCTTGAGTGAATACGCTGACATCCAGCCAAACTGCTATTTATCATATGAAGTGTTCTCTGGCAAATGCAGGCCAGCAGTTGTTGACCACACTGGGTGTCTCCCCAGCAGAGGAAGCTATAGCCAGACATGTATGTCTGCATCCCAGAGCTCTTCTTGCAGAACCAAGGTTGTGTTTCTCCTACTGGCAGATCCTCAAGGATGAAGTAGCTGTATTTTAAGAGCATACTACATAAGGACATACATCTCTGCAAAGTACATGGTCAGAGATATGTACTAAGAAGATGGTATTTCCATTCCTTTCTGTACTGTGTAAAAGGTAAAGTGCACTTGAATGTGCATCACACCTGTTTTATGTGTGGGCACCACTTGCTGACATCCTCCATGTAGCAGGCAGTGGGGCCAGAAATCCCACCTACGGTACTGACTGACCCAGGGATTCAAAGATTTCAAGCTTGTTCTCGTACCCTTTTCATAACAATCCCATAGCCACTCTGTAACAGCGTCTACCATATACTGAATGACCACTCCGTGAGAATGTGAACTAGGACTTTATTAACATTATCTCATTTTAAGCTGACCGCCATCTTCCAATGCATGTATTATTTTCCCATTTTGTAGGAAATGAAACTGAGGTTCAGAAAGTCTAAGTAGCCTACATAGGGTCAAATGTCTTGTATGGACAGTACTAGGATCAAACACAAATGGACAGACTCCAAAGCTACTTACTATGCGAATTAGAGAAATGTGTGAGGAGAGGGAAGCATAAACAATAGGGAATGATAGAGAGTGAGGTTAACTTAGGACAGTATGTCATCTAAGGGTTAAATAAAATATTTCTGTGGGTCAATTATGCCTGCAATCTGCAATAGAGATAGGTTATACTGCCTTTGCTTTAGGAGTGGTTGTAAATAGCCACTTTCTAGTAGCAAAGTTACAAACTGTATAACACCAATGGGAGAAAATGTGGACTTCATGCATCTCTACATGAGTATCGTAATCAGGGAAAGAGATGATTGGGTAGAGGTCACTCAACACAGCAACCATAGATCAGAACCTGAGTTGACCTCTTATAGTTGTTATTAGTTTGTTGTTAACAAACACCAGCAGTTGTTTGTGAATTTCAGGCGGTGGTGTTTTTCTCGCTCTTGGTTTTGTGTACTGATTTTCTTGGTTGAATAATGGAAAAGTCACCGCTAATGAATATTAAAAGCCTGTAATTTAGTCAAAAACAATGTTGTCCACACTTTTTTTCGTGAGTAATTTCAGTTGTTGTTGTTTTTTTAAATCAAGCATAAATGGTAGATAATGTTCCTCTGAATGGGGCCCTTAGGCTTTCTTAGCTGAGGCTTGTTTAGCTTGCCAAGTTTAAATATTTTCTGAACTGATCCCAGAACTGAGAAGCCTTCATCACAGCACAGCATTAAAAATGATGGATGTGATACATATTTAATACAATAAAATGGCCATTTATATGCCCATACTAGACACAGGGGAAATCCTCACAGGAAAGATTTCTAAAATCAAAAGGGGCCTATTCTCTAATCGATGTGAGGGGATTTACGCGGATAACTCCCATTAATGCTAATGGGTGTTATGAGCTTATATCCTCCATGCACCATTGGAAAGATACACTCAGTGCCACTCGAAAAGAAGCTGTTGCACTGATCAAATTCTATAAGAGTATTCTGGGGGAAGGAAAATTTGAGGAAGAGCTAAAATGATAGTAAAGTTGCAGTCATAGTTTGCTTCATGAAGACATTGAATTCTCCCCACTGAGAGAGGCTGTGTGCAGGGCTACTATCACTGAGAGGTCTTTTTGACCATGGGTCATGGTGAAGTGTGGCTGTAATATTCAGACTCAGAGGTTGCATTTTATGATGCTTTTAATTCTTAAGTGCCATGCTTGGTTAGGTGCTGAGGTAGGTTTGGAGAATTGAGTGATGCTGGAAATAATTATAACATGTGACGTCTGAATCACATGATAGCATTTGCTTCCTTTTACTCTAGGGAGAAAAAAATAGCTGACTATATACACCAACCTCCAAGAGAAGAGAGGCAGTTCTTCTGGCTTGCTTAACTAAGATGGGTTTTGGGCCTTTGTCTCTGAGGTTAGTCTGCTAGAAGTTTTTATTATGCATTTTATGTGACACATTGGAGGAATAATGTCCTCTTGCCTGGGTTTGACCTCACCCAACATGGACTAGTAAGAACTACTACTCAGCAGTTACTATAGTGTGGGGAAATAGGTTCTACTTACATAAATGAGTTACTAAAGCTTAGGGTGGAAAACCACCACAATGGGGTGAAAATATCCAAAGTTACCTAGGGAGATGTTGTAATGGGATCACGAGTAACTTGTTACATAACCTACAGCAAATTACTTTCCATCTGGTGCCAATGTACCTTGATCACAAACTCCACTTCCCCCCGACCCTGAACTTTTGCTTCTTTCACATACATGTTAATGATTACTGTCTGATTGTTTTCTCCACATTCACCACATGGGTAATATCTTGTGAGGTCAATAAATACAGAGACGAAAATCCTGTTTGGGCCTCTTGTCTCTTCCCAGACATTAGCCTCTCTCCTATTCAATTCTGCATCTGCTCTCCTGCTGGATGAACAAGAACTCAAGACTCACAGTCTGCAACACTATAGCTGTGTTCCCCTTAAGATAGTTATATTTTGCAGCCACTAAAAGTGGTCCATTTACTAGAAATACAATACCTGAAGACTCCAATGCAGAGAAACTCACAGTTATTCATGTATAGTATTTCATATTTAAAATGGGTATCCTTCCCTAATTCTGCAGTTTAGAAGAACTGAAACACCAAGAGACTAGAAATCAAAAGCCACTCAGAGGAGGTGAATCTCTAATTATATGACTCTCCATTCAAGTATGCTCCTCTTCTGAAGGCTCTTGTAGTGTTTCTTCTGTGGCTCTCTTGTAGCACTAATCACACATTGTATTGCTATTATCTGTATGCTTATCTCAGATGCCCTAAACCAGAAATTCTCGATGTCAGGATCCATTTCTAATTTACCTGCACTTTGTCAAACTCACAGTAGCTTCTCAATAAATGTTGAATAAATACATGAACAAATCACTTGTACCCATCTATGGCCCAGTGTATCTTTCCATCTCTCATTATTAGTGTGTGCCCAATGCTCTATTCCTATGGCATTCTTTCCAGAAAATATATAAACTTCTTTGAGGAAAAAGAGCAGAAGGAGTTCAGGAACTATGAGGGTGGTCTCTGAGTCTTTGAGAAGGGGAGATGAACTGTCTCAGTCTGCATTGGACTCTTACTCATTGGATAGCTCTGCAGAACTGTTCCCCCTCACTCTCCTCATGGGCTCTGTGCTCCACCTACCATCTGATGACAGTAACAGATCCCAGTGTTCATGCATTAAAACACTACCCAATGGGATTCTCTCCTGATGAGCTTTTAAATCACATTCATTTTAGAAAGAATAATTTTGGCTAGCCCCATACACTTAGTATTTGAGGAGGGGCAATTAGGTCCTGCTCAAAAAGAAGCAAATGGCTTTATCTCTTTCTTCTGCATACTTTTTTTTACAAAAGTCCCAAGAGACTTAGCTTAAATGACAATACCTGAATTCTAGAAATAAATTCTAAAATAAAATTGCTGACTATATAATCAGCTATTAAAATCCTGAAAGTTACAACAAAAATTACTTGGGTCTCCTAAGTGACATAAACCAAGACAACTGCATTTGAGATTAAGCCACTTGAAGACCTGTCATATGCTATTCCTGTTATAATATCTGACATTGAGCTGGAAACTGATGGGGCGCAAATATTATTTCAGTGATCAGCAAAATGGCTGATCAGTTTAGTCAACTTCATAAATAAAAGTGATATAGCCTAGCTTCTAGGTGCCAAGTAGGAAAAAAAAACTGGTTAATCTTCTATACATCCATGTTTTATCCCTTGGCCCTGGCCTCATAGAGTCACATATATTTTCATCTGTATATTTCTCAAATGAGAGATAAAGTCCTTAAAAGTTCTACCAACACTCTATTAGCTTATTTTCACTGTTTTACTTTAGCAATTGAATAATTTTAAAGAATAGCAAACAGTTGTATAATTACCCAGGATGCCAAAAATAAAAAAGAAGAAGCCAGTTTTATTTTTCACTCCTGAACACTTCTTTCCTACACAAGCCTTTCACTTACCTCCACTACTGTCCCCACTAGCAGTTGTAAGTTTGGCCTGATAAATAGTTCAGTGGTATGCAGGAGAGACACGGAGTGAAAATGAAAATTAAGCACTTTATTGACAAGAAGAATTAATACCCCGACAAAAAATAAAATCCATACGTACTTTCTTGCTGAGGAAAAATGATGCGCAGACAACACAGACTATTGATTTGGACCAACCAAAGTTAAAGCAGAATATTTATTGGACCTCACAGTGTTTAAATGTCCTAAATTCCACTTAGTGCCACTAGCTGCTAGCGCTGCAAAATTCTAGCATTGCACCCTGCAGTTTGTACTAATTGGTGGGAAATGTAGACCTGATGTCAAAGACAACTATAATTGTCTGATGAAAATAACTTGCTTTTGACACCAGTATATGTTGCACCCCGTATATCACATCTCCCTTGCATAAGGAGGTGTTGTTTTAGATAGCCAAGGTAATTATAATTGGCTTTAATGTATCTGAAATAACCACGTATAAAAGAGTGTTGTAAGAAAGAAGAGGCTTACAATGACCTAGTAGCATTTATGACAAAATGGTTGCTCACGGGGGTGGGGTGGCGGGGGAAAGCCTAACTAAAAGCGTAGGCTTATATGATGCAGGTTTTAGAATGTTAGAATGCTTTGATTTAAAGACGATCGTGTTTTGACCATAATGCATTTTGTCATGTGAAGATTAAATGTAGGGGACGCTTACATTTCTCCAACTCACTGAGCTTCCACCCCAGGACTTACGGGTTTTTTTCTCACATCAATAGACGTCTTTTTAAACATTGTATTCATGTCTGCCTCTCTTGACAGCAAATAAAATTTAATAAATAAAATTCCATATGATAAATATGTTAGATTTAAGGAGCTGCCTTGATAAAGTGTGGACATTTTCAAAGATGATTTGTGAAAACCAAATAAATTTAACAGGGCTAATGTGTTACCACCTCCAAATATATTATCGATGATGCATAGAAGTATAATGACCCAAAAGAGCATTTGCACAGGTTTTCACACTGCTTAAATTACTGCCAGATAGAAAAAAAAAAAAACAAAACATCCTCCAGAAGTTGGACCCATTGCCTCTGTAGATCAACATCTGACTGTAGCAACATCTTGGCTTGTCACTAAATTTCAAATCAACAGCAGCCACTGATAACTTCTAACAAGGGAGTATTTTCACTTCACAGGCATCAAATCCCATAGCGCATTTTTTATAATGTGCAGTCTTTCCTCCCAATCCCGATTCCAACCTTCTGCCAGGTTTTGAGCCTCGTGATGTTTCTAGGTGGCCAGACCCACTCCCTTACCTGGGAACCTTTTCTCTTACCCAAATATTCGCAGATGGACTTGAGAAGAAGTGATGCCCCCTCCTCATGTCTCTGCTCTTGGATTTTATAGCACTCATTATACTTTATACCACACAGTTTCACACCCCCTCTCTTCCCCATGCAGGATTGTGAAGTTAACATTTACTTTGTGTTAAAATAAGCCAAGCAATATGCTAAATGCTTACATGCATTCTTTCATTGAATCCTCACATCAATTCTGTCAAATGGTTACTATTAACTATCTCCATTTTACAGATGAGGAAACAGAGTTTGGATGTCAATGCCTGTGCTCTTAACAACTTAGTAACACCACCCACTCTCTGTGAAATAGATGTGTTCATGCCACATTCATGTTTTGCAGATTCATTATGTTTACGTAACAAGAATGAGCATCATAAGGCTTCCATCATATAAAATACAATTATGATCTTTTGATGATGACCAAATTAGATAATGTTTAATATTTAAGAGCTTCATATTTTTATAATTTATAGATAACTTTGGAATATGGCAATACTTACACTTAGGAACTTGTATGTCGATACCCTGACAAAATCATAACAAATCCTCTACCAAGATGCTGTAATAAGCCTTGAAAAAAAAAAGGTAACGGGGTGCCTGGGTGGCTCAGTCAGTAAAGTGTCGGACTCTTGATCTTGGCTCAGGTCATGATCTCAGGGTTTGTGGGTTCAAGCTCCACACTGGGCTCTGTGCTGGCAGCTTGGAACCTGCTGGGGATTTTCTCTGTCCCTCCCCACACCCCACCGACTCTCTCTCTCAAAATAAATAAACAAAAAAAATTTTTTAATTACAAATAAGATGCATCTATAGTGATAAAAATAGGGTGCCAGAGATGGAGAAATCCCTTGAAAACATCTTGCAAACGACAAAATGGTCTCCTTTTGTCAGTTATATGTATAACGTTTAAAAATTCCCAACTTTTTGGGGCACCTGAGTGGCTCAGTCAGTTAAGCGTCTCACTTTGGCTCAGGTCATGATCTCACAGTTCATGAGTTCAAGCCTTGTGTCAGGCTCTGTGCTGACAGCTCAGAGCCTGGAGCCTGCTTCGGAGTCTGTCTCCCTCTCTCTCTGCCCCTTCCCTGTTTCCTCCCCTCTATCTCTCTCTCTCTCTCAAAAAATAAATAAACATTAAAAAAGATTTTAAAAAATTCCCAACTTTTCTTTTTTGTGTATATGACCAACATACATTCATACAGTTCTTATTTATTCATATTTTGTCCATATTTTGTGTATTTGTCCATATTTTGAAAAATACTGTGAAACAGATTTATTGATTATATCCTATTGTTTTTATTTTTATTTTTTAGTAGGAGGAAAAAAATTTTGAGTTCTGTATGTGCTCATAGAGTTATAAAATTCAAAGAACTGGCCAAAGCAGTTAGCTTTTAGACCTTTTAGACAAAGAAACAATTTGTGAGGAATTGGCAAGATAAAGAAGTTTGAACTTTTTGTAGCAAATTAATGAAGGAACAAGGTTTCTTTATACAGCTTCTCTGTCCTGACTTCCCAACTTCCCTATCTGTGGTAATGAGGATTCCTTCTACCCTCCATGTGCGGGGAGGGCACCCTTCATATGAGAAATTTATTTCCAAATTTTAATCAGACAAAGGAAGGTCAGAGTGTTCCTCTTGCACTGGCTATTTCTTAAGTATTTTTAATTCAAAATAACCAATATGCCAAAGTGGCATATTTTGGGGTGGGCTGCCTGGAATTTCGTCAGCACTGAACTATGCAATGCTGATATATGGATCAGATTGTTTTTAATTTATTTTTCAGAAAATCTATAATACAAACTTTCTTCCATTTATTTTTTTTCTTCAAGTTTTTGTTTAAATTACAGTTAGTTAACATACAATGTAATGTTAGTTTCTGGTGTAGAATTCAGTGATTCATCACTCACAGACGGCACCCAGTGCTCATCCAAGTGCCCTCCTTACTGTCAATCACCCATTTAACCCATCCCCTACCCACTTCTCCAGCAAGCCTCAGTTAGTTCTCTATCATTAAGAGTCTGTTTATTGGTTTGCCTTTCTCTCCCTCCCCACTGCCAACCATGTTTATCTGTGTTGTTTCTTATAATACCGTATAATACCGTATTAGAGAAGATGCACTAGAGAATATGCACTAGAATGCTTATCAAAAGCATTCTAGTGCATCATACCACCATTTAGTGGGGGCCTACTTTGTATCAGACACTGTAATCAGTTTGATGTATAGATAATTGAGACAGAGAGATAGATTCAAAATAATAATAATAGAAATAGCAGCCAGGATGCATTGAGCGTTTCCTATTTCCTATTCACTGTGCTAAGTTATTTATTCATTACTACATGCTTAATGAGACAAATCTCGTTCTAGGTTTCAGGTAGGATAGAAGAATGAATAGAACAGACAGGAGCTACCTAAGGCTAAGGACTATCATCGGCCTCTGTTTTACAGATAAAACTGAGCCTCAGAAGTATTTAAGAAGCTTACCCAGCATCAGAAGGCAAGGAAGTCATGAAGCTGAGACTTCTCTATTAACTTTAAAACATGCTTCTATGCTGTGTGTAGTGTGGGCTTACTACTATTGTAGTCATGGAGGACTTTTCATACTCTTTGGGTAAGAGAAGATTAGTCTTTGCCAAAACTTAAGTCCTGATAGAAATTCTTATAAAACAAACTCCCAGGGGTTTATGAAAAAGGACTATTTTAGTCATTAAATCAAAGATTAAAAATCTGAAAAACATTGTATGCTACAGGGTGGTGAAATTGAGAACTACCATTCCTTCTCGATGGAACTCTTTAGTGCAGCTTACATTAATAGGTTTTCATAGAAGGTCATCATCATGGGGTAAGAATGAGTAAAAATAGATATCTTAGTTTCAAGCTATAGTTCTGACATTAACTTGCTATTCTAATTTTTCAGGAAAATGTAATGAGTACCTATTAAACATCAGGCACTGAAATAAATGCTGAGGATACAATAGTGGAAAAGAAATATCTTTGACTTTATGTAGCATATAATCTAATCATGGCAGTAGACATTGCATATATAGTTGAAAAATTAGAATTACAAAGAACAAGAACGGAGTGTTTTAAAGAAAGATTAACTTGAAGGATTCATTGGGAAACCAAATTTGGACTGAGGCTTCAAGGGAAGGTCACTTGGAGGAAATGAATGTTAAGCTGAATCCTTAGGAGCTAGTAGGGTTGACACAGGCGAAGAGTGGCAGGAAGAGCCTTCTAGGAAGACACAAAGACCCCAAGACTCAGGACTGGGAAATAGCTCAGCATGTGTTAGAAACAGAGATAAGGCCAGTGTGAGCAGGGTCAAGGTGAATGGGCTTATAGGTGGGATGGGAGGCAAGCGACAAGGCAGAGCTAAATGGAACAAAGCACAAAGTCCTTACTGAAAAGTTTTCAATCAGCCATCAGAAAGCATGGACATAAAGCCAGTTTTGTGAGGCTTTTCAGTTCCTATCATCAGTAAAGTGAGATAATGAGATTGGATGATATGTGAGATCCCTTTCAGCTGCTACACTCCATAAGTTTGGATAATTCAACTCAATTCAGTGCTATGTAATCAACCATAATGTGCCAAGTTTTGTGCTGGGGATACCAAGACAGGTATGGCAAGGTGGTAACCCAGGGAGTCAATTTCCAAGGTGCCCAGAATCCATCGAGGATAAAGAAAAGAAGATGAGAGCAGGTAGCTATAACACAGTATAAAAAATGGTGTCCCATCGGAATGCATATTGCATAAGAGCACGGTGGAAGGAATACATGTATTATTTATATTGTTTGCTTATAAAATCTTATGTAGAAAAATTATTTTAGGATTTCACATGATTGGCAAAGCTTGACTAAGAAGCTCTCCATAAAGTCCTCTTCTGGAAACATTGGTTTGTCTTGGTGCTTAGCATTCTTGTCCATTCATTTGGATTTAATCATTGCCATCAGAACCCTCTTGCTAAAGTGTAAACATACACATGGATGTGATAGACCTTAACTCAGAAAAATTGGTTTCAATTTGTGAGTCAATTCAAATAATTTGGAAGAGGCTTCTTGGAATGTTGTTTGAAAATGGCATCTAGGACCCCACGCAAACTGAATAAAAAGAATGGTAAGATCAAGTCCCATGTTTAGATGGGTAGGGATGGAGAGTACCATGGATTTGCCTTCTCTGCTTTAACTCCCTGTTTCGTTTGGCATGTGACAATGTTACCACTTAATGCATGAAATGTAGTGAGTTATATTCTGTACAGGTGTTTTTGATTATTTTGGTTTTCCTTTTTACTTGCATCGTTAAATTCTGCAGGAGAAAAGGCTTTCAAAGAATGAAAGACACGGTGGATCTGTATGACTAGGGTGCCAGGGGAAAATGCAGATCTCCCTGGATCTCACGGCGGAAGACTGGGCAGCCACAGTCCTGTCACACATAGGGTATGTGAGGTTGGGAAGGGTGAGGGATGAGGAAATGGTATTCAGGATACTTCAGAATCATGCTTTGCCTTCTGCATCACCATTGTCCAAGTTGTACACATAGAATATCAGTTTGTGCCACCTAAAATGAAAGATTCCTGGTAGTATTGTGAAGGAAGGTACCGTTGATGTTACAGTCAGTTTTGTTCTGATTCCATTTCTGCATCCTGTGTAGAAGCACTTAAAAGTAGCTATTAGTAGGCAAACCTGAGGAGAAAGGGCTAAAGTGAATGATACCAGGAAGCCCAGAGCAATGTTTCCAGAATTTTATCACTTCAATAAGAGATGAGCTGTCCTAAGAATAACTGATACTTTCTGACATTTTCCCCTGTTGCACATGTTAATTTTGCAGGTGATATTGTTTTGCACAAAATAATTACATTTGATTGATAACCTCCATACCACATTTTAATTGGAAGCCGCCCAATATACACCTAAAAGAAGAAAGAGAATGCAGAAAAAGTGCAAGAGGAATATTTCTCTCTCTTTGTAGTGTTCAGCCAAATTAGCATGTTTAAAAAGACTCTACTTCTTCCTGTAATAGGGATTATATCCTTACATAGATAAATATTTTCTTATCAAATAACGATTTACTATAGGCTTAAAGAAGAACAACTTTTCATGTAGTTCATATTAAGATAAGATGATATTTTCTAACACAGTATTAAACATATTTATGGATTTCTCTAAGCAAAATATTATTCCAAGTGAAATTAATCTTCTAATTGATAATATTAGTAACAAATAGATTGGAAAAATAAAGTTGCTTGTGGTTTTAGAACAACTTGAAAGTCTGCTTTATTTTGAAAAATAACAGAAGGATCTTCATTCATACTTAATTACCCTTAATTTGTTTGAATATTTTCTGTGAAAAATAACAATACAGGAGCATAAACAGCCTCATGTTCATATTCATAAGGTCATATTATAGGAAATTATTTTCTGCTTTATTGCAGATGCAACAATTAATAATATTAAACATATTCTGACAATTTTCCTGAAACGATGAGTCACAGAAGCTTCACTTCCTGCAAAATTATTATGCAAATAGTTAAAATATTGAAATGAACCTAAGAATTGATATTCTAACAGATCAGTCCTGTTATAATTTGTTGACAATGAGTAATCTATTTGAGACACAGTGAAAGCAGCCGTAGAAGAAAATTTAATAGAAAAATTACGCCTACAGAGCATTTAAATGTAGGTGCTGAATAAATTATCTATACATTAAAAGGTTCATATATTTCAAAGAAATGATGAAAAGTTTGAAAAAAATCTGAGAAAATTTAACAAAAAGCAATAGAATTCTAAATGTGATCAAAACTACAGGAGAACTCTATTAAATGTATAACCTTGTTGCACACAAATTACTCTTTTCAGAGTCTGTTCTTTTATTGGATTGCTCTGCCATTTTATGGAATATATTTTAATGTTGTACAAAGAAAATGAATTTCACGGATTTGATTTAACAGTTTAGTTTCTTCATGTTACTATCTTGTGCTACGATGAAAGTTTGCTCTTTTATTCAGTTATCTACTCCATTAAAGGTTTGACAAGCTTTCAGAGAGAAAGAGAGAGAGAGAGAGTATGTGTGTTATAGCTTGGGGTAGAAACTATGTATTATTCAAGTAGAGTCTATCATTTTATCAGGAAAGTTCAGCGCATGCTCCCTAAAATGGCATCTGATCGATGAAAGTTAGATTCAGCAAATCATTTGACCTACACGCTGACAAATGACTGGCTTAGGAAGCTTTCCAGGGCTTGTGGAATATTGCGGACTAGACCCCAGAGCTGATTTGTAGAAACTATCTTCTTTTTAAATTATCTTCATTGATTTTTATTCTCTTGAAATTTGGTTTATTTTGAAGCAAACTTTATTTGGGAATATATACTATTTCTGGAAAGGAGCCTTTTAACAGAAAAAACAATGTGATGATATAAATACATTAATAGGAACAGCCACTGTATTTATGTTTTAGGAATCCAGTGTTTTATGATTACATGGCCATTATTATTATTATTACTTTAGAAGAAGGCATGATATTACAAGGCCACTGAATTCAAAAGACAGTGAATGATTTGCCTTACTCCTATAATCTTGGGGCAAGTTTACACTAGCAAAATATAGTCTAGAGTGGATTCTGGTACTAAATAACTGTCTGCCATAGCCCTATTTTATCCTGGGATTCCACTGGAAAGAAGACCGAAGTCAAAGATTAATGGGAAAAAATAGGGCAAAGGCAACTGGCATTTGTCTGCATGTCCATTCTCAACTCTGCCTCACTTTTTGGAATTTTCCTTTTATAATAATACTACCCTTTCACCTCAGCTATGTCCACAATCATGTCTATATTCAACTTCGCCATGCTTTAGGAAAAATTAAATGTTCCAAACAAATAGACAAATAAAAGTACTGTATCAATTGCTGAATTTAGTGAACCAGAAGAGATTCTACAGACCATCAAGTCTAAAACCTTCATTTCACCCATGAGGAAACCAGGACTCAGACATTATTAGTGAACTTGCCCAAGGTCACTGAGCTAGCTAATAGCAAAATCAAAATCAAATCTAACACTTCACCCTGTTGCATTCCATTTTGGAAAGTCACCAGGAAGAGACATCTCCATGACAATAATACTAGAGGATTACTGAAAGACATTCTTTGATTTACAATCTAGATCTCATTAGAATTTAGAAAAAGATGTATTGGAAAAGAAAAAAATGTTTGTAGTTTTACACTTTTTTTTCTGCTTTATCCTCACCCTTCTTTCATAGAGACAGATAAATGATCAAGACTGAATTTCCTTTCCTGCATTGAAAATGATTTATAAACTGACAGAGTATCAATAATAATCTAAGAATTGTCCTATATATTAAAAAAATCAATTCAATCAGACCATTCAAAATGCACTTTTAGAAAATAAATGCTTTTGTTAGTATCAAACTTTGGATAGCAATTACCTTCTACATTAGCCTAGGCTACTTTTGACCATATCAGTATTATCATGGCACAGACCAGGCATTTGATGATAGACCAAAAAAAAAAAAAAAAAAAAAAAAAAAAATTATTTTCCTAATTACTTAGAAAATATAAAGCAGAGTTGAAACCAAATCATTTATCTTCAAACCCATAAGCTGGTGGGGGGAAAATATGAAAGAAATGATTACCCTAGTTAGTTAAACCTGGTGGTAAATAGATACTTAAGATAAAGCAGCAATTTAAGAAAATCCTACCTTCAGAATCATGAGTAGGACCTATGTGGAAGGTATGTTAGTTAGGAGGAAGATTTGAGTACAGCCTTCGGTGAAAATGATAGTAAAAAAAAAAGTTGTGAATTATAAGTAGATATTTTCAAGTCCAAAATGTATTTGACAGGCAAGAAAGTAGGAAAAACACAAATACGGGAAAATGAAAGGCTTTGTTATATGTTCACACTAATTTTAAGGGAAATCATAGAATTATTTAAAGTTCAAATTAATTATCCTTGGCTTCTGAATGAAGTAAGAAAGGTTAAATTTTGGATGTTAACAGGTTAACAGCCATAAGAGTAGTGTATCTATTGAGGCCCTTACTCATGCCTGTGGTTATACTAAGTACCATTACTGTTGGTAAACCCAGATTGATTCAGGTTTTTATCCGGCAACCATGCATATCATACAATTTTAGTTTTATTATTTTTACTTATGCAACTGTAATGAAACCTGGGGAAAATATGGAAGTTATTTCAGGCATGAAGCAGGCATTTTATGAAGATTTTTGAAGGAGAAAAAAAAAAGAAGAATGTATTTCTAATCCGTGCATTTCAAAGCTGCCACTATGGTATTCTGAATTGTCTTGTAATTAATTCTCTGTTTCCTATGATTCTGAGACTAGTCATTTGGAGAAAATATGTAGAACTCGTTGTCTGGCCTTTCTGAATCTATTTTTCACAGTTGCAAAGTACTGGTCAAACAAATTAAATTACCGCAGCAGTATGTAACTAATTTTATGTAAATTAAGGTGTTAATGTTCTGAATCACATTCCTGAAAATGGTCTGTTTTCTCTTGCAGCTTTTCTTCATTAATGATGCTATGAATAGTCAAATCGAAAAATTAATTCCCACAAGACTAAGTGGATAAATTGTCACCCTTTGACCGCTCAAAGAATTAGATCTAAATATAGTTTTATGGTCAGCCCACTCTACACTTGTCAGTAGCCCGACCAAATAAATCAACATTTTAAACTTAATGCAACTAGGGGTGAGATTATGTGAAATAAATTCCATCTTGTTTATACGGAGGGAGATCTTTTAGAGCTAATGGTCAAATTGTGTGATGCAGAATTAGTGTCAAGATTAGACCTTTATGGGCTGTCTTTCTGCTCCTAGTAAAAGGTACCATCTTGCCCCAGCATCTGTTCTCTGTTTAAACTTCACAATCTCCACTTCAAAACTGATCCATATGAAGTCATGGAATATCAGTTAAATAAAATATTTATAATTGGAAATACCTAAGAGAAATTGAAGTTGGAAGAGTAAATTCATCATCTATTGAAATACTTTCCAAGGCATATAAAGAAAATCAAGAGGTTTTCTAATTACTTGCCAAACTCACATAGACCATTGATTGAATTAAAACCGTTTAGTAGAGGCAAACAGCTAAATTATTTATCTGTTGGGATTTTTATCTAGGATAATAAATGTCCATTTCCTGAAGTGCAGCGCATATTGATAACAATGCAGCACAGGTTTCCAGAAAGGTAACTGCATCATAAGTATTGTTGCTATGATAAATGGCAGCTTGAATTTCACAAGAAATGGCTTTTCCAAGTAATTCACCATAATTGGGACCGAACTGTGACCTTCCCAGGTGCCAAAAGATGCTTTCTAACTTAAAAAAAAAAAAAGTCATATATATATTTTATATCTCTTTGCAAAATGTTTCCTAACAACCTTTTGGTCAATCTTTTTAGATCTTCCAATAGATAAATGATCTATGGATAACCCAAACCTACCAATCATTCATTCAGATAGAATGAAAATAATCTCTTATTTTCCATTCTCATTTTGATCCTTAAATCCATTTCTGAAACTGACAAATTTAATACTTGGAATAGCAAAAGTCATACTACTAATTTTAAAGAAGCCTCTCATAACCAAAATACTGGACTTCTTGAAGCAGTTAATATGATTCGTTCTAAACTGTGACCCCACTCAGGCATCCATAGCTGAAGTGTTTACTGCCATTAATAAACATACCCAGGTTATGTAACTGGCCAGATCAAAGGTAGCTGAAGAACTACAGTGAATTGAGAGATCACTGAAGGGAGACAACACTGATGTCTCCAAACCTGGCTGACGTGGTTATTTTACATTTAATACAATCTGAAGAGCTGGACCCAGCCTGTCTCCTGAGCCCAAGATAAACCTACCTTGAGGAAAGAGGCAAAGGATCCACTAGCCCATATTTGTTGGGTGTTCATGGAGTAATGCCCTTGAGATAAGAAAGCATGGGTGTTGTCAGAATTAGAACAATGTAGAATCAAGGCTGTGTTATTATATTTCAGCTAAGTGAATCATGCCTGTGTAATAACCTGTGAGCATCAGCATATATTATTCCAAATACTCACTTAAAACTTTAAAATAATTAAAGTCCTTCAAATGAAATAAATCACAGTGAATTGTCCAGCTTCCTATTGCTTTATTAGAAAATTCCTGGAATTTTTTCAAAGCCAGCTGCAGTGGGGCTGGAGGGACATCGAAGGAACACACACATGGAGTTACAAGGAAAGGCAATCAGCTCCCAGCTCACAAAGCAAGCCTGGGTTCTAACTTTGAATCTCCAAGCACTTTTCATATATTCGTATAATACCCCTTAAGACATGTTGGTTGAGGACTCTTTTTTAAAAATATATATTTAATTCCTTTAAATCAATAATGCCTTTCTAGTCCTCAGTATTAGTATACCTTATGCTTCCATAACACCTTTTTTAAATAATATGTTCAAAATACATTAGTTCATCCTTTGACCCATAGGAAGTAGATTTGATTATATTTCTTCATATACCTCACATTACCTGGAATAATGCCTTGATTAGAAGCATCTTTTTCTAGTGAAAAAGACACTGGATACAAAATCAAAAGAAGCTGTATCGAGTCCTGGCACCAAGCCATACTGGTATAAATTTGGGCAAATCATTTAACCTCCATGAGCCTGCTTGCTCATCTTATAGCTCTGAGAAATTAAGTGAAAAATAAGTATGAAGGCATTTTTAAATTATTAGTGAATTAGTAAAGTTAATTCATTTATCAATTCAAAAAGTATCATAGGACTAATGTGTGCCAGCCATGTGCTAGGTGCTGGGGATACATCATAAACAAGTGTCGGTTCCTCCTTCTAAGGAACTCATGGTCTAGTTGAGCAAATAGATGTGCACAAGTAATAATAGGCATGATGATGGTTGGGACGAGAGGTCCAGAATACATGGACCCATCTATGTGGCCAGAGAACAAGCTCAATGAAGGCGAAAAACCAGCTTATGGTAGCTACTCGAATTCAGGTGAATCAATAAATGATAAGGCTAGGCGAATAACCTGTTGTTTTTCAGAAAAATTTAATGTTTATTTATATATTTTGAGAGAGAAAGAGAGAATGGGGAGGGGCATAGAGAGAGGGGAGAGAGAATCCCAAGCAGGCTCTGCCCTGTCAACGTGGGGCTGGATCCCATGAACCGAGATCTGCCCTAAGCTAAAACCAAGAGTTGGGCACTTAACTGACTGAGCCATCCAGATACTCCAAACCTGTCATTTTTTAAAGTTTATTTATTTATTTTTGATAGAGACAGAGAGAGAGAGACTTGGGGAGGGGCCGAGAGAAAGCGAGAGAAAGAATCCCAAGCAGATTCTGCACTATCAGCACAGAACCCAACACAGGGCTCGATCTCACGAACTGTGAGATCATGACCTGAGCTGAAACCAAAAGTCTGACACTTGACTGACTGAGCACTCAGGTGCCCCAAACCTGTTATTTTCTTAAGGCCAAGCATAAATGTATAGAAAGAACTAAGAAGAGAACCTAGAAATATAAATTCTTTGCCTGATATTTTTGTCCAGTAGGTTGTAGCTCCTGAAAACTTGATAAACCGGAGGGTGGAAATAAAAAAGGAGGTATCGGTTTATAATGTAGTTCATAGGTGATGTCTAGTTTCAAAGTAGATAGTTAATCACATTACATTGGACCATTGTTATAATAGTCAGTGTCCGTGCCCTTGAACTGCCCTTGTATTAAGACTCTCTTCTAACAATGTCTATTTAGCACTTCATTTAACTTAAACACTCCACTTTAAATGGAAACCCAATGCATCCTGAAAACTTCATTGTAGTGTAGTTTGTTGCAGGAAAGTCAAATTATATTAACTGAACAGAAAATACCATACCAACTTAATACAAGTGTTAAGATGGAAGAGCAAAGAGGAAATCAAGGATCACTGAGCCCCTCCTATGCTCCAGGTGCTATGTGGGTATGCTTTCACGTATATTACCTGCCTTAATCCTTTTTAAAAGGTGAGTTTCTCAGCCAGAGTGATAAGTCATGCCCTTGAAATGATGTGATGAGAATGGCACACTTTACCACTGTCATCTTTTTTTTTTCAAGTATATTTTTATTTTGAGAGAAAGAGAGTGCATGCAAGTGGGGAAGGGACAGCGAGGGAGACAGGGAAAGTGAGAGAATCCCAAGCAGGCTCTTCACCAGCAGTGCAGAGCCTGACGTGGGGCTCAAACTCAGGAACCATGGGATCATGATCTGAGCCGAAGTCAGACGCTTAACCGACTGAGCCACCCAGGCGTCCCACTTCTTTTTTTTCTAAAAACAAAACAAAACAAAACAAAGCAAAACAAAACAAAAACCACAGTTATAAGACCATCAGATAAATTTCAATAGAGGAGCATCCTACAAAATATCTGACCAGTGTACCTCAAAACTGTCAAGGTTATAACAAACAAGGAAATTCTGGGAAACTGTCACTGTCAAACAAAATCTAAGGAAACATGAAAACTAAATGTAATGCGGTATCCTGGATGGGGCCCTGGGACAGAAGAAGGACACTGGATTCGAGCTAAGGAAATCCAAATAAAATGTGGACTCTAGTTAATAATAACATACCAGTATTGGTTCATTAATTATTAACAAATGTACAAATTTAAGATGTTAAAAATAGGGGAAATTAGGTTTAGATAATAACGGAACTCTGTACTATCTTTGTAATTTCTCTATAAATATAAAACTGTTATGGGGCACCTGGGTGGCTCAGTCGGTTAAGCCTCTGACTTTGGCTCGGGTCATGATCTCACGTTGGTGGATTTGAGCCCAGCATCGGGCTCTGTGCTGAGCTCCAGCTCAGAGCCTGGAGCCTGCTTCAGATTCTGTGTCTACCGCTCCCTCTGCCCCTCCCCCTCTCATGCTGTTTCTCGCTGTATCAAAAATAAGTAAAACATTTTTTAAAAGTTTAAAAAAAAACTGTTCTAAAAATAAATTTTATTCTAAAGAATGTAGGTTTTATTAATCTCATTTTACAAATGAGGAAAATTTAAGTAATTTCTCTAACATTACATAGCTAGTAAGACATTAATTTGAACATACATCTGCCTAAATGCAAATCCCCACACTCAGACCAAGGTACCATGCCACCTCTCCAGGGAATCTGGTTCTGGATCAAGCAAGTGTCACTTATAACACCTTGTATCATGTTTTATTTTCAAAGTTTTAGCACTAGGAAGCATATAAAAACATTAGAAAAAGAATTCCTATAGCTGTTTAGCCAAATGTCCTGCATCTCTGTTCAAGAGTTTACTGGCCACTTCTTTAAAATAAAGCCTATACCTGTGATAATAAATATGTTTATTTATTTAAACAGATGTTTAAACATAATGCAGATGTTTAAACATAAATGCACATATCCACATATCCTTACAGAGAATACATACATACCCACTTGCATAAGAGAATAGCTACCTAAATGTATGATTTTAAGTTATTGTTAGTATTATTTTTTCCCCAGTTAACAGCAAATCAGAGGGAGTCACTCATTTGCCAGGTTCTGCTTCCTAAAGTATTGTTTGTACAGCCAATAATATATAAAATCCTATTCTCTCATTGTTTAGGAAAGATATGTTTAATAAAAATTCACTCTATCTATATACCATTCATTCATTCATTCATTCATCCATTTCTAAATGAACCTAAATACCATGCAATGTTCTCAAATTTAAGCATCATCATAGGTAATTCAGGTGATGTTACAGAGCCGGGATAGTGCTATCAATGATTTAACAGACCACAAGAGGCATGTCAGGAAAGGAGACAGCATGAAGAAAAGTCCAGAAACACAAAAGTGGAGAATCTCTGCCAGAATCAGCAACAAACTGGCAGACGATTGAAATGTTCAGATGTCGTAGAACTCAGAAAACAAAGGTCATTGTGGACAATTTTATACCCTAAGTATTTTTGCTTCTTTAGGGCCAATAACCTGTCTTCTATTTTAAACTGATACTATTTATTTATTTAATGATTCTAAGTCTCAGGGCATGTTTAGCTTCTTCAGGAAAATGTCCGCTAATTTGGAACAACGTTGTAACAAAATATATGGGTACTATCAACGAAATTGAGTTTTGTCAAAATGTGGTTAAGAGTTCATGCCCATGCTTGAATAAGTCTAGGGAATTGGTAATCTTATCAACATTTTATTTTTTAATTGTGATGATGAATAATGAATTGTCAACCCTGGAAACTTTATAGTAGCTAAAGGGCCATCAATATTGCCAGATGCAAAGTTAAACCAACTTTTACAGATGAGAGATGCCTTTCGAATAGCTGTGATGAAATGTATTCCACCAGATGAATTTCTGTGATATGATTGCAAAATGAACCTCTCTCTCTCTTTTTTTAAACAGGCAAGGGAAGGGGCAGTCAGTCTGAGATTTACACCTGATTTGTGTTATAGTAATCTTTGAAATTAAGAAGTGTATCCTTGCATTTCATTAAATTCTGGCTAATGAGATAACTGTCTTCCCAAGGAGGGAATGATAAAGTACTCAGGCCATAAAGCATAAATTAATACTGCAAGGTTAAACACTGGAACTAACTCATGTTTCAACAAAAGCCCCTACCAGCAGTTAAATTAACTGACATAAATACCATAAAATCTGTCTTTATTTTAGTTTCAGATGATGCTTCTTTTTACACCCCTGCTTTCAGTTTGTATAACTCATTTTTGCACATTATTGCATGCACCATTTGCCATTTAAAGAATCAGCTACAACGGGGAAAAGATTTAAGGAATCAAATACTCCGAGAGGAAAAAGAAACTGGTGGGTCTGGGGGATATCAAACTGCAGATTGTTAGCGCCGTTGGAAAATGCTACCATAGACAACAGTAGTTCAAAGAAACAGTTAATTATGAGAAATCTACTTTTTAAGCTTTTGATAGACATTTTGAAAAAAATGCTGAAGAAAACCTGTGGTGATAATAGGTTTGATATATATTCTGGCAAAAATTATATCACATTAATGAGGTGGCTTAAAGGGCTCATGCATTTTGTAGGAGGCATTTCAATGTATTAGTATAATTAGCAGTGATGAGAAAACTGTTTGGAACTGAATTACCTCTCACGAGTTCATTTGAGCTATATGAAATTACACCATGCAAGAAGGAAAATTATGGAGCCATCCAGAGAGAGTTCATGCCTGATTTGATCATAGCCACTAATTGGATGATCATTTTCGTAAAGCTTTTCAAATGGTTGACAGTTTCTGCCGCTCATTTTTTTTTAATGGACGAGCTCTTTATTTCTTGTACTAAGCAACCAAACATAGGTTTGTTAGAGATTTGGGTGTTTCTACAGGGACCTTACAGGTGTAATTGTCACAATCTGAGCAACCTTTGTCCCTTAATTAGCTGCTTTTGGGGAACCCCTAATGAGAGTTGCTGTTCTTATTAACAGTCTTAGAGAATACCTGATGAGTGAAGCTCTCCAAGCCTGATGTATGTCAGCAGCCACCATATGACAGCAATTTAATGAAGTTAAAATCTGACCCGGTTGGGATGGATCGAGGAGCATTTGGGTTGTATTGCTTTTGATTCTTCTGTGTGTGTGTGTGTGTGTGTGTGTTTAATGTAAAGTGGGTGCTGTGGTAAAGGACAACGGAAAAGTAAAGGGTAGTGGGTAGAGAAAGGAAGCTTTTTTTATGGATTTACTTTATGCACTCTATTCACAAGACAGCCAATAGCCAATATCAGAGGATAATTAAAATCATGGAATTAGCTCCTTTGTATAAAGTGTTTCATATGAATAGCATAAAACAGCAAAGTCTTAGTATTCGAGGGACAACTAAATATCATACCTATTTTCTGCTTAAGTTTTTATTTATCTTCTCCATACGTCCTACTTGAAACATTTTAGCCATACAAGATTTTCAAGTGCGATTCAATCATGTGGTGTTAAATTTTTTTCATTGTACTTTTTTCAAATAACATGTGTGACCTAGTAAATCAGAAAATAAAGTCATTATGAAAACATGCCACTTGTTTTGTTGCTGGAAAGAAAAGAAACGTTAGGTTAATGATTTTTCAATCTGACTGTCAGGTTCTAATATTATGAGGAAGAATCAGCTGAGATACAAAATACCATTGATTTTCTTCTGTAAATATGTGTGTGTGTGCATGTGTATGCATATGCATCCATATGTTCAAATTCTAAAGTGTTGTTCTTTCTCATGGCCAAATATTGCAACCATTACCCTCTTTATTTGGAAATATCACCTAATAGATCAATAACTAATCAATAACTAATAGATATCACAGGACACTTGCTCATAAACACCACTTTTGGCAATATTTGCTATATGTATATTTCATCCATGAATCCGAAGGTGAAATATTAATAATCTGAAAGTTTTAGTGAGTCTTCTGGCTCTCCCCTAGGCTTTCTGTGTCTCTGATTTTCTTAGGTATACAGAGAAGCTGTTAAATTTGGCCACTCAAAAGTTGAAACCACACATCGTTTTAGTAGGAGCAGGATATTTTACAAGTGTGCTTGCCACACTGACAGAGCAAAATCTTGAGGCATCTGAAATTGAAATGTCAAGAAATCAGAATTCAGAGATACTGTTATTCTTAGGTAAGTTAGTTAAATTATTTCAGAAAGCAAACATGTTCCTTAGTAATAAGTAAACCCCATTTTAACCTTTTTTTTTCAGTGCTAGAAGGGCTCATAGAGATTGAGCAACAAATTTTTGGATTTACATACAAGACATATTTGTTTTTTATGTTTATTCATTTTCGAGAGAGAGAGAGAGAGATACAGAGTGTGAACGGGGAGGGTCAGAGAGAGAGAATGAGACACAGAATCCAAAACGGGTTCCAGGCTCTGAGCTATCAGCACAGGGCTCAAACCCACAAACCATGAGATCATGACCTGAGCTGAAGTCAGACGCTTAACCGACTGAGCCACCTAGGCGCCCCAGCTTACTGCTTTTTTGACCTGGAATTTGGTTTCCCCTGACTTTTCTATGTTAGTTCCTCACTTTCTTACATTTCTTCTTTCACAAAAAAATTGATGTTCTTGCCCTCATGGTTGATTGATTCCTGAGTTCTTGCCCTCATGTTTGATTGATACTTCAGCTGACTATGGAATTCTAGGTATGAAATCATTTTCCTTCAGAACTTTGAAAGCAATGCTGAATTATCTTCTGCAATTTAGTGTTGCTGATGAGAAATCTGGTGCTAGTCTGATTCTTATTCTTTTATAAGTTACTACTTTTTTCCCCAAGAGTATAGGATACTATGTTTCCTTAGGCTCATGTTTTTGAGAATGGTTTTTTTTTCCCCTATATACTAGCACACATAAATGGAAAATCTGGCTGGGCAGAATCCTTAGGATATAATATTTCCTACTCAGATCTGCAGCTTTATTTTGCAGGGTGGAAATCTGATGCTCGTCGGACTTGTATATTTTGGTAGGAAATTTATTCTGTCTGTAAAATACTTGCATGGATTTTTTTAATCTTTGTGTTCAAATATTTTTAATAAATATATTTCTATTTAAATATATTATTCCATTGATTATTTCTGAGACATATGAGGTATTTATATATGCCTATGTAAGTAATATATTTAAATATTTTAACCATAGAAAAGTGTTTTGGATCACAATCCTCTCCAGGAACACCTGAGCACTGACTTCCCCTTTGACCAACCGTCTCTCATGTGCATTCTTTTCTTCCTTACTATTTTCATTCCTTTGTTCTTTTCTCCTATATTTTGGGAAAGAATCTCAGGATTTTCTTTCTTTTTTTTTTTCACCTTGCTGAATGAGCTTCCATAGCAATAATTCTAATTTTCTCTTTATTAACTCTAGAACAGATTTGAATTTTTCTATTACATGTTTTAGTCTACTGACATTTTCCCTCTTCTCACTTCTTATTTTATCTTGTTGCTGTGTATATCAGATTCTTCTCTCCATAGGATGTCTGTTTCTATTTTGCAGGGGCCAAATATTCTTTAATCATATTGAGAATGGAAAAAATGTTTAAGTATCTTCCTTGGTTTTCTAAAAACTAATATTTTAGTACTTAATGGTATCTCCTCTTCAGTTTTCAGTGTCCCTGAACTGAATTTTGTCCTCAAATTAGTTGGAGACTACTTCAGCTTCCCACTACCCAGTATAAGAATGTATGTGTGCCTGCAGCCATTCTTTCTACATTGCTGCTCTTAATTTTATAAAATCTCCATTCCAGTCCATTCTATAAGGTACAACTCTGAACTTGTGCTCCAGAGCAAATGTCTCTCATGTGTTGATGCTTCTCTTCTGTCATCTTCCCAGACTTTTTGTTTTTAATGTTTGATTTATTTTTGAGAGACAGCGCGAGTGGGAGAGAGGTAGTGAGAGAGGGAGACAGAGGGTCTGAAGCAAGCTCTGCACTGACAGCAGAGAGCTCGATGAGGGACTGGAACTCACAAGTCATGGGATCATGACCTGAGCCAAAGTCGAAGCCGTAACCAACTGAGGCACCCAGGGGCCCCATTCACAGACTTTTTTAGAAGTATTGTCTCTCTTCCTGTTCTGTGTTTCCTCAGCTACCACTAGGTCCTTCCTGTCTCAGGCAGGCTGCTGCCTCATATTTCCACCAAAATCACACTCATCCAAGAGAGTCAAAATCTCTGTGCTTCTAATTCCAGTGTCTCTTTTTCACTCCACATTTCATGTGACTTCTCAGCAGAATTTGAAATATGGTTGACTATCCTCTTTTTCTTGAAATACTTTTTACCTGTACAAGAGAATTATCTGCCTATCTTCTTCATCTTTTCATCTATTTAGGTCTTTGCTATTTTTATTATTGATTTCTATAAGTTTTACATATTAAAGGTATTAGCATTTTGTCTGTTACAGAAAGCATTTTAAGAAAGAGTTATAGCAGTTCACTTTGGTCAATATAATATGCGTACTTATTTAACAAACTGAGAAGGAAGATACCGAAGGAAAATTTTCAAGAAAATAACATTTTTCCATTTCAAAAGTATATAGTTCTCTGAACTTCATGGTCCTGTAAATTCAATCAAATGAATTATATGCACAGACATTAATTTTTAGTGTTTCCTCTTGGGAAGATAAAGCGCTGTTTGGCATTTATCATTTTATCACACTAATTATACTGGAAAATTTCCTTAACCATTTGCCTCTTTTAAAGAAAAATAAGTGGAGAAAATATTTGGCAAATGTAACCAATTGGGAAATACTAATAAGTTTCCATATTGTTCTAATGAATATTGTTATTCAGTTGTATGGTCAGAAGGCAACACTGGAATAAAATCAAGGTTTTTAGGAAGATGAATTAGGGAAATTAATGTCGGGTAGGCAATCAGCCGTCTCTGCTTTAAGAGCTATACATGAACCTACTTATTCATTAGCACTGGTTTCACATAGGTTGTCAAGTGGAGGAAGTTTGTATTCAGGCCCTCACACTTCTTGCCTACTCTGCTAAACTAACAACTTTCTGTGGCTCACTACTCTAGATAAGTTTTTATTTTCATTCAGTATGCACCAAAACATGCATATTTTCTTCCTGCATTGTCTGAGATAAGTATAAACAAACTTAGAGACCACCGGAGTATAGAATAATTTTATTGATTTTTTTACCTTTCATTTTTTTACCTCTTAGCTAAGACAAATACTTACAAACTCATGCATAAAAATTAGCAACATAATTATAACACATGTAAAATGAACTATTTGTAAAGCATCATTATACACATCATCTTCTCTTTCATGTTAATCTTGTGAAATAATAAATATTATTAGAATCTCCATTTTAAAGATAAGACATTCAGAGATAGTGACATGCCAAAGGTGATGTACCTTGTAAAAGGCAAGTACAAGACTTGAAGCAGGATCTGCTGACTCCAAAGGGTGTGATCTTTCCATGATCACAGCTGGAAGGACCTTAAAAAGGCAAAAATGCTATGAGAGTAATTAATGGTTGCCTATTCTATATCTTTTCTCTTCTTTTTTGATAACAGATCCCTCATTATTTTCAGAGCAGCGAGGCACACAGCTCAAAGACTGCACTTCCCCTTGTCCCTTGCCAGCAAGATGCAAGTGAAGTAATACATAGAAACACCAGGAAGGCTAACTCACATGGAAGATGTACTTCTTCAGGCCCCTTATTCCTTTTTCTTGCTGCCTGAAATTCTCCATGTGGCAGCCATCTTGTTCCATAAGGTAGACTTCAGTATACAAACCATGTGCTAACAATGGTGGATAGAAATATAGAGCCATCATAGCACCTCTGGTCTACCTATCTGTTGACTTATTTTATGTGAAGAATAAGTCCTTTGGTTTCAGCTTTGATTACTTGGAGGTTCTTGTTATCTGTAACTGAAAAAACTGAATTCATTATAAATATATAATACCTCATTAAATCAGAAAAAAATTCATGGATTATAGATGAGAAGCATCTAAAATAATCTTCTGCAAAATATTACCTCAGGCTAAGTGTGTTTTAGAAGCAGAAAAACAGATTTTTTGAGTAACAAATTAATAGAATTATGGGATTTAAAGTTTATTAGGAAAAGAATTGGATGCTTTGTGATAATTATCCAGCATAGGGAGAGTTTATGTACAGCAGTGTTGCTGTCGGCAGAAAGCTGGTAGGTAGATTGACAGAAGAGTTATTTCAGAGCCAGGCTGCTGTGAATGTAGAAATAGCCTCAATCAGTTCATGCTCCTGAGGACAAATGATGATTCCTTATTATGCTTGAACTATGATGAAATCAGTGAAGGCATCCTAGTAAGAAGAAAAACCATGGGGATGCTATTAAGAGTTTAGCAATTCTAGTTTGTGTGGGAATATGGATTCCACTTACCAAAAATAATAGCATATAGGGAAAGAAGAAAGAAGTTACTGTCATTGTTTTGAATGGCTCCCAAGCTATTCCATTGTCTCATGAATTTCAAGTCAAATTTCATGTTTTTAGTATTCATTTTATTAGTGTGATGTATGTGTAGTGCCACAGTATTACTCTAATGAAATAATATGATATTGTGAGTTGTCTTCCACAGATCTAAAGTAATGCTTGTAAAACATGTAGTGGAAATGTACATCAAAATGAGAGGTAGAGAAAGAGCAAGAGCAAGAGAGAGAGAAACAGAGAGGGAGAGAGATTGCTTCTTTCCTGTTACATTACTGGGTCATAGTGCAGTTTTGTATCAGTGCTCCTTTGCTCATCGGCCATCATCATTGTGTCCAATTTTAGTATGTGGTATATACCCCATCAGAAATTAGTCTTGTTAATGCAACATTATCCTAGTATTACTGCTTACCCACTGGACACCTGAATCTTAGTTGCCCTGGTCAGGTAATAAAGTACACATGATCTGGATGTAAAAATACCCAGAAGGGTTCTTCAATAATGATTTTATGGAGAAAACCAAAAAATGATTTGAAAATGGCTGCATCTGAATATACACTCTGGAATAAGAACTACAAACTTATTTCTAGGCAATTAACTTTCTTTTACTTACAAGTGACAAATTACAAATAGCATAAAATGGAGTTCTCTTGGGAATTTCTACTTCCTCTTTATCAAGGACCTGTAAAAACATTTTGCCATAGGAAATGTCTCTGTACTGGTTCAGTTGGATTCTTTTTCAAGGTTCAACTGACTGCCAATTTGGGTGTCACTGCCTTACATCCATGGGATACAATGAATGAAATCTAAGGTCTTGAAATATGGGTAAGAATTAGATGGATTGAAGAAAAGGAAAAGGTACTTTTCCAAGCACTATGAATATCATTTTTTAAAAACTCTTTAACGTTTATGTTTGAGAGGGGGGAGGGACATAAAGAGAGGGAGACACAGAATCTGAAGCCAGCTCCAGGCTCTGAGCTGTCAGCACAGAACCCAGAGCCAAATGTTGGGCTCGAACTCAAGAACAGTAAAATCATTACCTGAGCCAAAGTCAGATGCTCAACTGACTGAGCCACCCAGGCACCCCAGCACTATGAATATCTTTTTTTATTATTTTTTTAATGTTTATTTATTTTTGAAGGAGAGAGAGGCAGAGCATGAGTGGGGGAAGAGCAGAGAGGGAGGGAGACACAGAATCCGAAGCAGGCTCCAGGCTCTGAGCTGTCAGCACAGAGCCCAACACGGGGCTTGAACCCACAAACCTTAAGATCATGACTTGAGCCAAAGTCAGACACTTAACTGACTGAGCCACCTAGGCACCCCAGCACTATGAATATCTTAAATTCACATACCTAAAAGTAAGACTGGCATGATTATTGCATGGGGAGCTAACTGCCCAGACTGGAATATATGCTCATATTATGTGATTGTGGTAGAAAAGTTTGGACAGTTGGGACAAGAATCTTAGACAGACTTTGTAGGTAAGTTTGTATTCCAAGAAGCAGAAGCCTTTCTAGGTGTTATAGAAAAGGACCTCATGAAAAAAAAAAAAAAAAAAAAAAGGTATTTTTCAAATGCCATCTCACTTGTGCAGAGGTTGGAATGAAATGAAAAAGACTGTTTAAAAGGAAGTTTCAGCCAAGAGGATTTAGTTATAATTCAAATATAATTAAGAACTCAAACTCTGTGAGCAACATGGGAAAGCCACAAATGTACAAAGGAAGAATTAATTCCACTTAGTCACTTCATCAAATGAGAAAAGGGTATGAAATGACAGAGTCAAAGAAACAAAAAGTTCCCCTTAATAAGGTTATTGGATTTATTTATTATTTTTAATTTAAGAAAGGGAGAGACAAGTTACAGTGTACTGTAGAATCTTCATATATTTCAAACACACAGCATATGCAAATTATACAGGTCTTGTTTTGCTTTGTCACATTGACTAGAAAGAGAAGCATCTGTTTAGATACACACTAATTTTTCCATCTGATGATTTATATATACTGTGGAACCATGGGGATCGTTTTTATATTATGCATAACTGCAAAAATTCATGGTGGCCTATATGTAATCATGAAGTCAAGTTGAAACCCAAGTCTTTATCTTCTACACCATTCCTGCTGTACACAAAAATATTTTCATTTTAATGGTATAATTAGTGCAGAATAGAACTTTGGTGGAAATTATAGTTTGTAACATGATCAATGATGTCAGAGCACTGATTGCTAAATGAGAAAACATTTTGTTTTCTGTTTTTCCTAGAAGGATAAACCAGGTGGGCAATACATTTTGCCAACCTCTGCTTCACCAAGTCATCCCCTAAGCCCTTCAATCCTACTAGCTAAAAACTACTTTAGCAAAAGAACTTCACAGTGATTAATTTGATCTCTCTTCCCACCACTTGCAAAAATATTCTTTATCTATCACACATTGATGCTCTTTAATATTATATAAGAAGGAGTATGTGCTTGGTAAATGGTATTACACATTCATTTCTAAACATAGTGTCTGGGGAAAGCTGTCGAGTTTATCAAAAATAGGAAAGACTTTTACATTTGGGACTGAGTCATGTAGAAAGAAATTGCTTAGTGTTGGAAGTGATTGGGGATGAGGAGTACTATCCCTTATCCTTGGTTTATTTTTCTCCTAACACTTGATCCTCCCCTGATGTAATTACTTATTGACTGTTTGTTTGTCCCCCATCGATAGAATGGAAGCTCCATGAGGGTAGAGAATTGGACAGCCTTGTGGATATTGTCTCAAAAAATATAGTCACATCCTAGAAGTGAGTCCTACAGGCCTAATTTGTATGCAATTGCTAAATTGTAACCCTCTAGTGAGCAGTGTGTGGCTTTAATAACAATGATTTTAAAGGGAAGAATATAGTGTGCATATTTAGATAGATAATTTGATTTTTCTGTTTTATAATCTAAATGAAATAACTCAGGAAAAAAAATCTGAGCTTTTCCACTTTAATATTGTACATTGATAACATCTTTATAATTTGGTGTTACAATTATTCTTACATGATATTTCATGTAAATGCTCTTACATGACTTACTTTGTACAGTCTGAGAGCACTTACAAAATCAGTTTTTAAAACTATAATAAGCAACAATCCAATAAAAATGTGTTTAATCTGACTTAAAACATAGGTGGATTCTCCAGTTTTCCTTTTTCTTTCATACATATTTGCAAGTTGCTTCTCCAGACTAAGAAGTCCCAGGGAACTAACTACTACCCAGCGTGCATATCCACTATCGATCTACATGGAGTAGGGTGAAGGGTGAGTATCAGACTGTAATAGACTAAAGTGGCAGTAAACAGGATAGAAATTAAAAGCACTGGAGAACAAATAGAGTAACATTTTCTTTCTTTTCGTTTATAGTTTATTGTCAAGTTGGTTTCCATATAACACTCAGTGCTCATCCCTACAAGTGCCCTCCTTCATGCCCATCACCCCTTTTCCCCTCTCCCCCACCCCCATCAGCCCTCAGTTTGTTCTCAGTACTTCAGAGTCTCTTATGGTTTGCTCCCTCCCTCTCCTCAACGATTTTTTTCCTTTCCCCTCCCCCATGGTCCTCTGTTAAGTTTCTCCTGTTCCACATATGAGTGAAATCGTATGGTATCTGTCCTTCTCTGCCTGACTAATTTCACTTAGCATAACACACTCAAGTTCCATCCACGTTGCTACAAATGGCCAGATTTCATTCTTTCTCATTGCTAAGTAGTGTTCCATTGTATATATAAACCACATCTTCTTGATCCATTCATCAGTTGATGGACATTTAGGCTCTTTCCATGATTTGGCTATTGTTGAAAGTGCTGCTATGAACATTGGGGTACATATGCCCCTATGCATCAGCACTCCTGTATCCCATGGGTAAATTCCTAGCAGTGCTATTGCTGGGTCATAGGGGAGTTCTACTGTTACTTTTTTGAGGAACCTCCACAGTGTGTTCCAGAGTGGCTGTACCTATTTATATTCCCACCAACAGTGTAGGAGGGTGCCCGTTTCTCCACATCCTCGCCGTCATCTATAGTCTCCTGATTTGTGCATTTTAGTCACTCTGACTGGCATGAGGTGGTATTTCAGTGTGGTTTTGATTTGTATTTCCATGATGATGACTGACGCTGAACATCGTTTCATGTGTCTGTTGGCCATCGGGATGTCCTCTTCGGAGAAGTGTCTGTTCATGTCTTATGTCCATTTCTTCACTGGATTATTTGTTTTTCACGTGTGGAGTTTGGTGAGTGCCTTATAGATTTTGGATACCAGCCCTTTGTCCGATATGTCATTTGCAACTATCTTTTCCCATTCCGTCGATTGCCTATTAGTTTGGTTGATAGTTTCCTTTGATGTGCAGAAGCTTTTTATCTTGATGAGGTCCCAATCGTTCATTTTTACTCTTGACTCCTTTGAGTTTGGGAATGTGTCGAGTAAGAAATTGCTGCGGATGAGGTTAAGGAGGTTGTTTACTGCTTTCTCCTCTAGGGTTTTGATGGTTTCCTGTCTCACATTCAGGTCCTTCATCCATTTTGAGTTTATTTTTCTGTATGGTATAAGAAAGTGATCTAGTTTCATTCTTTTGCATGTTGCTCTCCAGTTCTCCAAGCACCATCTGTTAAAGAGGCTGTCTTTTTTCCATTGGATACTCTTTCCTGCTTTGTCAAAGATTAATTGGCCATACATTTGCAGGTCCAGTTCTGAGTTCTCTATTCTATTCCATTGTTCTATGTGTCTGTTTGTGCCAATACCATACTGTCTTGATGACTACAACTTTGTAGTAGAGACTAAAGACTGGGATTGTGATGCCTCCCATTTTGGTTTACTTCTTCGATATTACTTTGGCTATTCGGGATCTTTTGTGGTTGAATACAAATTTTAGGATAGTTTGTTCTAGCTTTGAGAAGAATGTTGGTGCAATTTTGATTGGGATTGTATTGAATGTGTAGATTTCTTTGGGTAGTAATGACATTTTAACGATGTTTATTCTTCCGATCCATGAGCATGGGATGTTTTTCCATTTCTTTGTTTCTTCTTCAATTTACTTCATAAGTTTTTTATAGTTTTCAGCCTACAAATCTTTTACATCTTTGGATAGGTTCATTCCTAGATATTTTATGGTTTTTTGTGTAGTTGTGAATGGGATCAGTTTCTTGATTTCTCTTTCTGGTGCTTCATTATTGGTGTATAAAAATGCAACCTATTTCTGTACGTTGATTTTGTACCTTGTGACTTTGTTAAATTCATGGATCAGTTCTAGTACGCTTCTGGAGGAGTTTGTTGGGTTTTCCATGTACAGTATCATGTCATCTGTGAAAAGTGAAAGTTTGACTTCATCTTTGCCACTTCTGATGCCTTTTATTTCCGTTTGTTGTCTGATTGCTGATGCTAGCACTATGTTAAACAACAGTGGTGAGAGTGAACATCCCTGTCGTGTTCCTGATCTCCGGGAGAAAGCTCTCAGTTTTTCCCCATTGAGGATGATATTAGCTGTGGGCTTTTCATAGATGTCTTTTATGATGTTTACGTAAGTTCCTTCTATCCCGACTTTCTCGAGGGTTTTTATTAAGAAAGGATGCTGTATTTTGTCAAATGCTTTTTCTGCATCTATAGACAGCATCATATGGTTTTTATCTTTTCTTTTGTTAATATGATGTATCACATTGATTGATTTGCGAATATTGAACCAGCCCTGTAACCCAGGAATGAATCCCACTTGATCATGGTGGATTATTCCTTTTATATGCTGTTGAATTCGATTTGCTATTATCTTGTTGAGGATTTTTGCATCCATATTCATCAAGGATATTGGCCTGTAATTCTCTTTTTTTGCTGGGTCTCTGTCTGGTTTGGGATTCCAAGTGATGCTGGATTTGTAGAATGCGTCCAGAAGTTTTCCTTCCATTTATATTTTTTGGACTAGCTTGAGAAGAATGGATATTAACTCTGATTTAAATGTCTGGTAGGATTCCCCAGGGAAGCCATCTGGCCCAGGGCTCTTATTTGTTAGGAGATTTTTGATAACTGACTCAATTTCTCTACTCATTATGGGTCTGTTCAGATTTTCTATCTCTTCCTATTTGAATTTTGATAGTGTGTGTGTTTAGGAATTTGTCCATTTCTTCTAGGTTTTCCAGTTTGTTGGCATTTAATTTTTCATAGTATTCCCTGATAATTGCTTGTATTTCTGAGGGCTTGGTTGTAATAAATCCATTTTCATTCATGATTTTGTCTATTTGGGTCCTCTTTCTTTTCTTTTTGAGAAGCCTGGCGAAAGGTTTATCAATTTTTTTTAATTTTTTAAAAAAACAACTCTTGGATTCATTGATCTCTTCAACTGATTTTTGGATTCTATATTGCTTATTTCTGTCCTGATCTTTATTATTTCTCTTCTTCTGCTGGGTTTGGGGTGTTCTTGCTGCTCTGCTTCTAGTTCCTTTAGGTGCACTGTTAGATTTTGTAGTTGCGCTTTTTTATGTTTCTTGAAATGGACTTGGATTACAATGTACTTTCCTCTTAGGACTGCCTTTGCTGCATCCCAAAGAGTTTGAATTGTTGTATTTTCATTTTCATTTGTTTCCATATATTTTTTAAATTCTTATCTGATTGCCTGAGTCGCCCATTTGTTCTTTAGTAGGGTGTTCTTTAATCTCTATGTTTTTGGAGGTTTTCCAGACTTTTTCCTGTGATTATTTTCAAGTTTCAGAGCATTGCGATCTGAAAGTGTGCATGATATGATCTCAATTAGTTTATATTTATGGAGGTCTGCTTTATGACCCAGTATGTGATCTATCTTGAGAAAGTACCATGTGCACTCGAGAAGAAAGTAAATTCCATTGCCTCAGGATGTAGAGTTCTAAATGTATCTGTCAGATCCATCTGGTCCAATGTGTCGTTCAGATCCATTGTTTCTTTAGTGATTTTCTGTCTAGTTGATCAATCCATTGCTGTGAGTAGAGTATTAAAGTCCCTTGCAATTCGCACACTCTTATCACTAAGATTGTTTATATTTGTGATTGTTTTATGTATTTGGGTGATTTCAAATTCAGTGCATAGATGTTTATAGTTGTTAGCTCTTCCTGATGGATAAACTCTGTAATTATTATATAATGGTCTTCTTCATCTCTTGTTACTGCCTTAACTTTAAGGTCCAGTTTGTCCAGTATAAGTATGGCTACTCCAGCTATTTTTTGACTTCCAGTCGCATGATAGATATTTCTCCAGCCCCTCACTTTCAATCAGAAGATGTCCTCAGGTCTAAAATGAGTCTCTTATAGACAGCAAATAGATGGATTTTGGTTTTTTATCCATTCTGATACCCTATGTCGTTTGATTAGAGCATTTAGTCCATTTACATTCAGTGTTATTATTGAAAAATATGAGTTTAGAGTCATTGTGTTCTCTGTAAGATTCATGCCTGTAGTGGTGTTTCTGGTACCTTGTATTCCTTGCAACATTTTCCTCATATAGTCCCCCTTAGGATTTCTTGTAGGGCAGGTTTAGTAGTGATGAATTCCTTCAATTTTTGTTTACTTGGGAAAACCTTTATCTCTCCTTCTATTCCGAATGACAGGCTTGCTGGATAAAGGATTCTTGGCTGCATATTTTTTCTGTTCATCAGATTGAAGATTTCCTGCCATTCCTTTCTGGCCTGCCAAGTTTCAGTAGATAGGTCTGCAACTATTCTGATATGTCTTCCTTTGTATATTAGGGCCCTTTTATCGCTAGCTGCTTTCAGAATTCTCTCTTTATCTTTGTAATTTTCCATTTTCACTATGATATATCATGCAGAAGATCGATTCAAGTTATATTTGAGGGGAGTTCTCTGTGCCTCTTGGATTTCAATGTCTGTTTCCTTCCCCAGATTGGGGATGTTCTCAGCTCTAATTTGTTCAAGTACCCCTTCAGACCCTTTCCTCTTTCTTTTTCTTCTTATGGAATTTCTATGATACAGATATTGTTCCATTTGATTGCATCACTCAGTTACTGAATTCTTCTTTCATGCTCCTGGATCAATTTATCTCTCTTTTTCTTGGCTTCCTCTTTTTCTACAATTGTGTCTTCTAATTCACCTATTCTTCTCTCTGCCTCTTCAATCCGTGCAGTGGCAGCCTCCATTTTATTATACACCTCATTTATAGCATTTTTTAATTCATCACAACTATTTTTCAGGTCCATAATCTTCGTAGCAATAGCTTCTCTGGTGCCTTCCATGCCATTTTCAAGCCCAGTGATTACTTTTATGACTATTGTTCTAAATTCTTGGTTAGTTATGTTGCTTATGTCTAATTTGACCAATTGTTCAGCTATCACTTCTTATTGGAATTTTTTAGAATAGAGTTCCTCCATTTCATCATTTTGGCTGGCTTTCTGTCTCTTGTAAGTTTTAAAAGCTTGTTATGCACTCTACACCTGCAAGTCCTGCTATATTAAAGGAGACTCATACACTGTCCCGGGCCTGTCCATTCAGGAAGTTTTCTTTTAATGATGTCCCTTGGTCTCTCTTGTTGAGACTTTGGTTATTTTATTTCCTTACTTGTAGTGATATTTGGGCCTCTCCACCAAGTGTACTTTGGCTAGTTTCTTGAGGTAGCCCTGGAGAGAAAAACAGACAGACAAACAGGGAACAAAAGCATGCAAACGCACAAACAAATAAACAAACAAGCAAACTGAAAGGAAAAAAAACAACAACAAAAGACAAAAGACAATTTAAAAGCATAAACCCAGAAATCCCAGCTACAAATAAACAGCAGGGTGGAGGCAGTGTTGATGGAAGAGGAATGAGAGAAATGACAGGGATGGGGAGAAAGAGAAATTGAACATTGACCAGGCAGAGACTAAAAAACTTAATTCAGATAGAGAAAAAGGAGAATATGACAGGAGGTGAGGAGAAAAAAAAAAACGAAGATAATGTTACCCAGAGAAAGTATATAGTCTGATTGTTTTAGAGAGAGAGAAAGGAAGATAACAATGGAGAGAGAACATGCATCAAGAGAATGAATTATATATGCCTGTTTAAGCAAACCTATAATCAGAATACCCAGTCCAGAGAAGGGGAGAGATACGAATGAGATAAGGGAAAATATATCTGAATAGCAAGAATCGATCCAGAGTTAATCACAGCCATGCATCAGTGCTTATCTTGGGAGAGGGGCTGTTTCTTGATCATCTGTCCAGCCTCCAGAAACAAAGCAGCTACCCAGTGCAGATGGGTGTGGTTTGGTGTAGGCGGGTCTCTCCTCCACTGTGGGTCTGTCCCTCAGGCCCCGCGTTGGTGTTGTGGGGAGAAAAATGGCGACCCCCCAGTCCCTTCTCGAACCAGGCATTGCTAATCACTCTTTTGGGTCCGATCTCACTGTGCTGCAGGCGCAGCCAAGGTGGGCCATGTTCTATGTCCCGCAACAAGCCTCGTTTCCAGATCTTACTCTGTGCGCATTAATGATACTGCCCAAGATGTAATCCCACAAGCTGGGGCACTTCCTAGCAGGGGATTGAGTAGGGGACTGGTTCCTCCTGATGCTGACTGCAACTGCGATCCCTTGTGTACTGTCTATCCCGGTGGGAATTTCTGGGACCATGGCACTCAGCCCAAAGAAATCTCTGCAGTTAGAGATAGGATCTCTCTCTAAAAGCCCTGTAGTTAGAGATGGGATAATACCATCCCAATCCGTCCTGGGCCGAGTTTTTTCTCTTCTCCAGGGACAGTTCTAAGATTCCTCAGCCGCTCTTTCTCTTTCTTTTGTCTCTCTGCAGAGGGGGCTCCCTCCCCTCTGTGCCTCCGTGTCCTGGCCCATTTTTATCTTCCCCAGTTCACCTATAAGGCCGTCTTCTTAGTGGACTCTGTCTCTTTTCCTCCCAGACTCTTGCAGTTCAGAGTCTTGGCTTCAGCCCTTCTTTGTTTGAGAGATGCCAGAAGGAAGTACGGAACTCCCTATTTCTCTGCCATCTTGCCTCAGTAACATTTATTTCTAAGAGCTAGTAAATATGTACAAGAATAGAAGCATGCTAATGACAGAAATCTGTTGTTTTGTTGTTGTTGTTGTTGTTGTTGTTGTTGTTAGTGTTGCTTCTTGAATCAGGGAGGTGAATAATAACAATTATTTAAGAGTTTCTTCCAGATTCTCCCTTCCCACAGGACCAATTTAGACAGATCTGTATGGTGTTGTGCGTATTTTGTTTTGTTTTACTTCCAAAGCACTCCTCCTCTTTGATTTTCTCTACTCTTATTTACTGTCCCAAGGACAATTAGTCATGCCCCTGAGAAGTCCAGTTCAAACTGTAATGTGTCATTATCATGATGGGTTTTTTTCTTTTCTCTTAATATCAATGAGAAAAATTTATCTTAGTTTTCTCTCAGATCATTTCACTTTTATACTTTGACTAAAAAGTCACCATCTTTTTCCTTCTTTTAAGAAAAAACCAAAACTATATTTAAAGTCATTTTAAAAATTCAATGGAGTTAAAAAGATATGTTAGTTCTACTCAGGATCATTTACCCTGATGGAGACTTATCACAGAACAAAAAATAACACACACAAGAAATTGTAAACATTGTTCTGTTTGTTTGGGGGATAAAATTTAGAACTTGTATTTAAATATGGGTATATCTTATTTTCTGAATCTTTAGAATCACCCACATAAAGAAGTGAATCTACACTGTACATAATTTAACAGAGACAGTAAAGAGGTCAGGTTTTCATTTCTTTCTCAACTCCTTTCTGCATGCTATGGATAACATTACCTTTCTGAATGACACTAAGTAACAATTTACTTTTTTTTTAACTTTATACTTTATTGTCAGGTTGGTTTCCATATACCACCCAGTGCTCTTCCCCACAAGTGACCTCCACCAACACCATCACCCCCCATTACCTTTCCCCCTTCCCCTTCCCCCCTCAGTTTGTTTTCAGTATTCAAGAGTCTCTCGTGTT
>CM053560.1:76495820-76527681 GCA_028646485.1 Cryptoprocta ferox | reverse complement strand
CCTGGAGTTGCTTTAGAGGAGAGTTCTTTCGCTTCGTCATTTTGGCTAGCTTTCTGTCTCTTGTCAGTTTTAAAAGCTCGTTATGTACTGTGCACCTGTTAGTATTGCTCTATTAAAGGAGGCTCATTGACTGTCCAGGGCCTGTCGTTTCAGAAAGTGTTCTTTTAATGGCGTCCCTCGGTTTCTCTTGTTGTGCCTCTGATTATTTTATTTCCCTGTTCAGTGATATGGTACTCTCCACCATGTATCCTTTGGCTTGTTTCTTTAGGTATCCCTGAAAAGGAAACAGACTAGCATACAGGGAAGAAAAGCACGCAATCGCACAGACAAATCAATCAAACAAGCAAGCCAAAAGGGGAAAGAAGTAAAGAAAAGGAAAGGAAAGGAAAGAAAAGAAAGAGGAGAAGAAAAGAGAGAAGAAAAAGAAACAAAAACAAAAAGATAAAGAAAAACAAGGTGGAGACAGAGACAGCAAATGTCTGTGGGCAGTCTAAAAGCATATAACCAGCCAAGAGGAGAGATAAGAATATGCTAAGGGAAATATATCTGGATGGCAGCAGAAAAGAAGGATAAGCAAAGAAAAAAAGAAAATAAATAAAAAGACAACACCCCTGTGCGGATGGGCGTGGTTTGGTGTCAGGTCAGGTCTGGGGGGGGCTGCTCTCTCCGAGGCCCCGCCTTGGTGGTTGCGGGGAGAAGTATGGCGCCGCTTCAAATCTTTGCTGGAACCAAGCGTGGCAAGCCGCTCTTCCGAGTCCGATCTCCCTGTGCCGCAGGCGAGCCAAACTGTATTCTCCAAGCTCCGCCTCACTTCCAAATCCGAGTCCATGCAGTTCAACACCGTCACCGGAGATGAGATGCGTTCCCGCTGGCGGCCGGCCTCCCGGCCTGGCTTGCGCTGCCCTTTTCGCGGAGCCTCTGCCGCCGCCGCCGCTTTTCAAGGTGCCTTTCGTGGTGCCGCCACTGCTTTTTGCATAGCCGCAGCCTCTATCTGCGCCGCCGCCCCTTGCGGCGCCGCTCGAAATGGATGCCCCCTCGCTGGCCAGACAGGACGGATTTCTCTCCCGGCGCTCGGCAGCTACATATGGGGAGACGGGCGAGTTCTTCCTCCCTTAGAAATGGTTCCAGGTGCGTTTTCCGTCTCTCTTTCTCTGCCCTTTGTCTCTCCGGGACACAGCGCGCTCTCCCTGTCTTGGGCTGGGGCTCCTTCCCCCCGCGCCACCGGGACCGCCCGTCCCCTAATTTCCCAGATCACAGTCACTCACTCAGGCATCTTTGAGGTTGTCTTCTTTCTGGCGTCTGTTTCTTCTTTCCCCCACTTGCAAATCCGAGTTTTATCCCTTTAGTCCTTCTCAGTTCAATCCATACGGACGTGCGCGGATTACAGAGCTCCCTGCTTCTCTGCCATCTTGCCCGCCCTCCTCCCAATATTCAGTAACAATATAAAATAAATTGCCCTCTTAAGTGTACTGAATTAGTTGTTCCATGTTGGACTAATGATAGAGAACAAAATGCTTAGAAATCTATTTCTACGTGGGCGTTCAGTTTGAGTACTGGGCATTCTCACTTTTTGTCAATTTGAAAAGGAAAGGTGGATAGTACGTTTCCATTTTAACTTTACTTCTCTTTTAATATGCAGTATTAAATTGCTTTAAGCAAGTTAATTGGCAGTTTGTTTTATTGGACAGATGTTTATGTATTCTGCTTTCTAAAAATATGGGCATTTGTGGGGAGCCTGAGTGGCTCAGTCAGTTAATTGTTCGACTCTTGATTTCGGCTCAGGTCATGATCTCACGTTTCATGGGTTTGAGCCCCACATCAGGCTCTGTGCTGATAGTGTGGAGCCTGCTTGGGATTCTGTCTCCCACTCCCTCTCTCTCTGCCCCTCCCACATGCTCTCTCTCTCCCTCTTCCTCAAAATTAAATAAGCATTAAAAATTTGGGCATTTGTGTTCTACTATTGATCAATGAAAGCTTGTTAATCATAATAAAACTTCATTAACTTAAGATTTGATATGATATGTGTGTGTGTATATATATATATATATATATATATATATATATATATATATGTTAGTACATTTCCCCTCATCCCTTTCAGTAAAGTTATTCCAGACATTTGTGATACAGTTAGATTCTTTTATCACGTTATACATTTCATTCTGGTATTCTCTGATATCTTAAACAATTTTTAATTTTTTTTTTAATTTTATACTTTGAACTGTAAAGTTCACTCTTTGTACTGTAAAGTTCTATGAGCTTCAACAAATGCATAGTTCATGTATCCACCATGACAGTATCATACAAAATAGTTTCAGCACCTCCCCCCAAAATCTGGACTTTACTTATTCAATACTCTCTCTTCCCTAAACTTTGAGCAACCACTGGTTAGTATGTTCTCTTTACAGTTTTTTCGTTTCAAAAATGTAATATAAACACAACAGTATTTAGATTTTCAGACTGGCTTCTTTGGCATTTATGATTCATAAGTTGTTTTTTATGTTTATTTTGTGAGAGAGAGAAAGAGAGCACGCAAGTTGCGGAGGGTCAGAGAGTGAGGGAAAGAGAATCCTTGGCTGGCTCCTTGCTGTTAGCCCAGAGCCCAGTGAGGCACCGTATTCATGAACCATGAGATCATGACCTGAGACAAAATCAAGAATCGGATGCTTAACCAACTGAGCCCCCAGGGGTCCCTAAGGTTCATAAGCTTTTTGGTGAGACCTGATATTTCATACTTTTTTATCATCAAATAGTATCCCATTGTATGGATATACTACAGTTCTTTACCCAACCAATCTATTAATTGCCATCTCATTTGCTTCCAGTGGGGCCTTTATGAATAAAGCTGCTGTAAACATTCCTGTGCAGGTTTTTGTGTGAATATGAATTTGCAAATCAACTGAGTAAATACCTAAAATTGTGATTATCGAGTCATATAGTAAGACGGCATTTAGCTTCATAGTAAACTGCTCACTTTTCCAAAGTGACTGTGCCATTTTGCATTTTCACCAGCAGTGAATAAGAGTCTCTCTTGTCCCACCTCATTACCAGCAATGGGTGCAATCACATTGTTTTTGTTGTCTTGTGTTTTGTTTTGTCGGATTTTAGCCATTATAATAGATGTGTCGTGGCATCACATTGTTTTAATTAGCATTTCTCTAATGACAGTTGATGTTGAGCATCTCTTCATGTCTTGTTTGCCATTTGTATATTTTCTTTTCTTCAGCTTTATTAAGGTATAATTGACAAATAAAGTTGTAGGATACGTCAAGTGTACAACATGATGGAAGGATTCTCCCCATCAAGTTAATTAACATACAGCTCTCACCCCACATATTTACCTATTTTCAGAAGAACCTTTAAGTTCTACACTCTTTGCAGATCAGCTACACAGAACAGTGTCATCAATTACAGTCTAATGTAATACATTAGATCTTCAGATATCATTCATCATAAAATTGAAAGTCTGTACCCTTTAATCACCAATCCCTATCCCTATCTATCCCACTCACTAGCCCCTAGCAACCACTTTTTTACTCAGTTTCTATGAGTTTAACTTTTTTTATATACCGTGTGTTATCATGTAATATTTGTCTTTCTCTGACTTATTTCATTCAGCATAATGCCTTCCAGGTTTATATGTTTTGACACAAGTGATAGGATTTCCCTCTTGTTTAAGTTGAATGATATTCCACTGTACACATATACCACTTTCTCTGTCTCCAGTCAGCCATCCATTGACCCTTAGGTTGTTTCCATACCTTGCCTATTATGAATAATGCTGCAATGAACTTGAAGGTGCAGATATCTCTTCAAGATAATGGTTTGTTTCCTTAGGATATATACCTAAAAGTGGGATTGCTGGATCAAGTGGTAGTTCTATTTTTTAATTAATTTTTTTTTGAGGAGGCTCCATATTGTTTTCCATAGTTGCTGTACCAGTTTACATTCCCATTAGTAGTGTACAAGGGTTTGCTTTCCTCCACGTCCTCATGAGTACTTAATTCTTGCTGTTTTGATAACAGATCTGAGATGCTATCTCCTGGTAGTTTTAATTAGCATTTTCCTGATGATTAGTGATTTTGAGCATCTTTTAAAGCACTTGTTAGCTATTTGTATGTTTTCTTTGGAAAAATGTCTATTCAGGTCCTTTCCCTATTTTTAAATTGAGTTACTTGGGTTTTTTGTTTGGTTGGGTTTTTTTGTTGGTGGTTTTTCTGTTTTTACTATTGAGTTGTATGAGTTTATTATATATTTTGCATATTAATCCTTTTTTTGACATTTATTTTTGAGAGAGAGAGAGAGACAGAGACAGAGACAGAGCATGAGTGGGGGTGGGACAGAGAGAGCCCGAGGCACAGAATCTGAAGCAGGTTCCAGGCTCTGAGTTGTCAGCACAGAGCCCGATGGGGGGGCTCAAACTCATGAGCCATGAAATCATTACCTGAGTCGAAGTCAGATACTTAACCCACTGAGCCACCCAAGCGCCCCGATATTAATCCTTATTTGCTATGGGGTTTGCAAATATTTTCTCCCATTCTGTGGATTGCCTGTTCATTTTGTGGATGGTATCCTTTGCTGTACTGAGGCTCTTTAGTTTGATGTAGTCGCATTTGTTTATTTTTGTATTTGTTGCCTATGCTTTTGATGTCAAATCCAAAAAATCTTTGTTAAGACCAGTGTCAAGGAGCTCATCCCAATGTATTCTTCCAGGAGTTTTATGGTTTCAGGTCTTACATTCAAGTATTTAATCCATTTTGAGTTCATTTTTATAAGGTATAAAATAGGTGTCATGTTTCATTCTTTTGCACAAGACTGTACAGTTTTTCCAGCACCATTTATTGAAGAGACTATCCTTTCCTCATCGTATATTCTTGGCTCTTTTTTTCATAGATTAATTAATCATACATGCGTATGTTTATTCTGGACTATTATATTCCATTAATCCATTGTTCCATTTGATTACTGTAGCTCTGTAATATAGTTTCAAATTAGGAAGTGTGATGCTTCCAGCTTTGTTCTTCTTTCTCAAGATTGCTAATTGTAATCTTTGTGGTCCCACACAAATTTTAAGATTTTTTTTCCAGTTATGTGAAAAATGCCATTGTAATTTCGATAGGTATTGCATTGAATCTATACATCACTTTGGATAGTATGAACATTTAAAACATAATAATTTTTCCAATCCATGAACACAGAATATATTTGCACTTATTTGTGTCTTTTTCAGTTTCTTTCATTCATGTCTTAAATCTTTCAGTGTACAAATCTTTCACCACCTTGTTAAACTTACTCCTAAGTGTTTTATTCTTTTTGATGCAAAGGTAAATGGGATTTTTAAAAAATTTCTCTTTCTGATAGTTCTTTGCTAGTGTATGGAAATGTAACTGATTCTTCTATATTGATTTTGTATCATGCAACTTTGTGGAATTCATTTTTTAGTTTTTAACAGTTTTTTTGTGGAGTCTTTAGCATTTTATATGTATATAATATCATATCATCTGCAAATAGAAACAGTTTTACTTTATCTTTTCTCATTTGGATGCAATTAATTTCTTTTTCTTACCTAATTGCTCTGGCTAGGACTTCAAGTACTGTGTTATTTTTTCACATTCAATTTAAAACTCTTTGTCACCTTGCAAAATTAATTCCAATGTGACACTGGGGAAGCATTGGGGAAGCATTAAATGTATATAGTATTGGAGAAGCATTAAACGTATGTAGTAATTTGAGAGAAATTGACATCTATAAAGTTTTCAGTCTCATTTGCATTTATTCCATTTTTTAATGTTCTTTATTAAAAATTTGAAGTGCTATTCATACAGTTCCTGAATACTATTAACTGTATTCTAGGTTGTTTATATCTTTGTGCTTTTATGAATGGGATTTTTTTCTTATCATATTTTACTTATTTAATATATATAGAAAATCTATAATTTCTATTCATTTTATAATTGTGCTGTTTACTGAACTCTCTTACTATTTCTAATAGTTCCTCAGTTCATTCATTTGTTTCCTAGGAAGTGATAGTATTGATGATGATAATGATAATGGTTATGATGAAGGAAAAGCTTTGATTCCTTACTATATTGGTGGTTAAACACAGTGTTTATGAACATACACTTGAGAATCAGGAAGAAGTGAATTTCTGCAATAGCTATGCTTCACCTCCCTTTTTTCTTACATTTTTTAATCTTCTAAAATATATTTTTGTAACTGATGTTTATGGATATTCTTGGCTCAGCCTGTCATTAATGGTAATGCCTCTAGAGCAGCACTTCCAACACTGATATTTCATCCACCATTGGTCCTACAGTGTGTCCATCCAAAAAAATCACACAGTTAAGTAGATTCATATACAATGCAAACTGCATTCTTCACTTTAAGGTTCACAGTGAATTTTAGCATTTTAAAATTATCAATTATCAATAATTTTACATTACTATGTGATATTCTCTAATCTAGTTTTTACAGATCTTTTATGATCTGGGACTTCTTGCATGGAGCTCTTATTAATATTCCAGAAGTAGTGTGTTCTTTTGAAAAGTGCTCTTGTAACTTAAGTTTCTGAATCCAGAGGTGCCTGGGTGGATCAGTTGATTGGGTGTCTGACTTCAGCTCAGGTCATGATCTCCTGGTTCCTGAGTTTGAGCCCTGCGTGGGGCTCTATGCTGACACCACAGAGTCTGGAGCCTGCTTCAGATTCTGTTTCTTCCTCTCTCTCTCTGCCCCTCCTCTGCTCACAGTCTCTTTATCTCTCAAAAAAAAAAAAAATTAAAAAATTTTTGAGAAAAAAATAAATTTCTGAATCCATATTCATGTGAGAGTGGCTGATCTAGAATTTTTTTGTCAGATTTTGTTTTCAGAGTTAAATTCTTTTTTTAAATAATAAATTGACATTATTTTTTCTCTTTGTTTCACATTGTCTATTGTGAAAAATATTTTATATGGCATAGAAATCTCTGTTCTTTGAAAGTTTAAGTGAACTCACTGTGAAACTGGATTTGTGTTTATATCAGTTAATATTTTCACAGCATATGTTCATTTTCTTCCATGGTGACTGGCAACTTCACAAGATTTTCCATTAATCAGTTTGAATACTATTTGCTTTCTTTAAATAGCTCATTTCATTATGATTTTCAACTGTATCTGTGGCAGGTTTTAAGACTAACACATACATATTATTTCAAAGAATAACGCTTTAATTTTTTTAATTTCAGCAAAATCTGTATTTTTAAATTTCTAATCTCTATTTATATGTATACCTCTCCTACTTGGTTAGGTTATACAGAGAATTATTTCCCAAAGTAGGTTCCATGGAATAGTAAGAATCAGATATAAAAAAAACTTTAGGGAAAAGATCTATGGCCAAAGAGGGGTGAAATGAAAATTTAAAAAAAAAATAGACGTTTTTAACTACTAGGTTTCTTTAATGTTGATTTGCATTGTAAAACTAGATTCAGCATTTGCAAAACTTATTTGAAGAATAACTGTTTATTTTTTAAAGCACCATTCAAAAAGCATAGTTCTAGAGGTTTGTCTAATTAAATTACTTCATTCAGAAAGTCACCTCTCAATGCAAGTATTTTTTTTCTAATGCATTTGATTTTGTCTTCACATTTTTTTACTTCAATTTCCTTAGTTTTACTTTACTTTTATTTTTCAAACATGTTGAATTGCAAAATTTGCTCAATTTTTGCCTTTTCTCACTTAATAAAGGATACTGACACAACTCAATACTCCAAAAATAATCAAATTAAAAAATAGAAGACATGAATAGACCTTTCTCTAAAGAAGACAAACAGATGGCCAACAGGCACATGAAAAGATGCTCAACATCACCCATCATTAAGCAAATGCAAATCAAAAGTACAATGAGATATCACTTCACCAGTCAGAATGGCTAAAATCAACAACATAAGAAACAATAGGTGTTGGCAAGAATGTGCAGGAAAAGGAACCTCTTGCACTGTTGGTGGGAATGCAAACTGGTATAGCCACTGTGGAAAATAGCATGGATGTTCCTTAAAAAATTCAAAACAGAACTGCATTATGATCCAGGAATCACTATACTGGGTATTAACCCACAAAATCCAAAAACATTAATTCAAAGAGATACACGCACACTGATGTTTATAGCAGCAATATCAACAATAGCCAAATTATGGAAAGAGCCCAAATGTCCATCAACTGATGAATGGATAAAGAAGATGTGGTTTATACATACATACATATATATAATGGAATATTATTCAGCCTTAAAAAAGAATGAAATCTTGCCATTTGCAATGACATGAATACAGCTAGAGAGTGTAATGCTAGGTGAAATAAGTCAGTCAGAGAAAGATGAATACCATATGATCTCACTCCTATGTGGAATTTAACAAACAAAACAAACAAAGGAAAAAAGAGAGAGACAAACCAAGAAATAGACTCTTAACTATAGAGAATAAACTGATGGTTATCAAAGGGGTGGTGGATGGGGAGATGGGTGAAATAGGAGATGGGGATTAAAGAGTGAAAATAAAATAAAATGATTTTTTAAAAAGCATGTTGTGAGATTATGGATATGTTAACTAGCTTAAATGTGGTAATCATTCCACAAGGTGTACTTTTATCAAAACACTGATCAGGATACTTAAATATATACAATCTTTTATTTGTCCTTCATATCTCAGTAAAGCTGGAAAAATTAAGATGTATGAAGCTATGAATTTGACTCTGAGTACAGCCTTAACTATATATCATAAGTTTTTCTAATGTGTAATTTTACTATGATTTTCCAATATTCCATAATTATAGTTAGTCCTCTTTTCCTCTTTGGTAGTAGAATTATTTAGTAAATTTTTTTTTGTTTTTAAATTATTAACTGATTTTAATGTGGTGTTCTAAAGTTACACTGTATAGTTATATTGCTTTGCTACAGAAATGTTCCTTCTAAATTTCAGCACTGGGAGATTTAATGAACATTTTCTCATGGTTAGTCATAATCAACTTTTGAAAATTCTCCAGACCTATTATGCTCCTGCCTCTTACATATTTCCTTACAAAATTATACTTTATACATTTATTTTGCACATAATGATTCATGGCATACATTGTGCATATCACCCTTTATCATTAAATGTTGACCCTTTTTCCTATTACTGTCTGTCTTGAATTCCACTTTTCTGGTATTATAACCAGCTTTCTTTTTTTAGTCTCTTTAGTCATTTTGTTTAAAGAAAGCCTCTTACAGGATGTACATAGTTGAACTTTTTGAGATAGCTTTTGACCTGCTTATTCTACTGCAATAACTCTATATTTATCTTATTTTTGTCAAAATGTTTCCTGATATTATAGAGGTGCTTCTTTTGTTTTTTATTGTGCACTATATAAGTTGTATTTTCATTGATTTTTATTCTCCAAATCTTTTGACTTTCTAAGCCACACTTTAAGCTGTTTTGTTCTAATTATTATTTTTAATGTTTATTTTTGAGAGAAAGAGAGAAAGAGAGAGAGAGAGCATGAACAGGGGAGGGGCAGAGAGAGAGAGAGAGACAGAGAGAGAGACAGAATCTGAAGCAAGCTCCAGGCTCGGAGCTGTCAGCACAGAGCCTGACACAGGGCTCAAACCTGCAAACCGTGAGATCATGACCTGAGCCCAAGTCGGACGCTTAACCGACTGAGTCACCCAGGGCCCCCTGTTCTCATTATTATTTTAAAGAGTTAAGCAATATCTGTTAGCTCTCTCTTTTGGCCACTAAAGACATTAATGATATGGTATAAGTGGGTTTTTTTCCTTCTGCCTTCTCATTCTGTGGTGATTTTTGGCATTATCCAGGATTTATTTATCTAGTTCCTTATTATTGGTTTATCTTATACTTCTTCTCTTAATAGTAATAATTAGAAATTTCACTGTAATCTAATTTCATCATAATCATCTTATGAGATATTTAGTCTAAAATTTATTATTACATGGTTTTAATGTTCACTGACAGGTTTTTTCTCCCCCTTTTGAACAGTGCAGTTTTCCCCTTGCTGAGTTTTTCATCTTGAAATGTCCCTTTAATTTGAAATGTCTCTTGAAGTAGGGTTTAAAGAAGCATACAGGAGTTACTTACTTGCCAAGTACTTTATATCTGAGGCTCTCTGTTAGCATCAAACATAAATGCCAACTTTATGCAAGGAGGAGCAGGGGCCAAGAAAGTCATGCTGGCCAAATGGCTAGATTATTTTACTCTCACTGGCATCTTTTCTGACCTCTTTAAAGTATGCTTAATTATTTTCTGTTAGCTAACTATATGGAGTTAGCTAACAGAAACTGATGAATGGATAAAGAAGATGTGGTTTATACATACATACATATATATAATGGAATATTATTCAGCCTTAAAAAAGAATGAAATCTTGCCATTTGCAATGACATGAATACAGTTAGAGAGTGTAATGCTAAGTGAGTACTTGGAATACTGAATATCCTGTCTTTATTGCTGCTGTATAAGTAGTTCTTCTGAATCTTGTCTTAAAATTTTCTGACTCAAACTCCAAGAAGTGTTTAATTCTAATAATATGAAATTTGGCAAATATGTTCATGACCTTTAATGATAATATTCACACTTTATAGATTTCAATAAGGATGATAGTTAACTTTTATTTTTTAAGATGAAGATTCCTAATATTCTTCACAATCAGATCCATCATTTCTTTTACTTTAGTCCTTTTCCCTAATATTTTTTCTTGATTCATCTAAATTCGCACCAAATTCAAGGTGAGAAAAATAGATGGCTCTAACAAAAGTTTTCATTTTTGTCTTTAGTGAGTTTTTTACAGATAGGCAAAATATTTTGGCCTTTGGCCATAGATAACATTGAGATACGTACACTTGGGAATTGTTTGAGATGGCTCATTACCAAGACTCCTTTATTTTTTTTACATATTGTTTGGGTTTATAAGCTCAAAACCCAATCCTCCTTCCATTTTTCTGTCAATATGTAAGATTCATAGGATTCATTCAAAAATACATCATCATTCACTTAAATCCTCTGCAGTATAGTCTCCTTGGTCTGACTCTTCAGTGTTAAAAACTATGTTATTCAAAAACAGTAAGTGAAACTACACACTACTCCACAGGAACTATCTAAAAAGTACAAACAGAAAAAAATATAAGTGATGTTTCGTATATTGGAAAATCTTACACAGTTTGGATTCTTGAGGGTGAAAATTTGCATGAATAAGTCTCTAAGAAGTTGAAACATGCTGGCTATTTTGTTATCCTAATAAAAAGTTTTATATTAGAGTCATCAAACTGGGAGTTTAAGGAATTAGCACATTTTTTCTTAAGCAAAATTTTCTCATGTCCCTATTTTTTACACATTTCTGGAAAGTTTTTCCTGTCTTGTAAATTTAGCAACCTAAGCAATTTAATTCTTTCTCCTTTTAACTCACTCATTTAAAGATACTATTTCATCTGCACTTGAAACAATTACATGTAGATACAAGAAATATTTTGCTATCAAAATTAGTTGTCACATGAAAGTATTTCATATTGCTAAATTTTAAGGATTTCAGGGTTGCATTTTTGTTACCGTTTTTATTTTGAAGAATTATCAATACTGTCTTGAAGATTAAGCCAGATCTAAAGATATCTAATAGACCATAATATATTATCTTAATTTTTTAATTACTTAATAAGATAGACTATAATGGTTGCAAAGTATACATTAAAGACACATAGATGTACTTTTAAGTTCCCTCTGTGGATTATAATTAACTTGGTGGGTGTGTGGCATGACATCAGTGTGGCCTGTCTAGTGCATATTGGGAAAATCTGTGGCAAAAGAAAACATAATATAAAGACCTGGGACTATGCTATGCTCCTTTAAAGGCCAGTAACTATGAGCTTGAGGGATGCCTTCAATAATACTGGGTGAATTAGTACTTCAGTCATTATAGTATTACTTGGTAATTCAAGAAAAGGAACACCAATGTCCAAACTGTCTCTGATCTAAACTATTTTGCTTAGCTGAGCATCCTTTACAAAAAAACTTTCTCAGTGAATCACCACTGTAAGAGTTTATCTACCTTGTCTTGAAAAATCTGTGTGCTCTATTATTTGACTTTGGCACAACTTTCTAAATTTGTCCAGCTTTTGACCAGAAATTTGAACAAGAAAAGTCGTATCTCCCAGTAATGAAAGAGTGGATTATTTCATAACTACCTTGACACATGGAGAAAATAATGGTGGATATGTAACTTATACCATGCATAAAGACCTGATGTGAAAAATAAAATTATAAAGCTAACAGGTGAAGTAATATAAACATATATTTGAAACCTGGGAAATGGGAAGAACTTCTTAAGCAAATTAATATCATAAAGTAGAATATTAATGATGTTAATAACATAAATATTAAGGTTTTTTAAAATTTTTAAATATTTACTTGTTTTGAGAGAGACAGCAAGTGGGGACAGGGTGGAGAGAGAGAGGGAGAGAGAGAATCCTAAGCGGATTCCATGCTGTCAGTGCAGAGCCTGATGAGGGGCTCCATCCCACGAACTGTGAGATCATGACCTAGCTGAAATCAAGAGTCAGACGCTTAAGTGACTGAGCCACCCAAGCACCCCTAGTTTTTTTTTTCTTAAAAGAAACATTTCCTTCAGATATTTCTCTTTTTTTAATGTTTATTTGTTTTATACATAGAGAGAGCAAGGTGTAGAGAGAGGGCAACAGAGGATCCAAAGCAGGCTCTGTGCCAATAGCAGAGAGCCCAATGTGGCGCTTGAACTCATGAACTGTGAGATCATGACCTGGGCCAAACTTGGACACTCAACCAACTAAGCCACCCAGGCACCCCATAAATATTAAGTTTCTATATTCAGAACTGACACCATAACTGAATTAACAGAAAAATAGGCTGGAAAAAATACATAGAATATCAAAAACTAATTGAGAGCCAAGATAATATAAGGGTAAAAATACTCTTTTCAACAAATGGTGCTGGGACAATTGATTATCTAGGGACAAAAGAATGAAGTTGGACCGCTTACTCAGACCATACTCAGAAATTAACTTGGGGCACCTGGGTGGCTCAGTTGGTTGAGTGTCTGACTTCATCTCAGGTCATGATCTCGCTGTTCCCGAGGTTGAGCCCCATGTTGGGCTCTGTGCTTACAGCTCCGGGCCTAGAGCCTGTTTCAGATTCTGTGTCTCCCTTTTTATCTCCGCCCCCTCCCCATTCATGCTCTGTCTCTCTCTCTAAAAAATAAATAAACATTAAAAAATTTTAAATAAAAAAAGAAATTAACTTAAATTAGTTCATACATCGAAATGTAAAAGCTAAAACTATAAAACTCTACGAAGAAAATAATGGAGTCAATCTTCACAATTTTAGATTTAGCAACAGCCAGAAAATCAAGGGAAAAGAGAAAAATAGATTATAAAATAGACTTTTTTGTAAAATTAAAAACTTTTCTTCTTCAAAAGACATCATCAAGTGCAAACAATCCACAGGATGGGAAAAAATATTCACAAAGCATATATCTGATAAGGGACTTCCATCTAGAATATATAAAGAATACTTACAACTCAACAATAAAAACATAAATAATCCAATTTAGAGGTGGACAAAGAATTTTAATAGGCAATTTTAATTGGCCTTTCTACAAAGGAAAACACTAGCAAATCAAACCTACAATGAGACACTACTTCACACCCACTAAGATAGCTGTAATGAAAATATAGATAATAACAGGTATAAGTAAGAATGTGGACAAATTGGAGCCCTCATACCTTGCTGGATTCATTACACACACACACACACACACACACACACACACACACACATACGAGAAAGAAAGAACAAAATAGTAACTGTGATGTGATGGATATGTTAATTAGCTTAATTGTAGTAATAATTTCAAAAGGTATGTATATATCAAAACATTAAGTTGTATATCATGATGAACATTTCATAATGTATATAATTGTTGAATAACCATGGTGTACACCTAAAACTAATATATGTCAACATATTTCAATTAAAAAAACATTAAGCTATACACCTGAAATGTAAACAATATTTAGTTATCAATGATATCCCAATAAAGCTGAAAGTAAAAGAATTAATCTTCTTGTGTCTCCTGGGACTCCCTTCACCCAATGATCTTTCTCACTATGCTCTTCCTTCTAGACCTACTGATTAATAGGAGACATTCCCTTAGCTATGTTCTCTTCCTCTTGATGTCTACATCCAGGTAAATAACTTCAGACAGTACCTCAGTATGATTGATTTCCTGAAATGTGAACCATTTCCACATATTTTCCATATGATATTTTGGATAATTTCCAAAATATCTCGTGGATGTCCTAGCACTAACAGCATCTCAAACTGAACATGCCTCAAATCAAATTATCTTCCTACTTTATTTTTCATCTCAATATGACTGTTCTTAGTCTGGCAACCTTTGCTAAGACATTCCTAGCACACTCAATAGCCAACAAGTCATTTTTATTACACATCCTCAAAGGCTTCTAGGATCCCTCCCCTCCTCTTTATTCCCACTGTGAATCCTCTAATTCAGATCTATATTTCTTCTCAAATGAACTGCTCCTATTCCCTCCTAACTTGACCAACAGATAGTAATTCTATTTGGGTATAACCTTTGAGCCCCAAATACAAAGTATCTCCCTAAAGAAAAAGTTTGAGGTTAAAAGTAGGAATCAGAACAGGGAAAACCCTAAGGAAAAGGACAAAATTGGGCAAAAGATCTACAAATCCCTTTTTCCGGGAGATTAATTTTTAATAGTGCTTTTCTGTTCAAACATTGGCAAGTTTTTGCTTTATTTTCATGGGCATGTCATTCTCTCACACTCTTATGCCTAACCTGTATCAAGTCTATTTTGAATGCTCTGCTTCAAAATAGTCTATCTCCCCACTCTCTTGATTAACTTTGTCATATTAGAATAATAGTTTCCTAAAGGAATTTTTCTGGCTTTAATTTCTTACCTGTCATGCAAAGTTTAAAAATCTCATTCTTTAAATAGATATCACTTTTTACCTATTAGATTGGCAAAAAATAAAAAAGACTCATATAATGCAAGTGTAGGGGAAAGAACCCCATCTCCTTAGGACTATAAATGGGGGCAGCTTATCAGAGATGAATTTGGTAAATGCAGTAATGTTTTTTAAATATGCAAACCATTAGATCCAGGGATTCCACTTCAGAACTGTGTCCTACAGAATTGCTTGCATAGGAAAGCAAAAATGTTCTTTGCAGCATTCTTCTTAGGAGAGGAAATTTGAAAACCCATTTAAATGGGCATCAATGGACAATATTTAAATTATGGCATGCCCATATTATACAATATTATTCACATTTTTAAAATAATGAAAAAGATCTAGTTACACTGGTATAAAAGTATACCCATGAAAAACAAATTTATAAAATAATCTCATTTTTGGGGTAAAAGAACAACAAAAATATGTAAGATTGAGCACATGTGTGTTGTATGTGTGGTACAAATATTGCATAATTGTGGGTGTATGAGTACTGCTTAAAATTTGTAAAAAGGGGTACTCTTATCTCTTACAGTCTCTGAATTCCCTCTCTCTGAATTCCTATGGCATGTTACAACCCTGTCACATGTATCTTGTCCACACTAGCAGTTGTTTATTGAGCTAAATTGAGTTTTATGTATGTCTTACATTCCTACATTGCTTACGTAGGTACTAATAAATACTTCCTGATTTGGGTTAATTACTTACCATTGTGAAATTAGCAATATGTATTATTAAAATATGCTCCAAAATATATATGTTTATGCTTGATTCAGTTTAGAACTAAGGGCTTAATAAGATCCTTTGAATGGATTTCATAATCCACTAAATTACAAAAAAGTGAATGGCTAAGGAAGGGCACTAATTACCAATCAGTCAAAAATTAGACATGTATTTGGTATTCTGCAAGACAGCATAAATCTTTCTAATCATCGAGTGATAGTTTGATGCTATTCAAGAGTCTAATAATTAAGAACAAAAAGAGACAAAGTATATCTTATGGACTTTGGGGAGGGGAAGAGTTCATAATCTGATAAAATAGTGCCAAAGGAGATTTGCTACAGGGATTATATTTAATAAGTCAACAAAACTCAAAAGCTTATTTCTACCTGAGGAACTAGAGTATTGGGCAATATATGTTTTCTTGGGAGAAAAAAATGGCACTGGAATTCTCCATTATTACAATGCTTCCCTTTTCATTGTATTAAGTTCCCAAAGTTTTCCAGAGCACATATAGCAAATAACATTCACAAAAAAGAATGTTAGTACTATTGTAAGCATTTTCACAAGTTAACATTTTAATAAATATTTTATAATTACCTAAGTGTGAAATTCTCATAACATTCCTACAAATAAATAAATACCGTACATTTCTACTATATATATGATGTTTATAATACTCAACACCCTTTTTCAGATAAGGATTAGAGAGGTTAACTAGTTGTTCAAAGTGACACAGCTATAGTTTGCAGTATTACAATTCAGCCTGGATCATATAATTCAAAGTTCTTTTCCAACTTTCCTCTCATTCCACTGCCTGATACAACATATTAATGGACTCTCCGAAGGAAGGAAAATTAAGTGCCAGGATATTTCGAATAAGAAGTCCCATCATGACTCACACTTTGACAATTAGATAAATACATCACATGAAGGTCCATGTAACAGCCTTGCTGTTACTCTGACTCAGCGTCATCAACAGTTGTGACCAATATACAACACAGACAGCTGTCACTCTGCTGCTTCTGTAGGCCACAGATGCTGCATAGCCTCTGGAAGAGTTGTTAATCATTTTTCCTAGTTTGTGCTTTGATTGCATGTCCTTTACCTTTACAGAAGAGCCAGGCAAAAATCAGTGATGTAGCATTGCTTCACCTTGCTGTAAGACTGTCATTGATAACTTGGGAGTGGTGGCTCTAAAATCAGACTGCTTGAGTTTGAATCCTAACTCTGCCACTTACTGTATGACCTTGGGTGAGTTGCTTCATCTCTCTGAGCCTGTTTATTTAGCTATAAAGTGAGGATCACAATACTTACTGATCTCATAGGAGTAACTGAGGTCATGTGTGTATGGTATGGTGTCAATTTCAGCAGCTGGCTCGTAGTAAGGTTTCAATATTAGCTCTTGTTATTGAGAACAGTAAAGATCAAATCACCCACACTTTATTAAAATTAGTTTTAGAAATTATTGCCAGGAAATAGTGGTGTCTCTCTCTTATACCCCAGCCTCCAAAGGACTAGACTATGACTTCTCCATCCTTACAAAGAAAGCTAAGTCACCCAGGGTAGTGCCTCTCAGATCAGAGGCAATATCTGGAGACACTTTTGGTTGTCATAAAAGGGAGGGAGGGAGTTACTGCAGGCATCTTGTGGATCGAGACATCCAGCAATTTTTAGCACTGTCCCCTACAACATAATATTGTTCAGTCCAGAATGTCAAAATAATGTTGAAAAAATGCTGGCTGAGGGTATCTCTCTTCTTACCTGGGCTGCAGAGAAACTTACAGCCAAACTTCCACTCTCTCATCATTTTACCACTTCTTACATTAGTCCAGATATCTTATTTTTATGCTATAACCTTATCATCCCTTTTCCATAAAAATGCTTCAAATTATTTTTTTAATTTATTTATTTAAATTCAGGTTAGTTAACATACAGTATAGTATTGGTTTAAGGAGTAGAACCTAGTGATTCATCACTTACATAGAACACCCAGTGCTCATCCCAAAAAGTGCCCTCCTTAATGCCCTTCACGCATATAGCCCATCCCCCCATGCAACTCCCTTCCAGCAACCTTCAGTTTGTTCTTTGTATTTAAGAGTCTCTTATTGTTTTTCTCCTTCTCTGTTTTAAATGTCTATACTATTCAATGCTTCAAATTATTTTTGGAAAGAACTGCGTTATATATAAATTCAATAAATTTAATTTACAATGTCTAGGTGAATCCTTCAACACCATGTGCCATCTTTCTTGATGAGTATGTCAGTCAATGTCCGTTCTGTTATTCTTGTATTTTTAGAACTCACTGCTAAATTTTAAGTAGCAACCAGAACGGTGTCATGAACAGATAAATGATGTTTACGATGATTATGATAATGACCTTTCAGTATCTGAAATATTAAAAGGAGTCACAAAACAGAATGCTGGCAATCAATCAATACATGTACAAGCATTCACTGAGCTCCTATAATGAACTGTACTCTGCCGGATGCCATAAGAGTACAGTATTTCTTGTACTTCTTTTATATCCCTTGAGGAGGGTCTGTTCGAGTTCAGAAGAGAGAAAGAGTGATATTTTGCAACATAAAGTAGACATAAAACTATGTGTTCCTAAATGCAAGGTTGTACAAAACAGTTAAGTGGATTTCTCATATGGTAATTAAATACAATAATTTTTAAAAATTATTATCAGAGGTTTTTTTTACAATTAAGTAATATAGTCACATGATGGATTCATTGAAAGTATAGGTAGCTCTTTGTTTGCCCATTACATTACCCAAAGTTAAATAATTTTAGTTTCTAAACATAGTTTACACAAATTAAGGTAGTGCTTTTACTTCCTTAATGCAATGTAGGGCCCTTTGACTTGGGGTCTCAGTCTAATCTAAGAACAGTTGTGGGGCTGATATTGTATTTGATAAATATCTAGTGCATCTAAAGTCCACCCTTTTATTTTTAAGATGGAATCCATATAGAATTTATAAGGAATTTATCCATATAGAATTTATAAAGTTGAGAAGTAAGAGAACTGTTTCTTAGTTTATCATATTAAATCGATGATACTATTCAGGCCAGAAACTGAATTGTTTATTCACAACAAACTAGTTTATGCAAACCAACAAACTTATCAAGAAAAGAACAGGTGTTCTCCAGAAAGATCACATGCAAAAAGTGAAGATGCAAACTAGTTCCCTGGACTTTTTCTTTGGATGCACAAAGGGAGTATCTGGCTCTGAGATAGTTTAGAATGTAGCTGTGTGTTGTGTGGGACACTCTGCATTCTTTACCTTCAGGGTGGCAATTACCTTCACAATTGCATGCACATGGAGAAGAAAATATACTCCAAATTACATTGTGAACTCTGAAGATTAGTGCATCATTTCATGGACAGTTGAACCTGTGTCCCATATAAATGTTTCCATAGCAGAAACAAAGAACATCATTATACTGTCTTCTGGATTTCCAGAGTTTGCATTAGGGTTTTGCCACCTGACTTCCATTACAGAGAATGGGAGTCAGGGGTCTGAGACCGCAAGTCATGCTTTGAAAATTTAGGGGGATGTGTCAGTGTCTGGGCTTAAACATTCATCTTTGTGCTCTTTGGTGGCAATTGAGAATAAGATGCATGGCCTCCTACATGCCTTTTGGGAATGGAATTATATACAAATTGTACCTGTGTAGTCAAGTATATATGACATAACATATGTAGGTATAGAGCACTTTAAGCCTGCAAAAGGAGTTTAAAATGCTTTAGAGTTTGAAGTCAAACTCTGAGGTATTGACCCTATAGGAAAATTTGTATAATGACCTCCTGTGTTATTGAAATTGTGAATTAAGGCAGTGTTTCCCATTCTGAGAGTGTATTGTCCAGGTGAAGAAAATCTCTGAACCTGCGGCTAATTAACTGAGGTGAGAAGGTTTCTTCTGGCTCTTAGCCACCACCATTCCCCCTTTGCCTCACTTTTACTCGTAGTCACCAGGTCATGCCCCTTATTTATATAACAGAGTTGGTTTATAGGCTCAAGTTCATGGTTTCAGCTCCATTGTGCTCAAAATGCTTGCAATTAAAGCTTTCAGAGTTTTGGTTATTGTGTGCTATTTCCCCTGAATCCTTCCTTCTACCTTAGTCTCTTCCCTTAACTGAGTTCAATCTATTTTCTTTGCATGGAAATTTAAGTATGATTCTGACACATAAAAACATACAAAATGTTCAATAACAGTGGTAAGAGTGGACATCCCTGTCTTGTTCCTGACCATAGAGGAAAAGCTCTTAGTTTTTCCCCATTGTGGATGATGATAAGCTGTGGATTTTTTATATATGGCCTTTACTATGTTGAGGTATGTTCCCTCTAAACCTATTTGTTGAGAGTTTTTATCATGAATGGATGTTGTACTTTGTAAAATGCTTTTTCTGCATCTACTGAAATGATGATCATATGGTTCTTATCCTTTCCTGTATTAATGTGGTGTAAAACCTTGGTTGATTTGTGAATACTGAATGACCCTTGGAAGTCAGGAATAAATCCCAGTTGATTGTAGTGAATGATTTTTTAATGTATTGTTGGATTCAGTTTGCTAATATTTTATTGAGAATTTTTGCATGCATGTTCATCAAGGATATTGGGCTGTAGTTCTCTTTTTTGTGGACTCTTTATCTGGTTCTGTTATCAGGGTAATGCTGGCCTCATAGAGTGCATTTAGAAGTTTTTCTTCTTTTTCTATTTTTTGGAATAGTTTGAGAAGAATAGGTATTAACTCTTCTTAAAATGTTTGGTGGAATTCGCTTGTGAAGCAATCTGACCCTGGACTTTTGTTTTTGAGAAGTTTTTTTTTTTTTTTAATTACTGATTCAATTTATTTGCTTGTTATTGTTCTGTTCAAGTTCTCTATTTCTTCCTGTTTCCATTTTGGTAATTTATATGTTTGTAGGAATTTATTCATTTCTCTCAGGTTGTCCAATTTGTCGGTATATAGTTTCTCATAAAATTTTCTTATAATTGTATTTCTGTGCTTTTTAGTTGTTTTTTCTCCTTTCTCATTTATGATTTTGTTTATTTGGGTTCTTTCTCTTTTCTTTTTGATAAGTCTGGTTAGAGGTTTATAAATTTTGTTGATTGTTTTCAAAGAAGCAACTCCTGGTTTCATTGATCTGTTCTATTATTTAGTTTCTATGTCATTTATTTCTGCTCTCATCATTATTAATTCCTTCCTTCTGCTGACTTTAGGCTTCATTTGGTGTTCTTTCCCTAGCCCCTTTAAGTGTAACGTTAGGTTGTTGATTTGAGATTTTTCTTGCTTCTTGAGGTAGGCCTGTATTGCCATATATTTCCCTCTTAGGACCACTTTTGCTGTGTCCCAAATCCTAGAGGAGAACACGGGCGGTAACCCCTTTGACATCAGATGTAGCAACTTCTTTCTAGATATGTCTCCTGAGGCAAGGGAAGTAAAAGCAAAAATAAACTACTGGAACTTCATTAAAACAAAAAGCTTCTGCACAGTAAAGGAAATAATCAACAAAACTAAAAGTCAACATATAGAATTAGAGAAGATGTTTGCAAATGACAAGGACGTTGTGGTATATATATATATATATATATGATGGAATATTACTTAGCCATAAAAAAGAATGAAATCTTGCCATTTTCAATTACATGGATGGAGCTAAAGGATATTATGTTAAGCAAAATATGTTAGTCAGAGAAAGACAAATACCATATGATTTCACTCATATGTGGAATTTAAGAAACAAAACAAACAAGCAAGGGGAACAAAACAAAAACAGAGAGGGAGGCAAACCAAGAAACAGACTGTTAACTACAGAAAACAAACTAATGGTTAGCAGAGGGGAGGTGGGTGAAGGGATGGGTAAAAGAGGCAATGAGGATTAAGGAGTGCACTTGCTGTGATGAGTACCAGGTATTATATGGAAGTGTTGAATGACTGTATTTTACACCCGAAATTAATATTACACTGTAGTTCAACCAACTTGAAGTTTAAAATTTTCTTAAAAAGATAAAAATAGAAAAAATAATTACAATGTTTAATAATGTTTATAAATTATTTTTAAATGTATTTATTTTGAGAGAGAGCATGGGAGGGAGGGACAGAGAGAGAGAGGGAGAGAGAATTCCAAGCAAGTTGTGTGCTGTCAGCTCAGAGCCCAACACGGGGCTTGAATCCCAAAAACCCTGAGATCATGACCTGAACTGAAGTCAAGAGTCAGATCCTTAACCAACAGAGCCATCCAGGTACCCCCATAATGTTATAAGTTCTGACCAGTTTCCTAGAGAGCACACAATTGTAAAACAACAGTGAGGAAAGTGAAACAAAAAGAGTCAAAAGCAGAAGTGCACACAAAGACAGAATTGTGATACACAGATGAAAAAATCTTCACTGACTAAGATTCCCCAGGCTTCTACCAATATCGCTTTCCCATTAATCCCTGGCTATTGGGTAGGTGTTCAAACAAGGTCTCAGTTTCTGAGCCTATTGGATACTTGTCATTGAAGTGATCTCCATCACATCACTAATGAACTCGTTTCTTTTAGTCCAGTTACATTGCTTGGAATTTGAAATGGGATATTATGATCAAGTCTCAGTAAGTTATGACAATACTCTTGGATTTAGTCTAAAGAATAGAAGACAGGGTCCCTTAGTCTGGAAACTGCATTATTGGAAATGTTCAAACAGAGATCTAAATGACAGAATATTTACAACTAATATGAAATATCAGGGTCATAGGGAATTCTGTGGAGCCAGCTACTCTTCTGAACAGCAATCAACAGAACCACCCTAGAACCTCTTCCAGCTTTGGAAGGCTTGAAATTACAACCATCAAAGTATAATGTGTCCCTTCAGGATTTGCTATGTTGTATATCAGCCTATAGTAGCATTTTTCAAAACATTGTACAGAACCTCTGAAAGGCCCCTGTCTTGCTTAAGGCAGGGGGATGGGCATGAGTTGGTCTCATACCAATAATATTTATAGTATAATAATGCCTATATTTATGGTACTATTAAAAGTAATCATTTCTATTATGTACTTATTTTTAAAGTCAACATACCCTTTTCAATTAGAATTGTTTTTCAGCAGTAGTAAATAGAGCATAGAATTAGGAGGCTCATAGACTGCAAGATAAATCTCTTTAAAAACTATTTCTCTGTTTTAAGAAATGGAATAACAACTTAGATGTACATTCAAATACACAGAGAAAATGGGCTTTATTGTTTTGTATTTTTGATAGATAATCAATTTATCCTCATGACCACCCTCCTCCAACATAAGGAAAAAGCAACTTACTAGAATATAATAACCATACTCCTGTACAATAATTTAAGCTATGTTAAGATAAATACCCTGGTAGTAGGCAGAATAATAGTTCTCAAAGATGTCCATGCCCCAATTTTTGGAGACTCTAACTATGTTATGTTATATAGTAATAGGATCTTCCAGACAAAATCAGGGTTACAGATCTTAAAGAAGGAAGATTAAACTCTAATACCCAGATGAGTCAAAGGTAATGATACAGGCCCTTAAAAGTAGGCCATTTTAAGTAAGTAAGAAGAGGAAGACACAAAAATCAGTCAGAGAGATATGATAAAAGAAGAGGCAGGAAAGACTTAAAACATTATACATGCTCAACCCTCCACTGAAGTTTTGGAGATGGAGGAAGGGCCCACAAGCCAAGGAATGTTGTCTGTATCTAGAATATTGGAACAATCTTCAGCTTATAGCCAGAAAGGAAATGGAGACCTCAGTGCTACAATAACAAAACACTGAATCTTTGCTTCTAACTTGAAGGAGCAAGAAAATGGATCCTCCCCTAGAGCCTCCAGAAAGGAACATAGCTCTTACGACACTAGCTTAAGTCCAGGGAGCTTTGTGTCAGACTTTTCACTTTAGAACCATGAGATAATACATTTGTGTTGTTTTAAAGTGCTAAATTTATGGTAACTTGTTGTAGAAGTGATAAAAGATAATTCATACTCTGTCCCTCTTTTTCCTTTCCCACTCAGTAAATACATCCAAAATGGTGCCTGGGTGTATGGAGGAAAGTATGGTTTTTCTGAATTCAAGACAGTGGAGTGACTCTTGAATACTGAAAACGAACTGAGGGCAGAAGGGGGAGGGGTAAAGGGGAAGGGGGGTAATGGTCATGGTGGGGGACACTTGTGGGGAAGAGCCCTGGGTGTTATATGGAAACCAACTTGACAATAAACTATAAAGTTAAAAAAAATACGGTGGAGTGAAGGGTATAAGAGCCTTCTTTCAGAGCTAAAGGTGGGAGCAGGTCTCACCTGTGATCTCTCAGCTGGTTCCTACAGTCAGCCTTGTGTTTCCCAGGCTTATTGGGCTTCCAGAGACTTCAGGAGACCCAGAAACCTCTCTCATCCTGGGCCTGTATAGAAGTCCCCTAGGTAAGGAAATTAAGAGACTAGCTTATCTCCTTGTGGGTGGAAAGGGCAAGAGAATTTGCTAAGGGAGAGAAACAACATAGGGAGTACATGCACAAATGAATACTAGTAAATTATGTAGCTGTACAAGCTTTTTCACTAAACCAATCCCAAAATATCTGAATATAAGAAATAATTGTAAGAAATGAGGAGTCATTCTAAACCAAAACTAATATAACAGTGTATGTTAACTATACTCGAATTAAACATTTTAATAATTAATTAATTTAAAAAAGAAAAAATGAAAAGACAACCTACCAAATGAGAGAAGATATTTGCAAATCATATATCTGATAAGGGGTTAATGTCCAACATTTGTAAAGAACTCATACAACTCAGTAACAAACAAGGAAAAAAGCATTCTGTTTAAAAAACTGGCAGAGGATCTGAATAGACATTTTTCCAGAAGACAAACAGATGGCCAACAGGCACATGAAAAGATGCTTGACATCACTAATTATCAGGAAAAGGAAAGTCAAAACTACAATGAGGTTATCACCTCACACCTGTCAGAATGGCTAATATCAAAAAGACAGGAAATAACAAATGTTGATGAAGATGTGGAGAAAAGGGAACCCTCATGCACTGTTGTGGAATGTAAATTTGTGCAGCCAGTGTGGAATATAGTATGGAGGTTCTTCAAAAAAAATGAAAAATAGAACTACCATGTGATACAGTAATCACACTATTGGGTTATTTATCTGAAGAAAATAAAAACACTGATTTGAAAAGATATATGCACTTCTGTGTTCATTGCAGCATTATTTACAATAGCCAAGATACAGAAATAACCTAAGTATCAATTAATAGATAAATGGATAAAGACCATGTGGTATATATATTTACAATGGAATACTACTCAGACACAAAAAATTACAAAATCTTAGATTTGTGACAACATGGATGGATCTTGAGGGTGTTATGCTAAGTGAAATAAGTCAGAGAAAGACAGATATTTATATGATCTCACTTATATGGGGAATCTGAAAAGCCAAACAAACAAACAAAACAAAACAAAACTCATGGATACAGAGAACACAAGTGTTGGTTGTGAGCAGGGAGGGGGCTGGGGTAGGATGAATGGGTGAAGGGTGTCGGGAGGTACAAACCTCCACTTGTGAAATGAATGGGTCATAGCGATATATTGTGCAGCACAGTGACTATGGCTAATGATATTACAGTGCATATTTGCTGGGAGAACAGGGCTTGAAAGTTCTCATCACAAGAAAAAAAATATTTTGTAATTTTTTATGATGGTTATGGATGGTGACTGGACTTATTGTGGTGATTCTTTTGCTGTGTATACAAATGTCAAATCATTATGTTGTACACCTGAAACTAATACAATGTTGTATGTCAATATATGTCAATTTTTAAAAATTTGTAACATAATACCTCCTACATCAGATTGTTGTGATGAGGAAATGAATAATGTAAGTTCAGCGTCTGGCACCCATGTTTGTCTTCCTTCACAAAATTCTTTTATGCCTAGTAGTTCATATTTATATCTGCCTCATTTCCTTCAGGCTTTGGGTAGAAAAGGCACTATTCTCAAATGGTTTCACATTGGATTTTAGTTGATCTCTAAAGGTTTTATGAATCCCTCCTACTCTACAGATAATATTTATTCTGCTAGACCACTTATATACCTCCTAGAATATTATTTGTGAGAAAATATGTTTAAAATATCATTCTACCTTGACCATGTTTGCTATGTACTTCTGTTAAATGCAAGAAAGATGGATTTTGTGAGTAGTTTTACTTGATTTTTTATTATTATTAGCTTTTCAATCATTGGAAATATCAGATATTTTCTGTTATAATGAAAACTGCAGACACAACCTCCTTAGATTTATGTATTGAAAGCAAATTTTAAAATTACTGTTTAAAGAACAGGGACATCCATAAGTCTTTTCAAAATATACCTGCACGTGCAGCACCTGGGTGGCTCAGTTGGTTGAGCATCCAACTCTTAATTTCAGCTCAGGTCATGATCCCAAGGTTGTGGGACCAAGCCCCATGTCAGGCTCTGTGCTGAGCGTGAAGTCTGCTTAAGATTCTCTCTCTCCCTCTGCCCCTCCCCCCCGTGTGTGTGTGTGTGTGTGTGTGTGTGTGTGTGTGTACACATATATATACCTCCACACATAAAACATCAGTGATATTTAGAAAAAAATTTAATGATATTTTAACAGGAATAAATGAAGTTTCACAAGTGTCCAAGTGACAAGAGGGAAACCCAATTATTGCTTATCAGTAGGCTAATAAAATTAAGTAATCTTATAAAAATGATCTACATTAAGCAAAAAAGAATGTAGGGCAACAGGGTTGGGTTCTTCTATTCATGTGATGTTTTTATGAATATAAAATGCGTCAATGGCAAATAGCTTAAACTTAACTAAAATATTATAAGTCCTTCCCATTCACAGTCACCAGTAATAAACATAAGTCTCTTTTATGGTTCAAGGACACACACTAGTAGAAGGTTTGATAAAAATTGAAGTAAAGTCATCAGGTTTTCTTAGCTTTTGCTTTCGGAAATAATTTTGATCCACTTTTCTCTTGTGTTTCTCAGTTAATACAGATGAAAAATGTACTAATGTCTATCTAAGGTGATGTTACTTCTTTTAATCATAAATTTTTAGTTTTCTTTCATAAAATAATTTAATAACAGAATTTCATAAAACTATCAGTGACTAGCCATGAAAATAGGACTTGACTAAATAAAGTAACACAAATAACTTATCAGCACTGAACATACGCACAGCACTGAACATACGCACTTTTTTATTTGTTTTTTTATTTGGTGAAATCTTCATTAATGTGGAATTGTTAGGCATGCTTGTTAGAATCAGAGAGAAGTAAGTAGACCAGGAGGAAGTGATAGCATTGATTAGTATGAATTCTAACCATGAAAACTCTGTAGGGTAAAGAGAACTTTTGAGCTGTAATCACTTTGACAATAAACTATAAAGTTAAAAAAATAAAAAAAATAAATATAACCGTAAAGCTAGTCTGCTCTAATCTCCACACTAGTATCTTTCAGAATCTTAGAAAGATCCTAAAGTGTCCTAAGTAACACATTTCAATACCTTAAGATGTTCTTGATTCAGAAGTTTCCTTTTCAGTCTCTTCCTAAAGTGATGAGTATCTCTTCCCTGTTTTTCTGCCTGCATCCGAAATGCAGAACAACTACAATCATCCCTTTAATTTTTTTGAGGACAAAATTACAGCAACATTCCTGAGTTTTACATTGTTGCAGAGAGAACTGTCTCTTGCGTTGAAACTACTTCTTATGGGTGAATTGTGAAATGGCCATATGATTAATTTTAAAGAAAGACTGATGTACATAGAATATGTTAGCATGAGTTGGGATATGTTTGATCATTAGATGGACTTCTTTATGAATGAGGCAAATTTTTAACCAGAGTTTAATTAAAGATGCATGGGACATCCGTGTTAAGTTAGTCAGCAAAACAGCCAGTAACATGCTCTTATTTTTTATGATCTATCAAATCGAATCACCAATCCATTAAATTTACACTTCTAGCATGTAGCAAATCTGTAATTAAACTAAACTAATTAACATCTTATCCTCAGGTGAAGAACGCATTTCCTCTGTTTGTATGGGATTATATTTGTAAGATTTTCTATAGACCATCTGCATGGTCTCTTCTAGAGCACAATCTATTTTGTAGCATATTCCTTAGCAAAAAAAAAAAAAAATCTGTTGTCGGTACAGGAAATTTATTCATCACTAAAAAGCATTTTCCAATTTAGAAACAAAAAAGAGGTACGGTATATTGTCAACTAACTCTTAGCGCCTAGAGAAAGATTGATTTTGTCTGCAAACCATATGTTTGATATCTAAATCATGTTCAGAGTCTTTCATTCATGATTGCAGATTGATACAGTCCTCCTCAAAAAATGTATTTCTCTTTTCCAGCACTCATCAAACACTAAATACCTAACTAGGTTGCAAGAAGAATCTTTAATTCCATCATTTTACTCTGGTAATTGCTTTTCCTTCCTTATGTTTAACCAGAGTAAATGAACTATAGTTTTAAATTTCTCTTGACACCCGCTATCAGATGCCATATAAAACATGAACAAGGTGAAGAATGATGAAAAAGGTAACAGAAATAAGCCTTTTCTGCAAGAAAAAAGAAGGTATTGCTTACGTAGGTCAAAATGATTACTACAAAGACATCCAGATGCCCTAAATCACGTTAATTCCCAATCAGGTTTCCAAATTCCAGTGCCTCTAGGGGCCATATGTAATTCGAAGGACAAGTGTCCCATAGAAAGGGGGAGTTACCTCTGTGCTCCCATTGCATTGGTACCAGGTGGGGGTTCCAGCCTTGAGTGCCTACCTCCTAAGTATTTAAAAAATTCAAATATCTTTTGTAAAATCTCCTTACTTTAAAATGTTGGTCACCTACTTGATTTGTTTGTGTTGTTATTATAATGCTGTCCAGATCAAGCAAAGCCAACCTGGGAAGGATTTGATTAGCCTTCCATCCCTCAATTTATCATCTCTTCCTCACATTTTTTGCCAAGCAATTCTTCAATTGCAGAAGAGCCTAGTGAAATAGACTTTCCAATATTAAGAATGAGTTTTTCTGCTTTATAAATAATTGGTATTATTGACAAGGTACTCAGTGTGAGCTAGGAAACCTTAGTTCAGTTGCAATTTTGTCGCTGTCTAGGTTTTAGTCTTATGGTGATAGCAAGAATAACAAACACAAACATTTAAGTACTTGCTGCTTTCAGTTCACAACATCATGCTAAGTGCTTTACTCGCCTACTTGCCTTCTCTCATCTAATCCTCTTAACAACTCTATCAGCAACTGTAATTATAATAATTCCCACACTCTGTTATAAGAAAAAGGATTCTTAGCACCTAAGATATGCCAGATGCCACATATTAATTATTAAGTAATGTATTAATTGATTAATAATTATTTAATCATTATGTTTTTAATTTTTTTATTTTATAGTTTATTGTCAAGTTGCTTTCCATATAACACCCAGTGCTCGTCCCCACAAGTGTCCTCCACCATGACCATCACCCCCCTTCCCCTTTCCCCCTCCCTCTTCCGCCCTCAGTTTGTTTTCAGGATTCAAGAGTCTCTCCTGTTTTGTCTCCCTCCCTCTCCCTAACTCTTTTTCCTCCTTCCCCTCCCCATGGTCCTCTGTTGGGTTTCTCCCGTTACACCTATGAGTGCAAACATATGGTATCTGGCCTTCTCTGCCTGACTTACTTCGCTTAGCATGACACCCTCGAGGTCCATCCACTTTGCTACGAATGGCCAGATTTCATTCTTTCTCATGGCCATGTAGTATTCCATTCTATAGATGAACCACATCTTCCTAATCCATTCATCCGTTGATGGACATTTAGGCTCTTTCCATGATTTGGCTATTGTTGAAAGTGCCGCTACGAACATTGGGGTACAAGTGCCCCTATGCATCAGCACTTCTGTATCCCTTGGGTAAATCCCAGCAGTGCTGTTACTGGGTCATAGGGGAGTTCTATTGATAGTTTTTTGATGTTTATTCATTTTTGAGACAGAGAGAGATAGAGCATGAGTGGGGGACAGGCAGAGAGAGAGGGAGACAGAATCCGAAGCAGGCTCCAGGCTCTGAGTGACAGCACAGAGCCCGAGGCAGGGCTCGAACTTACAGACTGTGAGATCATGACCTGAGCCGAAGTCGGATGCTTAACCGACAGAGCCACGCAGGTGCCCCTTAATCATCATTATTAAAATAGATCTATTTCCTGCAGTCCTGGATTTTTATGTCCAGGAGAGAAAATAGACTATAAACAATAAATAACAGGGCAGTACAAATCACGATACATGTCATAAAATAGTTAGAATAAGTTGTCTAAGGGCACACAACTAATTTATTGCAGAGCTAGAATTTAGAGTAACTAATACCTGTTGAGCACTTACCAAATACCAAGCACTGTGCTAAAGGCATTACACAGATTAACAAACTTAAACAACAAAACAGCTTTATGACTAGGTGCTACTATTATTCCCATTTTCAGATGAGCCACCTGAGGCACAAAAAGTTGTGATTGATTCAAGGTTGCATAGCTAGCCAGTGATGAAGCTAGGATTTGAATCCAGCCAGCCATATTCTTTGCCACAAACCATTCTTTTTTATTTACGCAAGTTATTTATTCTCTCTGCAGGCTCAACTATAAATTCCTCATCTAGTTTACTGAAGTAGGTGGGGAAGCCTAATAGGAGGAGAGGAGGGTTGGATTCATTGATTTATAAACTATCTTTCTGATTTCTGATTTAATATTTGCATTTTTGGGAAAGCGTGTAGATTAAGATTATATTTCTTCTAAATTAGGAATTTTTGTTGCTGCTATTGGTGTTCAGAACACTCTGGAAGGGATGCGGGCAAGATGGCGGAGAAGCAGGGAGCTCTGTAATCCGCGCACGCCCGCACGGATTGAACTGAGAAGGACTAAAGGGATAAAACTCAGATTTGCAGGTGGGGGAAAGAAGAAACAGATGCCAGAAAGAAGACAACCTCAAAGATGCCTGAGTGAGTGACTGTGATCTGGGAAATTAGGGGACGGGCGGGTCCCGGTGGCGCAGGGGGAAGGAGCCCGAGCCCAACACAGGGAGAGCGCGCTGTGCCCCGGAGAGACCAGGGGAAGAGAAAGAGAGACGGAAAACGCACCTAGAACCATCTCTAAGGGAGGAAAAACTCGCCCGTCTGCCCATATATAACGGCCGGGCGCGGGGAGGGAAATCCGTCCCATCTGGCCGGCGAATTCTCCCTTGGGCGCAATGGCAGCGACATCCATTCCAAGCCACACCCCAAAAGGCGGCGGCACAGACAAAGGCGGCGGCGGTGCGAAAAGCAGTGGCGGCGCCACAAAAGGCGCCTTGAAAAGCGTCGGCGGCAGCGGCTCCGCGAAAAGGGCAGCGCAAGCCGGGCCAGGAGACCGGCCGCCAGCGGGAACGCATCTCATCCCCGGTGACGGTGTTGAACTGCATGGACTCGGATTTGGAAGTGAGGCGTAGCTTGGAGAATACAGTTTGGCCCGTCTGCAGCACAGGGAGATCGGACTCAGAAGGGTGGCTTGCAATGCTTGGTTCCAGCAAACCTTTGAAGCGGCGCCATACTTCTCCCCGCAACCACCAAGGCGGGGCCTTGGAGAGAACAGCCCCCCCCCCACCCCGAGACCTGACCTGATGCGAAACCACGCCCATCCGCCCAGGGGAGTTGTCTTTCTTTCTTTTTTTTTTTTTCCTTTCTTCTTTGCTTCTCCTTCTTTTCTGCTGCCATCCAGATATATTTCCCTTAGCATATTCTTATCTCTCCTCTTGGCTGGTTATATGCTTTTAGACTGCCCACAGACTTTTCCTGTCTCTGTCCCCACCTTGTTTTTCTTTTTGTTTTTGTTTTTGTTTCTTTTTCTTCTCTATTTTCTTCTCTTCTCTTCTTTCTTTTCGTTCCTTTCCTTTCTTTTTCTTTACTTCCTTTCCCCTTTTGGCTTGCTTGTTTGTTTGATTTGTCTGTGCGATTGCATGCTTTTATTCCCTGTATGCTAGTCTGTTTCCTTTTCAGGGCTACCTCAAGAAACAAGCCAAAGTACATGTGGTGGAGAGTCCCAGATATCA
>CM053560.1:76461619-76495320 GCA_028646485.1 Cryptoprocta ferox | reverse complement strand
CCGATCCATGAGCATGGAATGTTTTTCCATTTCTTTGTGTCTTCTTCAATTTCTTTCATAAGCTTTCTGTAGTTTTCATCGTACAGGTCTTTTACGTCTTTGGTTAGATTTATTCCTAGGTATTTTATGGTTTTTCGTGCTGAAAAAGTGAGAAAATATGACAGTAGAAATGGTAAAATATTGAAGACTAGATAGTGGTAACTACCCTAGCTGGCTTGGAAGCCTAAATCTACAAGTCAAGGATGGTTGAAAGGAGGGAAACCAGAAAAGAGTCAATTCTTACTCTAGGCCTTTGGAAGGTCTGGGAATTTGAGGCTCTAAGTACCTCTGAAGGTAGTACATGGTGAGGCTTAAAACATCAAAATCTAAATGGAAGATTGTAGAGACTAGCTAGGTCCCCCTGATCCCCTTGCTGACTCTCTATTGACCCCAGTGGAAGACTAGAGATTCTAAAACTAGAATTGATCTGGACTTGGTGATAATAGGCATGTCCTTTGGCTGAGTGGGGTGTCATTCTTAAAACAGAGAATTATGGAAAATTCCACATCCTAAAAGAGAAGACTGTAGAAGTAGTTGAAGAAGTAAATGGAAAACAGAGAAAAAAAATGTGATCAGAGGAAACAGCACACTTTAACTAATAATTCTGGAGTAAGAGGAAATACTGGTAATGCTAAGATCCAGGTGCACCAATGGAAGTAGAATGCTGAGATGGAGTAGAGATAAAGGTCCTTGAAGTTGTAGAGGTCATGAGTCTGACCAGCAATATATTGAATCACCTTTCATTTAGACAAGAAGTCACTCAGGATAATCATGGGATTTTCATGCTTAGGGTTCTTCAATTGTAAGCAACAACCTGGTAAATTAACTGATTCAGCTGACACTGGTAACATGAGCAAAAAGGAGGAATATAATATAAGAATATATAGAATAGTTTACAGGTCTAGAGAAGAAGCTGAAGACATTTTACTCTGGAAGAATAGTAATTGGGACTGATAGTCTTGTCTGGAAGAAAAGTTCATTCTAGAAGTAACTCAGCCCCACATTTTATCCTTCCTCAAAACTCAAAATTCCCTGAAAAATAGAATCAAACAGGCCTAATTCCAATCATGTGCATCTTGGCTAGTAACAGGCAGGAATTTGTGTGATATTAATTCCAATCATGTGCATCTTGGCTAGTAACAGGCAGGAATTTGTGTGATATTCCCCTGTGTACACAGGGAAGAGATGTAATTGCCCAGAGTGACTAGGGTGCTATTACTAGAAGAATCGGGAATCACTGCTGGGCAGAGTAGCAAATGTCTTCCACAGATGCCTACTGGTAGAGCATATGAATTTTATTCAAATTTTATATAATAAATACTTATCTGTGTAAAAAGTCACCATTTAATAATGAGTAAGTACTTTAACCTTCTTCTATTCTCTAATTTCAATGGACAAAAATAATCTTAAAATTAAAACTGTAATATGACATTCTGAAAATGCAAGCCTTAGTCTAGAAAAGAAACTTTCCAGAATATGAAAAATAATAAGAATGCAACTTTATGAACTTAGTAGATAAAAAAGAAGTTTTTAGAATCTGTTAAGGCACCTCTGTTGATACTTCATTTGATTTGTACCACATAAGAAAAAGAATATATATTTCCCAAAAAGTTACTAGTAAAAAAATCTCAATAACAAAACAGGTTCCGGAGTCCATATTTCTTCATGAAATCTCAATTTATACACATTTTATGCTGTCAAAAACAATAGAGTCAGCTATGCTTAAGTTATGGCTCTGGGAAAACCTGATAAGACTGAGCATTTAACAAAACTTGTGACAGAATCAGGATGAAGCCCGCCCATTTGTCTTTCTGGCCCACACTGACTAATTTAAATCTTTGTTCATATAAACTAAACTGGTAGCAGGGAGGAATCATTTTGATTGGTTTATTTGCTTACACAGAAAGGGAAAGCACCAGGTGAATGAAAGCTAAAAGTGAACAAAACAAAATGTCAACAATCTCTCCTTCATTTTTGAAGTTTTATTCAAGAGTGAAAGTACTTTCTCTAATAGTTCCATGGTTCTTTACTTTCCCACATATCACCTAATATTTACTGAACAAATGTTGTTGAAACACCATGGTATCCTAAGCGCTAAGATAATAAGAAAAGCAATAATGGGTATTTTCAAACATGCTTATGGTAGGGGCTCCTGGGTGGCTCAGTTGGTTAAGCATCTGACCCTGGATTTCAGCTCAGGTCATGGTCTCATTGTTCATAAGATTGAGCACTGAATTGGGCTCTGCACTGGCAGGCTGGAGCTGCTTGGGATTCTTGCTCTCCATTTCTCTCTGCCCCTACCCCACTTGTGCGCTCTCTCTCTCTCTCTCTCTCTCTCTCTCTCTCTCTCTCTCTCTCTCTCAAAAAGAAAAAAAGTAACATAAACATGCTTATGGTAACCTAACGATACAGCCATTGGCTCCCAGGTTACTCTCCCTAAGCTAATTTAGTTTCTTTATTCAAGTCTAAGTGATCTTCTTGAATATGTCCTGGTATTGACTTTTTATTTGGGCTTTTTTTCTTTCTTACTATTTTTGTCAGCTTTATCAAGTATAATTTATATGCAATAAAAAATATCAATTTTAAGGGGCTCCTGGGTGGCTCAGTCAGTTGAACCTCTGACTTTGGCTCAGGTTGCGCTCCCATAGGACACGAGTTCGAGCCCTTCATTTGGCTCACTGCTGTCAGCACAGAGCCTGCTTCAGATCCTCTGTCCCCCTCTCCTTCTGCCCCTCGCCTGACTCAAGTGTGTTTTCTCTCTCCCACAAAAATAAACATTTTAAAAAATATATCAATTTTAAGTGATCAGTTTTAATTCAGTGAATTTTGACCAACATATATATTCATATGATCACTACCACAGTCATGATGTAGAACATTACCATGACACCTAAAAACTTTCCTGTGCCCCTTAGCCACCCATCCCTGAAGCCCCTGGCAAATACTCATCTGTTCTCTATGGGCTATGCTTTTTTTTTTAATTGGCACAATATTTCTGAGAGACATCCATGTTATTGCGTATATCAGTAGTTTATTACTTTTCATGGTGGATGGCATTCCATTTTATGAATATACCCTGAATTGTTTCTGTATGTACTACTTGATGGACATTTGAGTTGTTTCCAATTTGGGGCTATTATAAATAAAGTTGTTATGAAAATTCAAACACAAGTATTTATATACAAATAAATGTCATTTCTTTTGGGGTTATCACCTAGGAATGGAATTACTGGATCATATGGTAAGAATATGTTTATGAGAAACTGTCAAACTGTCTTTGAAAGTGGCTCTGCTATTTTGTATTCCCACCAGCAATATATGAGAATTCCAATTGTTCCACATTCTTACACTTACTGTTTTATAGATTTAGATCTTCTGATTAAGTTTATGATCCACTTCAGGTTAAATTGTGAATATAGTTTGAAGTAATGACTGAGATATTTTCTTTCTCCCTGTTTCCCTCCCTCTCTCTGTCTCTCTCTGTCTCTGTCTCTGTCTTGTCTCTCTCAGGCATGGATACCCAGTTATTCCAATACCATCTGCAGTTAAGATAATCATTTCCCCATTAAATTGTCTTGGCTCCCAGCTTGAAAAATCAATTTATCGACTTCTATTCTGTTCCACTGATCTATATGTTTGTCTTTATGCCAGTCCACCCATCTGGAATGCTGGGTCTTGATATTAGAACTTGAAATCAGGTAGTGTATATCTTGTACTTTGCTTTACTTTTTCAAAATTGTTTTTGGTTATTCTAGGTTCTTTCATTATATAGGAAAATTTTAGAATCAGCTTTTAACATCTACAGAAATGTCTGCTGTGATTCAGAATCAAGCTAAGTTTGTTGATCAAGTTAAGGGGAACCGACATCTTAATACTGCATCTTCTAATGGTAATACAATGCTAAGGGTTTATAATCAGGGTATTTTTCTTCATATATTTTGGTCTTTTTATTGTGTAGTTTTCAGTATACGTGGATTACATCAATTTTGTTAAATTTATCCCCAATTATTTAATATTTTCAATAGTATTAGGATAGTATTTTGAATAGTTTTGTTCCTTTACTTTTGACTTTCAATTGTTTGTTGTTAGTATTATAAACATAAAATTGATTTTTGTGCATTAACCTTGTGTTATGCGACCCTGTTAACTTCAGACTTCTGTAGATTCTTCATACTTTATGTATATATGATCACAGAGTCTGTAAATAAAAAAAATATTTTTTTTACTTTCCAATCTGAAAAGCATTTTATTTCTTTTCAGTTCCGTATAGCACTGGCTAGGAATTCCAGTAAAATGAATAACATTGCTGAGAAAAGACATCTTTGCTTTGTTCCCTATTTTAGGAGGAAGAAAATAAGTATTTTAACATTAAATAAAAAGGTAACCATGAATTTTTTTTCTCATAGATGCCATTAACCAGCTGGAGAATATTCCCTCCACTTCCTAATAGGCTTCAGAGTCTTCATCAAAAAATGGATTTTGGATCTTGTTAAATGCTCTGCATCTGTGGAGATGATCATGTGCATTCCTTTTTTTCATCTGTTAGTATGGTGAATTACATTGATTTGGTTTTTTTTTTTTTTTTTGGTGTTTATTTATTTTTGTGAGAGAGAGAGAGTGTGCGCATGAATGGGGAAGAGGTAGTGAGAGAGAAGGAGACAGAGGATCTGAAGCAGGCTCTACACTGATACCAGAGAGCCCAATGTGGGCCTTGAACTCACAAACCGTGAAATCATCACCTAAGCCAGAGTCGAACCCTTGACTGACTGAGCCACTCAGCCCCTATTCATTTTTGAATATTAAGCCAACTCTGCATTCCTGGGATAAACCCCACTTGGACATTATTAATCATCCTTTTTATATCCCTACTGGATTTGATTTGCTAACATTTTATTAAATCTTTTTTCATCTATGTTCATGCTGAATTCTGATCTCTGGTTTTCTTTTCTTACAATGTCTTTGTCCGGTTTGCTGTTAGGGTAATGCTAGACTCAGATTTGAAAAGTCTTTTTCCTTTGTTTGTTTTATAGAGGAGTTATTGTACAATTCCATCTTTAAATGTTAGTCAGAATCTACCAACGAAATTGCTTGGGTTTGGAATTTTCTTTGTACAGAGATTTTGACTACAAACCAGTTGTTTATTTTTTCTTCCTTTTATAGTTTATTGTCAAGTTGGTTTCCATATAACACCCAGTGCTCATGCCAACAAGTGCCCTCCTCCATGCCCATCACCCCTTTTCCCCTCTTCCCCACCCCCATCAGCCCTCAGTTTGTTCTCAGTATTCAAGAATCTCTTATGATTTGCCTCCCTTCCACTCCCCAACTATTTTTTCCCTTCCCTTCCCCCATGGTCCTCTGTTTCTCCTATTCCACTTATGAGTGAAAACATATGGTATATGTCCTTCTCTGCCTGCCTTATTTCATTTAGCATAACACCCTCAAGCTCCATCCATGTGATACAAATGGCCAGATTTCATTCTTTCTCATTGCTAAGTAGTGTTCCATTGTATATATAAACCACATCTTCTTGATCCATTCATCAGTTGATGGACATTTAGGCTCTTTCCATGATTTGGCTATTGTTGAAAGTGTTGCTATGAACATTGGGGTACATATGCCCCTATGCATCAGCACTCCTGTATCCCATGGGTAAATTCCTAGCAGTGCTATTGCTGGGTCATAGGGGAGTTCTACTGTTAGTGTTTTGAGGAACCTCCACAGTGTGTTCTAGAGTGGCTGTACCTATTTACATTCCCACCAACAGTGTAGGAGGGTGCCCGTTTTTCCACATCCTCGCCAGCGTCTATAGTCTCCTGATTTGTGCATTTTAGCCACTCTGACTGGCGTGAGGTGGTATCTCAGTGTGGTTTTTGTTTGTATTTCCCTGATGATGAGTGATACTGAGCATCATTTCATGTGTCTGTTGGTCATTGGGATGTCCTCTTTGGAGAAGTGTCTGTTCATGGCTTCTGCCCATTTCTTCACTGGATTATTTGTTTTTCAGGTGTGGAGTTTGGTGAGTTCCTTATAGATTTTGGATACCAGCTCTTTGTCCGATATGTCATTTGCAACTATCTTTTCCCATTCCGTCGGTTGCCTATTAGTTTTATTAATTGTTTCCTTTGCAGTGCAGAAGTTTTCTATCTTGATGAGGTCCCAATTGTTCATTTCTGCTCTTGATTCCCTTGCGTTTGGAAATGTGTTGAGTAAGAAATTGCTGCGGTTGAGGTTAAGGAGGTTGTTTTTTGCTTTCTCCTCTAGGGTTTTGATGGTTTCCTGTCTCACATTCAGGTCCTTCATCCCTTTTGAGTTTATTTTTCTCTATGGTGTAATAAAGTTGTCTAGTTTCATTCTTTTGCATGTTGCTCTCCAGTTCTCCAAGCACCATCTGTTAAAGAGGCTGTCTTTTTTCCATTGGATACTCTTTCCTGCGTTGTCAAAGATTAAATGGCCATACATTTGCAGGTACAGTTCTGGGTTCTCTATTCTATTCCATTGTTCTATGTGTCTGGTTGTGCCAATACCATACTGTCTTGATGACTACAGCTTTGTAGTAGAGGCTAAAGTCTGGGATTGTTGTGATGCCTCCCGTTTTTGGTTTTCTTCTTCAATATTACTGTGGCTATTCGGGGTCTTTTGTGGTTCCATACAAATTTTAGGATAGTTTGTTCTAGCTTTGAGAAGAATGTTGGTGCAATTTTGATTGGGATTGCATTGAATGTGTAGATTGTTTTGGGTAGTAATGACACTTTAACAATATTTATTCTTCCAATCCATGAGCATGGAATGTTTTTCCATTTCTTTATATCTTCTTCAATTTCATAGTTTTCTATGAAACATATGAAGAAAACTTCATAAGTTTTCTATAGTTTTCATCGTCCAGATCTTTTACATCTTTGGTTAGGTTTATTCCTAGGTATTTTATGGTTTTTCGTGCAATTGTGAATGGGATCAGTTTCTTGATTTCTCCTTCTGTTGCTTCATTATTGGTGTATAAAAATGCAACCTATTTCTGTGCATTGATTTTGTACCATGAGACGTTGCTGTATTCCTGGATCAGTTTTAGTAGGCTTCTGGTGGAGTCGGTCGGGTTTTCCATGTACAGTATCGTGTCATCTGCGAAAAGTGAAAGTTTGACTTCGTCTTTGCCAATTCTGATGCATTTTATTTCCTTTCGTTGTCTGATTGCTGATGTTAGGACTTCCAGCACTATGTTAAACAACAGCGGTGAGAGTGGACATCCCTGTCGTGTTCCTGATCAGGGGGAAAGCTCTCAGTTTTTCCCTATTGAGGATGATATTAGCTGTGGGCTTTTAATAAATGACTTTTATGATGTTTAAGTAAGTTCCTTCTATCCCGACTTTCTCAAGGGTCTTTATTAAGAAAGGATGCTGTATTTTGTCAAATGCTTTTTCTGCATCTATCGACAGGATCATATGGTTTTTATCTTTTCTTTTGTTAACGTGATGTATCACATTGATGGATTTGCGAATATTGAACCAACCCTGTAACCCAGGAATGAATTCCACTGATCATGGTGGATAATTCTTTTTATATGTTGTTGAATTCGATTTGCTAGTATCTTGTTGAGGATTTTTGCATCCGTATTCCTCAAGGATATTGGCCTGTAGTTCTCTTTTTTTGTTGGGTCTCTGTCTCATTTGGGAATCCAAGTGATGCTGGCTTCATAGAATGAGGCCAGAAATTTTTACTTCCATTTCTATTTTTTGGACTAGCTTGAGAAGAATGGGTATTAACTCTGATTTAAATGTCTGGTAGAACAGACCAGACCAGGGAAGCCATCTGGTCCAGGGCTCTTATTTGTTGGGAGATTCTTGATAACTGATTCAATTTCTTCACTCGTTATGGGTTTGTTCAGATTTTCTATCTCACCATTTGAATTTTGGTAGTGATGTGTGTTTAGGTATTTGTCCATTTCTTCTAGAATGTCCAGTTTGTTGGCATATAATTTTTCATAGCATTCCCTGATAATTACTTGTATTTCTGAGGGTTTGGTTGTAATAAATCCATTTTCATTCGTGATTTTGGCTATTTGGGTGCTGTCTCTTTTCTTTTTGAGAAGCCTGGCTAAAGGTTTATCAATTTTTTTTTATTTTTTAAGGAAACCAACTCTTGGTTTCATTGATCTCTTCAACTATTTTTTTGGATTCTTTATTGTTTATGTTTGACCTGATCTTTATTATTTCTCTTCTTCTGCTGGGTTTGGAGTGTTCTTGCTGCTCTGCTTCTAGTTCCTTTAGGTGCACTGTTAGATTTTGTAGTTGCGCTTTTTCTAGTTTGTTGAAATAGGCCTGGATTACAATGTACTTTCCTCTTAGGACTGCCTTTGCTGCATCCCAAAGAGTTTGGATTGTTGTATTTTCATTTTCATTTGTTTCCATATATTTTTTAATTTCTTCTATAATTGCCTGAGTGGCCCATTCATTCTTTAGTAGGGTGTTCTTTAACCTCCATATTTTTGGAGGTTTTCCAGACTTTTTCCTGTGATTGATTTCAAATTTCATAGCATTGTGATCTGAACTTGTGCATGGTATGATCTCAATTCGTTTATATTTATGGAGGGCTGCTTTATGACCCAGTATGTGATCTATCTTGGAAGAGGTACCATGTGCACTCAAAAAGAAAGTGAATTCCATAGCTTCCGGATGTAGAGTTCTAAATATAATTGTCAAGTCCATCTGGTCCAATGTGTCTTTAAGGTCCATTGTTTCTTTAGTGTTTTTCTGTCTGGTTGATCTATCCATTGCTGTAAATCGGGTATTAAAGTCCCCTGCAATTAGCTCATTCTTATCAATAAGATTGTTTCTGTTTGTGATTAATTGTTTTATGTATTTGGGTGCTCCCGAATTCAGCACATAGATGTTTATAATTGTTGGCTCTTCCTGATGGATAGACTCTGTAATTATATAATGGCCTTCTTCATCTCTTGTCACTGCCTTAACTTTAAAGTCCAGTTTGTCTGATATAAGTATGGCTACTCTGGCTTTCTTTTGACTTCCAGTAGCATGATAGATATTTCTCTATCCCCTTACTTTCAAATGGAAGGTGTCCTCAGCTCTAAAATGAGTCTCTTGTACACAGCAAATAGATGGATTTTGTTTTTTTATCCATTCTGATACCCTATGTCATTTGATTGGAGCATTTAGTCCATTTACATTCAGTGTTATTATTGAAAAATATGGGTTTAGAGTCATTGTGTTCTCTGTAAGATTCATGCCTGTAGTGGTGGCTCTGGTACTTTGTGTTCCTTGCAACATTTTCCTCATAGAGTTCCCCTTAAGATTTCTTGTACGGCTGGTTTAGTGGTGATGAATTCCTTCAATTTTTGTTTATTTGGGAAAATCTTTATCTCTCCTTCTATTCTGAATGACAGGCTTGCTGGATAAAGGATTCTGGCTGCATATTTTTTCTGTTCATCACAATGAAAATTTCCTGCCATTCCTTTCTGGCCTGCCAAGTTTCAGTAGATAGGTCTGCAACTACTCTGATAGGTCTCCCTTTGTGTGTTGGGGCCCTTTTATCCCTAGCTGCTTTGAGAATTCTCTCTTTATCCTTGTATTTTGCCAATATCACTATGCTATGTCATGCAGAAGATCGATTCAAGTTATGTCTGAGGGGAGTTCTCTGTGCCTCTTGGATTTCAGTGTCTGTTTCCTTTCCCAGATTGGGGAAGTTGTCAGCTATAATTTTTCAAGTACCCCGTCAGCCCCCTTCTCTCTCTCTTCTTCTTATGGAATTTCTATGATACGGATATTGTTCCGTTTGCTTGCATCACTCAGTTCTCAAATTCTCCTTTCATGCTCCTGGGTCAATTTATCTCTCTTCTTCTCGGCTTCCTCTTTTTCTATAACTTTATCTTCTAATTCACCTATTCTCCTCTCTGCCTCTTCAATCCGTGCAATGGCAGCCTCCATTTTATTACGCACCTCATTTATAGCATTTTTTAATTCATCACAACTATTTTTCAGGTCCATAATCTTCATAGCAATAGCTTCTCTGGTGTTTTCCATGTCTTTTCAAGCCCAGTGATTAATTTTATGACTATTGTTCTAAATTCTTGGTCAGTTATGTTGCTTATATCTGTTTTGACCAATTCTTTAGCTGTCACTTCTTACTGGAATTCTTTAGATGAGAGTTCTTCTGTTTGGTCACTTTGGCTAGCTTTCTGTCTCTTGTAAGTTTTAAAAGCTTGTTATTCACTTTGCACCTGCAAGTACTGCTGTATTAAAGGAGGCTCATTGACTGTCCAGGGCCTGTCCGTTCAGGAAGTGTTCTTTTAACGGTGTCCCTTGGTCTCTCTTGTTGTGCCTTTGGTTATTTTATTTCCCCACTCATAGTGATATTTGGGACTCTCCACCATGCGTACTTTGGCTTGTTTCTTGAGGTAGCCCTGGAGAGGAAAACCGACAGACAAACAAACAGGAAACAAAGCATGCAAATGCACAAACACATCAAAAAAACCAAGCAAACTGAAAGAAAACAAAACAAAAACAACAAAAGGCAAAGGGCAGTCTAAAAGCATAAACCCAGATATCCCAGCTACAAATAAAGAGCAGGGTGGAGGCAGTGCTGATGGAAGAGCATATACCAAGAGAGAAATGACAGGTGTGGGGAGAAAGAGAAATTGAACATTGACTAGGCAGAGAGAAAAGGAGAATATGATAGAAGGCGAGGAGAAAGAAATGAAGATAATGTTACCCAGAGAAACTATATAGTCTGATTATTCCAGAGAGCAAGAGAAAGGAAGGTAAAGAGGGAGGTGTAGAATATGCATCAAGAGAATGGATTAAATGTGACTGTTTAAACAAACTTATAACCAGAATACCCAGTCCAGTGGAGGGGAGAGATAAGATGAGATAAAGGAGAATATATCTGAATAGCAAGAATTGATCTAGAGTTAATCGTGGCAGTACATCAATGCTGGTCTTGCCCTGGGCTAGGTAAAAAAAAAAAAAGCAGCTCTCCAGCACGGATGGGTGTGGTTTTGTGTAGGCAGGTCTCACCCCCCACTGTGGGTCCCGCTCTCTGAGGCCCTGCCTTGGTGGTCGTGGGGAGAAAAACGGTGGTCCCCCCAGTCCCTTCTCAAACCAAGCTTGCAAATCACTCCTTTGGGTCCGATCTCCCTGTGCTGTGGGTGCAGCCAAGGTGGGTCGTGTTCTGTGTCCACGCCCAGCCTCATTTCCAGATCTTTGTATGCCTTAATGATACCGCCTGAAATGTAATCCCACAGGCCAGGGCGCTTCCTAGCTGGGGATCAAGTAGGGGGAGTAGGGGAGCAGTTCCTCCTGATGCCGACTCAGTCCCTTGCATACTGTCTAGCCCAGGGGGCATTTCTGGGACTGGGGTACCCAGCCCAAAGAAAGCTCCGCAGTTAGAGATAGAATCTCTCTCCTAACACCCTGCAGTTAGAGATGGGATGATAGGATTCCTCTCTGTCCAGGGCAGAGGTTATTCTCTTCTCCAGGGACAGTTCTACAAGCAGCTTCAGCTGCTCTTTCTCTTCCCCTTGTCTCTCCTAAGAGGGAACTCCCTCCCCTCTGTGCCTCCATGTCCCAGCCCATTTTTATCTTGCCCAGTTCGCAATCACGCACCTATGAGGCTGTCTCCTTAGTGGACTCTGTCTCTTTTCCTCCCTGACTATTGTGGTTCAGTGTCTTTTGGCTTCAGCCCTTCTTTGTTTGGGATGCTGGCAGGAAGTATGGAACTCCCTATTTCTCCGCCATCTTGCCTCTTCCCCAAACCAATTGTTTAAATAGATCTGAGATTGTTCAGATAATTCTTGAGTGAGTTTTCGTAGCATCTATCTTTCAAGAATTGCTCAATTCACGTAAGTTGTTTAATTTATTGACATAAAGTTACTCATGATATACTCTTATTATACTTGTGTTTGAAGGATCTATAATAATATCTGTTTTCTCATTCCTGATCTTGACAAGTTATGTCTCTTTTATCCTGGTCAATCCACTAGAGATTTATCGATTCTATTGATCTTTCCAAAGAAATAGGTTTTGTTTCAATAATCTCTATTATTTTTCTGTTTCCTGTTTAATTGGTTTTAGCTTCTATATTATTTCTTCTTCTTGTGCACTTTTTGTAGTTTTCAAAAAATTTTTAATGTCTATTTTTTGAGAGAGAGACAGAGTTGAGAGGGAAGACACAGAATCCAAAGCAGGATCCAGGCTCTGAGCTGTCAACACAGGGCCTGATGCAGGGCTCAAACTCAGGAACCATGATATCATGACCTGAGCTGAAGCCAAATGCTTAACCGACTGGGCAGCACCTCTTTTTTTATAGTTTTTAAAGTGAATATTTTAGCTCATTGATTGAAGACCTTCCTTCTTTTTTATCGAATTATAATTCACATACAATATTCTATTAATTTCATGTATATAGCATAGTGATTGAACGTTTGTATATATTGGAAACTGATTACCCAAATGAGTCTAGTTATCATCTCTCACCATACATAGTTAATACAATATTATTTACTGTATTCGCCATGCTGTATATTACATTTTTATGACTTATTTGTTTTATAACTGGAAGTTTGTATCTCTTGATCACCTTCATCCATTTTCCCTTCCTCCCCAACCACTTTCTCCTCTGGAATCACCTCTCTGTTCTCCATATCTATGATTTTGAGTTTTGTTTTATTTTGTTTGCTTGCTTGTTTTATTTTTTAGATTCCACTTATAAGTGAAATTATATAGTACTTGTCTTTCTCTGACTTATTTCACTTAACATTATACCCTCAAGGTCTATCCATGCTATCATAAATGCCGAGATTTCTTCTTTTTATGGCTGAGTAATATTCCATTGTATATATATAACACATCTTCATCCTCTCATCTCTTGATGGACACTTAGGTTGTTTCCATATCTTGGCTATTGTAAATAATGCTGCAATAAACATAGGGGTGTATATATCTTTTTGAATTAGTGCTTTCACTTTCTTTGAATAGATACGCAGGAGTAGAATTGTTGGATCATATGGTGGTTCTATTTTTAATTTTTGAGGAATCTCCAAACTGTTTTCCATAGAGGCTGCTCCAATTTACATTCCCACCAACAGTGTACGAGGCTTCCCTTTTCTCTACATCCTCACCAACACTTGTTATTTCTTGTCTTTTGGTTACCAGCCATTGAAACAGGTGTGAGGTGATATCTCACTGTAATTTTGATTTACATTTTCCTGATGATTAGTGATGTTGAACATCTTTTCATGTGCCTGTTAGCCATCTGTGTGTCTTCTGGGGAAATGTCCATTCAGAATCTCTCTCCATTTTTCAATCAGATTGTTTGAGGACTGTTGTTGTTGTTGTTATTGAGTTATATGAGTTCTCTATATATTTTATATATTAACCCCTTATCAGATGTATGATTTGCAAATATCTTCTCCCATTCAGTAGGTTCCATTTTGGTTTTTTTTTTTTAGGGGTTTCCTTCACTGTGCAAGCTTTTTATTTTGATGTGGTATCATATGTTTATTTTTGCTTTTGTTACCCTTACATTTAGAGTTGGATCAAAAAATAATAATCATTAATAAAATAAATTTTAAAAAACATTCCTAAGACCAATGTTGAGGAACTTACCACCTGTTTTCTTCTAAGAGTTTTATGGTTTCAGATCTTACATTCAAGTCTTTAATCCATTTTGAGTTCATTTTTGTGTATGGTGTAAGATAGTGGTCCAGTTTTACCCTTTTAAATGTAGCTGTTCAGTTTTCCCACCACCATTTGTTGAAGAGATTGTCTGTCCTTTCTCCGTTGTCTAATCTTGCCTCCTTTGTAGTAAGTTAATTGACCATATATGTATGGATTTATTTCTGGACTCTGTATTGTTTCATTGATTTATGTGTCTGTTTTTATGCCAATTACATCCAGTCCTTCTTTTTTAATATAAGAACTTACTACTTCAATTTTTCTTATAAACACTGACCTAACTATACCCCACAAATTTTCATATGCTGTGATTCATCTTCCTTAGGTTCAAAATAAATTCTAATTTTCCTAGTGATTTTGATTAGAGTGACAGCTATGGACATGGTGTGAAATGATAAGATTTAAGTTATATTTTAAAGGTATGTATGTAAATTGGGATGAATTGATAAGGAATGAGAAGATGGAAGACAAGTTTGACCTTCCTCACAGTTTTGTTATGGCTGACAAAATGGGATAGTATTTCACATGATTTTGGCAGCATATATTGAGATTACTTTCAGTTTGAAGGCTGCACATTTTGGAGAATATGCATGGTCTAAGACCCTCAGAAAACATGTAAAAATTGCACCTTGGTGCACTGAATAATGTATGTAAACTACCATAGCTAAGAATGAGACTATTTTGATAGCTTGATGGCTCTGACAAATGGTAATATATAGACTTACCCCTTGTGATATATGCTGTCACTGAACTACTTGAACTAGCTCAAATCCCTTCTCAGCAATATTTTATGCGGTTGGATTTGAGTGCTGAACAAGGTTTTCACCATATATATATACCTTGTCTCCAGCTTACCTTTGCAGCATCTTCCCTACTCTGTCTTCATTGCAAAAGTCTATTATGCTCCATGCCATTCCCTGGTTGCCCAGGTGATGCCACCTTTTTTTATGGTCTTCCTGCCTCCAAACTCTTCCCCTTCTGTTTCTCAGGAAGAATACTTTCTTATTCTTTTTATTCTGGAAAATTTTCTCAGAAGTCACTATATAAAAGTGAGAAGGTTTTCTAAATCTTCTGCTCACCTTTTCTCATCCCAGGTAGATTTTGCCATTTCCAGCCCTCCCCTGCCCCATACAATGAGTGTCACTGCTTGGGACTATATGTCACTTCTCTAGCACCATCACCTCCCCGTTTGCGATAACTAGCATCTACAACACTATTTAGCATATGGTATAAAGGTCAGTACTAAAGACAATTGTCAGCATTGAGTGCTTTACATGTACCAGACACTATTCAATACATTACCTACTTAATCTCCGCAACAAACCCATAGGTAAGTTATTTTTCTCACATGAGAAAACAGGGAGAGCCTTCAAGTGGTTGAGCAGTTTTGCCAATGTTAACTGCAGGGCCAAGATTCAGGTCCAGGCTCCTTAACTTTCCAGCCAGATCCCTGAAGCAGTAAGCATAATGGTTCTCCAGATGACTGCAAAATTGAACTAGATACTGCTCTAGAGTGTGTTAAGGCAATAGCAGTGTCTCCTAATATTAAGGGAAGGGGAATGCCCTTTCACAATGAAGGTTGAAGCTCTCTCTTCCATCATATCACAAATATACCCAAGTATAGCAAAATAACATTTTCTGGAGATTTACATGAAACGTCAGAATTGACCATGAGTCTGTCCATTTAAATCTTTATACAATGGCAGCACACATCACAGCAGTTTCTAGTGAAATGCTTACCAATTTTGATTATGAGGCGATGCATTTGGTTACTTGAAATAGCCTTGAGAAATGTATACATAACATCAGGAGTAGGGTTATCAAGTTCCAATTAGTCACTTGAGTGAGATAATCTCAGTAAATGGAGCAAACCCACACGTAAGCATGAAAAAAGATTGGGTCGTTTCCCTTCCCTGCCTCCTGGAACTGTGTCTTCTAATGGAACAGTGCAGCTACGCCATGTCAGGATGCACTGCCACGAAATCTGTTCTTTGGCTGAAAATAGAGCTGCAGTGAAGCCTCACTTGAAAATTAAGCCTATGACTCTGAGCTTAAATTTATTAAAGAAAAATAAATGAAGATAACGAAGGCAAATTGTCAACTTAATAATAAATTGTCTAAATATAAATATCTCAGCAAGATTTCACTACACTGGAGAAACAATGAACACTACAGAAGTTTCTTGAAGTCAGGAAGTGGCAGCAGGTCTTTTTGTCATTAAAGCCATTGAAAATTATATTTCTGCAAAAAGAGAAAATGGAAAAAAGATCCACGTCAAATATTTAATCATAGAGCTGTAGTAGAAAAAAATGCCTAATTGAAGAGTGTATCCTCAAATAGAATGTGCTTCCCCCCTTCAGCCCGAAAGTACTTCCATAGGGCATTCTTTCATCCCCTAACTTAGGTTAAATCTATTGCCTGTGTGTTCTATCTGTACTTTCCCTCAGCAGCATTTAACTGTATTCATACTGATGTATTTTCATGATTGTTAATGACTCCTCCCCCGGCAGAGTGTAGGTTTTTCAGGAACAGATATCATGTCTCTCTCCATCACCATGAATCTCCAGTTTTTGATACAAGCCCACGTTGACAGGTGCTTAAAAATTTCTTGATAAGTGAATGAATGACTCTTCTCATGCAAACCTTAGATGGTGTATAGAGAATACATTAGTATGGTTAGCTTTTAAAACTAACATAGAAATGGGGACTAAAATTAAGAAAGTAAATAAAATTTCTAAATCTAGAACCTAGGTTCACCTAGAGCCATCAGCATTGAGTCTACTTCCAGTTTCTAATTAGAACTTTTATTCATATCTGTGATGGAGATGGGGGTGAAGCTCTAGTAAGAGCTTTCCAGCCTCACTCAAAAATGTTACCATGTTGAAAACCTAAAGACTCTCCCAGGGTATTTACAACACAATTCGGATTCTTTGAATATATAATTCTCCAAATTAAAAAAAAAAATTCTGAATCAAAAGTTGGATTTTTATAAAAAATGAATTACAACATTGAAGTTGTACCTAGGTAGGTATGTGAGTTCAATTATATGTGTTGTTTGATAGGCTAAACGTGCTAAATGCAAATGTTGCTGCTAATGAGACTCTGGGTAGGCTATGAATTTATAGTATTGCATACTTTGCAATTGTTGATTTATGTAAGCATTACAATGTCTCTACCAGCGTAACAGATTTTACCTTGAAAGGACCATAAACTGAGAGCCTCACTACAGTTTAAAGTTGGCAGCTGGCAAAGAGATGAATTCTGAGCCAGAAGAGAGAGTAGGCAGGGGGTTCCTGCTGTTTCCTAAGGAGAGTGTCCCTGGGTGATACATCTGCTGTTGAAACATCAAAACACATTTCATTGTAGGATCCTCCACACATACTTAATCCAGATTTCTTAGATTTTAAGTTTATTTGGCAAAACAAAAAGACATACATATTTCCTATTATTAAGAAGAAGAGTGCCAAACTCTTTTAGTAAATATTGACTTATGTGGTATGCAATATCGATGTTCTAATCTCTAAAAGTGTGAATATGTTACCTTATATGGCAAAAGAGACTTTTCTCTTTTTTTAAGTTTGTTTATTTATTTTGAGGGAGAGAGAGAGAGCCCACAAGTGAACATGAGCAGGGGAGGGGCAGAGAGAGAGGGAAAGAGAATTTCAAGCAGGCTCCATACAGTCAGTACAAAGTCCAATGTGGGGCTCAGTCCCACAAACTGTGAGATCGTAAGTGAGCCAAAATCAAGAATTGGATGCTTAACCCACTGAGCCACTCAGGAGCCCCAAAAGAGACTTTTCATATGTGAGGAAGTTAAGGATCTTAACTGGGAAGGTTAAGTCACTGAATGACCTCAGTGACTCGAAGGTAGTCAAAAGGGTCCATATAAGCGGGAGACAGGGAAAAATAGAAGTAGATATGACAATAGAAGCCAAAGTGAGAGAAATGCCACTGTTGAAAAGGAGCCACCAGCCAAGGAATGCAGAAGCAGGGCAAGTCTACAGAAGCAGGGAAAGACAAAGAAGGGATGTTCCCCTAGAGGCTCCAGAAGTAACACAACCCTGCCAATTCCTTGATTTTAGCCCTGTAAGACCCATTTTCAGACTTCTGACCTACAGAATAAGATCACTGATGTTATTTTAAACCACTAAGTATGTGGTAACTTGTTACAGCAACTATAGAAAGTGAATGCAATTTATATATATATGTTATTGACCTCTCTTATCTGCAGCAATAATCCCTTTCCATAGGCTCATTTTTGGTATTTTATTTTTAATCTCACTTCAGTAGAGTCAGTTTATCCAGGTGATTGGTTGATCTGGGAAGGCAAGGCATAGCGGCCAATAGTAACACCACAGTAGAGTATTTATTGAGCACTTGCTATATTTATATATTACACTACATAGCCAATGCTATGCTATGCTATGCTATATTTACCATATTATTCCCCTATTTTAGTTCCTATGAGGGCAGAAAAATATGCCAAATTCTCTACTTCTCCAACGCTTACAATGTTGTTGGTAGAACTGCTAAACTCACCCATAAAGTTATTTTATTAAAGAACAACTCTAAGACCCCAATGCTTTTGTGAAATATGATTTACACATTACCAAATACAAAGAGCTATAGAATATTCACTCTTAAAAAGTGAGCAACTATTTTCCTGGTTCATAAAACTATTTTTAATTAATTATTTTTTTTAAGTTTCGGTATAGTTAACATACAATGTTACCTTAGTTCAGGTGTACAACATAGTGATTCAACAAGTTTATACAGTATGCTGTGCTCACCATGAGCGTAGCCACCGTCTGTCACCATACATCACTAATACTTTTTTTTAAGTTTATTTATTTTTGAGAGAGAGTGAGAGACAGAGTGCAAGCAGGGAAGGAACAGAGAGAAGGAGACACAGAATCTGAAGCAAGGCTCAAGGCTCTGAGCTGTCAGCACAGAGCCTGATGCGGGGCTCGAACTCACGAACCATGAGTTCATGACCTGAGCGAAGCTGGAGCCTTAACCGACTGAGCCACTCAGGTGCCCCTACAATACTTTTTATTATACAACTTATGAACTTATGCTGTGGCTTTTATTCCCATGACTTACTTGTTCCATAACTGGAAGCCTGGATCCCCTACTCCCCTTCACCTGTTTTTTCCCACTCTCCCATCCCCTCCATTCTGGCAACCATTAGTTTCTTCTCTGTATTTATGGGTCTGATTCTGCTTTGTGTCTTGAAACCATTTCTATCACATAAGTCTCCTAAATAGGCTTGTATTTCTCTTTACATATTTCCATTCAACATTAAAAAAAACTTTTAGCAGAAATTCTGCATTCTAGAAATTATGTAAATACCTTCATTTGATCAATCACAAGGTGATATAATTTCTTAAAGATAATGCTTTAATTCTTCAGGAATTCTTTAAGCATTTTCATCTCATTTTTTAAAAATATAATGAACGCAAAATGAAACCATTGTGTCAAAAGACAATTATTTTTCTTATAAGTACCCAAACCAAAATTGAAGTAAAATATTAGAATATGTATTAATCAGGGTTCTCCAAAGAAACAAAACCAATGCATGTGTACATATATAGAAAGAATTTTATTATAAGAAATTGATTCATGTGATTACTGAAGCTGACAAGTCCAAAATCTGCAGTCTGGGCTGTCACGGTAGAGACCCAGGAAAGCTGATGATATAATCCAGTCTGAAGGCCAACAGTCTGGAGACTGACTCACCTTCCTCCTTTTTGTACGATCCCTTTACATTACATTAGATTCAGTAGTATTTCAAGATAATCTTCCCAAGTTTTGTAATCACATATGAAAAGTCTCTTTTGCTAGGTAGGGTAACCCATTCACCTCCCACTGGTATAGATAAAGTGTGAAGGCAATCTGCTAAAGTACTACCTCTTACTCAGGGAGGTCAGTCTTTTTATTCTATTCAGAATTTCAACTCATTGGATGAGGCTCACCCACATTATGGAGAAAATCCGCTTTACTCACAGTTCGCCAATTTAAATGTTAATCTCATCCAAAAATACTCTTCCAGTTGACACATAAAATAAACTGTCACAAGATCACCCTTTATCGATTTGGCACCCATACAGATCTTCTTGAACCATACTTAATCTCCTAATAAAGAGAGTAACTGCCTAAAATGGTACAACTATATCATATACAGTGGAAACAACTGAAACCTCACTAATCTTTTCCCAAAAAGAGTTGCAAAGGTTTGAATTGATGTTTACTCTTCTCCTTCATATCTCATAACTTAAATACCATGATGTATAGTTAACAATCCTTAAATTCTTTGTTATAAAGAAAATATATCTTATGTTACATGATAAAGGGATAAAAAAGGGGGAAAAACAATGATATAAACTCAAAGACAAACATTCATAACAAAATGACAATTACAGTCCTCATTTCTGTAACTAGTCATATGGTCATAGCTGGTGTTCATAACTATCTTCCACTACCCATTCCATATTACCTTTGCCTGAAACAAGAACCTCAAATGGTCATGTGTCGTATTTTTTGTTGTTTTGGTTTTTGTTTTACCTGCTGGGGTGAGCCAAATATTTATTCCTGAGGGGTCTCCTGCCTGAACTGGGTTGTTGTAACAAGTTTTCTATTGGCTTTCCATCACAGAGCATGGTCAACCTAAGAAACTCCATAAAGGATCTCTATATTCTAGACATATTATTCCTTACCTCCATTGTAGAGTTCCAGTCCAATTTCCCATTGGTAGTCAAGATCAGTCATCCCAGTCAGTCAACACCATATCTCCCTTCTTTGCCTGTCGATCTGGAGACATGAGAAATCCAAAATAGTCAGATAACAGTCTTAACTTCCAGCTCAATGGAATCATTGTTCTGTCTTCTAGGGGAAATGTTTCTCCTTTTGGAACTAAGACCTCAAAACCAACAAAGTATAAGGTTGCAGATATAGGAAGTAAAAATTCTGCTAGGGGGTCACCAAAGGTAACAGTGAGTAATGCCCCTCTGATCTCCATGCCTTGGGTCCTAGACCCATGAATCCTGGCTATTGGAGAAATAGCACCATATATTTGATTCTGATTCAGGAGAACCTTACCTCTGCCCGACAAGCCTACTGCCATGAACTGTAGCTAGAACTGTAACTAAGTCTTCAAAAGGCGATTACACCACCCTACCAAACCAACTGCTTCAGCATTGTGGGGAAACATGGAAAGACAAGTGAATTCCACAAGAATAGGCCCATTCATGTTCTTCTTTTGCTATGAAGTGAATTTCTTGATCAGAAGCAATGCTGTGTGGAATACTGTGATGGTGGGTAAGGCATTTAGTAAATCCACAGATGGCAGAAGTATGGCATGCTGGGAAGACAGAGCAATATCCAAAGTGTCTGTTCCAGTAAGAACAAAATTCTGCCTCTTTCATGATGGAAGTAGTCCAATGTAATCAATCTGTCATAAGTAGCTGGCTGATCACCCAGAGGAATAATGCCATTTTGGGGACTTTGTGTTGGTCTGGTGCTGCTGACAGATTGGGGACTCAGTAGTAGCAATAGCCAGGTCAGCCCAGGTGAGTGGAAGTCTAGGTTTCTGAGTCCATGTATGACTCCATCTATGCCACCATGACCACCTTGTTTATGTGCCCACTAGATGATGATAGGGGTGACTGGGGAAAGAGCCTAACAGCTGTCCACATGATAGGTCATTCCATCCACTTCATTATTTAGATGTTTGCTCTTTGTTCAGCGTTCACGTGGGACTCAGAGGTCTTTAATTTTTTTCTCCAATTCAGAGAATTTTATCCACATACCTCTTACCCAGGCATCCTTGTCACCAGTTTTACAATCATGTTTCTTTTAAGTGCCTGATCATCCAGCCAAACCATTAGTCATAGCCTATGAATTAGTATATAATTGCATATCTGGCCATTTCTCCTTCCAAACAAAGTGAACAACCAGGGGCACTGCTTGAAGTTCTTCCTCCCACTGGGAAGATTTCCCTTTGCCACTGTCCTTCAGGGATGTCCCAGAAAGTGGCTGTAGTGCTACAAGCTGTTTACTTCCAAGTGTTGGCTGCATTTCATGTAGAGCCATCTATAAACCAGGCCTGAGTCTTCTCTTCCTCTGTCAACTGTCATAAGGAACTCTCCATGAAGCCATAGGTGCATACTGGGAGAAGGAAGGTAGGGTGGCAGGAGTGGAGACCATAGACATTTAAGCCCCATCGTGTAAATGATTTGTTATTTAGGATTGCTCAGGCCCAGTGTTTATCTGCCACTTCCTTCCCCCATTTGATGATGGAGTCCTGCTGTGCATGCTCAACTTGGTGGCTTGTGCATCAAATAGGTCATGATAAGCAGCATAATTTGGTGGCTGTGGTTAAACATTTTGTTTCTCAAAAGAAGAGTAGTTACCTACAGAGGATCTCAGAACTTTGCTTCAAAATCCTTAGAGCCTACAGTTACAGAGATTCACCTATCCCTGTCTGTCTGCCACTGACACTTGAAGCACCATTGGATCTGCTGGACCATAAGACACAAGTGGAAGAGCAGCTTGCACAACAGCCTAGACCTGTTGCAGAGCCTTCTCTTGCTCTTGGCTCTACTCAACACAAGCAGTTTTTCCTATCACTCAGTAAATGGCCAAGGTAGCACATCCATAGATATATTGCCTGCAAAGTCCAAACAGGCCCACTAGGCATTGTGCCTCTTCTTTGGTTGTGGGAGGAGCCAGATGCAACCATTTATCCTTCACCTTAGAAGGGATATCTCAACATAGCCCACACCACTGGAGGTCTAGAAATTTTACTCTAGAAATTCAGGTAGAGGGCCCTTGCGGTTTGTTGTTGTTGCTGTGTTGTTGTTCAGCTTTATTGAGGTATAATTGAAAAATAAAATTATAAGATACCTAAAGGACACATCATGGTAGAATCCCTTATATGTGGAATCTAGATGGCCCCTGAATTCTTGTTGGATTTATTTCTCACCCTCTGACACACAAATGCCTGACAAGTCAAGAGTAGTTGCTACTTCTTGCTCACTAGGTCTAATCAGCATAATGTCATCAATATAAAAGACCAGCGTGTTATCTCACAGAAGGGAGAGGTGATCAGAATGCCTGTGGACTAAATTGTGACAGAGGGATGGAGAGGTTTTATGCTTGAGGTAGGACAATGAAGGTGTATTGTTGGCCTTGCCAGTTGAAAGCAAATAGTTCCTGACAGTCTACTAACAAGTATGGGGGGTGTGGGGGTGTGGGTGGGGGGTGGAACAATGACCAGATCAACAGCTTCATACTAGGTATCAAAGGATATGTTAATTTACTCAGTGACATCACATTTTGAACAGCAGCTGCAATTACTCTTGTTGCATTTACATTTCCCTGTCAGTGATCATAGCTCCCACTGTACGGTATGGCCTACGGAGAAGAATAATCACAGAGCTCTTTAAGGATTTGGGTGGCTCAGTTGGTTGAGCGTTGGACTCAGGTCAGGTCATGGCTCAGTTCATGATCTCTGGGTTCATGAGTTTGAGCCCTGCATGGGGCTCACTGCTGTCAGCACAGAGCCTGCTTCAGATCCTCTGTTCTCCACCCTCTCTCCCCTTCCCTCACTTGTGCTCTCTCTCACTCTCTTTCAAAAGTAAATAAACTTTTTTAAAAAAAAGATACTGATACTCCCCTTACAAATTTATTTCTTCCACTTGTAAAAGGTGTGTCTTCTATTCTTCCCAAGGCAGATATATTGGTCTTAAATGACAAATCCTCTCTAAGATTTCAGTCTCCCTAAGTCTTTTGGGAGCAAAACCAGCAAACGCAGGCAGGTCAGCATTTTCAGCTCAGTCACCCTGAGCCACCTATGTTTCATCCAACCAACCAAACTCTTAGAGCCCCTGGCTGCAACATTAAACACAGAATCTCTGCCTAGTGGGTCCATATCAATAAGGTAAAGGAGGAGCAGTCTGTGCTACGTTTATAAAAGTCTAGTGTTTTGATGTGACCATAGGAATATTTGTTTTTTTTAATATACAAAAAGACATTTTATTATTGTCTTGCTATATAACAGTGAATATACTCAATTGCATTTTCTCAAATGGAAAATAAGGCACAAGATAACATCTCTTTGATTCTTGAAAATCTTAATATCATCTGTCTTTTGGAGGACTCAGTTTCCTACGACGTTGTCCACGAGGATACCAACGGTGCTTAGTAGTAAAGAACATTTCGCTAAGTTGTTCTATCATAGGTCCTTGCTCAAAGTGTTCATTTTTTTCTTCTAATCTGGTTTTCAGCACTTTATCATGTGTTTCTTCATTATTATTCATGGGATCTGGCCGTGGGATAGGTTTTGTATGTTCATATGGAATGTCCACAGAAGGGTGGTAGCATACAATGGTCCTGCCACCAGATGTCAAAGCAAGCTCTACTTTGCAATTATAGTCATCTGGAAGAGGAGAATACGTAGATTTATGACAAACCCAATATAAAGCTCCATTTTGAATGGGAAAGAAATGTTTCCAGAGAGTTCTGTTTGATATCACCCATTTCACTGCTGCTAATATCATGGTGACTCAAGATGCTTATCAGGTGGTGTGAAAGATGATCTGAAGAGAAACTGCTTTTAAAATCTGCTTCCAGGCATACCTATTTTCATCCCTGACAGCTGCTCACCACGGACCCGCCATCTTACCTCCAGGAATATTTGTTTTGGGGATAAATGAATTCAGATATAAAGAATAATAATTCTTGGTACACGACTTGTGGAAGACCTAAGGTAACTATGCTGAAAAATATCACCCACCAAGTCTCAAAATATCTTTAAGGTGACTTTGACCAAGTTTTCAGCCTTTAATCAGGATTTGTGAAATTAAACTAATACATCCATTTCATTTAAACAGTTTTCCATTAAGTCTTCCCTCATACCACTTGGTTCTTCCCCTTCCAATCTTTGTTTAATCACTCCTTTCTTTTTTCTTACCTTCTTTTTCTGTCCTTTTCTTTTCTTTTTCTTTTTGTTTCTTTCTGTTTTTTGAAATAGGTATTTCTTAAGGCATTAAACACTTCTGTCTTTCTGATACCTCATAATTTTTAATAATACTTATGAAATGCATTTTCATGAAGTGCTTTTTGGGAGAGTGGTGGTTAAAAATCATTTGACTCAAAGCTCTTTCTCATTGTGTGCACTTCAATCCTCAGAATATAAATCCATTTTGTAATTACTCTAATATTCTCATCTTGGAAACTTTGCCTGACACACCATTCCATATGTTTATGATTCTCTGAATGAAAAAGTGTTCCCTGACAACCATTCAGATTTTTCCCTTTAATTTCCATTTATGCCTTATTGTCTTATAATGTTCAACTGAGAATATATGTTGCAATATTGTGTGACATTATCAGTATTACTTAAGATTTTATATACCCATATATCAGCCAAACATCAGATAAATCTCGCTATTCTCCTTTCCATACATCTTCCTTCCTGGAAGAGTACAGGTAATAGATTCAATTTCTCCTTCATGACAAGTTGACTTTAAGCATTTCTTACAAACTGAAGACAAGAATCAATTTGCATTTTGGTTTGAATTATTTTTAAAATGTGAACTGGAAATGGAATTGGTTTAACATGTGTGCAATTAAAGTGATAGTGCTAAGTGCAATGCTTTTTAGACAAAACTTACATCAGGGTAGATTTTAAGAGTAGTGTAAAGCTGAGACACAAGACTAATTTGAAGGTCTTGCTAATAAATAACATTGTTAGGGAAAAAAAAGGGTATTCTGATGATTTGTAATCCTGCAATAATGGCTTCTAAATAGTTAAGATTAGTTTGAGAGATGAGCGCCTTTCCACCCTCTATGCCATATGCCAGCAGGGGACAAAAATCAATCTTGCGAGGGCTCTGATTACTTCTGCTCCAAGTTTCTTGTCAGCAGATTCAAAATGTGCAGAGCAATGAATCTTCCACAAGGTAGAGGTGCTGCCCATCAGCTGGAAATCTTTTTTCCCAACTTCTGGTAGAATATCTGCTTGTGATAAATTAGAAGGAGAGGGAAAAATAAAAGACTATTTGGCGCAACAATTTTAATCCTGCGTTATCAGTACAGAGAGAAAGTGACACCAGTTCCTGTGGCTTTGGAATGAAAAATGTACCCTTGGAGGGAAGAAGCTTGAAAGTTAAGGAACAAATAAAGTAATGGCTTTGTCCATCTTAAAATACCATGCTACTTAGCAAATGATCAAGGGAGAACCACATTAAGGGTAGATACCTAAATTAATAAATACTAACATCTGAAGCAAGATGTCTATATTTGAACCCACATTAGAAGCTATAAGGAAAAAGAAATAGAAGTTCCATCAGGGATAGGGGGCAATAAAAGGAACAAGGACAACATGGTCAACAAAATAATGGTTCCCAAAAATGTCCACACTCTAATCTCCCTAACTGGGGATTTGCTACCTTACATGGCAACATGGTAAGTAAAAAGGGAGTAAAAGTAAAAAGGGAGACAGAAGAGGCGAGAGTGATGCAATGTAAGAACTTGACTTGCCTTTACGAGCTTTAAGAATAGAGGAAAGGGGCCACGAGCTAAGGAATGCAGGTGACCTCCACAAGCTGAAAAGGGCAAGGAAACAGAGAGCCTACAAAAAAGATTATAGCTTGCAAATACCTTGATTTTAGCCCAGTGAGACCCACATGACACCTCTGACCTAAGATAATAAATATGTATTATCTAAAGCCCTTAAATTTATAATAATTTGTTAGAGTAGCAATAGAAAACTAATAGATGAGCTGTAAAAAGATAAAACAAGAAATAAAATTTAAAATTCTATATTACAAATTTTTCGTGTACCCTTATCATTGCCCACAGAAAGATAGTTTAGTATAAGCTTTCTGTTTGTTTCTGGTTGTCTTTTAATAGTTCTCAAAAACTTAAAATCATGTATGATCTTTGACCTAGAAATTGCACTTCTGAGAATTTAATAAAATAACTAAAGCTGTATGGAATGATTATTTACAAGTGTGTTTATAATATCCTAAAATTGAGAATAGGTGAAATCTTCAATAATGAGAGATACACTACAATTCAGATTGTACAATTGAGAATAGACTAAATGTCCAACTTTGGTGATTATTTGAATAGATTTTGGCCTAATCTCAAGCAACATACTATGCAGTCATTAAAAATTAGTTTAAAAAGAACTTGTCAAAATTAGAATAACATTCTGAATCTGTTGAGTTGAAACCAGGTACAAAATATTAGTATGGTATGTGGCGTATAATATATGGATGAGCTTTATACCAATTTTTAATATATATCGGCAAATACATACAGAGGTATGAGCGTGGATGTATAGAAGGTATTTTTATCCTACTCAGACTAAGAAAAACATACAAAGATTATATTTTTAGATATAAAATTGTTCTGCTTATATATCTGCACGTGTGAAATTTTACATTTTTATCACTTCTAACTGGTAGTAAAAGTACAAAATGTACAATTATCCATACAATTTGGACCATAGAGAGTCAAAACTCTCTTCTACAGAACATTGTAAAGTCCAATTCTTCCTGAAAAGGGAAAGAGCTCTGAAGGGTATAGTGAATTGTGTAATTTTTTGGGGGGGGGGGGCTCAGAGCTCTTGAACCCAAACAGTACTCTAAAAGGACTGCAGATGGATGGGAGTATAAAATGGTACAATATTTCCAGAAAACAATTTGATGAAATATATCAAAAGCCTTGAAAAATTATACCCTTTGAGCCAGGAATGTCATTTCTAGGAATCTAAAAACATAATAGGCAATGGATATTACAAATAAGAATATTCATTGAAGTCCTATTTATGTAGAGGGGAAACTAGGAAACAATCTTAATGCCCAATAAGAGGGGAACTGGGCAATAATTTAAAATAATGTTTTCAAAGAATATTTAATTACATGGGAAAATGTGTTCAATATGTTCCTAAATGAATAAAAGCAGGCTGCAAAACTGAACATACAATATGATTCCAATTTAGAAAATACAAAGGAAAAATATACCAAATGTTAAGAGCAGTTATCTCTGTGTAGTAGAACTGAGTTTTCGATTTTTTTTAACTGTGTATATTTGTGGGTATATGTTGGGGTTTCCATTTATTCTACCATGTGCATATACTACTTTTCAAATTAAGAAGACCATGTTTGCCACTCAGACTACCCACATGGTATGGAAGCAGCTCAGAATCAATAAGACTATCTACCAGAATTAAGTTGAAATCAGGGCGTTCCCTTTTGTGTTAGCCCATCTACCTTGCTAGTTTCTGAAATGTGGTTCTCTTTAACAACTATGACTTGAGAATCTCTCAGAAAATCTGTGGAAATAGTCTTTTTAGGAAATAGAACCATAGTCTTGTCCCAGGAAGTGCACCCTTTCCTTCCAGACTAAATCTGCCCCTTGGCCATGGTAAGGACATCTAGCATAGCACCGATAGTGTAACTGTCAGCGATGGTGACTACACTTTGCAGTAATACATAGAGGATGGGTTGCCCCTGTGCCTTGTACTTGTGCCTTGTGCCTGTGCGTCTAGGAACAGTTCTGGAAGATTCCACCAAGTAAAACTAATATCTTTTATATTGCTTCTGGTCATAATCAGTCCCTGACTAGAGAAATTGGAGAAGTCACAATTTAAAATATATTTGCCCTAGGTTCTGGCCCTCTCCTGTGGCCCATATGGGCCACCATCTATGTTACCAGCAGTGAGTATTAGGATGCAAACTGGTATATTAAGTGTCAGCCCTTTTGAAAGGAATGTGAGATTAAGAGCCTGGAGAAAATATTTCTCCTCATGTTGGGCACCTAAAAGACAGAGACTCCCTCATTCACCTGTGTTCCTCCTGGCATCAGGCACAAACGCTTGCACACAGTCAGTACTCGGTAAGTATTTTTAATTCATTGAATGATAAATGATACTTCTAAAGAATTCTTTTCGAGATCATAATGGCCACTTTGGGTGTGTGTGTATCTGAGTATAGAGCTATGACGTCCCTTTTATTTAACGGTCATGCAAGATGGGAAAAAGTAATAATGTCTTCCTTTTTTGAAGGTTTACTGGGCCACAGATAAAAGGGAAGAAGTAATTCCACCTCATTCTAAGGAAACTACAGAGTCTTTTAGTTCAAGAGATCAAAGCTGCATTAACTCTTCCAGTTACTGCCATTTGCCATTTACTATCATTTAGCACTCTGGAAAAGGTAATCTACTAAATAGTACCCAAGTGGCCTGGCAATTTATTAAGTGAGCAATTTATTCTTTTCTCGCTACTAAGATCAAACCATTCACCATTCAGATTCTTCACATTCCTCAGGGATAACAAGGTGGGAAAACATCTTTGTCTTACAGATGGGGAAACTAAGGTTTAGTCTCGAATCAAATCAGCAGAAGTGGGGGGGAGAAGGATTTTCCACTGCTTACCCAAATTCACTAGTCCCCATTGTCCCTTCCTAAATTTATAATTGAGTGATTTAAGTTTTTCAGAGCCCGAGAAAAGGCTGAAGCCTTCTCTTTGACCAAATCTGTATAAAAGAGGAGCTGCTTTCAGGCTTCAGCAAGAGTATCAGTCTGCAGCTTCTGAGGAAGAGGGCATTGGTAGAGATGGATAAGAAATGGACTAATTCAGTGAATAAAGTGATAGGCAAGAAAGAGTACATTATTGTCTGCTGATGGAAAGGAGGAGTTGAAAATATTTGAAGCTTTTCATTCTTTGCCAGCAGTTATCAAAAGGGAAATTCAGGCTGAAATCACGCTGATGCTAAAACCAATCGTTTAAAATTTATCCATGCCTCCCATTGCTCACATTAGATATTTCCTACCTCGCCTCTCTCCCACCTCTCAGCAGCCTGTGGCCAGGTGGCCTCAAGCCAACACGTCCCTCACTGCAAAACGAAGAAGCTGGTAGTGTCCTCAGAGCCACGATGGTAGCAAAGCTCCTGGCCTGCTTTATCATCCTGTCAAGGGCTCACAGAGATCTTCTGCTTCATGAAGATGAGCAGCAAGGATCACAATATAAGTGCAGGCTTCATCATATACAGTGTCTCATTTAATTATCACGGAAAACCTCACAAGGTAGGTATTATCATCATTATCATATACATGAGAAAACTAAGGCACATAGAACTAAATAATGTGCCCCAGTCCACACAGTAATTGGTGGAGTTTGGTTTTAAACCCATGTCTATAAAATCCGAAACTCATCCTTTTCTACATGAGATGGTGCCTCTGTGTCTTGCTACACCATGTAGACCCTTCTGGTGAAAAGTTGAAGTAATGTCCCAGGATGTGAATTCCATTTACCATACTCTTCAAAAGAAGTAAGAAAGCTTATTGTTGCAATTCAATGGGTTGTTGTTGCCCAGATGCAGGCCAGAATCTTCCCAAACTAGCCAAATGTTTATATTTATTAATGTATTTCCAAAATGTGACTTACGCCACAACTTAACGCCACAAAAAGGATATTTGCTGAATGCAAAAATTATAAAATACATTATTATTTTACCACTACAAGATCAGAGAACTATGTCCCCAGCCCCAGACTTCCAAGCACACAGTCTATACTCAATGAATACCATGTTGAGTATATAATATTTTAAAGAAAACACACAAAAAAGCATTATGAAGATGTTTACCATCTATGATTAGGCTCTGTAAATAACTTGGCTGCTGGTATTTATCAAAAAACTTTAACTTGACCCTAAAATTGTCACTAACATGTTACAATTCTTAACTAGAATTGAGCAGGCTCGAGTGATTTGTAACCTGTCTGATTCACTTCCCATCACCAGCAGAATGAAGCATATTAATTGTACAAATACTAATTGTAGACCCAGGATAATTATATCTATTAGCTGGGCCATGCCTAGGGTTCCATGAACTATCCTGATACATGTATAAAGTATAGAGGGATATACATGAAGCTATTCAAAGTAGTTATCCTGGGGTATTTCTACTGCCAGTCACAATTATTGGTTTCCTTCATTTCTGCATTTTATTTCTCCTCTTTATTTCTACATTTTCACAAAAACCTATGTGACTTTTGTAATAAAAATTTAAATATGTAAACTTCCAGGAAAATATCCTTTCAAATATACATCAACACTTCTAATTAATAACAGCTAAAACTCATTGTGCATTTTCTATGTGCCAGGCATGTTCTATGTATTTTGTATGCAATAACTAATTTAATGTTTCTAATCACTCAGTGAGGTGGAAAGTATTATCCCCATTTTACAAATGAGAAAACTGAGCCACAGAATGGCCAAATATCTTGTGCAAGATCAAATACACCAAGCAAGTTGAGAAGCCAGGGTTGAAAGGGGCAAGTCTTACCCCAGAGTGAGACTTCCTAGCCACTGTGTCATTTCACCACATGATGAACAGATTTACAGGAACACTGCAATTAATATGGTAGTCAGAGTACAATTTAAACAAAGGAAAATAATACCAAAACGTCCATGAATAAACACACACATACACACACACACACACACACACCCCCCAAAACAATGAAATGGTAAAGGCATCAAAATAATAGTGGTGACTGTTTTTCTATGGTATAATCAGAAAAGGTTTCTTCATATTTCTAGCTTTCTTTACTTTCCAATACTTAGTTAATAATAGTATATCATTTGTATTTGTTTTTAATTCTTAAAGAAAACAACAGATCAATAATCAAGCAGTGTAATATGGAGGGTCCCAGATTACACTCTCAAGAAAACATACAAATTTTAGAGGCAAAACTTATAAAGAGCTTCAAATTTAAATTGTAGAAGTCCGGCATGCCTTCTAGAAAGTGAGCAGAAAGACTGTGGCTTCCAACACTTAAGATTATTAACTTTTTACAGTTGGTTGCATGTCTCTTACTCACTTTTATTGGTCTGTGTCTTAATGGTTACCACAAAGTTATGAATCAGATGGCCACCCATTGCTAAACTTGAATTGATTTGTGCTTTGTCATACGTTTTTCCTGGGTGACTTGACTTAAGAGGTAGGTAAGAAAGCGGAGTAAGTAACCTAGCAAAAACAGGTAAGCATTGCTACAGAAAATCAGGTATGCATTTTTGCTGGATTCCTTTCAAATTATTGGCTACAAATCTCAATTTGGCACTCAAAAATAGAGGATGCTAGTTTGTTTGCCTATTAAATTCAACTCTTTCCTCTTCAAAATATCTATTTCATGCTTTCATTATCCTCAAATCCTCAACTGATATTCCTCTATTCCTTCACTCTTTGATGATGCTTTTGTTCTATGTTTTATGGACAAAATAAATGCAATCAGAATTACTGCATATTTTCACTACTAATGCCTATAACCTACCTGCATCTGTAATCACATAGTCTGTCTTCCCTTCTGCACAAATGTAAGCAATGTCTGCACTCTTCTCTGAGACCAACTGTTATATCTGTGCTCTGCCACCGAGCTCCTTTCCTTTCATTTCATATCCATTACTCTTCTCTCCCACATCATTCATTTTCCCTTCTCTAACTGATCACTCCCACAGACATACAAATATCCCTTAATATTAACTTTCTTTTTACCAAAAATAAAGATCTTTCTTGAACCTGTTTATTTCTCTAGACTTTGCTCCATTTCTCTGCTCCTTATTGCAATAAATATATTTTTTAAATTGTCTATATTCTCTGACTCCAATTTTTAACCTCCCAATCTCTTTTGAAGATTTTAAATCTTTCCTATCACTCCACTTGAAGGAATCTTATCTTCAGTGATCAGGAGTAAACTACTTTAAATATAACCTTATCAAGGATTTAGTGATACAACACATGGCTGATTTTCCTCCACCTTCACTGATCACTCTTTCCCAGTCTGCTTTGCTGCTGGCTTCCCTTTTCTGCCAAAACTTTCATAATAGAGTATCAAAGTTCTATCTTTGGCTCTCTCTTCTCTAACTACAATCTCTCAGATGATTCATCCAGTTCAAATACCATCTATATGTTAATAAAACTTAATTTATGTCCCATGTCAAGACTTCTTGAACTCTGATCCAACTGCTTATTTGACATCTCACTCAGCTCTCCAAAAGGCATGTCAAACTTAACAAAGGCCAAACAGAACTACTGAGTTTTCCAAAAACAAAAACAAAAACAAAATGAAACAGAAAACCTCTCCTGGGTCTTTTCTATGCCAGTACTCAACCATATCCACAATTGCTCAGGTTCAATACCTGGACGTCAGTCTTGAATTCTTTCTTACCCTCAGCACACTTGTGTTCAATGTATTGGTAAGTCCTTTGTCCTACCTTCTAAAATTCACTTAAAACTTGACCAATTCTCAACACGTCCATCATTACAACTGGTCCACTCTACCTTGCCTGGATGCTGCAATAGCCTATGATTTTACCACCACTGTTAACTCTATGATCCAGCCTCCACAAAGCAGTGAGTGGGCTATTCAAAACATAATTCATTTTATGTAACTCAATGCCAGCCCCCACACAGACATATACATACTCCATCACTACCTGCTTGCCTCTTCTTAAATCCTTCCCACACCTTTCCATTATACTTAAGTAAAAATAAAAACTTATCACAATGGCCTGCAAGACTCTACATGATCCATATGACCAGGTCCTGCCTGCCTCTCTGATTTTCTCTTAATCTTTCCCTTGGTTACTGCAGGGGTGCCTTACTGCTATTATTTATATACCCTGAAATCAGGCTCATGCCTATCTTTCCTTTGACTGGAAAGTGTTCCACTAAATGTTTAAAAGGCTGAGTCCTTATCATCATTTGGTATTAACCTAGATGTCACCTCCTTAGACAAGGAGCTAAAGCTGCTCATGTACACACACACACACACACACACACACATATACCACTTACCCTCTCTCACATTAACCTATATTGTCTTCCTCATAGTATTTGCCAGGATTTGAAATTATTTTATTTTTGTGTGTGTTTATTGTCTTTTCCCCCAACTAGAAAATAAATTCCTTG